>JAVJGI010000014.1:58686366-58761072 GCA_035590275.1 Ibycter americanus | reverse complement strand
ACTTTTTTACATAGAGGAAAAAGCAGAGTTACATTGTGTTCCTATAAATAAACCTAGGGAATTAAAGATGCTTAATGTGTCTCTCTCACTGTGGGTGATGAATTCAGAGATCATTTGCAGTTTTGAGTGACTGGGAGTGCATCTATGTCAGCATTTTAGTGGATACCAGGTCCCTAGCACCAGCTGCTTTGCTCTACAGATCTGTTCCTATTGCGGTAGTCTACATGCTAATGTAGATGCTGATGGGTACTGTGGGCTGCTTTGCTCATGTTAGCAAATCTTTATCTGGGCAGGATGGATGAGAAAGAGGAGAACAGGAAAAGGCAAGCAATAGGAACATTAAACAAACTGAGACTTCCATTTTTGCAGCTTTTTTTAATTTCTGTTTTGCTTTTTAAAATTCCTTTTTCTACAAAGTGTGTGGATTTATTTTGTTTTGTTCTGTTTGTTTGTGGGTTTTGGGTGGGTTGGTTGTTTTTTTTTTTCTTAATGGGGAAAAGTCCTGCTTGGCTGCCTTTTACTGTATTTAGAATTAATGACCATTCTCTTAGGTACTAGGGAAGGGATGGAGGAGAAGATGTTAGCTGAGGTGGACTTCTGCTTTAAAGATTTTTTTAAAGACAAAATGTACTAGAAAAAAATGGCAAAAATAGAAAAAGCCATTCTTGTCTCAGGTGCTGGAAAGACGTAGGCAGAACACATGGTCTCCTCAGCTGCTCTGCGATGTGCAAACCTGTAGCAGGATTGGGCTGTTGAGGATATTATTGAGTTACCTCACTTGTCACAAGTTCACAGAAATGTTGCCTTGTGAAAAAGATGGCCTTGCATGTCAAAGCAAGACTCTCAGAGGGGAAATGGAGAACAGTAGAAAGCAGACATCTCCCAGGACGTGCTAAAGGTTTAGCCAGAGGTGATGGGCACAGCAGTAAAATCTGCATCCACCTCTCTGTCTGGTCTTGTTGGGACATTAAAAAAGTAGGAGGTTACTCACTGTCCTAATGTGTATGTGACTCTGGGGAATGATTAGAGGGGTGGCAGTGAAGGTTGTTCATCCTCTGTGTCCACTTACTTCCACTGTTTTGCTTCCCACCTGAAGTCTTCTCCCACCCCTCCTCTTATCCCCAAACCAGAGGTAAATTAGTCTAAATAAGACACAATTTATTTCTTATTCTTTTGGATCCTTTATTGCTGTCTGCTTGGTCACCTGTCACAGTTTTTATTCCTTCTGTCAAAGATATTAAATGTTATTTTCAGATTAGGTCTGCCATCCTGCTCCTCTTTTGTGTCTTAATCCAGTAACATAAAGATGTTGGGATGCATTATGAATCTTCACCATTTTCAAGAGGGCAATCTGAATAATACATACTCATATAATGTGGTGATACTTATATCGTCTAGGTGTATCATGAAGTTCTAGTGGTCAGTCCTCTGAAATCATGTTTTTAACTTCAGGGATATGAATATCTCAGCTGGGATAGCCATACCACCTGGTTATAGACATCTAACATAGGAATCCAGGCTGGCCTTCTGGTCAAGTGAGATGTACCCTGAATGTGGAGGATTTCTGCATTATCTTTGATTCCATAAAAAGCCTAAGAAAATGATCTTCCAAAATGACATATTCGTAAGGAGGCACTTAAAACCTTAAAGCTAGCTGGTACGAACATCTCTTTCCAAGCTCTGGTCTGTGAACAGCTCTCGTGCCTGCCTCTCTCCTCAGGGGAAGTTCATCAACTTATTGACGTGGTATTATAAAAAAGAACGGGCTCTGGAAAGAATGTCCTGGGCAATAAAGCCTGTTTTTAAAAAATATGCATATAAATTAAAAATAAGAAAAACTTTTAAAAGAAGCTGTTAGTGTGAATGTACTTATTTTATCAGTGCAAAAGCTTGAGTCAGCTCCAGGACTTTGGGACTACAATAGTAATTTCTATAAGAGTAAAACACCTATTTCTCTTTTAAAAGAATGTGGGACAATCTGAACCCCAGGTTGTCAGCTGCTTTCACAAGAGTTTGGGGGGGGTGAGGGGGAAGAAGAAAAAGACAGACCAACTACTTTCTGAAATATTTATCAGTCAATAATCCAAGTCACTTGCAGGAATGGGGTTAAAGCATACGTCAGCATAGGTGAATACAGCGAAAACTGCAACTGCTTCTGGGTGGTGCCAATACAGTCTGGGTTAGAAACTTTACTGAGAGCCATATTTCTGGAGGAAAGGGGAGTAGTGGGGGCATTTCATAGGTAAGGAAAGACAGAATGGGAGGGAAAGAGACTTTACAGCAGGTACTGTGGGAACTCTTGTTAGTCTATGACTTCCCACCGCTAGGGATTGAGCTCCCCCGGCATCCCTGATGCAGTGCAGCCCCTCTGCCCAGTGGTACGCGGCCAGTGCCTGAGCTGTGCAAACACCACCGGTGGTCGCCCACATCTACTGGGGTGGGAGAACTGCTCGCATGACTGAAATCAGGAGCTGATCTGTGGGCTGCTTCCTCTGTTTGGAGACTCTGGCTGGGAGGAGAGGAGATGCTACAGAGATTTGATTCATTCCTGATAACGAGTGGGTGGAAACTCAGTCAGGCAAAAAAGCTGTGATTCAATGAACCTGAACAAAGAGAGGACAGGAAGAAAGCAACCAGGAAGGGCACTTGGAGAATGAGTTAGTGTGTACCATTTCAAAAACTAAACCAGCGTGTCCACTTGAAATAACTTTTTTTGGAGAGTTACGGTTCTTGATACCAAAACAACCAAATGTTGTAATAAAAATGTGTTCCTTGGTGCATTAAGGCATTTCTTTCTGTGTTTTCCTTTATTTGCTAGATAATGGATTGATTCAAACATCGTAAGAAAAACTACAACTAAAAAAAAATCACCTTATTAAAAAAATATTGAAGTATTTTTCAAAATTTAATCTGAATGATATTTTCTCCAGTGCAGTCAATTCACCATTTGGAAACCTAAAGGACTAGGGGAAGAGGAAAGAGATAGATTATATAATGTGCTGCCAACTTCATAGATCCAGGGTGGGATGAATTATGTGGAGAAACGAAACCCAGAACTGAAGGTATTTTCAGCATCTTAAAAAAAAAAAATACTGATTGAGAAAGAAAAGAATGGGAAATTTCCCACTAATAATAAATATTTAAACATTTGCACTTGTTTACGTGTGTTTCTCCCACCCTGCTACCTTTTATCTTTAGCTTTTCTTTTAAAGCACTGAGTCTTTCTCAATTTCATGAGCAGAGATTACAGACTATGCAGAGTTTTATGGCTATTTCAGGGTTTTGGCATGGGCAGAGGATCTGTGCTTATGAATTTCAGTGCAGCATCAAACTGTCAGAGGGTGTCCTCTCTAGGGCAGAGATTATTAGCCCTTCATTTGTGCTTTGCCAAGCCTATTCTAGATATTATCCCTGGACAGCCAAGGGCTCCATTCTGCAGCGGCAAGGCCCCAGCTGACAGCGCGCTGACACTGCGGCACGGCTGCATGATTACCCTCACGGTGCTGGCAGCGTCCAAGGAGTGCTGATAAGAGTTGAGCCTGGACTTCATTTCCTGGGCTTGGGAGTACGATGTGGGTCAAAAGAGATTTGTCTGGCATTTTCACTGGCTGTTTCTAGCCCTAACCTAATAGCACAATATGTATTCTGTTTCAATAATGTGAATTCATTTGTGCTTAACCAGGTTTTCATTTCAAGATGACAAATACATTTTAGGACAGTAATTTAGCAAGTGGTTGTATAGAATCCATATATGGGAATCAAGATTAATATTAGCATGTCCATGCATAATATTGCTTTATATTTGCTCAAATTTAGTAGGCATATCTTAAAGAACTACATACATATAAATTATTTACCCGTTTGCTCATTTCTAGGCAAAGGTGTCCTGAGATTTCTTCCAAGCTCTCTGAAAACAGTAATGATAGAAAGTACACATCACAAAAGCAAATTGAGAGGTCAGATGAAAGATTAAAATGTTACTTTGTAGGCAGTATCCCACTATTAACGGGTATAGCTGTTAAGGAAGAAAATTCCCACATATACTTCAATGTGTAAATAAATTACCCTGTTAATAAAAGGCAAGCAGATGAAGCAGGTGGTGTATTTTCATATGTCAATTTATACGATGTGTAAACATGTTGGGAACTTGGAAGACTGCTTTCTCGTATTTATGGCAACAGGTTACTCTCAGCTAGCACAACTGAAGGGAAGCTACTGTTTTCATGAATTGCTTTAAAAGTTTCTTCCATTTTTGTAGGCTTCTGCTTTTGAAATTTATATATATAACTGATATAACACATTATATCTTAACTGAAAAGTCTGTTCGGAGAACTCATGCAAAGCACTGTAGAAATCACAGGGAGGCCTACCAGTTACATAGTGGGCAAGGACAAAAGTTTATAGGTGCTATAAGTAAATGGAGAAAATCCTGAGTTAACAGTCCAAGGTTTGTATTCAAGAAATGAAGGTTTGTATTGATGAAATGGTTCCTATTAAAATACTTCATGGGTGTTGTCTACCTTGACCTCGGCAAGGGCTTTTGACACTGTCCCCCATAACATCCTCAGAGGTAAGCTGAGGAGGTGTGGGCTAGATGAGTGGGCGGTGAGGTGGGTTGGGAACTGGCTGATGGCAGAGCCCAGAGGGTTGTGCTCAGTGGCGCAGTGTCTGCCTGGAGGCCTGCAGCCAGCGTGTGCCCCAGGGGTCACTTCGTCAGCCACCTGGATGAAGGGACAGAGGGTGCCCTCAGCACGTTTGCTGGTGATACAAAACTGGGAGCAGTGGCTGATGCACCAGAAGGCTGCGCTGCCATTCAGCGAGACCTGGACAGGCTGGAGAGTTGGGTGGAGAGAAAACTCATGAAGTTCCACAAAGGCAAGTGTAGGGTCCTGCACCTGGGGAGGAACAACCCCACGCACCAGTACAGGCTGGGGCTGACCTGCTGGAAGGCAGCTCTGCGGAGAAGGACCTGGGAGTCCTGGTGGAGAGCCAGTTGCCCATGGGCCAGCAGTGTGCCCAGGTGGCCAAGAAGGCTAACGGGATCCAGGGGTGCGTTAGGAGGAGTGTGGCCAGCAGGTCGAGGGAGGTGATCCTGCCCCTCTGCTCTGCCCTGGTGAGGCCACATCTGGAGTGCTGTGTCCAGTTCTGGGCTCCTCAGACAGGGAATTAGCAGAGAGGGCCCAGCGAAGGGGTATGAACATGATGAGGGGACAGAAACATTTCCCTTATGAGGCAAGGCTGAGAGAGCTGGGGATCTTATCAATGTATACAAATATCTTCAGGGCAATGTCAGGAGGATGGGGCCAGGCTCTTTCCAGTGGTGCCCACAGCAGGACAAGGGGCAATGGGAACAAACTGCAGCACAGGAATTTCCGTCTAAATATAAGGAAGAACTTCTTTACCTTGAGGGTGACAGAGCACTGAAACAGGCTGCCCAGGGAGGCTGTGGAGTCTCATTCTCTGGAGACATTCACAATGCACCCGGACATGCTCCTGTGCAACCTGCTTTAGGAGAACCTGCTTTAGCAGTGGGTTGGACTAGATGATCTCCAGAGGTCCCTTCCAACCCCAACAATTCTGTGATTCATTTTCATTTGAAAATAATTTTAAGCTGTAATTTTAAGGACAACATCAAATTCCACTAGGTCTGTGCTGCTTTGTCTGTTTAGAAAGCATTTCAGTGAGGTTTCTGAAGATGTTAGTCCATGCTGAGAATTCACCTTCCTGTAAGCATTGTGGAAGAAAACTTTTAAAAAAATCGTTGAGAAGCATACTGATATTGCAGTTAGAGCACTGGTTTTACAATCTGTACTATAAGCCTTCATGACCCATTTGCAGAATCCTTATGAGCTTAGCAATCTGTACTTCATGGCCTTTTTTGTCTGCATTCAGTAATGCTTTCTATTTTAATCAGAACAGTTACAGTGGCAGACTCCACACTTGGGCTTGGGATGTGGAGCTGTTTTGTCAAGGCATCCTGTTCTCACATTTGAAGTAGAGCCTCACTGCAAGCATTGCTAAAACACATTAGGAAGCTGATTGGAGTATTCTCTATTCAGGGCATGAAAGTGTTGAAGAGAAGTTTCTTCAGAGCAAAGAGAAACAAAATCTGTGACAAAGGTTCAAAGGGAAAAAAATGTCAGGAGCTGCCAGGTGTGAAGGCTGCTTGGTGGCTGTTTTCATGGCAAGGTCCCGAGTTACTGTGCTATCCCAGGAACAGCCTGGGAAGCACACTGTTCATGTTGGAAGGATCCCATGGGAGTCTGTCAAAATCTCTGATGAGACAGGTAGCCAAGTTGCGGGCAGCCATCACCCCTGGCCCACAGGAACCCCCCAGCCTGCTGTGCTAATAAGGGTGTGGGTGTCTTCACACTAGAGTTAGCAGCTGCAGGTTGGCTTGAACATCAGCGTAGCTGACCATCAGTGCGGATACGGTAATTACACAGCAGTGTTCAGTGGTGTGCATTTCTGATGAACCACGTGCAAACTGCGGAGGGCAACATGCAGGGCCGCAGTAGAACTTCTTAACTGAAAGTAGTGTTGTTTGAAGGAAAGCTGAAGGGTGAAATATCTACACTCCCATTGACTTCTCCTTTGCCAGCTGCCTTCCAGTCTTTCAATAATCCTCTAAATACATCTGGAGAGCTACTGGTCTTGAGAGTTTTGTATATGAGTGTTGTATGGCTATAATAACTTTTTGTTGGAGACTCAAAAAAAATTATAAAAGTATGGGACACGTAAAAGCAGTGTGCATGTAAGAGCAAAGACAAGGATTTTGCCTTTCCCCCCGCCCCTTGCAATTAATTTTTAAGATAACTTTTTACATTTCCAAGAGGTATATCTTGTTCCCGCATACTTTGTTGCTCTTCTTTCTGTTCATTTTATCCATTTCTCACACAGGTCTCCTTAAACCTGGACTCTGTTTTGTTGGCTTCAGTGAGGGTTGGTACTGTTCGCGGAGACAGAATCCAAACTCAGCTTTCCTGGTCCCTGCAGCCCCTTTTTGGGCTCCACTGTGTTACCTCTGACTGTGGGAGGTTAAACATACCAGTTGCTTGCTCTGTCTGGCCTGGTTGTCTTAGGGAACCCAGTCTCTGACAATGTGCCCCAGCGCAAGCATTGTGACTTGAGCAAATCTCCAGCTTCTGAAATGAGCATAGCTGTCCTCAGTTGTTTCACAAAGAGCAGAACTGGTTCTGCTTTTAATTTCTTCGCTTTGCTAGCTTATTTTAGAACTTTCCAGAAACAGGCAATTCTGCTGTTGTTTATAGACATTTTGCTTACGCTTTTGTATTTTCTCCATTGAACCTGATTCCTGTTTTCAGAAAGAGTAGGGGTCTCACAGGGCAATCCAATCCTGAAGTAGAAAACAGCTACTGTTGCCATCTCTTCAATGCTGCAGAAGGCAAGTAGAGTACAGCGCTTGAGGGAAGTGCAGTGAAGGCGTTTTGTCATTTGGAATGCACAGAAATTGAGTCACTTCTTTCCAATAGAGACTTTCCCCAAAGGAAACTACTAGGACAACTGGCTGGTGTTTGTCACTTTTTACACCTCACTTAAAATAATCTTTATTTTGATTTTGAAAAGGTTGGGAGGAAGAGGAGAAAATTATGCTGGTTGAAAGCAAAGTTTTGGTTTTGACATTTTTTTGTTTGATTCTTTTGTGTTGCCCATAGTGATGTCATTCATATTTCATAGGTAGTCTTTGCCTCTCTGGAAAAGAGTTCTGCAAAGCACATATCCTAAATGTATCAATAATGTCAGTGGAGAGGTCCAGTAAAAGACAATTCTGAGAATGAGGGTGAATCTTTGATCTTGTTGAGGGAGGGAATCATAACCCCTTGTGAATGAAGAATTGGAGATGGAAGTAAGTTTGAGAAACTCCAAGCCACCTAAAAAAAAAAGAACAGTATTGATAACTTTGAATATCATCTGTTAGTAGTCAACCCCAGGCAATTAATTATGAAAAGATGAGCCACTTTAATAAGTATCTTGTAGTATTATTTTGGAAAAAGATTTTGATGACATCATATGGAAAACAGTCAAGTTAAAGAAGATGGGACTTAACAGGAAAAATTCAAATAAGATATAAGAGGGATACAGGGACAGGTTGGGACTGAGTGAAACACTTCTAAGAGTTGCTGAACTGCATACATAAATATGCAAGTAGCTGAAACAGATTAAAAGACAGGAATCCATTCATTGCCATAGTTGTTGCAGGTTAGAGGGAATCTAGAATAGATAGGTCAGAAAGGCACTGAGATTTGTTGTTTCAGATTTTCAGCATATAATCTTTGTACTTCTCAGAAAAGTCTTGTCCTTTACCATACTAATTCTTTTTGTAATTTATTTTTAAGTAAGAAAAAAAATGATGTCTAAAATGTCAAGAAAGTCTGAAGCTTGCTTTGCTTCTGTGGACAGCATTACCTCTTCTTGTTACCCAGCTGGCTTGTTTTATTTTTTTCTATCCTATAGTCCATATGCACAGGCTTCATATTCTTTCTCTTGTTTTCACCACAAATTAATCTTGTCACTTGATTTGTGATTGAGAATTGTTTCAAATATAACACTATTTGTGTAATTTATCCCTTTCTAATACAAAATGAGAAATAAAGAAGCAAATGGATTAGCAATTCTCTCTCAAGATGGAAAAAGGAATATTATTTAAAAGTCATTATCATATCCATTTTAGTCTTCTAGAGCTATTACAAGGTTACATTCTGCATTAGATGGCAATAGATGGCATTAGATGTTAGAACATATGTGCTGCAGAGTATGTGTGCTCTCGCAGTTGAATGAGTACTATATGATTTTCATTTCAGTATGTAGCTAAATGCTTCTGAATTTAACCCTAAAATGTATTCTTTACCTCGATAGGGTTCTCTGCAGTTTGGAGGAACTTGTGTTCTTCTGCCTTTTTCTTCTCCGTTTCAGGGTCAGGAGGGAAAGGTAAATGTCTGAAAAGGGATTTAAGTGTATCACTAATCAGATGAACATTGAGACAGTAATTTGCTGAAGTTCTTGTCATGTGTTTCTCTTTTATACAGCTGATGCTTGCTTCCAAATAATTGTTTAAACATTTTTTTCTGCCTTGACAGGGTCAAAGGATTCTTATTTTTCAAGCTGAAATAAATTGGTCAAGCTATGATTTTCCTTTGGAGAAAACATTCCAAAAATCTTAAGAGACATTTGCTAAGACTCTCAATTCTCATTTAGCTGAGTCCAAAAGAAGGAATGAAATAATGGTGATGGAAGGCTGATATTAAATGAACAGGAAGCAAGTGTCTTTCTAAGAGGTGTAAAAAATCAAGATAGATTAACTCAGTGGTTTCAGTTGAATGTGGTTTGGCTTGCTTTTATTTTGTCCTTCTTCCTTCTCAACAAAGGGACTTGCAGTCTTACCTGATAGAATTAATTCTTCCATCTGCAATATTACTCTTAACGTTTAAGGATGACAGACCAACCTAAAACCTAGTTGAATCAATTAATTGAAGAACAATCTCTTCAGTATCATAACCCTTGCTGAAAATATCCAAAGGTATTTTTAGCTGATAGACCGTAAGTTTGGTTAAAGTAAGCATGACATCAGTGTGAAGTAACTTTCTGACACTAGTATTTCTGAACTTTGCAGGGTTCTGAAAATATTTCTAGTACATCTTGTCTAAGACTGAATTCTAGCCAGGAACAGGTAATAGTCAGATGGCCTCTGGAGCAGCCCAAAAGTGAAATAAAGTCTCAGGTCCAAAGACTTGTGCCAAGTTTCTGGCTATTATATGGTAACTGTGGAGGTATGCTCTCTCCGGTTATCCATCTCTTCCAGTCCTTGAACAGTTCTTCATAAGCTATTGAAAGCCACTTTTGAAAGATAATCCTGTAGCCTGTGTAATTCACAATGAAAGGCTTCCTGCCCTAAACTGTATCTTCATGGTTTTGGATAGCTCTTCTCCCTGCCAAAACCTCCTGAATATTCCAGTTTTGTGCATTTTTGTCTTTCCCTTTGCCCTTTTTCTGGGTGATCAACAGTGCTACTGACTGCATTACTCACCTGCATTATTTAATGGAAAAAATTAGCACTTAAATCTTTCTATTAGGTAGTTTTCAAATCAAATGCAGAAATCATGTGTTATTGCAGAATATTAACTTTTGACTTCTTAATAGCTTACAGTTTTCACATCTCCTCTAAAAATTAAAAATCAGAACCAAGAAAAGATACTTTGTGACTGATTAATTTCTTGATTCTCTTAGAGCGTGATGCATGGATTGCTCATCAGTTTTATAGGGTAATGTATCATGCAACTTATGAATATCTCATTATATTCTCTATGCAAACACGTGTATCAGAAAAACAACAGTTGAATGCAAGCAGGATTTATATTTCCCTAGGGAAAAGTAAAACTTCAGACTCATTATAGCATCCCTAGGCCCAGTTGGTTAGCATACCAAGCATCACCTGGCTTGCTGAGAGCCTCTTCTAGGTTCAGGGCAGCAGTAAATTCATCCTAATCAGGGTGTTAGGCAAGTATTGAGCTTGGTCATGGGTAAGTCAATGGTTTTTCATTCTTTGTGAGAATTTTTCCCTTTGCTCTCTTTTACTATATTAGATAAATGTTGAATTAATACATGAGGAAAAATGTAATGCTTTACTTGTAGGGCTTGTTTACACAAGCAAGAACCATGCAAATGACTTTAATATTCTTCTTATTTTTAACTTTTTGTTACAATTAGTTTTCATCCCACATGTTCAGCAAACATGTTTTTAAACAAAACCAGTGATATAGTAAGTTAGAGGATGGGTTTTTTTGGCAAATGAGCCTGGAAAAAACCTCACTTATTTGGAGAACCAATAATTTCACAGAGACATTATTGATGATAACAGTTATTTTCATAGGTCTACCATCTCAGTAATAATCAGAAAAGTATTCGGAATTTATAGAAAAGAACAGAAAACTAAACAAAGAACAACCTGAACATTTGTAAGTCTGTAGTTCACCCATATCTTGAACACTGTACTGTTCTTATTCCCTCTTCTCAAAAAGGGTCTATCACAGAAATGGAAAAGATTCAGGAAAAAGCAGTGAGGTCAGTCAAAGGCAGAGAAAAACTTCCATACAAGCCGTGACTTGGTGAGCTTCCCATGTGTATTGGGTTTATGTGGCAAGGTTTTGGTAGCAGAGTGGGCTGCAGAGATATCTTCTGTGGGAAGATGCCAGAAGCTGCCCCTATATTGGACAGAGCCAGTTCCATCCAGCTCCAAGATGGACCCACTGCTGGCCAAAGCTGAGCCCATCAGCGATGGTGGTAGCGCCTCTGTGATACTGTATTTAAGAAAGGGTAAAAATTGCTGTGCAACAGCAGCCAGGAGAGAGGAGTGAGAAGATGTGAGAGGAAGAGCCCTGCAGACACCCAGGTCAGTGCAGAAGGGGGCGCAGGAGGGGCTCCAGGTGCTGGAGCAGAGGTTCCCCTGCAGCCCGTGGTGAAGCCCATGGTGAGGCAGGCTGTGCCCCTGCAGTCCAGGGGATTAATGATGGAGTAGATATCCACCTGCAGCCCCTGGAGGACCCCATGCCGCAGCAGGTGGATGTGGCCTGAAGGAAGCTGCAGCCCATGGAGAGCCCATGCAGGAGGCGGCTCCTGGCAGGAACTGTGGCCTGTGGAGAAGAGCCCAGGCTGGAGCAGGTTTGCTGGCAGGACTTGCGACCCTATGAGGGGCCCCACTGGAGCAGTCCAACCCTGAAGGACTGTATCCTGTGGAAAGGACCCACGCTGGTGCAGTTCATGAAAAACTGCAGCCCATGGGGAGGACCCACACTGAAGCAGTTCATGGAGGACTGTCTCCTGTGGGAGGGACCCCCCACTTGAGCAGGGGAAGAGTGTGAGGGGGAAGTAGCGACAGAGCTAATGTGTGATGAACTGACTGCAACCCCTATTTCCCATCCCCCTGTGCTGCTCAGGGGGAGGAGGTAGAGAAGTCTGGAGTGAAGTTGAGCTGGGGAAGAAGGGAGGAGTGGGGAGAAAGTGTTTTTAGATTTGTTCTTATTTCTCATTATTTTACTCTGTTAAATTGTCAATAAATTAAACTAGTTTCCCCAGGTCACATCTGTTTTGCCCATAATGGTAATCGGTGACTGATCTCTCTGTCCTTGTCTTGACCCATGGGCTTTTTATTTATTTTCTCACCCTGTCCTGTTAATGGAGGGGAATGATAGAGTGGCCTGGTGGGCACCTGCCAGCCAGCCAAGGTCCCACCATACCATGAAAAACAGATGACATGGAGATGGGGAGCATGGAGGAGACAGGGATATAACAACTCTAAAATCATGATTGCCATGGCAAAAGGAGATCTCATTTGCTGCCTCTTCCAGTGCAAGAACTAGGGACATCAAACTAATCTGCAAGAAGCCCGTTACAAAACAGACAAAAGAGTTCTTCATGCAATGGGAATCAGAATCAAGGAGCTTGCCAATAGGCAGTGCTGTGAATGATAAAAGTTTACATGGGCTCAAGGAAGGAATGAACAAGTACTTGGAAGCAGTATCTGCTGGGGGTTAGTATCCACAGAAACCATATCAAGCTCTGGAAATCAGCTGAGTGGAAAACATCTGGAAGCTAGGAAGTACTCAGGGGAAGTGTCATAATTGTTCAAGGTAAGGTTGTGGATGGGCCTTTGAGCAACATGATCTGTTGAAAGCTGTCCCTGCCCATGGCAGCGGGGCTGGACTAGATGATCTTTAAAGGTCCCTTCCGCTTCCGACCTAAACCAGTCTGTGGTTCTATGATTCTATATGGTTGTCCCTGTTTTTACTCTCCTCAAGCAGATGGCTACCGCCATTGATTGAAAAAGAATACGAGATCATATGAACCTTTGGACTTGCGTAGTACTGGTATTTTTATGAGGAAATATAAGAATGTAACTTACAGATGGATAGAATTAGACAAGATGAACCTTACTCATATTTCTGAGAGGTAGGAAAAAGATCCAACATGCGTATTCAGGAGGGAGAAAGGGGACAAATGCTCCTCCTGGAATATGCATTAGGTCTGACATCACCTTTGTCCATACAAACAGACATCTGAGTACAAACGCTGAGCAATATAATTTGAAAGCACTGCTCTGAAAAGGCTGTATAAACGTTGAAAAATAGGATCTTTCCACATACTGAGAATAAGAACAAAGTACAACACAGAATAAAATTATCTCTTTGCTAGGGTATTTCTAGTAAATTTTCTTCAAAGATCAGTTATTTGGGTAAATCTGCACCAATGAAAGAAGCAAGCAGTTTAGAGGCAGGCACTTCAATGCATGAAAGGAAAGACGTTAAAATTGCCTCAAAGACTGTGAGCAACCTGTTTTCAGGCAGGTATTTTTGGATTCTTTATTACAGTAGTTTTATCTTGTGTGTTTGAGTGATAACATATTTTGGCTTGGAAAAATAGTTCATCCAAAAAAATAAGCATTTTTTTTTAATCTGTTTTATTCCATCTCCCACTGAACTAAAATCCAAAATTAGTGACTAAAGGAGTGTGCTGTGAAGGAAAGTGAGGGGCTGAAATTCTTACAGCACAGCCTAAACTATTACTTCAAGTTTAGAAAATAGATCAGTCATCTTCTTATTGATAAAGAGAAAACAATATCTGTGTTACTTAAGATATAAGGATCCTTGCATTGAACTTTAGGAATTTTCCTTATCTAGAATCATAGAATCATTTAGGTTGGAAAAAGACTTTTAAGATCATTAAGTCCAACTGTTAACTCAGGGCTGCCAAGTCTACCACTAAACTATGTCCCTAAGCACCACATCTACACGTCTTTTAAATACCTCCAGGGATGGTGACTCAACCACCTCCCTGGGCAGCCTGTTCCAAAGCTTGACAAGCCTTTTGGTGAAGACATTTTTCCTAATATCCAATCTAAACCTCCCTGGCACCACCTGAAGCTGTTTCCTCTTGTCCTGTCACTTGTTACTTGGGAGAAGACACTGACACCCACCTCGCTAAACCCTCCTTTAGGCAGTTGTAGAGAGCGATAAGGTCTCCCCTCAGCCTCCTTTGTTCCAGGCTAAACAACCCCAGTTCCCTCAGCTGCTCCTCCTAAGACTTGTTCTCTAGACCCTCCACCAGCTTCATTGCTCTTATTTGGACATGCATATCTACTTATCCAACCAATTTAGAAAAACTCAGCTTGCATTTACCACTTTCAACTATTTTGACAGCTTGTAAGGAGAGGGTACTCACCACTGCTGGTAACTATTGATTTCATCCCTGATTTCTCTTAGAACTACTTACTGAATGCCAGAGGGGTTTTGCATTTTGTTGCCAGTCACCTTTAAGTAACTGTAAAATATGCTACAGAAGTCAGAGGTCTCTTTTACTGAGTCCCCCAAAAGAAGGATTTCCGCATGGAAATCAGCCCAGTTTCTTTTACAGTGAGCACTACCACAAGGAATTTATTTTATTCCTTGCAATCGTGTCCTCTGTCAGGTTTCACTTGTGTACTTTGATCAATAGTTGGCCTTACAGACTTTGCCAAGCTTCTTGCTACTGATGGGTTTGAAGAAAGATTTTGTATTTAGTTTTAATTCCTTTTGCCAGTTGCTCTTCAAACCCTCTTTTGGCCCCTCCTAGTTATGTTTTTACGTTTAATCTGCCAGAGTCCATGATCATTTCCTTTTCCTTAGGTTTGACTTCTTGTTTCTAACAACCTTCCTTACCTGCTGCACAGTCCAAACGATTTGTCCACCCTTTTTAAAAATATTTAAAAAAACCACCTGCAGCATGCATTCAGTAATCTCTGCACTGTCTGTAAGGTTTTAATTCTCTTAGCTGCTCATTTTAAACAAGATTCTTCATCTTTGTGTGGCTCTACCTCTTGAAACAGCAAAATTGTGGCATACCTTTTTGGCTTTTTTTGCACCTGTAGGGGTACAGAGTTTATCTAGATTCCCATGTGTAGTTTTGAGCTAAGCCACATGTGAGTCAGAACAAGGTTGAGGGAGGTTTCCCACTTTGTGGACTGCCTTCACAGCTGCTTCAAGATGTACTTATCGATGACCTCGTAACAATGTGACTTCTGTGTTATGTACCAGTGTGAATCCTCATAAGGATAATTGAAGCCTCCTACTATTCTTGTGTTTCCTGCCCTTTCTGCCTCTAATCTCTTGTTGCGTAGCAGTCACTGCTGCCATCCTATCTGGGTGGTCAGTACTGTCCTATGTTCTTCTTATTTAAGCCTTGAATTTTGGTCCCTAAGGTCACTGAGGCACATGACCATATAGGCAGCTTGCCAGTTTTGATTCTTATCATATTAGGCTTCTCTGGTCCAGTCACTGTTGAGAGGCAGGAAGGGAGTAGCAACAGAGTTTAGGGAAAGGGGTTCTTTCTCCAGGGATTCACCCAGATTTTCTCCATGGTCAGACGAGTGAGGGGGCTCTTCTAAAGAAGAATTTGTCCTACCTGCTTTGGAATAAGACTAGCCAGTTTATTCTTAAAGTTAGAGTCACTTCTTCTAAGTTATTTTTACAATCACAAAATATACATTTGAGGTCTCGCTGATGAAGGATTTAAGTGCTATAAGTGTGCCTTCAGGGAAGTAAAAGTCTGTGATATAGACTGACTGGCTTACCTGCCTTCCTCCTGCTGAAATCAGTCCGATTAAGTCTTTTAAATGTTGAGGATAGAGCTCCTTAGCTGGTAGGGCTCACAAGGGGAGAGCAGCAGAAATAGGATACATTGGTTCTCATGCTTGGTCCAAGGACCCATTTTTATATTAAACAGTTAATGGGTAAGTGAATAGACTCTTTTGAATAGAGACTGTCAGCCAGTAAAGTAACTTTAGTCCTCAACTCTCTGTTTTGAGCCAGTTCTGCTTAAGCATGGAAGCACAGTTCCAAGTGCCTGAAGGATTTTGAAGTCCAGATTTTGAGGGTTAAAAATTTTACTCTTTTTTGAGGGAGAATGGATTGCTTCTTTATATAAGGAGAGGTGGATACACAAAGATGGGGGGAAAAAGGATGAGACTTGTATTTTTATACCTGATGCATATAGAATAACCTAATCCCCCTTAAGTAGCACAGAAAAGATATATTATTAATATGAGGTACATACTAGTTCTATTGATTCAGCAATAGAAATAAGGGATTTTGCATAACATAGGAAATTTTATTATTAAATGATTAACCTGAGACTATCTCTGTGAGACAGCAAGCATTATGTGCCATTCCAGTTTTAAAGGTGTAGACACTACACCATCTCTGGTTTGTAGGTGAGGAAAGCTATGGCAGCCCGTGACAGCTGATAAACTGCCTATAAATACATAGAAAATTATTTCAGAAGCTGCTGCGATTTACCAAATGTAAAATCAACTTTCTTATGCATTAAAAGATAAAAATACAAATTCTTGGTGAAAGCCCCAAATAATGAATATCTTTACAAGTTTGGTCAATGTTAAATTTAGTAGACATTTGCTGAAGTTGCAGTATTACTCCCTGAATTCTTTTATGCTGGGCTAGAAGCAGTTCCTGTGGGCTTCCCAAGCACAGACTGTGCTGCTTTGTTCTGGATCTGACCATACTCAGAGGAAGTGTTTAATGGGTGGCAATTCACAGATCTGAAGTCAGTTTTCAGTGTATGTGACCCTGTGCAGTACATTTCATAAGCAACATCATAGGGATTTTAATGATTACCTGTTTTTTTTTTAAAAAAAAAAAAAGTAGAAACTTTTATAGTACTTGGCAAAAATGTTAACCTTCCACTGGTATGTGTGTTCCTGTTTGACAGCCCAGTGAAGCTGCTTAAACTGACAGCTCCCACTACAGCTGGAATTATTTCTTATCTGCAATCCCATATATCTAAGCATTTATATTCTTATGTTCCGTTTCATATCATGTAGATTTGCATACTGTAGCGTCTGAGCAGCTTTCTAAAGTGCAGAAAGTAATGTGACTAGCATCCATCATATCTATTCTTGCATCTGTTCCCTATGGGGAAAATGAGAATAGTGGAGATGCTTTGAGTTTATAAATTAAGTCAAAGCTGAAAATAGCATTTGCACATAGATGCCCTTTGGTTTTTCAGGAAATACATCCCAGACACGTAGCCTTGGAGAAAATGATGTCTCTAATGCAGATGAGCTTCACCCTCACTGTAGAAAATTTCAGCATGTCAGAGAAACAGTGCTGTTTGCCACATTGCTAATGTTGGCCTTTCAGTCAACCTTGGCTGAAACAATGACGTACTTGAAGATAATAACTGAGACCTTGGACAAGAATAAATACTGTACAGAGAGCTGCTTCAGGAAGCAGAGGACAGAAATGCTACCCAAACGGTAGACACCATTGTTTGAAGGAGGTGCTACAGCATTTTGAACTTCTTAGTGTTTTCTAAGTGCTGAAGGCTACAAACCCAAATAAGCTGTGTTACCTTGCTCAGCTCTGAATACTTCATGAGATAATATGGTCACTGCCCGTTGGCATGAAACAGAGGAGTTGCTGTTAGCGAAGAACAGCAATCCAACTGACAGGCTGATGTCACTAGCTGTGGGTGCCTCTAGCAAAAAGATTATTTCAGGCTGACTTTTAGGTCTCTCCTGATAAAATACCAGCTCTAATGCCATGTTCTAGCTAAATAGAAACACCAACCAGCTCAGAAACAGGATCTAACTTTTACCAGCTGAAGGATTTTTTTTTTCTGGTATGGGCATCTCACGGCAGCCCAGCTGTGCTAATGTAAGAATTAGTCTGACACCTTCTCACATCTTCCAGTTGATCTAAATAAATAAATAACATCCCTCCAAATATCCAAGAAGTAATCTCTCCATGCCAAATTTTGCTCCTAAGCTGTGTACCTGTTATTTCTAACTCTGTAGGAGTGCTTTTCTATAACCACAGCTGGAATTTAGCCCTTAATAGTGACTGTGTCTTCACTCTTCGTAATGTAGGTCAAGAGAAGAAATTAAATGATGACATTGTGCTGCTTACTGTGGCATCCCCCAGGAGTTTGTGTGGTCCCTACTGATTGCCTTGAATCATTAATCAAAGGGTAACTGCACTGCACAGCCCGCAGTATATTCTCAGCAGGCACATGCATTGATGATGCTGCACCAATAAAAAAGACTTAATTGCATTGACAGTACAGTTTTTTCACAGTTTAGAGTGTTTATCAAAATTGTGCTTGTAGCATCTAAAAATAATGTAATTAATGTAGCTTTTGGCCTTCTCGCACACTGTTTTCTTTTTAGTTTCTTCTGTTAAAGAAGACAGCTGTTTGCTAGGAAAACAAATTCATCTCTTTTCCTTCTCTCTCTCGCCTCCTGTTTTGTATTTGAGTGCATCAGTAGGAGGCTCACAGTTTGTTGTAAATGTTCATTCACAGTTTCTGCAGATTCCTACATTCATATTCACAAAGGCAGAATATTTCAAGATGTCCTTCATATCAAGTCACTGTTACTTCACATCAGATGTGTGGAATACAAAATAAAGATTTCAGGGGCTTTGCTTCCCGAGGCAAAATAATGATCCTTAAGGGAACAAAACCCACTGTCCTCAAGGAGAGTGTGACAATTTGGGTCAACCATTTCTTCATTCTTAAATGGTTTCCTTTCATTGCTGATCTAAATGTGGCTTGAGGGTATTAACATGCAGAGCATATTACAGAATAAGAAGAGCAGACCTTCTTTGATCACATAAAGCATCTGCAAGAGAAGGTGAGGGAGATGCTGGTGCCTTGGTTTCTGACACCACTGGGCAGTTGGGCCTTGGCTTCTGCGCAAGCCAGGTTGGTGCTTTTCTTTACCCTACTAAATATTCAGGCTGCAAGAACAGGAAAGAACACAAAAGCGTGCCATGTGGTTTGGGCCACCGCCATGCACTGTTGCTCCCGTGCTGGGCAGCCTGTGTGCATGTGGGGACCTGCTAGCCCGTGAGAAACCCAGCTTGCTTAGTGGTGATCAGGCTGGGAGTAAGGGAGCGGTATATGACCTCTACAGAAAAGCAGTATTATCATGACTTATTTTTGTCATCTATCCATTATCGTTAACTGTTGTAAAGTGTTTTGTTACTTCAGATTTCCACATCAGGTTTTAAAATGTTGCAGTTCCTACATGCTGCTTGTAAATCTTGTATTACAGTGAAGAAGACTGTGTATGTAGCAGAGCTTTGCAAGGCTGCAATTTCACTGAAATTACTATTATTACCTTATAAACTGCAAGGGTAAACCCCAAGTGGGGCAGTATATGAAATCCTAAGGTTAAATAGTGAATTTTGCCATACCATTACACTGGACTTTATACTCCTGCTGCTGATGTAGGACTTGCAGCTTTATAAAAACAGGAGTCAACAGGAGCCTGTCTTTATTATTATTGTTTCACATAAAAGCTTTCACTGTGTACACACACGGTGTGAAGGCTCAATATTGCAGAGAATGTGGAAGTATCTTGAGTTCATCAAAAGCTTTCTGCTTTGTGAATGAAGATATTCAGAGCCAAGCTGCCATTACATTGCTTGTTTGCAGTGCATGTGAGAGTGTGATCCACGACAGTTGAAATCCTGCCTGTTGAGCAATACTGGAGCTGGAATCAGGTAAGATACTGGTCCTGCAGTGGAGCCTGCACCCACTCAAGCCTATGACCACCACAAGAGAAACTGTACTAGTTAATCAGAAGCACATACAAAGCACTAAAGAAGGAAATGAAATATAATTAAATAATAAAATTCACAATAGATAATACAGGAAATTAATGAAAATATATTTTGAATAATTAACATTTTAATAAAGGTTAACATAAATCTTAATAGACGTCCTTAACATAAATCTTAATAGACGTTCACTGGACTTAAACTATTCTTTCTCCTTCAGTATGTTAAAGTGGTATTTTGTATGGGACAGAACAATTTGAAAATTTCTGTATGGTGGTCTTCAAGAAAATGTACTTAACAGACAGACTATTTAGGCTATTGGTTGCTATAATCTTCCAGAAAAAATTGAGTTTAATGTCTTTGGAAAAGAAAGATGCCACTTTCTTTTCCAGTACAAAATCTGCTCTTGGATGTGCTGCCTTACAGATGAGAATGAACCTAATGCATGTAGAATTTGAGTCTTAAAACCACTGAAAAAGCAAGGCGTCCCTAGAATTGATGTTGTAGCTTGTGCTGGCATCTCTTTTCACTCATTACCAAGACAGCATTAAACTGTAGTCGTTGTGCCCCTGCTATTAAGATTGCATCAGGACTTCCATTTAAAAGGATGAAAAAACACAGACCAAACATTTTGTACCTGATTCTAGATCAACTGTTGAAATCAACAGTGGTCTTTGCATTACAAGATCTTTTTCCTTTGTATAATATGGAGAACAATGGGTGTAGTTCATGAATTTTTCTTTCTCTCTGTTGTGGAAAACTATAAAAGGAGAATTATTTTGTAACTGAAAACTATTTTCTGCTTTCACAAAGCATGGCACTGATTGGTGTTGGATGAATAGGAAAGAACCCTCGCTTTGCATCAAGCTGTTGCTTTGATTGATGATTGTAAGCTGCTGCTGAGGCTTTTCCAGCCTTTCAAAGAGGCCATCATTACGGATAAGAATATTGACATTTGAAAGGCCTCTTACCTGCTGATGCTGGGAAGTGCCGACTGGCTTCCCTCTCCCTCAGCCATTTCCAGTTTCATTCACCTCTTAGCAGAGACCCCCTTGTCCTTCAGCTTAGTAGAGAAAGAAAAATGGCAGAAAGGGAAAGCTCGTTAAAGCTTAACCTAAATACGTATGTGGATTTTTAAAACAAGTGAAGTAGCAGATTTTTAGCCAGTCATCTGTCAGCCTTCTGTTTCACTGGGTCCCCCAGACAGGTGTCAGAGAGGCAAGTCCAGTGTACCATGGGTGGCTGCAGAAAGATGCCCACAGTCCATGCGAAGCCACGGCGCTGAAGGCAAACGCTCTGCTGGCAGCCCGGCATCAGGCTGCCTGCAAATGCTCTGACCCACAGCACAAACACTCCTGCCTCCCCTCCTCCTTACCCCAACCCAC
Source organism: Ibycter americanus (assembly GCA_035590275.1). NCBI lineage: Eukaryota > Metazoa > Chordata > Aves > Falconiformes > Falconidae > Ibycter > Ibycter americanus. The sequence continues at coordinate 58,740,059 of JAVJGI010000014.1, read as the reverse complement.
ACGGGGTAAACATCTTCCCCTGCACAGCCAGAGGGATGCCATAATGCCATTTCACTGCAGCATCGTGTTCCTGGCACTACTATGTGTTCCTGGCACTACTATCGCTCCCTTAAAGAAGCGAGCGTCAAAGACGTCAAAAAAGAAACCATAAATGCTGGGCTGGGATCAGCCTGAAAGAGAATCTGCAGTTTGCAGCTTATTGGTTACAGTATTTTCAATGCAGGATCATCTTTACACAGGCACGCTCAGCTTTTTACTGCTGTCCTTGTCTTTTCTATGACCCAGCAATTTACAGAGCCTTTGAGAAAGATTTTGAACTTTAGTGAAAATACAAAAGTAAAGCAGCAATTTAAGTCCCACCTTCACTCTAATATTATAACTAGCCTGTTTTGTTTAAGCAGCCATTTGTCCTGTGCTATTTTTAAAATGCTTAGTAACGTCAAATGCTAAAATGCAGATGCTATTACTGATTTTTAAGCTGCACAGTTACACTAACATTACAATTCTTAAAATAATCATGTCTAATTTTACCACTGAGATGAAGTTTGGGTTGTAACTCCACAGAAATCAGTTCTGGGGAAGCAGAAACCAGGGTAGGTTGCAAGCAGTTCCCATCATGCAGCCATTCAGGTAACCACAGCACCAATTGCTTTACAAAAACCCAAATTGTTATTTTCAATAACCGACTGCTGCACAATATGTTTGCTGGTATCAACATCTAGGTATAAAATGTGATCTAAGGCTGATGTCTGTTATACTGAAAAAAGACCCAGAAAACGGAATTTTTTTTCCACAAAGTAAGTACTTTGGGAAAAAGAGTTTTAAACAGTTCACTATATAAAAGCTTAGCCTGTTCCTGCTTGTTAACATAGAATAGTAATTTTGAGTGATATTTCAGCTGTCTGTAGATCTCAAATGCTGTTAAGGTTTTTGTTCCTCGGTTAAAGCCATCACAGGAGTTACGGACAGGGCTGAATGCTGTATGTCTTGTTCCTTACTAGCCTAACACATAATTTTGCGTGTAATAATGATATATGAACTGCCTTAGTTATCAAAACTATAAAGTTTTTGAACAAAATCAACAGAAATTTGCTACAGCATCAATGATATTTTGTTTTCCCTTCACTCATGGATTAACTTATTGCACATGCAGGTGCTTGGCAGACCGCAAGACTGTTGTGAAACTCTTGAGGAATTCACGTAAAGTAATATTGTTTCCCTTGAAATATAGAAACAAACATATACCAGCACTCCTTTCTAGGGGAAAGGAAAAAAACCCAGATTCAAACCAAACCAAAAAAATGTATAGGTCCATGACTGAAAACTGCTATGATCCTTGTACTTCTGCGGCCATGCATTTTGGCAGTTCCACAGCACTATGTGCTGTTTGTGGAGTGACAGTGTTTACTGCCCTGAAATCGGGACTCCACATCCTTCCATCACTCTTTGATACACTGGTAAATTATATGAACTGGGTTGTTGAACTAGTACTCCATAACTCACTGGGCTAATAATAGGGGGTCACAATTCTTCCTCAGCCTGCCTTGGGACATTCAGATGGTTTCTGTGGTTTTGGATCTTAATGTAAGTGTACTAATCTTTCCACACTTCAATTTATCTTGAGCACATATGTACAAACCTCTCTTGCTACTCACCCCTGCGGTGTTTCAAATGTTTCTGGGGCTTCACCGCCATTCACTGCTGTGTAACCAAGATTACAACAGGGCGTTCTGTTCCTGTATTACCCCCACACAAACAATAGTTAGCTAGATCCAGAGTGAGAGCATTTCCTGAGAGCATTGCCTAAAATTCCTTTTTTCTCCTGTCTTGCTGAATACAATACCACCCCACCCTGCAGACTTGCTGGTATGCTGTGTCCCCCAGGCACCCAGTGTGTTTCAAGACATCAACAGCAGCACCAAACTCTACTAACAAGCTGGGGCCATTCATTACACCTACAGCTACCCCAGTAGGGTTGGTACTATAAGTCTCCCCCAGCTGATCATACCTTAATCTATGCTGTCCCAAAAGGTCGAGCAAGTGGACCTGCCCAGCCTGTGAGTCTGACTGCTCCTCAGCTACTGGAGCTGCAAGTGTTGCTTTCACATTGCTAGAGAGCACCTGCACTGGTTTCAACACTTGACTCTTGGCATCTTCTCTTTCATTTCTAGCATACAGTTCTGCCAACCTATGCATGAAAGTGGTAAGCGGTTTCTTGCTCCATTTGGCTGCATCTTCTCCCAGGCACTTCATTTTGTCTTCCAAACACTGTTATTGTTCTATTTCAAATGCAATCTTCATGACTCACCCAGCGTTCCTGGAAATATAAAAATTAAAAAACCCTCAGTGCCATCCTGCAGGCATACCCATACCCAGAACCATGAGGGCCTGTCTTGTCCTTACTTTCCAGGGGCCTGTCTTGTTTGCCTTCAGGTCCTGTAATTAGCAAGCATTAAAACTGCTTATATTTCTTTTACTATTATTTATTTACCTTCTTCTTCTTTACTGGGTTCCTTAGACTCTCCTCCTTCCTGGAGAGTCTTCCCAGCCTTGCCAGCCTGCCCTTCTAAATCCAGCCAGTTTACATTAGCAGGGTTCAGAGGACCCATAATCGTGTGCAATGGGTAAGTGAATCCTCCAGTGCTACACTTTTGGATATTAGCTCACCATAACTAGACTCCACCTCCCTCCAGCACCAGTTTAACAACTATGGGCAGTAACTGCTTTTAACAATATGTGACTCTGGACCAATTCGGTTTTTATTCTTCCAAATGAAGCTCTACCAACACCAATTCCAGCTGCCTTCGCACATCTCAACACTGGCTGCAATCCCTGTTAATTCCCCACAGCTGGTGTTTCTGTGGGTTGCACATGGCCCATTTGGTGGCTGCAAAGGCTGTTTAAGCCAGGTGATTTTGATCAGCATTGATCAACTGTGGATGATTTGCTTTCACAAGGAGTAGTCCCAGGTGGACTGGCATCATCCCAAATGCCTTTGTGCCAGTCCTCAGGACCTCACTTTGCTAGCTGTCTTCTGGTTTGTACTGCAAGCTGCTCTACCCATTTTACCTAGTCACTTCTGTTTAAGCTTCTCAGTCATCTTCTTGGAAGAGTTGTGCTCCTCACCTTCCCATCTCCTGTGTTCTTTCCAACACCACTATAACAGCTGCCTTAGTCTCAGCCAACTCAGTTTTCTTTTTTCCCCTCCCATTGTTTTGTATCTGAAACTTCTCTGATGTCTCCTCTCTCCATTCCCTCCTAGCAGCAGCTGTTTTTAGCCCTTCTGCAACAAAGGTACATTCCCTGACCTTGTACTCCCCAGCATGATCCCCAGAGCATTTGTTTTCCTCCCCTAATGCCCTGCTCTTATCTTCACGTGCTCTCGTCAGCTGCCCAACATTCCTCCAGCCCAGACCACCTTCCCTGTTAACTCCTCCTTTCCCATAAACAATCCACTCTTCCTAAGGCCCTCAAAAGCTCATACAACTTTACTTAAAAGACCTTTAAAAGCCTTAAATGTCCAGGGATCAGGATCTCACTGTCCTGCCCATTCTTCTGCCATAGAAGCCATAGTAATCTCTCTCCTTCAAAGACCGTGACTGTGACTGTATTTGCTGGTGGATTTGAAAACTCCTTCGCCGTCCTGCTTTGGCATACATGGGTTATGACCTTTTTACCAACCTGGTATTTGAATGTTCTTGTTCGCTGTATGTGATAATGATACAAATTCTATTTCTGCTCCACTCAGGCTCTCACGTTCTTGCTCTTATAGCCTTGGTTGTTGAGTCCCCTGCATTCTCCACCAACCCGTTACAAGAAAACCAACACCTGCTGCTGCTTGCAGGACCCACCTGGTGCAGAGGCAACAAAAGAGAACAGGACTGATTTTTTTACTTCTTTTACTGAACAAAATTGAAAAAGATGGATAATTTCTAGCATTTCTGTTGTGCTAGGCAATTTTTTTTTATCACTTCCATGTGTATCAATATGCACAAAGTCTCAGGGAGGGCACAGTTAAAGGGGAATCAGTCCTCGCCCGGAATCTCGCATGGTAGGTGGACTCTTGTCTCCGGTGCTTATTGTGGTGTCCATGTACTATTTTACCTTCATGATGTTCTTCATATAGTGCTGTTTCAGAGGAAAACACTCTTTATATAGTCTGAACAAGTTTGGGGTTTTGCACAATTCACTTTGCAGGTAGTTGTGTGTACATAACTACATCATGTATCGCTGAAATTTTGTTTTGTGAGGTGGCCTTAGTTTTGCAGCAGCTTTGCAACCTACTTGTAGTGCTAAACATTTAGTTCCACTAGTCAATGAGATCCTGAAAGTCAATGGCTGCTGCATTCTGCAGTGGAAACAGTCACGGTCAGCAGCAGTGCTTGGGATTTTCTGTGCTGGATATTGTCCACTTGTAGAAAAAATGATATGGAACTGAAACGGTTTATGGGCTCTTTCAGCTGTACCATGAGAATTACAATTGCATTCCTCATTTAAAGCTGAACAAGTCTGTGAAGTCACTAAAATTATTAGGGAGTTACACTGATTCTTTCTTTAGCAGGGAAAAGCTTGGGATGGAATCTACAAGTAAAAAGGCTCCAAAGGAAGAAGAGAAAAACTAGGTTTTCTTTAAGTTTTGCAGCAAGGTTTTATTTAGTGAATCTGGAGGGAGGGGCTGTCTAGTGATTATTAGTCCTATAACCAGCGCTATGGGGGCCTGGTTGTCAATGTTGGTCACGTGAAGTTAAATTTCATCATGTTTTTTATTTTGTCTGTGTTGTTTCCCATTCAGTTTCATCAAGATTGAGCAAACCTATGGAATTAGTGAATTGTACATCGTCTCCCATGTATGGAAGCAGTGTCAGTTTTATTATTGCCATCACAAGTGTCTTTGGCTTACTCTTAGCAAATATCTTCTGCAATGTGCTAGTTTTCAAATGTTCCTAATAGACCTAAAATTGTTAAGGCAGCGTTTTCTGTTCTCTTGTCAGAACTGCCCGTTTTGACAGGGGATATACAGGTTTGCTGTATTTGTTTTGTGTTTTACACATGCTTTAGTCAGCTAAACTGGTTTTCTCTCTCTCCTTTTTTCCTGTTGATGAGAAATGTGCAATTCTGAAAGTCTTAGGCTATTCCACACCCTCTTCCCACTTGCAGCTGAAATATTGGTTATAAACTCACCAGAGGTTATTCCTTGCAGGTTTGGTTTGTAGGAACCCCGGGAGTCTTACTGTCATTTGGAGGGGGAAGAAACTGTAATACATATCCCAGCTTACCAGAGCTTTCTGATTTATGGTGGCCAAAGTCCACCAGTTGACCCCATATGGGATTTAGGATTTCAAAAGGAATAGGGAATTTGGTACAAGTCGTATCACTCAATCATCTTCAGCAGCTACAGAGTTTTTAAAAATTGTTAAAATAAAAAAGATTTTGTTGATGAAAATGGGTATGAAACAATAGCACATATTGAAATTAATATGGTTTACTCCTTAACTGTTTAGTACTGGCTACTCTGTGAGGCTGGCCATTTAAAATTCTAAGGATCAGGAAGGATGTCGCACTGCTGTTGGAGATGGCTGTTACTGGAATGGTCAGCAGACAGCCTCTCCCTTGCATTTGTGGCACTTTCACCTGGAATCTCCCTCTTTCTTTTGAGACAAAAGAGAATGCTAGAGGTAGAAAAGACACATAGCTTATTCCTTGTGAATTCCCTGTGCTCCTTTCTGTCCCTGCTCAAGACAGAATGCCTCTTTCAACTGAGCCTTCTTTATAAAGGCTAAAGTTATAAGGTTATAAGGAGCCTTGTGACTGGGCAGAGATATCACAAGAAAGATGAAAGATTACATTATTATCTTCATTCCTCCTCTAAGATTTTTGTTTGGGGTATCCATATATAGGTTGCATGGTTTGCATTCATGGATTCTTTTTGAAGATGGCTTTGAAAGTTTTAGGATTTATCATATGCATAATCGCACATGTATTTAGCAACATGACTGAAAGCTGTTTCACCAAAACCTATATATTCTCCCAAACCTATATATTTTAAACACGATAGACAAATGCATATTGACACTGAGAAGGCAAGCTTGCAGTAGTTTGCACCTTATACTCCTGTTTGATTTTGGGTAACATTCTGAGAACAAAAGGTGTCCTTTCATTATGCATCTACCTAAAACCAAAATAACTCAAAAGGGTGCTAGCAGGGACTTCGTCCTGAAGACTGAAACTTGCTGTTAAAATTGGCCAGATTATTCCTTCCTTTAAAACATGTAGAAAACCTTCTCCCACATACAAAAAACCAGCATATAAACAGTCCTTATCTGAAATACATGAATTTCAGATAGAATTTAGATCATGGAACCATAAAAACCCTACCAACAATAAGTTTCCTGGTTTTGGTAGCCAATGACCTGTCAATTTTCTTATTTCAAGTACAGAATGTTTTTAATATCTTTTATTTTGCTTTATTGGAAGGTGCCATTTTGAAAGAAATGCATATTCAATTATGATGTCACCTGTTTATTCTTGTGCTAAATTTGTATAACAAAAAACATCCTTTCACTCAGGTTTGTAGAGAAGCAGTACTCTACCAAAGAACGATATAAAAACCCCTAACCCTGACTGCTCACATTTTTAGGTAAGGACTTGCAAGAAGATGAAGTGCTTTACTGTAAGGGCATACGCTGCACTTAGAACAGATGAGAAAAATAAGCTAAGCTCTCTGTTTTTCCACTTCTTTGACCTAGCTATTGAATAGCTTGTAACATGTTTTGAACTGGGTTGGAAGACAAAAACATGTATTTTAGAAAGACTAAATAAAAGGCTCCAGTTATCTGAGATATGGGAAGATAGAAAATGTTCATGCTTCATAGTCTGTTGTTTTATTTGGAAATGTTTCTGTCCCTGTAAACAGGTATGATTATGACAATACTCGTATCTATTGTTATGCATATATGTTTGAAAATACATGCATGCCAAGACAAATTTAGGTTTGCAAATATTATTATTATTCATCCTTGTTGAAAACAATATCATTGTACTTGATTAATTTTGCATATATTAGAATGATAGCAAATGGGAAGTTTATAGGTTTATATTTAAGAATAGTTGATGTCTTCAAACATCCTTTCTCACTGCACAAAAGCAAAATCAGTGCTTCATTGAAGAAGATGAAATATTAGTAAGGACTTTGTTTCTTCAGAGCTGCTGCTAGATAGGAATAGGTAGAAGTATGTACCTTAGAAACTTGTGGTTTAACACATTGTTTTTGAGGCTGTTTAACAACTGCTGATGTCTGAAATAGCACAATAAAAAAAAAGTTCTTTGCAGTCTAGATTTTGTTCTTGTATCTTCATGACATTCAAATTAATCAATTAAATTTAAAACACAACAAATGTAGAAAGTGCTTTCCTTGCAAACAGATTGCAGTTTGATTCTGACCCAAATAATTTATTTTTTTATATTTTTTCAATGAGAATATGCTCTTGTAACAACAATATATGCTATCACTTTATAAAATATGCAGCTGTATACCTAATAGATGCACTGTGAGCCTCTAGTCATTGAATATTCTGCCATCATTGGCTTATTAGGAGCACTTTAATTTGAACTCCTCTAATAGTTTATTTTACTTATTTATTTATTAATAACCTTAAATCCCACACTTTCTTAGTTTTGTGTTGGGTTGGGTTGGGTTGGGTTTTTAGTTAGTTTGTTTCTTCTTTTGCATTGGCAAAGAGCCTAAGTGTTTCCTTACATTGACTGCAAAGTTTTGTTGTTGGTCAGTCAGGACTTTTACATGGCACCCCCAGCCTCCCAGTGGCTAATCTCAAAATGATGAGGCATCCCTGCGTGTGGGAGAAGAGTGCGTATAATAGGGAAGGAAAGCTTTTAAGAAATAAGAAAAACTTAAACTAAAATTTGCCAAAAATTATTCTTACTTCTATAAATAAAATAAAGCGTAGTAGCTCTACTTTAATTTAATATTTGTTTTGCCCTGAAAAAAAAAAAGGGGTGGTGGTGGTGGTGGTGGTGGTAGTGTTGCGGGGCAAGAAATTTAACCTGCAGGAAGTTTCCTACTGCAGAACTACCAGGAAAGGGAGCAAGAACTAAAGAGAACTTCAAGAAACTACTTGAGTGTTCTTTCTTGGAAATGTAAAAATAAGTCCTGGTTACAGATGGAAACTCTGTCAGGGTGTTGGTGTTCCATCCAAGCCCCTGATGTTATCTCATCCACACCCCTCCCAGGTGCAATAACTACTTCATTGTATTTCAAGGTATCTAGCTATTACCTGCATTCTACACATCTCATCTACATGTTCTCTAGATAATGATATGTAACATGTCTCTGGGCAAATGGAAGCCCCAAACAAGAAACTGAAGAAAAGAAAGGGCAGCTTATGATTTTTGGGAAGAAGTGTTTGACTTCCCACTGGTTAAAAATTAGCATAAAGTAACTCCATCCCAGAACACCAAGAGCAATGTTCAGAATGTGTGCGGCTATAACTGAGCCTTTAGATGTGATTTTTGTTTTAGGTTGGGCAGGTGGATGGCACTGCCACCAACCCCCTGAAGAGCAGCCTCTTCAGATAGCCTGCTTCATTCTCCCAGATTCCAGGACTAATTACTCTGAACCCCCATCCACAGTATTCCCCTTTTCTTAAGGTTTACCTTATTTAATTTACCGGACTCCTCTCATCTTTCTTCTACACCCTAAGGTCTCCCATTTCATACTCACACTTTTACCATTTTGTTAACCCTAATAAACCTAGCTGTATGGGTCGTTATATTAAACTCCTCTTTTTTGAGTTTCACTCCTGTTCTCCATAGCCAGAAGTCTGCTCCCCTTGAAGGCGAGGTCATCACCGCTCTGCATCTTTCAATGTAATTTTTCCTTTGACTTTGATTTCAAGTCAAGCAATTCCCCTACAAAGATTCATGTATGATATTTTCTCTGTTTAAACTCTGGTATTTGCCTTTTCTACATTCCAGTTAAAACATGTTTGCATTAGCATGCTTTAGAAATGACAATTTTTTACTTGTAGTGGAGTTGAAATGAACTATTACATATTCTTGACTCATATCTAGACATATACTTATTCTAGTAAATTTTTTAAAAAAGGAAAATAAGGAAAAAAAAAAAAGAAAAAGAAAAAGCCCATGGGAACAAGATCAAATCTTAGTCTTTGCAAGGTGCCTTATGAGTTGCTGTTGGCAATGAGGCCAGCAGCCTCCTGGCTGAACAGTCTGAGCCTGTCCCTGCACTTTAGCCTTCCCTGCAAGCCTGAGCCTGGAGCAGCTTGCAGCAAACCTGCATGGCATATTGGATTAGGCTGGTTTCTTTGTTGTTTTTAGTATAATGCAGCTCTCCACCAGGGGGGCTGCAGCTGTGTCCTTCTCTGCATCTGAGCAGTCAGGCTCTTGGACTATATGCACATAGTTGCTTTGCAAGGCAATGCTTTATCTCCCCAGATTTCTACTCGGTGTCACAACTTTGGTAATGAAAGTAACTTCTTCCTCTTTCTTTTGGCTCTGGGAAAAATTTTGTCTTTCTGAACAAGTGGTGATCATTATGAAGATACCGTTTTGCAGTTATTGTCAAAGATATATTTCCTCCTGGTTTTAGACAGGGAGAAATCTATAATCAGAGTTGGTAGAAAATCTGATTCATTGCTGTGTTACTGTGCCTAAAGCCACTTTAACTCTGTCCACCAAAACTGAATTGGACCGATTCCTGGGAAAATTGCTAGAGTTAGAGTCATGTGAAACTAGAGTATTGCAGTGATACATCAGACCTATTCCCTTTTTAGCTGTTTTCCTGCATCACTGTTCATATTTGTACTGCTTGTAGAGGTGCGCTTAGTAACTACTCCCATTATGAATGCTATCTTTGTAGGTTTTCTGGATGCCTACACGAGCCTTTGAACAGCCATCTGGTAAAATGTGCTATGGCTTGTTATTTACATGGCATTTAACTATGCCTTCATAAGCTTCAGTAATATAATAGAGCCCAGCACTTTCTGCTGGTCAACAACACTGAAGCCAAGTTGTATAGCATGCTGTATCCAACCGTTAAAGGAAAGGAATCGATATTAAACTATAGGGGAATTCTACTAGAAAGTAGGAAAGTTAATTTTTACTTTTGCTTTGTGTGATTTTGGTTTTGATATTTTTTTTTTTTCTTTCTTTTAAGAAGGACAGTCAATCTCAGCAGTTGCCATGGGTGGTATCTTCAACTTTGGACTTTTTACCTTAATCCTCACTCCCTTTCTGATTTAGATAACTTGTCTTTAGGGACATTCTATTTTGTTTTCTTTACAGCAAGTTACAGTAATAGAAGTGCTGGGAATGGAGTCATATTGACAAGTTCCCCAACATAACATACAAAGGATTAAGGCAAAGCTGTTAATTTTCTCTGCTTCCATTGATGCAATTTGGAATCATTATGATGCTGGCAAAGACGACTACTTAACCACATTGTTCTGTTGCTATTTATAAACGGGATCTCATTTAAATTTAGAACACAAAACCTTCCTGGTTGGAAAACTGCCATCTTGTGTACCCGCATGCAATGCAGTGCAAGGGATCCAATCTGATCACTGTCGATATCACTGCTGCAATACAGATAGCAGTAATGAGAATAGCATGGAGTTGCCCGTAGGGCTCAATTCTGTAACCTTGTCGCATCTGAACCTATGCCCTCTCAGTGGAGAGACTACATGTTTAAATGGATGCGTTTATCAGGAATTGTGTGGCATCTGAAGTTTGGACTGTAGCGTGTATCAGAGCTGTGGGAGCTCCAAGCTGTCAGGGGTACCTCCTTGCTGCACCCTGGCAGCATCCCGGGGTGTATGGATGATACCTATCCTCTTCTTTCCTCTTCTCCTGCTGACCCTCTCCTTGTCCCTCTGGGAAGCAGGTTGGGTGTTTAGAAAAGGCAATGTGGGAGTGTGGGGAGCACTGGGAGCTCCCTGAGCTGGCACTGCAGTTCTGCTCCTTTGCTGCAAATGTATCAAGATGAAATGCTGTTATTAAATAGGACTATCTGTAGTCCAAATCAGATCTTTTGAATACTGGTATAATTAGTCCCCCTCAATCTGTTGAAAGTCTCGCTAAGGTATGTAAGGCTTGGAGTCCTGAATCCAGCTCTGCCTTTACTATTCCAGATTCTTAGAATTTGTTGCAAGTAGTGGTCTTCACCCACACAGAGCAGGCAAACCTATTGCACCGACTGATTTCTCAAGGATGTAATAAAAAGCATCCAACAAATGTCTATGTGTTTCTTTTTTTATATAGCAATCATAGATGGAACCTTGTATGCATCCAGGTAGTTGCCACTTTTATCTAAACTGAGATAAGGAGTGCATTTATGAAGATTTATGAAAGATCTTTGTCTTACCTGTAATTTTAGTGTGCTAGTAGCACTTAGCACTGTCAGGTTCAAAGCACCTTACATTTGCAAACACTGCTTAATAAAAATTGTATGAAATGGTGATTGCTCCCAATTAAGAGATGAGAGATCAGAAAAATAATGAAGTGATTCAGGCATTTTGAGCCACAATTGCATCACGTGGAACAGGTGGATTCTCCCAAGTCTTAAGTATCACGTATGAAGTAATTGGTATTCAACAATGGTGATGTGAAGAGTACAGTCACATAAATCACAATAGTTTGACCACTTCGGATTAACAAATTACTGCCTGCCAATTTAGCAGCACTAACTTACCAGGTAAAAGTTACAAAGATTATTTTTATTACAGTTAGTGTAAGTTTTATTAAAATTATTCTTGGGACATTCAATCAAATAGCTACATTTATATGCAACTTTACTTGATGTTATATATATTTGAACAGTTTAGCCACCACAAGTTCCCTAGGCATGATTCTACAATATCAGTTTGTCCTTTTTCTTTAAATAAATCTTTGTTGTGTATGAGATTTCAGACTGGCAGTCTGCTGTTTATGTTACTGCAATATGAGTTTTCTACCTTTTGACTGTGGCAGTTGTAGGGATGTTGAATTTGTCAAATATCATAAGGATGGTAAGAAAAAGCCCCCACATTGTTTCTGTGCTTGGAAGCAGATTTAAGGACACAGGGATGTGTTCTAACTATACCAGACATATGCATTTCATTATTTGTTTGCTCAAGTTTGAAATGGGATATAACTACCAATACTGCTAGAAATAATAGATTTGCACTGCTGTAATTCACATTGTTGTGGATGCCTGCAGTGGCAGGCACAATGTATACAGTGTATATTGTTGCTTATCAAATTTTTATTGTGTGTTTGAAACACACTTGAGCCAGTGTAGAGAAAGAGAAGTTCAAAGTCAAGAATTCAATACCTGTATGAACAAACAGAATAGCTGGTGAAATCATGCACTACAGGGATCAATTATAAAGTTCCTATGAGTTCAGTGGAGCCAGGACTTTATGTCAAAGTTCAGAAATGATGTACAGAGGATAGATGTAACTTCAGCTCTACTAAATATATTCCAAGTTATCTGCTTCACTGGCTGATCATTTATAGAACCATTAGTTTATTAATCAGTGAGTGATAATAGGCTGTGAAGACTTTGAAAGACTTGAAAACTTCTTTTTAACTTTGAAACATCAAAAACATTTCCTGTGTTTCAGCTCTCCCTTTACAGTATCACACCACAAATTCATAGGTTTGCCAGCAGTGCAGGGTTTCAGGCTATTGAAATACACCTCTGGCATGGATACTGCTGCATGCTTTGAACTATTTTTCTTTTTGAGGGGGGCTTGCCATAGTTTAAGTGGCATGCCATAAAGGTCTAAGTTGGCTTAGCTGAAGGATCTGTCCACACCCATTCAGTTCGATGATGTGCACCCTTTTTTTGTATGTGGTTCATTACAAAATCTCTTTTCAAGCACAGATGTGGAGATGAGAGTATACGATGAGATGTGATGTTCAGCACAGCTTGATTCACAGTGCATCAGTGTCACCTCAAACTGCAATCTGCTCAGATTTCAACAATCGGAAACAGGACTTTGTCATTCCCAAATGTGACAAACCTCCTCCATGAAAATCCACTGTCAGGGCATGAAAGGGTCTTCTTGACCTTGCCCACCCTCCCCTGGAGCTTTCCCCTACCCTGCCCATGGCCCAGCCGGGGCCATCAGTCTCACCCCCAGTAATGCCGTAGCAGTCCCACAGGACCCCTCATAAAAATAAGAGATTTAATTTGGGGGTTTTGGTCAAGTTCTGCTCGAGTTCTTTAGCTTGAGTAACAATGTACTGCATACCGGCTTTGGTCCACTACCAAAATACTTGTGACAGTGTCAGCTTTGCACCAGTTGCAACGAATTTGGCTCTGAGCCGCTGCACTTGCACTGCTCTTTTTCAGAGGTGGCAGCATGTCCACAGCAGATCCATACCTGAGAGGGTAAGTTTGCAAAAGGACTTTTGCAGGGTCACCAACAGGCTGCTGAGTGCCCCTTGGAGCCTGACCGTGTCCATGCCATTGGGAGAGAAACTGCAGCTCCAGGAAGGAGGCCAGGGACTAAAAATATAACAGGCACGTGCTGAGAGAGTGACGTGACATTTGAAAAGCAGCATGCTTAGCCTGATGGGTCGTGTTGGGTGAGACCTAGATTTCCTGGTTCTTTGAATATGCAACGGGTACTGCCTTAGCACTTCCAAGTGGATGTTTATGCTGTGCCTTTATCAAAGGGCTGTATATGTAATGGGCCTTATTCTGCCCTTCAGAGTAAACGCATTTGATGACAAAGTTACTTGTAGACACAGAAAACAGAAAACTTGTATCTTCAGCATGCCTCCTTGTCTAAGCCAGTTCTGGCTGTTGGCTGCCATCATTTTTTTATTTCTAATCTTGAGACATTTGATCCTCAGAGCGTATTTGTTTTGTGGTTTGGAGGTTGCAGCCACTATTCAGTCCTAGTTTCTAAGTATGTAATGTGAAGAACTGCTGTGGGATTTGAGACATGAAAAAAACCCCGTACCTGTGAAACTGTAAAGCAATGAAAGAGTAGGGAAAGGGGAAGAAGATTTTACAGAAGGTGGAAAAATGGCCATTCAGGGGCTGTGATTATATGGACAGTACATCTAGGGAAGTAGCGAAAAGAAAATAGGGTAGCTGTAGTCAGTGGGAGGAAAAGTATCTTACCTGCTGTAATCAAAACCCATAAAAGAGGGAGTAATGGTGGGCAACCGCATTTGTTGAAACAGAGGTTAGTCATCGACCCAGAGTAGGATGGGGAACCCAGGGGTGCAGTGAAACCGAGGGGAGAAAGCATGTGCAAAATTGAATTGCAGTAAACAGTAATGAGCTTTGTTTTGCAGAGGTGAAGTAGTAGCAGGGGTTAATAGTAATGGGGGCAATATAAAAGTTCCAGAAAATGGAAAGGAAGCTCATCTCTTTTGCAGTAAAGTTACTAAACCTTCATGTTCAGAGATGGGGCATGGGCAAAACCGCTGGGTTTCCATGAGAACAAACGGGCTCCAGATGGGCACCCACGTGAGCCAAGCTTGCATGTCCACTGCTCATCTTGCCATTCAGTCAGGCTCCAGTGGGCCTGACTGAGTTCCAGTTTAAGTGAAATAGCATCTCAAAAGAGCAAACTCTACTGAGGACCATCTGTTCCAGACAGTCCCAGTAGTGGGATTTATTTCACCGGTCTGAAGTTTAAATGATAGCACTGTAGATTTCTAAAGTGTGATGAGCCTCCTTCAGTGCCTCTGTTCCAAAGTCAGCCAGTGAACCTTGCCTCAACGTGCTGGGAGCAGGGCAGGCACCCCTGGAAGACAGTTCATCCTATTTATTCTGTACATGCTTTGGAAGGGACAAACTTCCCTTGAGAGGTGTTTATTTTTCTCCCTGGCTTTAGAAAAGAAGTCTGAAATGCTGACATTGGAGGGATGTGGTTCAGGTCCACACTGAGACATCCAAGAAGATGCCAATGTGTTTGGAGCAGGTGCCTGGGCACCTCTTAGAGTCAATGGAGGTGCAGTCAAATATGCCTGGTGGAGCAGAGAGAGCTGTTCAGGGGATCAGCTCTGGTGGCTGCTTACGGTGAGATGACTCCTTCTGTGCCCCTGGAAGATACTGATTAGATCTCAAGCAATTACAAAGGGACTACGGGCACCCAAAGTTAGGTGTCTGAATCAAGAACTACAACCCAGCATAGATGCCTAACTTCTAAATTACTGAAGACAAGTGAAGGGAATTTAGGCCTAGGAGAACTATAAAAGCCTTTTTCTTTAATCCCAGCTCAGGATTTTGTGCCTCAAAGATTTAGGTGCCCTCATTTCTCTGCTTTTACTATACTGTCTGCCTTCAATGTTTCCCTGCACTTCCATTCAATTAAAAATGTGCCTATAACTACAAAAAGAAAAAAATAGTAACATAACAGAACAAGGTCTGTATTTTCAGATGTTGAGGTGAAAACATGAATTACCTTAAAATAGTCAGACATGCTTTTACATATTCATTTTTAATTTTTCCACAGACTTGCAGCTTGTCAATCTTTACACAGAATACATCTTCCTTTGAATGGCTTGCCTAGCTACTCTGCTAAAGGGAAGGGGGTTTTCCCTCTTTCTTCCTGAGCATGCATACTGAAAACTGAATGAATGATATAGGCAATTGGCAGCCTTTTCCCCCCTGCTTAAATATTGACTTATTATTTGAATTTGGAGCTTGGTCTGAGAATTGCGCCCTACACTCCTGCAAAAGATGTATGCGTGTTCTCTACATTTAATGAAATGAATAGTTCCACTGAGATCTGGGAGTGTATTACAGCATAAAAATTAAAGAGCTATAAATCTTTGCAAGATGAGGCTGTTGCAAGAAAAAATTAACTAAATGCTTATAGTGGATCAAAAGTAGACAGAAGTTAACATGCTAAATTTGTAAGATCTGGCTGATATATTGATGCTCTCACATTAAAGAATTTAATTTTTTTGAATTAATGAACCATCATATTCTATCATCTGACTAATATAAATAATTTGGAATTTTTTCCTCCTTTCTTTTAAGAAATCCATTTGCCAGTAATTCAGCCTTTAAGAAATGAAGGCAAATGAACAGTGCTGCTTTTAAAAAAGTTATAATTTATTATGTGTTCAGTTACTTTGCTCAAGTTCTCACACAGATGAAATGCATTTGTGTGTGTACAAAATTGTTTTTTAAAAAGCTTGAGAAATCTGCTTGCTTACCCATGCATCAGTGCTTCTGTTCCCATTTTGGTTTTTTTTCTGTTTGGTTCTTGGTAGGAAACTCTGAAATTACCAACCTTTTTTCAAGATTGCTGTTAGGTTAAATTTACATTTGAAAAGTTTGCTGGAATTTTGTTGGATCTCTTTTTGTTGTTGTCCTCAGTTTTATGCTTATTAGGGGTATTAGCTCTACTGGATGTCAAAAGCATTACTTGTAAAAGCTGTTAAAATGCCCAGCCATGTGTGATATTTGAAGTGCTTGGTATGTCCCACAGTCCACATCTGAAAATGTACTATAACACAAACTGAAAGGCTGATTTTTTCATGGTGGTATTACTACCTTTGGAGCTTTTCTGCAGTCTGTATGCAGTTAATTACAAGTATTTTAGTTCATCTTTTTCTACCTTAACATTTTGGGGGTTTTAAGGATTTTTTCCCCTCTAAAAACATTCATGGACAGGTAACAATGAAGAAAGAGATCCTCTGTGACTTTGAAATGCTTTGTCTACAGATATCTGTCAACATCTCATGCCAGGCAGAGAGTTGGTAGATGCAGGTAACAGAACAGAGGAAAGAAAACGCTCTGGAAGAGCTTTACTACCTGTGCATTCCTGTGCAGGGATGTTACCTCAGGGATAAACACTGGCTGCTTTTGCAGGCGCTACTGCTCCCATACAACTGTTGGTATAGACATTTATCGTACCTCTACATTGTCTCTGAGCAAGCAGCGTGCCTTCTGGTTTCATTGTATGTTTAAATATACTGTGTTTATAACATCAGTTTGCTAGAGAAATTTTTGGCCTTCAGTTCTATTTTTTTCCACTCGGCTTACAATAGGCTTTTAATTTCTTGATCTGGTACGGAGAAAAATCAAATTTCAAGCTCTTCAGAGGTGGGACGCTCACGGAGACCTGAGTCTTCCTTTGAATTTCTATCACTAACAAAAAAACCAAACAAACCACAAACCTTTGCCATGGAAGTTTTTTTTACTTGGTAACTTGTCAACAGAAATCAGCTGCGAAGTATGAAGCCACACAATCAGTAAAATGTTCATTTTTTTATCTGTATCCCTGGTTCAGTGCTTTGGTATAACATAATGTTTAATAGGGAGGTGCATACTTTCTGGTGCAGAGAAGCATACTCAAGTGTCTCGTATCACTGAAGTTTCACCTGTCTGTTTTTACATGTTCTAACACACGAAGGAAAGTTAAATGTACACCGAAGACTGCATTTATGGCAGCGTACATGTTTTAGCTTTATTTTTAATTTAGAAAGTCTGTCATTGGTCAAGTCGCCTTAGATAAGCAAGAGAACAAACTGTTTTCCCTGTGGAACCAGCATGTGCTAAGAAGTTGTAATCATGTTTTCCTTCTGGGCATTTTAAAAATCATTAGATGGCCTTTTACTCAGTACAAGGACTTCCCTCAGGTCTTAATGAGGAGATCCCACACCCAGGTCTACCTACCTCCCATCCAACCTTCCAGCATCTCATTTCAGCTTTTATCTTCACAATAAAGTTAGTCATCAATCCCTTGGATAATACATTGGAAATTGAGGTAAAATGGTAACTGTCCCTCAGTAGTTTTCTTAAATTTCAGCATGTCTTTTGTGATGCCTGGAGCCCTGGAGGAAGATGCAAGCCCATGAGGCTGGCAGTGTACTGCAGCTGTAATTATCAACAAGGATGCCTGTGTTCCCCTTTCCAGTTAGTCATCCTTGGAGACATGTCTTTTTTAGTGAAAAGAAGGGGATGAGCAGGTAGAGGGAGCCTATAAATATTCTTGAATAGATGCGGTACTGAAGAACTCCAGTTCTTCAGTACATTTGTCAAAACACACCAAATGAGGCAAGTGGTGAGATCATACTTTTTTGCCATAGCAGTGACTTATTTGCTCTGGGAACGAAGCTGGGTGGCTTTAGGCAGAATTGAGTCCCCCTGCCTCCTGTATTATGAGATACATATTAAATCAAGAAAAGCTGATTTTAACTGATTGTATTTTGGCTGTAGGGAGTATGTTAGCTGTGCTGGTGAAATATTGGTTCCACAAGCCATTTGGTTTACCAGTACCTGTAATTTGAAGGGTACTTTCCTCCCCTCCCTGTCTTTTTTCCTGTTTAATGTTTTCAGCCTTTTTCATTTCAGTCCCACTGAACACACTAACAACTTTTAGAAAGACATGGTAGCTTCTCTGATATTCTGTTGCATGGATTCTGAGATGACTACCTTTTCCCCCCAGCTATGGTGGGTTGTATTAAGCTTCTTTATGAAGAGGGGATGCTGCAGCATTAAGCACAGATGATTCTCCCTTCTCTGGTGTCCTGCAGAATAGTTCATTCCCTTGTTCAGCCAAATCTGAGAGAGAAAAAGGCTTGTTCCTTCTTCCTGTGCATACTGATTGTTTCTCAACACAGTGCTCATCAAAACTCCCTCTATTCAACCACCTTTCTAAACCCAACACCATTTATGAAAGAACTGAAGAGGTCTCACTTGCAGCAGGGCAAATTGTGTCACCTGTTCCCAGATCCTGTTGGCTGAGTTATGGTCTGGTATCCCAGGATTGCAGCTTCAGGTCTTTTAACAGTCTGTCCTAACACAACGTAATTGGTAAGATGTCAGACAACTGCTGCTGTTGAAGTAGTATTTGGCTACAAGAATACGTTCCCTTAATGACTTGTTAGTGGAAACATAAGGCATGCAGGAGCACCACTGCACTGACGTTGAACGTAATTACTGTCATCACACAAAATGTGTGCAGCAAACTATGGGCTTTTTAAAATTCTTCTTTCAGTTTTGGCAAATGCTTGTTAAGTAATTCTAGAAGAAAAAATATCTGTGTAAATATATTTAACAGCATATCTTCAAAGGTTAACTGTGAGTATTGTTCGACCATTGCACTAATGAGACAATATAAGCAGTAAAAGAAATGATATTAATATTAAATAATGTTAATGAAACTGCAGGATCTGAAAAACACCATTCTTTTTCTTCAGAAGTTTCACTAGATTTGGTACTTAACTTTTTCCCCTGCTGCTATTGTGCAGATTTTGTGTTTGAAATGAGAGGGAAATCAGAGTCTGATTTGAACGGGTCTTCTGATAATGCTAGCTGCTGCTAATTGTGTCCTTATGCAGAGTGTCGTGATTTTAGACTGCTTTTATTAACTTGACATTGGCTGAAATTCAGTCTCTGAAGAGATTCGTTAAAAGAGCGATGTTTGGATTTGGAATGAAAGCTAACTGGTTCTGGAAACGGAGGGTTGTGAAGTTTTCAGCTTTCCTCAGTGTTTCACCAGTAAGTCTGTTGGATGGTCATAACTCCCTCATGAAGTCGTAAAACAGCTGATGTAGAACTGGTTTAGAATGTTTTCATTTTAATGTGCCTACTCTAGTCTGCGTTCATTTTTTTTGAACAGTTTTATCAAGCCATGTATTATTTTCTTTTTTTTTGTGAGAAATGAGCATATTTGTATTATTGTCACAGATAACTTGCTATCAAAATAACCTAGCACTTTTGCAGAATTGGCATGAGGAGGTTTGGAAGAGTGAGAATTTGGGATTGAAACTGTTATTTGCTGACACGTACAGCTTCATATCAGAATTGCACTTTTCAGGGTTTTTTTTTTGTGTGTGTGCATGTGTAAGTAGGTTCAAGTAACATGACATGCTCAATCTGTAGTGTGTTTCTGCTGGCAGCTAGTGTAAAAATTCAGACCAGAGGCACTGCCCTTGTCTGAGCCAGACTGTCGGTGGAGTTCAGCAATCTCAGAGGACTAACACCAGCAACCTGTTGACAGGGACTCTTATGATACGTTACAGCTCAATAAATCTCTGCATGAGAAGTAAAATATGTGCTGTAAATCCATCCATGTAATCAGCTAAGTTAGAGCAAAGGAAATACTGGGGTTTGCTGTGTGTCTGTGTATGCAGGGTCAGGTGGGTCTTCCTACTGTCTTTCTCAGTGGGTAGGTTTTGGTCTCTTGGTTCCTGTCATCCACCTGTGTATACACAGAGACCACAGATTCTGTAAGCAAGGGAATTAATTACATTTAATATTCCTGAATGTATTAATAATAAAGTTGCCAATAATTCTAACTGGGGAAAAAATAAATTGTATAGAAAGTGAAACTCTTTTAGGTGAAGACCTGACTGAAATTGATGTTAGTGCTTTCCACATCAATATACTATGAATTCCTTAGTCTGCTGCCTTCTGTAATGCTACTGAAAATACTTTAGGAAAATTAACCGTTGCAAAGTATAATACTGCTTGAATTTAACTTTTTAATGAACAAATATTTCACCCTGTGACAACTGTGTCTACTAACAACATGCCTAAAAGGAGTATACGCAAAAGACTGAAGATTAACATTGTTCGTATGACAGAATTTACCATTCTGGTAGTAAATAATGAACATGTCTGAAGGTAACGTAGAAGAATTGGTAAAACTGTGTTATCTTCAGACACAGAAAAAAAGCTTTATAATTACAATACTCAATGGAAGTGTAGTCTTCTTCCTACTAAGATCTCACTGTCATTGTGCCTGAAATGTTCCTTTCTCTAGAGAGTGTGGTGTTGGCATAAAACTTTCACACTACCAGGGGATGGTATCTCTCCCAAAAAAACAGAGCTGTCTGTTTCAAAGGGATGTTGTTAATATTTTGAACACCTAACTTTGCATCTCCTGTGAAAACAGATTTAAAAGACAATGAGACCCTACCCTAGGATTAGAGAAGGCATTTCCCTTTTTCTTGTACTGCCATTGGGCTGGACCCAGAAGTGAAAGAAACTAGTTAGCTCCTGAGTAGAGTGAAAAGCAAGAGAAGCAAACTGCATGAAACAAATTCATATCTGAGAACTTAGCTTTCCTAAGGAAAGGTGAGGAGGTCGGTGAGGAATTTAAAAAAATAATTCCTGTCAGAGTATCAGAAAATAAAATGAAAGGTAAAATGAGTTGGTAGAAGTGTTTTCCTAAGATCTGCTGTTAAGAGTGAAGACCTGCTTTTTTTATCTAGGAGAGAAGAACTATCCAATTTGCATCATTTGTGCTCAGAAAGATGCAGTAACAAGACCATACTGACAACTCATTTTTTAATTATTCTGATAGAAAACTGAAATTATTCTGAGTCTCATGTGAAAGAAACTGGGCCTTGGGATCCTACAGCATAGTGTTCTTGCAAATATAGACACATATTTGCAATTAGCATGGAGGACCTTTAACAAAATTAGTGAAGACCCCTATTTAAACTCGAAATAGATGCCCAAGTGAATGCCAAAGTAAATATTTTTTTCCACTGCAAAACGGTATTTGAGATTTAAGTAACTGCTTCACACATGTAAGTTATAGGTTGAGGTTTCTTTCAGAAGACTGTTGCAATACAAACAGCATATGGCTTGTGCCCTTTGTCACCCCTGTTCTGGAAGTGACTGCTTGACATTGACAGTTAGTGACCTAGGGACATAAGGTGTCTCTCTCACTGGGAGAGACCCAGTGACCCAGGTCTCTCAGAGTCTGTCACCTTGCATTAAATCCAGGTTCCAGTCACTCTACAAATGTAGGCTCTCCTGTTTGGGAAAGCGTAAGTGCAAATTAGCTTTATTCTGAATTGACGTTTCTGGAATCATTACATCTTTGAGGCAATAATAAAGTGATGATTGTAATATGAAATTTTTATGTTGGCACTAATTATTGAGGCAGAGGACGTTCAAGTACTTTTGTTTCTAGCATCATTCTTGTAGCACAGATGGTTGGTGCAAAATTTGTGAAAAGCTTTAGATTACACTGGATTTTGTCTATTTGTGCAGCATATCTTCAAACAATGTCAGAATATTTGTCATATGAATTTCATCTTTAATAGTGTTTATAGCCAAGACTCCTCCTCAGTTATTTATTGTACTAAGCTCAGTGTTCTAACCTAGCTCCTTCCCAAACAACCCTGTGTTTAGCAATCAATGATGCATTTTTTCTAAGTGTATACTTAGGAAGGCAATAGCATTGCATAGTTTTACAGGAAAAATCAGTGCTAACAAGAACTGAACTGAACTGATGTTAGAGGCAACTAATGCTGGAAATGGTTTTGCTTACTTTATTGTTCATTGCGGTCATGCTACTGAAACTCAAAACCAGACTGAACTGCTAGAAAGTTTTCCTTGTATGTAATTTCGGTGTGCATGTAAAAATACGTCTCTGAGAACTTCAGACTCTATTATCAACCACTTTTGTAATAGAGAAATGAGCAAGAAAAAAAATAATGGGTGAGGTTGCATTTTCCAGACTTTTTGTGAGTGAACCACGTGCCTAGAGAAAAACATCCCATAACAGTGACTGAGTAATAAGCTTCTTCTGGTAACTGGTTGTTTTTTCAGGCTAAGATACATTTTGACCAAAATAACCTGTAGGAATTTAAAAAAAACAAACCCAACTTTGCACCTTTTGGTAGATAAAGCCCAGCTTGAAAGAGCCAACATAACAGAAGTAGGAGAGTCAATTGCTAAGGAATACCTGTTTGTTTACTGCTTCATCCTGTGGCCAACTTTGAATCTGTACTATCCAAATCTTAGCATAAACAACGGAAGATGCTGGGGAGGCTCGCGGCATTCCCTGCTGAGGCATCTGTCTAATGTGCAGAGGTGTGATGGCAGTGACTGGGGTGTATGGGATGCACTGGGCAGGCATCATCTTCTTCAGCTCCACCTGCGCTGCCCTGGACTTGCTCCGGCATGTGACAGGCGAGGCAGGCAGGACCAAGCCGTTTTCCCAGCTGTTGTCCTTGGAGGTCGAGCATCTTCATTGTGACCTTGGCTTATGGCACAAATTCCCAGATTAGCCTTTATTGTAGTGTTAATTGTGTGTATCAAAAACAAAATCATGCCCTTCCTTAAAGCAGGGGGGTTGGTGTAGTTTTTCTAATAAATATTTCTTTTTTATTGTTTATGATTTTAGTCTTTCTGAAATCCTTCAAAGGTGCTATTTTAATGTAGTCAATCTAAATGTAAACCAGTGCTTCTCTGGTGAGACACAACACATATGAAAACTTAACTTTCTTTAAGCTCTTTTTTTTTCCTTTTGGAAATAGACAAGGGGTTTTCTCTTCTGCTGTCAGATGTTTATTTGTTCTGCTTGGTTGTTTTTTCCTAACAATAGGAGGGGAAGAAACAACCTGCTGAGCATATGTTGTAAAACTTCCGCCAGGTGCATGAAATAGTCAAGACTGAGAATAGGGGCAAAAGAAGAAATTCTTTTAACTGTTGAAACTGCTAAAGCTATTCTTGAAGAGACTTCTCAGAGTGTATGACTACAGGCTTCTGCTAGAACATCTTAGCCCCTAGCTAGTGCTGATTGAGCAGCAGTTTGGAAGGGGCCTAGGAAAGGTGGCAAAGTTTCACCCTTGTTTCACGGCCAGCATGCGTTGGACTGGGTGATATGAGAAAATCCACTGATTAGGTTCTGATTTTTCATTTTCCTAAATATTTTTCTTGCAATTACACTAGTACTTTTTGTACTGCAGCTCTATCGCCAGTACCAATAAAAGACAAGCTTTGCTCATTTTATATGACTGTTCCTTGTAAACTGTAGTGGCAGTCCTAGGGAACAGGACCCAGAAGTCAGTCTGGAGTAGGGCCAGCTGTTAGGCAGCTGCATCAGGGTCTTGCTCTGGCAGTGCTCCCTGCACAGCAGCCAGCCTTCAGGAGCGACAGGCTGCACGGTGCAGCCCAGTCCCAGCCTGGGACTCTGGTCCCAGGCCTCTGGAGCGTGCTGAGGCCAACATCAGCCCTCCAGGAAAAGTATATGAATTCTGGAGTTCACCTAGGAATCAGTTACTGCCACCTTTTATAGAAGGGGAAATAGCACGCCCTCCCCTGCCTCCCGCTTGTTTCTTGGAGAGATGAGTTGTGGGCACTGCTTGACACACCAGAATCCGGGCTGCAGGTTCCAAGCAGGTCAGGAGTCACAGCTCCAAGGAAGATGAGCTCGCATCTCTTGTTAATTATATTTCCCACTGCTTGGCTTCTGATGACTTGCCACTTGGAGCATAGGTGTCTTGCCTTATCTCTAATGCTCCTTGTGCGTTGTAAGCTTGCATTGTGTCTAGCTCTGAATTTCCCATTTTGCTCTTTGATCAAGATTTAAAAAATAAGGCATTATTTAGATACATGTTATTTAAGACAGCTAATTCCTTCACTGGAGTATTTTTCTAAGCCTTTTATGGATTCAGGCCCAGACTTTTTAAGTTTTGGACTTTCGATGTTTGGTGTTAGAATACTCTCAGTCACTCTGTAGGTTTACTAGCAGTAAATTATGTTGAGAGGTTTATAGGAGAGCAAGAAATTGAGCCTGCATCCAAGGATAGGACTTGAATCAAGGACTCTTTCCTGTGGCATATGTTTTTCTAAGTTGCTCTGCTTGTTTGACTAACGGGTGTCAGTGGATTGTTTTGCAATTAAGCATGGTTCTTACTGTCATGTTTCTGAAACTTGGTTTGGATATCTGTACAGCCAAGTTGGTTCTATCAGTAGTATGACTATTACGATAAACTAAGAATTAATATAGTTATGTGACAGTATTTATGTACAAGATCATCCAGTTTATTTTCATACTTTTAATGATCAATCAGTGCACTGCTGAAGTTGTTTGCATTTCTGTTGGTGCAGTTTCTTTTTACAGTTTATCAAAGCTAACTGAGGGTCTAATCCCCACCCAGCCTCCCAGGGATCTGAAGCTGCAGCTCCCTTTGCACTTGGGCAGCATGCAGATGAGTCACATTGATTTTTCTTGTGGAGAATTAACTAATGAAAGCATGGGATCCAGGGTTTCATTGGATCGTCAAACTTATCCCACTTCCCTGTAACCACATGCTCATGAGATCTGGCAGGAGGCAGAATGGAAATGTGCTTTTGGCAGTAGTGTGCAATTAGACTTGGGTAAGTGTAACATATTACACCTCCTGCTAGAGAAGGCAGTGATTTAGTGTTTTTGTTAAGGTAGTATTGAGTAATATTGTTATTTTTAGGGTAATATTGAGTAAAATTAGGTAGCATTGTTAAGGTAGCATTTTGAGATCCCACTCATAGACTAGTACCCCACCAGGCTAAGCATAATACAAACGTATAAGAAAAGGAGGGTCTGTGCAGCAGAGCAGTGTTATGATCCTAAATATAGGTTATAATGTGTGCTAAAGAAGTTTGGGAGGAAACAAGCAGGAGGATTCACCAGCAGTGAATATAAATGTCTTTCATTCACTATCGATAACTACATGACCCCTCTCTTAAAGTTAGATTACTGAAAGAAAATAGAGTAACACCTGAATAAGCAGTTAAATCAGTTTTAGCCTGATTTAACTGAGATTTTGTATGAGTGTAGATGATTTATGTAATTATTTTGGACTGCCTTTGTTTTTGTAGCATTATTTTTCCACATATTCTTGGCATTTTGTCATTTGAGTATTATGTGTAACCGATGGCATCTAGTAGACTCTCCTGACTAACCCAATTCCTTGCAGATTTGGCTGTTGTAATATACTGCCTTGTTTGCAAGGAGAAAATATTAAGTCATTACAGAAAGAGCTTAAATAATTTTGAACTTACAGACATTATTTCTTTTTACAGTGGCTATTGATGGATGGCCACTTATTTCTAACTAAATAAGAAAACAAAGTGCATTGGTTTAGCCATGTAAACTTAAGGCAACTTTTATAGAACTAGCGGCATCTTTATTAGCTAATGGTTGGCTTTGAGACATGCAAAGAACAGTGAATATTATGAAGACTCTTATTGCTAAACTGAGCTGTAACTTATTGCCATACATCAAGTACATCAATATAGGGAGGCATATAATATTCTGAACTTTCTGAAGCCTTAACAGTTATGACTGGAAAAACACGTTAAAGTGGACTTTACAGCACTTGCTTTTCTACAGATCCAAAATTTCTAATAGAATAATTTAAATATTTTGAAGTATAATTATGAATACGAGTGAGGACAAAGTAATCTATGCTGAAAAGATCACAGACTCACAGAATGGATGAGGTTGGATCTAACCTCAGGAGATCATCTAGTCCAGTGCCTCTCCCTAAAGCTGGGTACCTGGACCAGGCAGTCCATGACTGTATCCAGTCAGGTTTTTAATATATTCACAACCTAGTGAATTTATTCAATGGTACCACAACAGTAAAAGGTACTGTGTTGGCTTTTTTTTCTGTCAATAGGACAAGAGTTCCACGTAAACAGGTTCCAGCTACAAGAATTTAAAATAAAACTTCATCTTCCCCTCTCAGTTCTGTCCCTCATAAAATACAATTATTTTTGTGCATATATACACATGATTAAGCTTCAGTTTTACTTCAAGGAAGTTTGTATTTCAGTATTTGTGCCAAAATGCATATTTCATCAAGTCATGGAAGCTGCAGCAGTTAATAGCATAGGGAATGAGTAAGTTTATTTCTAACCCTTTTATTTTTCACAGTGTGTGGGTGTTGGTCCCTTTCCCTCATCCCTCCACACCCTTTCTTGGAAAGAAAGGTCAATAAGGTTGAAGAGACAGGTAGGTCAGGCCCAGTTTTTAGAAGACACTCAAGGGATTTTTTTTCTTACCAGCATGGGAATCTCAGCAGCTGGGCCTCCAGCCTTCTGCAGCAAGCCTTTGGAAATGTCTAAATTACAGACTGGCCAGCTCTCCCATTCTAAGACTTATTTTAATGACCTTTCCTTTATGTTCAAAAGTCTCAAGACTCAAGTCGGAGTCCTCAGCTCTGTTCTGGGAGTACAGAGTGAATTTTAAGACCGGAGATATGGCATTCTGCAAATCGCCACGTGGACATAAGAGGAGCGACAAAAACAAGGGGAGGAATACACGTCTTGTTCAGATAAAAGTCACGGGGAAAAGTGACCACTGCCTTTGTTTTCTAGTTTGCCATGTAGACTACCCATAAACAGTAATCCTTTGCCCATCCTTTCTAAACTAAGGATAGCAGCTGGGCACAAACACAAAGTGAAAATACAAGTAATGCAATTTCATGCCACATTCTGCAAACTGGAACTTGTAGGCTACTATTTTTATGAAGTCTTGTTTATTACTTTTTTTTTTAAAATGTCTTTGACTTGTTAGAAATTCACTGAGAAGATAAGCAAGTGAGTAGATGAGGGAAAGGCTTATTAATATTAGAATATAGCCTGCTTTTCAATGAGCTTACTGCCCAGCAAGATGTGACATTAGACAGAGGTTTGTGGTTCTTGATCAGAGCTTAAGCTCAGTCTTTCACAAAATAAGAAAAACTAAAATACCTCTGTAAACAGATAGCCACTAAGGAAGAGGTCCATCTTTGCTTCTTTATTTTGTATCCTGTTATCTATAAAATGCTAAAATACTAAAAGGAGCAGAGTCTACAGTATTTTCTAGGTACCTTGTTCACTAGAGATCTCTCACTCATCTCAAACATTCTCTCTCTCCCGCTCAAATGTTGTGGAAGACCTGCAGCAGTCAGAGTTGCAGAGCTCAGTGATATGTTCCCTGCCCTAGAAGTACTTGGTCTTTATGACTACCAGTTGAGATGGCCGAAGGAGTAGTTGTTCTAATTTTCACCTACAACTTGTCTTTCCATCTACTTCACTGACACTTTCAGTGTACCTAGACACAGACAGGGTGCTACATAATCTTACCTAGGATCCCTTTTCCATGAAAGGTGGGAACAAATGTTCTATTGAGAACCCTTCCAACCTGAGCTGTTCTATGACTCTGTGATCCTATGATTTTTTTCTGGGCCAAGTTGAAAGACTAAAAGTCTGTGGTGTATATTTATGTCTCAAAGTAATGGAACAAAACTTTTAAACCTACATTGCTGATTCTTTTTTATTCTGTGTTGTAAAATTTGATTGTGTTTTTCAGGTTCCCTTGTATACAGCCAAATGACATTATTTTAGGTAAATATCATAATTTTTTTAGGAAGTCTTCAGTAATAGAGGAGGAGATTAGTTATTTGAGCTTACAATAAAAACATCATTAACTTGATTCCTGGTCAGGATTTCTTACAGCTAGATTCTGGATACTTTTGCAACTGTTTGGTGCAAAAGTGCTTGAAGTATTGCTGGAGCAAAGGCCAGCAAAAGCATTAACCTAAGATACTGTGAAAGTCTGTAACAGAACCTATGAAAGCATCTGTTATGTGACCCTATACACTGTTCTAACTAGTTTTCCTGGGTAGCAGATTAGATGATGTTTAAATAAATCACTATTTTTTGCTTTGGTGGTGTTCTGGTAGGTCAATGGATGTACTTTGAATATATGTTTCAATGGAAATAAAGATTGGTTTCTATCACCTGGCAGCAATGGACTAGAATATCCCTGATATTATTCTTATGTGATTCAAGGTGGTGTCCTGGGGCTTTCAAGAACAGTCCACCCAGATAAGACTGTGTTCTCTGATTTTTAGTTATGCACTAAGGAAATAAGTAAGTATGATTAGGAAATCTGTGTCTGAGGAAGCCTGAAAGTAAAAAATGCTGAATACGTAAAACATGATGGTGAGCGTTCTCCTGAAACAGGGGCAGCTTTGTTCCCCATGGATGGTCCCCATTCCAGTAAATCTTGAGATTTGCAATAGCTTGTGTCTGAATATTGACTGATATAAAAAATTGTGGAAGGCTAGTGTGGGTGAGGCTTCTAATGTTTTATCCCCTCTTCTGCCACTTTATTTTAGTGGGAAGACAAAGGTCTAACCCAAGCATGAATTGATGTGGAATAACTCAGAAATATGACTCACCAGAGTATGTACTAGCCCTGAGCTTCCAAAATGTCAAGAACAAATACCAAAAATTTAATAGAACTGAAAAGTCTCAATAATTCAGGCTAAGAAGTCTGCTGAATTCTGGACGAAGCTGAATGGGAATGAGGGCTGACTGCCACCGCAATCAGCAGAGGTCTGAGAAAGAGCTATCTTCTTTGTCTCTTGTCTTTAGAATTGTAATAGTTGAAATTAGCGCTTGCTGTGAAGATGATAACCCTGAAGACAGATCTGGGTTTATACAATACATTATTTCTAATCTCAGGATACAGGCTGATATTTTCTACCTATATTCTTACATAGAAGAGGCAAAAAAAAAAATTAAAAATATCTTCTTGAAATAAAATATTTACTTTCAAATGCTTGGATGCATTACTACTCTAAAAATTACCAGTTTAGTTCTAGAAAATGAAGTTTTCTTGTACTCCTTTATGACACTTTTAGAAGAAAGTCTACTTAGAAACACTGTAATCCTGAATAATTCATAGTTAAGCCTGTACTTAAGGAACCATATATAGCTACTGGGAAACAACAGTTACTTAGTCAACTATCCAGCATACATGCTGTACATGTTTGAGTATCTATATATTAGCCAAAGCTGGAGATAAGTCTCAGGGACAAAATAATCTGCAGCATTTCTGGTATAGTACAGAGTGCAAACTAAGAAAGAAAATCCAAAAGGAATCATATTGCAGAATTCACATAGCTGGACTTTGCTCTCAGAAAAATAAACACATCCTCAAATAACCTTTGTTTTCTACTACGAGTTACTTAATCTTTTCTTTAATCTTATTTCCTAAAATGTCTGACATTATTTTCCAAACAGGTACAATGTAAATATCTTTATTTACAAATATAAGTAACAGTGGAGATTTTGAAAACTGCTGTCAGAGATTTAGAAGTCTACATGGCCTTGGTTTGTGCTTCTTTATGCCTTCCTTACGCATCTGCAAAACTTTTCCTTGAGCTCTTTGAGAGACACAGCATGTGACTTTCCCATGTTGTGTTCAAGTGTGGCTTCCTTCTTTTATATGCTTTTCTTCGCTCTTATTCGTACCATAAGCTGGTGATGTAAAATTGATCTTCTCCTAATTTATAGCAGATGATACCTTCAGTATTTTGTGAGGTTGTGACTGGATATTTTGTCTCTCCTTTTGCTTCCAATTAAGTAATTTGAAAACGTGTAGTCTGCTTAATATTATTATTATTATGCAATAAAAAGTAAAATACATTTAAATACAAGATTCAGTTGCAGTATGACAGCTTCTGCAAAGTGCAAGAAAATGATCTGTGTGGCCTGTTTGCTGAAGTATATAGCCATACTTCCAGAAGTTACTAGGTGCTCTTTAGACTTACTGAGTATTTTAAGTACATTCCTCTTTACCAGTTTAACCACAGAGTGCAATGTTTCTGGATAGTACAGTGGAAACGTTATGCAACAGAAAAGAAGAAAAAGCTTCCTTGGCTGACTGTCCGGGTGTCTGTCAGGCAGGGTATCTTAGCTGAACAACTGCAGGTCTGAACAGCTTACAGAATTAACATGGGTTTATTTTTTTAATTTCAGAACATCTTATGCCATTCACAAAATGCATAATATTTAATGTCAGTGATGAGACCATAAGCCAAAATTAAAGTGTGTGTCTAATTCATGTGCATAGTCATGCCTGAGCTTTCTAAGAAGGTTTGATAAAACAGCACAACTTAATGTGTAATTTATGAGAATGGTTTGACCCAGGAGTTACCTGATGCTTCTGTGAATAATAACAAGTGTCCTATCACAAATGCATCTTTGATGCTAACACCTTGAAGCTGGTAAAAAAAAATATTTTTGTAGCATCTAATGGAACTTTCTAATCAATAGGCTTTTTCCTTCAGACCATCCCTCTCCCAGACAGTATCATTAAAATATTGGGAAGCATGTATATTAAATGGGTTACAGTTTCCTCTTGAGAAAATGTAATTGAATCCAATAAAGGTGATCTAAAGCCAATTGAATGATCAAGGGAAAAGGTCTCGATGAATAATTAGGCATATTTTACTGTATCACAAAGTAATTAAGTTCCTTCACTGCAGCGTGAAGAAAGCTGCTTCTTGTTAGAAGGATTAGAGATAAAATTTATTCAGGATGCAAACCAAAAGGGTTTGCTGTACAAATGCAAGAAGCCAGGCATCTTAACCATGTAGGTACTGAAACTGTTCTCTTTGAGGTGTGAAGATGGGACGCTCTTCTGTTAGCATACATTCTTTCTAAAAATGTCAAAAAGAAACATGCCTATTCACACCTTGCATAAAATAGGTCCTTATTTGTTCAGAACAGGTCTACAGGATAAATAATTCTAATTTTAGAAGCAATGAGAGTTCTGTAGACTGAAGAACAAGTTTTGTGTTTGAGGCTATCAGTTATGGAGTCATGAGGTCTTGCTTTTCAAGAAAGAAGTAGTCACTGAGAGATGGGAAGGACCCCAGGATATACAGCCATGGAAGGACTGTTCTCTGCAGCCTCCTTGCACATTACGGCTTTTTCCAGGTTTGAAAAATCATGTGAATTTCACTGAGAAGAGTGCCTACAGCTGAACAACCTCTGATAAGAATGCTGTTTTCTCACCTTCAGCCGAATTAGTTGCGTATGTTGGCATAATAATACTGTCACTGGCCTTAACCTGATCCTTTTTTCATCTTAAAGAGGGTTTCAGTATTGGCAAGATATAATTATGCAAGACAGTATTTAACCAGTTATGGAATATGCATTAGTAATGTCCTTAATCTTTACTGAAGCTAATGGTTTTCAGTCCTGGTCTTTGTCCTAGTCACCATTTGAGAGCAATTTCAAAAGCAGTACAGCAGGAAGACCAGTAAGAGACAGCCATGGCTTGTTACTGTTGTCCCTTCTACTCTTAGGTTTTATGGTTGATAGTTGCAGAAAACAAAATATCTTCTAAAAGTTTCTTGACCTTCCATAAGATCTCCGTGGGGATACATTATTCTGACCAAGGTTGGCTGTTCTGACTTCCTACAGGACATGTCAAAAAGACCTGTGAGTTACGTGGAAGGGTTGCTTTAATGGATCAGGGTAAATGATCCAATGAAGGTTCTGCGTTATTCCAGGATATACCAAGTTAGTTCCATGAACTTTAATTCTTTCCATTACTAATGACATGGAAAGGTAAAATAAACACATTCCCTAAGAGGAACTGTTTCCTAACACATGTATTAAAAACTGTTTTTTTAAACACTGTCAAATTTCTATTCCACTGTTTTTTTCAATCCCAGAAAGGAACCAGCCCAGATTTTGCTTTCCCTTATGTTAATGCAAGTATTTTAAGCAACATAGCCTATTTACAAGCAAGCAGATACTTCTTATACTTAGCATGTATATGCATGTGATGTTGAACATATGTAGTAAAATACCTGTTGTATCTATAACACAATTGTAAGATCTAGTTATTTATGTGGTAGATGTACTGTCAGTCTGAGAACAAAAACTAAAAATGTTTTGTCACTACAATTACTTTTCCTTCTTTGCTGCAGAGAAGAGAATATTGGTTACGATCATCATTCTCTCCAGTTTTACAATGGATTTGCTTTTAACTTGTTTTTCTAAAACCTTATTTTCAAGGGATGGTGACTAGAGAGTAACACATTGTGAAATCAGAGAAAAGAATAATAATATGGTTAAAAGTTCAATCTCTTCTGCAGCCTCTGGACATTATTTTCCCTGAGTCAGACTCAGCTGACAGTGAATAATGTTTTTCTAAATGATTTCTTGCATTACTGACGGAACAAATTATGCCTTGATTGCATGACTGTTGGGAAGTGGCATGATCATGGCTAAGTACTAAAATAAAGGAAAACTGGGGGGCAGAGGAAAGGTAATGCGTCTCTCAGTTTCTAGTACTGCGTGCTTCTTTGAAGAATAACTTTTCAGTGTCAATACTTTGAGTAACACCCCCTGCTAACCTGTATATTTTTGTAACTTGAATTCTTATGAGACACTGCAAATATATGTGATATCTGGGGGAAATAATGGAAAATAATTGCAAAATAACTGTAAGCGTATCCTATACCCCAAATCTTTGGTCATAGTTTCCTGAATGTTTAGTGTCACCTCCATCCTGAAAGAAAATTCCAGTGCATGGTCCATCCTGTGCCCCTCGTTCCTATGTGTGTGCCAGCGAAAGCACACAGGTATTGGAAACCTTTAAGCAGTAAACAGTGCTGGAGAGTTTCTCCAGGTTAAAACCAACCTGGCAGGACTGTTTCTTTTAGTGGTAGGTCCAGGTTAAACTGGTGTAAAGTGTTGTCTACAACTACTTTACTGAGCTACTAATATGAGCTAAAATAGTCAAGAAAAACTATGCAAGAATGCTTTTGATACACAGGTCCTACAATAAGTCCTGGTTTGTAGAAGCCTTTTCACAAAGATCCTGACTGGAATTTGTCTTTACTGATTTGCTACATGATCAATGTGAAAATGAAGTCTTTCCCCAGCCCCTGTAAAAATGTCAGGAACAGGTTGGCAGATACAGCAAACAGCTCACGCACTCTACTTTTCTTTCCCTCAGCAGGTTGCCAACAATGAGGGCTGTTGGGGAGGAAGTTTTTCTAGGTAGTAATAAATATAATAACAAAGCTCCTGATGGCTGCCCTCTCTGACACAGAAATGTTGCTCCTTGCTCTGTTTTGGTGACAGAGAAATAAAAAGGGAGAAAGTGAAGGGTCCTAGTAATCCATTTCCTGAAAAGGTCGAACTGGTAAATACCTGTATCATGCATACTTACTTTCCCCTCATACATGTCCACAAAAGTGAAGCCTGTGATGCCTCTTTCTTCTTGGTTTTTTTTTGGTCCCTTTACTGAAGAAGAGCAAGTCTTTGGTGTGGTGGCAGTTTTTATAAGTAGTATAAATTCTACATTAATTCCTTGTATGAATTTACCTGATTATGCATTTTTTATTTCTTGGGGACTGTAGTTGCATATCTAACTTTTGCCTACATAGGAGGGAAGCAAGGGTTTTCCATAACTCTCCACCTGTTTTTCTCCTTGCTTGACAAACTTTGGAGAAATAGTTCAATTTAATTATTTATTCTGAGAGTGCGCCAGTACTGTCCTTGATTATGGATTCATTTGTGTATATGTAATTATGTTTAACCTTGTCCCAGATGCCAGCAATACAGGGGACCAGGTTCAGGTTCACTGGAGATCTTCTAAACGTAAATCCAGGTGGTAGAAGAGCTTTCCTAAAGCTGTCTGTGCTCACTTTTGGTATTGGAAAACTAAACCACCACCTCTTTCAGTGTATTCTTGGTCCCAGTTTCATTCGCGCATAGTTATTATTCATGCTTGGAAAGAGAACAAAGGACAAACATGTTATTTGGGAGGGGAAGGTAAGAGAAAGTGGAATGTGAGGAAATATGTCAACCAAATATGTAATAACAAAAGCAACATTTCACCTACATTCAGGAATCCAGCTTGCCTCATAGATACAACAACTAAATTCTTTGGTCTCATTGAATCATACCATAAAAGAAACATCTTCAGCGGGATTTTGGCAGGTCCGTGGCAGTTGAAGACAGTATCCCACTCTTTTCTTCCCACTCTTTGTGCTCTTGCACAACCAACCACCACTGAAAGTACAACAGGCATTTGTGACTTTTAGCAGTGCTCCTAATCTGGCTCTCATAGGCTTTTTCCAGAAATGATATTAAAATA
The DNA here is from genome assembly GCA_035590275.1 of Ibycter americanus. Taxonomy (NCBI): domain Eukaryota; kingdom Metazoa; phylum Chordata; class Aves; order Falconiformes; family Falconidae; genus Ibycter; species Ibycter americanus. The sequence continues at coordinate 58,705,377 of JAVJGI010000014.1, read as the reverse complement.
ACTAGATAGAAACAAAAGGAATTTTTTATTTGTCCTCTGGCCAAAGTCTCTACTTATTGCCCTTTGATGCAAGGGCAGATCCCTCATGAGCCTGAATTGTAGGCTGGTTTGGCAGTCTGGCTTGTCCTGCAGAATCCCTCTCACTGGCCGGTTGATTTGTGCAGCAAATGTTCTTCTTACATGATGCTGTTTAGCTTGAACTTGGTCAGTGACGGAGCAGACCACCATCATCCTTTTTTTCCTTGGATTACTGAAAAACACAGAATAAACTCTCTCAGATCAAGGTGACCCACTTGCCTATTCACAAGTTTTATTGCAGCAGCACTCCAATATTCTACCTGCAGTCAGAGCTTGAATTCCTAGTAGTACTGCAAAATGTCATGTTTGGACTTCTGGGTAGCCTTAGTCACATCAAAATTAATGCCAGTGAGATGGGGTAAGCTGATTTCTTCCTCCTAGATGGAGAGTGTCATTCTGTTCCCCTAAACTTTGTAGCACCAGACCTCGCGTAGATCAGAAATAATCCCTATCCTGATCTACAAACAGGATCACAAATCCAGGCTTTTCTCTGAGGCTTTTTAGGATTTTTAAAGTTTCCTGATAAATGCCCCTGAGATTAAAGGGAAAAGGTTTTCCATTAATGTTTCTTTTTCTGCTTCAAGGAGTTGTGCTGAGTGTGCTGTGAAAGCAAATAATTTGTCCTGAGCATGTTGTGAAAGAAAATTATGCAGAAAATGGTCTGTAAACTACACCATGTTTTCAGTCTATAAATAAGACTTTTCATAGCAAAAAGAGGAAAACTTTTGTCATGTTTCCATGGGACAAAGAGGAAAATAAGCTCAGGCTCTTGATTGCTAAATGCAAAAAACTTGGGTAGAAAGCCTTCTCTGAATGAGCTGGAGGTCAGGTCTTTGTGTGGATTTGGAGGACCACTTCCTGACCTGCTGCTGCTTCTGTAATTTCACATAATCAACTTCAACATAAATAGCTTCTCCTCCTGGATGAAGTCTCGTTTCTTGCACAGTTCCTTTTTCTTAACAGTTTAATCAGACTAATTGTGACAAGCAGTGTATTTGTATAAATATTTGAATGTGGAGCATGAGGATTGAATTATTTATTCTGCAAATGTAAGCTTAATGTAACTATCTTTGGAAACCATCTCATTCTCATATGGTTGTGCAATTTGGTCGTGCATGCTGTCTGCTGAATTCCGTGTTTAATGTCACAAATGGCTCAAATAAATTATATTATTTACATAAGGACTAAATAAGATGCCAGAAGAAACAAAACACAGGAGATTATCTTGGTTTAGCACACGGAAAAGCTAGTTATCTTTCTAAATTCAACTGTCAAGGGACCCCATTTTCCTGAAAATGGGTTAACAAGGAGACAGATGATGTCATTCGTTGTCCAATCTTGTCTCATGCATGAAGAGGCATATGTTCTGAGCTGGAAAGAAAAGTATCGTATTGATGGCAGATGCCAAGCTGCGCAGGGAAATGCTGAACCTGAAACTCAGAATCAGATTTTTCTCTCGTGCGATATTGTGACTTGCAGTATTTCTGTACCATCCCTCTTAGGGGAGGATGCAGAACCGTATGTAATAGTGCGTCCCACTGCATAGATGAGTTATTGCTCTCCAGGGAAAAAAGCGCTGCTAAACATGAAAAAGATACCACACTGAAAACCGTACTGCATCCCAGTAAGTGGGTGGCTGGTAGAGTCTCTTGCTTGACTGCACGCGTTAAAGGGTGACTTAACAGTGCATAAAAGCTTCTTCCTTACACTTTCCATACCAAGCCTCGGACCAGCTGGCCCCGGCTGCTGCCATCCAGGCAGCGGAGGTCACGCTCTGGTTGCTGCTGCTCCCCTGGGCATCAGCCACCCAGCCGAGGGCTGTTTCAGCAGCCGTGCTTCAGAGGCGAGGCAAGGAGGAGGAGACCAGAGAGGAGATTTGACAGGGGTCGGTGGCATCAATACGAATTGGTATTTGACGTGTTTACTTTCATGTTCATTAGGGCACTGCATTTCCCAGCAGCAATAGGGTCTGTATCACTAGACCATACCTTGTGCCTCCTTACCTTTACACTTCTTAGTGGGATGGCAGCAGAAAACTTCAAGGATGTTAGTCAGTGAGATGAAACTCTTTAACAACAGTAAAATCCAAACTCAGTGAGAGCAATAAAGAAAGTGACACCCCACCCCACCCCACCCCATCTATTTTTCCTTTCAAAAAGTGAGAAAGCATTTTCTGAGTGTAGGATTTAGTTGTTCACCTCCCAGTGATGGCTCCTGGTGCTGTTATCACCTACAGCACATTTGGAGAACACTTTATTTTCTGACTTCTTAGATGTGCAACAGAGCTGCAGCGAAATAATTCTCTTCTGCTTATGAAAACACCCTATTATGAAGATTTTCTCGTTTAAATAATTCAGTATGTCAGCACTGCTTCAGACAGACTTACCGGTTGATGTTAACATTGGGAGCCTTCAGTGCAAGGTGAATTAGTATCACAAGGATTATTGCTACAAAAACCAGAGGGTAGACATCAGTGCCTTCTGAACTTTTTTTTTTCCTCCTTTTTTCTCCTTTTTTTTTTTTTCCTCAGTAGAATTTGCACAGATTTGCAGCTGTCCTGCTCAAAGACCTAGAGAAGCCAGTTTGCCTGAGTACAGCTTGTTGTGGGACTGCAGTCTGATTCACAAGCAGCCAAGTTTTGCTACATTCTTACTGTGTAAACACCCAAAATTTGTCCTAGAACTTGTACTCAGATCAAGCATTCAGGATAGGAATTCTTTTTAATTAGCTCTTGCTCTTCAGTATTTGACTTGCCTCTGGCAAAACCCATCCAATTTTACCAAAATCAAACGTGTGCCCAAATGTTACTTTTGACAGAGTTTTCTAGGACTTAATTTCTGTTGCAAAATGAGACAGATCTCTCTTGGAATAAGTGGTATTTCAGAGCTTAGGTTATTTCTTTGGAAAGTGAGAGACCTTAGGCGCACATGTCTGTGCTGGGTCTACACGGGTATAGCACCTTTCTGGCTCACGTGCTTTTGGAGGAGAGGTGGTGGTTGTTCCTCTTTCATGAAATGTCAAAGCTCTCTAAAAAGTTGAAAGAAAACAACTTTCAGAACGTTTTTGTGAATTTTGTTTTTCCATCCAGCTCTGCCTGTGTCCTTCAGATGATTTCACTCTCTGAAAAGAAGTGGTGTGAGTATTTCTAGAGATGCTTCTGGGCTTGATGACATCAGTTTTACTAAGTTTAGCAGAACTGCAAAAGTCTAAATTAACAAACCACTTTGCTGTGCTCTGCTGCTACAGCTAAATCAGCGAATACTCTTTTCAGTGAAGTATTGCTACTTTTTTCCCCCCAAGGTTTCTTTCACTTACAGGGTGTCAGCAGGGGAAGGGGAGATATTTAGTGAACAGATCAGAGCACAGCTAAAATTTTACCACGTCACAGTTTTGGAAGGCCTTTATTTCTCTCTGCCATTGATGCTGATCACTACAGTGAATATAGCATTATTGAATTTACTACAGAGATGCCAATTTTAACTGTGCTTTTATCACATGTAAAAAAAATCCACCTCAGTCTTTGGCGATTGACCTCTATAAAAGGAAATAAATACCTGTTTCGGTTGCACATGTTGTCAGAGGACACTTTACGACACCCACAGCAGCGTTTCAGGGATGCTGAGAGCATGCACACGTACCGAGTGCCCCGCGCAGGAGGATACAGCAAGAAGGGAGTTTGTAGCACCTGGGCAAAGCTTTCTGCAGCCGTGTTGGCTTTTCTGTTCTCATTAAGGTTCAAGGCAAACTCTTCCTGACTTGGAGGGAGCAGAACACCTCCTGGATACCTCCCTTATTTATTCCTGCCATTTGGCAGATAGAAAGCTGGCTTCTTTGGTGGTTGGCTGTTTTTTTTTTTTAACAATTGAAAATCTTTGCTGCTTAATTCTTGTCTCTCTGAAGAATATTTTCATTGGGAATGTGTAGAACCTCAAACTAAAGCTACGTAGTGAAGTGGAAAGCATTCTGCTGAATCCTGTGGTATTTCAAATGTCAGCAGAATTTTGCTGCAATATTTGTCTCTGATAAGATTATTTGTGGGATCTCACTGCGGAACTGGATTTAAACATTCATTGTGCTTCACTGCGGAGACCAACATCAGTTTGTTGAAGCTTTCATTAATGCTTTGTTATGGAAGAAAATTCTCTGTGCATTAAAATGCTAGTGTAAATATGTGAAGTGCTGCAGTTTGGCCATAACGTTGAAGTAGCAGAACTTAGATGAAGATCTCAGACACTTTAAAAACTTGAAGTGCTGACTACAGTTGTCTTCGGATGAAAAAAACCGCGTATGTTTCTGCTTAGCTTCTGCCAAAATTGTTTAGATACCTAATAAAGAAATCCTTCCAAAGTAAGTCAGTATTACCCTTCTTTTAAAGGACAAGAAACTGAAGTAATAGACGTGGAGGTAAAAAAATTTTGCTGGCTTACAGAGGAAGGTTTTGTCTGCCCAATTAACCCATTTACGCAGCATCTTTCTCCTCTGGGCTGCAGCTTGTCTCAAGCCACTTACAGATTATGGCTACCCAGAGCAGAAGTCCGTGGGTTTTCTCACTTCTTTTACCTCACTTCTTGAAATCGGGGAACTGCTAACTTCAGCTGGGTCTGAATATGCATGAATGATGACTGGCACACATTTTTCAATGGGAAGGAGGAGGTTAGGGAAATATGACACAAGCTTTGGAGGGCGTAGTGCTTGTGGGCTGTGTGCTGCTACCCTCATGTCTGTTTTTAGCTTCGTTCAGTGACACCCTTTCAGGGAAGGAAGTTTCTTACTTTTATAAAAGTGAGAATATTTTTATTTTGCTTGATTTTTTCCACTTTGTTTATTCTTGCATTTTAATGTTTTCCTTTCATGTTGTATATTTATTTAATATCTTGACAAAAAAATAGGTATTCATGCCTGCTAAAAACCCAGCTGATAGGACTAGTTTAGCTAGAAATTTTCAGTATAGTTTTCCCTTTAAAAGAATTAGGATTTTCAAGCATTCTGTAGAGTAAGGAAATAATTTAAAAGAATTAGGATTTTCAAGCATTCTGTAGAGTAAGGAAATAATTCCATAATACAAAAACACATTCTGTAACATCAAAAAGGAATCTGTGACTTACCATATTACCAGAAATTAAACCCAATGTGAAGATGATAAGGAAAATGTGGTTGCTTTTCTAATGGGTGCAGCTTATATGCCTTTATATGTCATAACACTGTATGACTGGTGAAGCTAAAGGAAACTATAATCATGGGGAAATGTTGCAGGAAGCCTTGAAAACAGACAGGGCTTTTGGAGGCAGATGAAGGAGGCAGGAAAATAAACTAAGCCTGAGTTTGTGGGTTGTTGGTAAACAACAGTTGTCTTACTCAAAGGTTAATAGTTTATTATTTCTTCGTGCCAGGAATACATCACCTTTACTTGAAGAAATGTTGGGACCCTTAGCTGTCTTGCATGACAACTTGCAACATTGCGAGGCTGAGTCCTTTATGCTATGTTGATACACTATGTGACTGTTTCTCAAATGATAAAATTGAAAGAGTCAGAAATTAGTGTCTGGTTCAGACTATTCATTTATCTTACAAGTGTTAAACCAACATATACCTGTCAAAACTTCCAGAATATTTAAGGTTTAGGTTTTAAAAAAAACCGTAGCTGCACTGAAGTGCTGAAAGGCTGTTTTATTGTCCAAGTAGATGGAAAATGCCAAAGTTCTGAAATTTAAAGTGCTTATTTATATGCAGTGTTTTTAGTATACATTCCATTAATTTAATGGACTATATTCTATGTACAAGTGATAACTGAGGTGACTGACATCACCTAGACTCTTAGGGAATGTTAAATCGTGAGAATAAATTAATTTAGGAAGGAAAGAGTGACTGACTGAAGCAGTTAGACACTGTTAGACACTCCAGTAAAGATTATGTGCATAGCAAGTAGTTCAGTTAACGTCTAAGCTCTGACATATCAGAATTTCTGCACTGGTATCACTTTGAATTATGAAGTTATCAAGCATGATGGAGAAAAGACAGAAATAATGAATTGTTTTTCTCTAAGGAAAGCTGGGAGGGTGTCAGAGCACTAGTGCCACGTTGCCTGTTTAAGCAGAAGTTAGAGGGAAAGCTAAACATCAGCTAAAAAACAAGAGAATTTTTCTATCTGCAGGTTTGATAACTGATACTAAAGATGTTCGGAAGAATTGACCACAAAGCTCTGAGTCAGTGACAAAGTTCAACAAAGCTGATGCTAATGCTACATTTAAGGGAAAAACCAATGGACCAGTATTTTTTGTTTGCTTTATATGTAAGTACAGGCTAATAGAGAACACTGCGACCTGGTTAGCTCATCATCAGAGCCTGAAGACACATCAGGAGATGCAGTTGGTAAGATATCAAAGGATGAACATTTACTTGAGTCAGTCAGTATACATTTATGAAGAATGAGACCTGTCACAAAAACATCTAGTGATACTGTGTCATGCAGAGATGACAAGTCTGCCTGGTGACTGTATTTCTGAATTTCTGTAAGGCACTTGATTCAGTATCACCTGTGCTTGAATTTTAAACAGTCCCATACTACATTGGTTTGCTTCCCTTATTAAGACTTCTAATTTAATAGGTGTACTTAAAAATACTATGGGTATTATTTTCTACATTTCTTACTCATTATTATAACTTCTGCTATTTTTCCTTTAATAACAGAGTGTAATATTGAGGACCCTGGGGGAGAGAAACTGAAGTTTCAAAAACTTTGAGTCTTCCTGCATTTAAACCACATTTTTGAAAGCCTTAAGCTGCGGGATTATATTCGATATCAATTTGTAATTAAAAATTAAAGGGAAAAGATGTGAACGTTTTTACTTGAAGGCACAACATTTCAATATTATGTTAGGTAATGTTGGTATTATCTACCTGATAATAGCTGTTAGAGATTTTATAGAAATCAGTTCTTAATTTCAGTTTAGAATTATTTGCATTCTGGTCAACTTTTCCTATTAGATATGAAGTGAAACAGATATCTTCAGTGAAAAATTATTGAAGACTTTCTTCTTTTGGCCAAAATACTTGTTACATTGACTTACCTTTCATTGCAAACTGCAAGAGTTGGCATTTGAATGTTGTTTGTCAACTGGACGCTCGTAACATCATTGGTGTGTTGGCACAAATGGTTTGGCTGTGAATGGAGGAAAAGCAGTACAGAGAATGTCTTTCAGTTATTTAGAAGCAAACACAGGAGGCAATAAGTGACACCGAGTGCTTGAATTGTGGTGTTCTCCCACACACTGAACCAGTGCCTGGGAGCTGCGATGATGGACTATTCACACAAACTTTACAAGTTTCCTGGTATAAGATTGAAAGTGCAGTAATGAAATGGAAACATAGTTTATATGACTTATTAGCAGGTTGAGACACATTCATTTTGTAGGATGCTGCTCTGCACATTTTTCTGAAAATCAGTAAAAAATAGATTAGTGTACAAAACCAACTTTTCTAAGCCTTTTCCACTGAATGCTAGCACGTTGCATTCTTCTTTCCCATGCATCAAGCACCTTAGAATATTTTTATTAAGCAACCATGCTATATGTTTAGGTACTGTATAATAAACCATTAGTGTAGATTCTTGTTTGCAGTACACCAGCTGGAAGTATTTATAAAGGGCTGCCTGATCTGTGTTGATTTCTAAGACAGTGACTTTACTCTGTCGTGCTGCTTAGTCTTCAAGGTGTTACTATCATATGAGAAAGAAAAAAAATAGATTTCAGGATAGTGTCATGCTTCAGTAATATGTCTATTATTTAAATGTTTGGTATTCTAAATACCCTTTATATTGGAAAGTTTTAGGAGTTAAATCAGAAACTCCATGTGGATCAGCATAGATGCTTAAAAGATCACGGTCCTGAAGATGAACACTAGGAAGATACTGGCAAAGATGCCAACTCTTGTTAAAACTGACCAAGAAAGTTGCACCAATATTTGTATTTAAGAACCTATTGTGTTTATCCTTTGCTCATTAAAAAAAAAAAAAAGGGGGAAAAAAAAAAAAAGAAAAAGAAGTTTCAGCTGCTCTGTCTAATGTGCCTCAGAGATTTCTTGGACCTGAAATGTCACCTCTGACAGTCAAACTTCAGAGAGGAAAGATTTATTAAAATAATTTGGGTGAATTGCTAAGTAAAATCTCTACTTGTGCCCATGGCAATGCAAGCACAGTTATTTACCTTGTACATTCTTTTATTATTTATTTTTAATGTTTAGCAAACTTATCTGAAACAATTTTGAAAAGACAGCAAATGAGCTGGGAAATGCCATTTTGGCTACCACAAAGTGTGGCATTACAACCTGGAGCTTCTTGAGTGAGTTTGTGCACTGAAATATGCAGGAAAGTCTCCTAAGACAACCCAGCCTGCCCCAGCTGCTCTGAGGGTGGCTTTTCACAGCTGGCAGCCTACCTCTATCACACTTTTTAAAAACGCTTGCGTCAGGCAGAGGGTGAGAGAAAGAAGTGACTCATGAACCTTACCTTAAGCGCAGCCCCTTTGAGAGGTTACGGCATCCTGGTGTCATCCACAGCCCCCGAGGCTGAGACAAGCATCTTTTGGTTTCTGTTCCCCAAACGTTCATGTTCTTAGACTTGCAAAGATTTCTCATGAGATGATGCTAGAAGCTGTACAGCTAGTAGACTCAGATGCTGTATGAACATGCATATATTCATCTATTTTAAAAGTATGATGTAATAACAATTTAATTCCAGAATGCAATTCCAGTTTGAAATATTGAACATTAAATCTAGAAATTCTTTGGAATATGCATATTCTTTGTATGATATGTAGAACTTGTAGTTTATAAGGATTTTTTTTTAGGCTGCAATTATCGCACAAGACAAAAGAGTAATATATGTATAAATGAAAAAAAATTGAAAATAATTCTAGTAAGAGTTAACAGTGAATGTTCTCTTGGAATTCAGTACTAATCATTGAGTTCAGAAAAATTAGATGTCTATGACCTGAATCTAGATATAAGCTGTTTGTATCTCCTGTTTGGTAGGACAGCTAGCACAGTGCAATTCCCTCAGGGTATAATAAGTATTTACAAGCCTGAGCTTTTTTCCTTTGGAAAACAATCATGGGAAGGATGCTCTGTCTCAACAGGTCTACTGCTTATTTGTATTCAGGACCTCACCTGCTCAGTTGACCAAAATTAATCTGTTTTTTCCCTGTGATTCCTACACTTGAAAGGGAGCGAAATGAATTCTAGTTCACCTTAAGCATTACCAGAATAACTCTCCAAATAAGGCCCATTATTTCTGAGTAGAAACAATGGGATTGTGTATGTAGAGCTTGTGCTCCATCCAGTCCAAATTTCATAACTATCACAAGCCCCTCCACCTCTTTTCTTGGGTAACTGATTTACTATGTCTTTGCCGTAAAAATTTATAGCATCATCTTTCTTCTACTTCTGACGTTTTTGGCAGAGAAAATTCACCTGCTCCAAAACTGTGAATTCGTCTTTTGCACCTGCAGTTAAGGGATTTAATGCCTGCAAGCTGGAAAGCCAATATTAGCTTGGTTACTGTGGTAACAGACTCATTTTCAGCAGCCTATAATGAATGCTGCTAGAAGCAGGGCTGCTATTCTTGAATTTTATTTATGTAAATGTGTTTTAAACACCTTTCTCCCACATCGTATCTCCTGCTAATCATCTCCAGGTATGAAGTTACTGGTATTTGAGGCTTTCTCATAAAGTTTACATTTCAGTGGGAAAATTTCACAGTTCATTTGGGTGAAGTTAAAGTAAATTCAGATGCTTTTTTAGAACTCTGGCCTATCACCCCAATTAATGCTGTACCGAAAGCCTGCCCTCAGAACCGGCTGCTTCGCTAACGCTCTGGTCTGCTTCTCTGTTTTACAAAACCGTGTAGATTAAGAGACCTTATGGCCTCTTGGGTTTTGCCCACATTTTTGAGAGGCAGAAGGAGCCTGCTCACCAATGCCTTTGAAACTGGGCATATATCTCAGTTTAATAATTATGTTGCTGGAGACAGGAACATTGTTCCCTGGATTTCTTGTAAAGTAACAAGAACTCCTTAAATCACATCACAAAAAACATTAAAAGGAGTGCTCATCATTTGTAAAGCTTCCAGTACCTTTATGAAATGCTTTTGTTTCCCTCCTCAGTGCTTGGCTCTCTTTGGTATTAAGTTTTCACATATATGTTATTTGCACACACACATATCCAGTGTGAAAATGTAATATACAAAGGCTTGCTGGCCTGCCCTTCCTTGCCCTGCCCCTTGCCCTGGCTGCTTTGGTTGCATTAAGGGAAGACAGTCTTTACTAATTCCCTCATCCCCCTGTATGAGATCATCAGATTTTTTTTGAAGTTTATTCATGCCGAAACCTAGAGACAAAATTCTCTAGGCATAATCAATTTGCAGCAAGAACCAAATATGTTAGTAATCAGAAATAAAAATAGTACAGACCTTAAAACACTGGTGAAAAATAATTATAATATTTACTAACCACTAAGTCTTTCTTATAGAGACTAACTTATTTTCACTACAGAACAGTTGAATAAGTCAAATGAAATCAGCATAATTTTCAGAGTCATAATTACTTTCCAATATAGGAACAATTCTTAAGGGGATTAATACAAACATTACAGAAAGCTAAAGATGAGGGAATGATGAGGGAATGAAATGGAAGTGCCTGCATTAAATTAGGTCATTGCTCAGAAGTATTTTGGAGGACATTCCCTACACCTGTGGCCAGCAGCTTCCCGGTGAACTCTGAATGACACAAGCCTGTCCCTCCGAGGGGCAGTTCATCACAATTACTCAGCCTTTAAATAACAAACCTACCAACAGTGCTAGTAGCACCACTATTTTTGACTTGTCTGCTGTGAAAAGTTCCTGCTATAATTTGGAAAGATTTCCCTATTGTTTAAATATTTGCCCTTAGTACTAGGATGTTGTCTCCTCTGACTGCACCTGAAAACAAGCTATGAGAACATCTATGAAAATAGATATATGCAAATTTGAGCACAGTGGTCTCCAGAGCCATCCCCAGCTCGCCTTCTTTCACAGTGCTGTACTTCTCCCAGAGTTTGTAAGTACAACAGGTGGAATGGATCAAAGCAGCCATGGCTGTATCATAGTATTTAAGCCATGTTTCTTATCACAGTATGATACTAACTTAATTCAGGTTTTCCGTTCGGTACAGGGATGCTTTTGTCTCACTCCTTTGCTTCTGTTCTGGGAATCCCTCAGTGCATCTTTTAACCCTTTTTTCCCTGTTTCTATTCCACTCAGGAGTTAATAATATGTTAATTTTACCAGACACATGCAGGTGATTTAAACAAAATTGAGTACCTGTTTTTCATTCTGCAATCATTGCCTATTTTTTAAAATGCTGCTAGGTGTTTGTTAGAAACAAGGATCAGATATCTTATTCTGTAATAGCATCTCATTATCTGTCCTCTGAAATCCTAATTTTAAATTTTCTATCTGAAAGGCAAAGATACTTACCAATTTCTTAGCTGAGAGGACTTCTAGCTAATCCTAGAGCAGGAAATCGCCAAGAATCCATCAGCTACTTTACTCTGGGCTGTAGCACGTGTGGGTTATAGATGCTAAACTGCTGTTATATTCAGCTTTCTTCCAGGATGTGATGTTTGTTGGGGACAAGCATGCAAGTGCAGTGATTTGGCAGGGCTGGCACTGCAGCATACAGAGTTCGATGAAGGGAGAACGTGATGTGGTAGCTCCTGTGTCCCTAGAGCAGCTGGTTTGCTCATACCCATGCTCTGCAAAACACCCTTGCCTGCTGGCTCAGACAACTTTTAGACTGCGCAGGATAGTGTGTGGTGATCCGTTTCTTTATTTAAGGCAGAGGAATGATGGGTACTGGCCTTAGCGGGCCAACAAAGCTCTGTAATAAATCGCTGGTGAGAGAGGGCTAATAGGTGTTTCACGTGCACATGGACAGCAGCAGAAGAAAGTGCACCAGCAGTACCTTCTCTTGGAGGGATCAGTGAAAAGACACAGGGTGAACAGATGTCCCTGGCTCCTGCAGGCTTTTCCCAGTTTCTCTGATCGGGCTGTTCAGGATTAAATCTGCTCTCACAGACCTGGGCACGAAGCAGTCATCACCCTAACAAGCCTCTGTTGGCTCTGCTCGCGCTGCTTTGCTGGCCCAGGCAGGCAAAGCCCTGCCTGGCAGGAGGGGCCAGGAGCTCCGGCTCCTGCATTTCTGCCATCCCCCTTCCATTTTTGTTTTGCTGACGATGCTGCCGTCCTGCGCTGCCGGCACAGACCGTGTAAAGCTGTGACTGAATCACGGGAGGTTGTTTCCCACACGGTGTCTCAAAGGCCCAGAGATGAAGAGGCTGGAGCAGGGCAGGCTCCAGGACTGTATTACTGCCTCTTTATTGAGGCTAGTTTTGGGTTTCATTCAAAATTTTAAATTTTACTAGATGAGAGTGCACAGTCTAATCTTGTTCGGCTGCTTCCACGGCTTTGCTGGTCTATATTGTATTGCATACAAAAAGAGCCAAAAAGCTGCATTTGATGTGAGATTCCCCAGACAAGTTCTCCAAGCACACTGCTGCTGGTATCAGAGCTGAATAGATGGTGAAATTCATGTTGTAAATTATGCTATTCTACTTGAAACAGAGATTTGGATCAGGATGTGAGGGGAATAGAGAGTGGTGTAAATATTCTGAAATATTTAAAATTTGTAAAAATCTGTAAGATGTTGTACTTTGGGGAGTAGAAGTGTCTTGGGGGAGATAATAAAAGTGTTCGTGGTAAATCTGTTTGAAAATTAAGAATTTGAATACAATCTTCTATGTAATTATTGGAGATTACCATGCTATTAATGTGATCTTAATGAGGAACCAGGATAGGGGAAAGAAAATGAAGATGCTTCTCCTTACCTGTGCTTGTTAATAGAATATTTATGTATTCTTAGTAGGCTATTTCTATTTCCCTCTTGCTGCCCATAGGAAAGTGCTTCAGAGAACAGTTAACAGCATTTGACTTCCCTTTATGTGTTGTTTTGCGTAAGTTTTGCAATAAATTAGCTGATCTTTCCAATACCTGTGGCAGTTAGCTATTTTGACTCCAAGGATGAAGTACAATCAAACAAAGTATTGCAGCTTCTTCTCTTTGAGAGGAGAATGAGGGGAGAGTTTGTTTCCTTTTTAATAAATTGAAAACAAATTGTACTTGTTTTCTCATTTCAAATCCCTGAGTCACCACTGGGAATAAAATAGTTTGATAGTACTGGTAGTGCTGTGGTTTATATTGGGTGAGGGAAAAACTGTTATTTTTGGAGTGTTTTTCTCCTTTGGGTCATTGATAGCAAGAGGGCATTGGGGTTGGGTTTTTGTTTGGTTTTGGGGTAGGGTTTTTTCCTTTCTTGTTTTTAACTGGTATTGATAGAATCTGCTCAGCACTGAAATCCATTTCTCCCACGTCACTGCTGTAGGTGTCAGGATGACCCCAGTCAGGACTGGCCTGAATAAATCTGTGTCTGTTACAGTCATGCCTCCAATTGCACTGCTGGCATCCTGTCGACATCCATGTAGACCTCTTTCTGTTTTAGTATTTCTCATTGACATGATTTATTCCTAGACTTAAACACCCTTGCTTTACAAAACATGGTCTTGGGTCATTGCATTCACTACTGATCACCACTCCTACCGAAGAGAAGCACCAGCACCGAATCCTGCCAGACTACCTAGCTGGGCACATTTGATATATGGGCCACCATAGCACAAAAGCCACCTCCAGGGTTTCACTGCAAGGTTATAAGGCACTGGGGCACGCTCACAGCTTCTAGAGAAAGGTCTGAGAGAAGGAGGAGTAGCCATAGAGGTACTAATGACACATTGCAAAAACAGTGCAGTGAGAAAGCTACAATTTTCTGTACCGGTAAGAAATTTGAAGGAGTATCTGCTCCCTGCAGCACCCAGGGCCCTCTGTCTCCAGTGACACACCAGCGTGCTCTGATGTCCTGGCTGCCAAGCTTCACTTGAAAATTCCCCTAATGGACACCAAACTGTTTCACTGTCCCAACAGAACGAATCGTGCAAACAGCAGTTTTCTCATGAAACCTTACTGCGTTAAGGCAGCCTGTGGTCTTAACTAATACCAGCCCATAGCAAGTTTACAGGAACAGCTGTAATATTTAAATTCAAATAGTGCTTGATGTCAAATTCTTAAGGGAATTAAAAAAAAAAAAAAAAAAGTTGCCAGCTTTCAATATTACCAAATTCTTGTGTTTTTTCTTTTCCTGATGAAGAATTCCATCACGGTGACTCAGAACAGTCACGCTGTTTATTTAAAAAGCTGAGAGCATGTATTTGTAACCAACGAGGATAAACGTGTGAGTGTCAGCAGTCAGGCCTCCACTGCAAAAACTGGCTGTTAAAAAAAGAGAAATAGTATTCCTTTACGGTTAAGTCTTCCCATTCCCCTCCCCCCCCACCACCCCCCACCCCACTTCCAGGTTTTCTGGTGATAAAGCAGTATGTACTTATAACCCCCTACTTAATGGCAGGATATACTTGAAGAAAAAGATAATTTAATATTAATACATTTCCTAATGAGCTGTATGCCATAGGGAAATTGAGCCTAGAAATGTGAACAATTGATAAGGGACTGTTGTATTTTCTCTACCAAATGAGAAAAATGAAATATGTATGTAAAAGATCCAAAAATGGGACTTGTTTAAAAATAGTGTGATTTTCTGAGAAGGCATTTGTTTCTTCCCTCTGCTGTTTATTTTATTTTAGGATGTGTTCTACAGTTTGCACCTTCACCTTCTGGAACTTGTACATGTCTTTAAACCAAATTGTTGTAGAGCATATTTAGTGCTTTGAGTATTAATACTAGCTATATTGATCATCTATATTTCTACTAGCATGCAGTAAGTCGTTTAAAGGAACACTAACTCAAATCAGAGCTGCTCGTTTAAAATTACCATATTTCAAGCACCTCATTGTATAATATTTTGATCAGTTTTTATCATCTCAGTATGGTTTTATTGGGGCTTTTTTGCTCGTTTTTCTGTTCTTTTCTGAGAGAAGAGAAACCTCTGCAGCTGACTGCGAAGAGCTGCAAAGCTCTCCGTATGCCGACCTTCCTCCAAGCTCATTTCAGGCCGTTTGGATCTTCCAGCGTTTGCTGTAGGTTTTGGTTCAGTGTGCCGGCCAGCAGTATGCGGGCACGGCGATGTGTATCTCATGTTTCAGTAGTGTTACTCGTATGCTTTGTCACAACTCTGTATTTCATCATTTCTGTTGAGCTGACTTTGTACTGCTAAAAGCAACACTGACTTTTGGTGTTCTGAAGCAAATACCTCTTTTGACCAGCTTCACGATGGATCTTAAAAATATATTGGCACATGATCAGCTGAAGGACAGTCATGGCTGGCACACTGTGGGAGCATGACTGTTCTTCGTGTGTGCTCTGCGTCCTTCCTGGTCTTGGCTCATCCCTCATGAGGAGGGAGAGGCAGGCTGAGGTCCCCTCTGCCTCCCCAGTGCCGCACGTGGCACCCAGGCTCACGCCTTACGGCACGGGGATGGCTTCTGCTCAGGCCACAGCTGTGCTTGCTTTTTTTCCTAGATGGTATCTTGGGCGTTTGTTTCTTTGGAATGGATTATGGTTATCCAAAGGCAAGCGTGCAGGCAGTTATATGTAATAGCATTAAAATTACTCTGCTTATTCAAACCGGAGGTCCACCCAGCTCTGTCTGCCATCACTCAATAACAGGTAGTTGGGGAACAATCAGAACAGGACGGGCAGGTAGGGATACTTTTTCCAGAAAGTCATTTTACAGTGATGGGCAGTTTCAGGGCTTCTGGACTCAGTGGCAGTATATTTTGACTTAATTTGACTCGGAATTTTTGCTTAAGAACTGGTCAAATAAGTTTTGCAGCCTTTTTACACCTCAATTCATCTACAACATCCAGTGACAAAGAGCTTGACTGCGGAATTTTGTTTCTTTTCTACCTGCCCTCTCCCAGCCTCATCTGGTGTCACAGGACTTGCACACTTGCTCTCTTTTTACCTACTCTATGCCACTTCTGAGTTTACAGAAAACTCTTAGGCTCCCCGTTCACAGTAGTATTGTTGTCGAGACTGAAGAATCCTAGTTTATGTAACACTGCAAAGTAAAACTTAATTAAAATGTTGAAAATCTTCCAGTATTTGCCAATATTCTTCAACAGAATCTAGTGTGGACTTTTGCCCAAAGTCCAAAATGCATTATGGGAATGGAAACAACCGATGGCTGAGGCCTGGGATTTATTTCTTTTCCCTTTCCTGTATCAACTGTTCGTTGGATCTTCATTTTCTTTAAAAGAAAAAACACAAACACCACCCCCCCAAAAAAAAAAAACAAAACAACTAACTATCCGTTCTAAGCAGATCTTCTTAAATTTCATTTTCCCTGCATACGGCCTAGATTTCTGGCTGCGTCATTAGGAAACAATAGAGGATTAGCTTTCCTTTTATGAGTGTACATGTATGTATGAGTGTGCATGTGTAATAATTTTTTTTTCAGCAGTTGCCATGGAAAACAGTATTGTGTGGTGAATCATACTTTGACTTTTGTTGAGTAATGTCATTCCACTTATTTTACAGTAATTTTAATTACAAATATTTGTTGCGAGTTAAAATGTTAAGAAGTGGGATGTATGCTTAAGGGGAGTCTGAACACATTCTAAAGGTGATGCTTTTTTGTAGTTTATTGCATGATGCGTGGCATTTTTATTGTCACTCTATGAAAGAAAAGATATCATAGAATCACATAACCATAGAACACCAGGTTGGAAGGGATGTCAAGGATCATCTGGTCCAACCTTTCTTGGCAAAAACATGGTCTAGACAAGATGGCCCAGCACCCTGTCCAGCCAAATCTTAAAAGTGTCCAATGTTGGGGAATCCACCACTTCACTGGGGAGATCATTCCAATGGCTGATTATTCTCATTGTGAAAAATTTTCCTCTTGTGTCCAATGGGAAACTCCTCAGGAGTAACTTGTACCCATTACCCCTTGTCTCTTCCATGTGACTCCTTGCAAAAAGGGAGTCTCCATCTTTGCACCCACCCTTTAAATACTGGAACATGGTCATAAGGTCTCCCCTACGCGTTCTTTTCTCAAGGCTGAACAAACCCAGTTCACTCAGCCTGTCCTCATATGGCAGGCTTCCCAGTCCTTTGATCATCTTTGATATAAAATTCTTTGTAGTAAAAGCAGTATGTAGGAAGAGTTGGGAAGTGTAGTTTCCCTGTCCATAGGACATTGAATTTAAATGCATTTTGTTCTGCAGCAGGACTGAATGTTTGGAGATGAGTTGACAGGCATGTGCGTCCATCACAGAATAGCTAATCATCCAGTTAAGACAAAACTGCAGTATTTCGCCATTTTACTGTATTTAGTCATGGGACCAAAAAGAGACCGATACTCAACATTCACTGTGGTGTGGATATCAAGATTACAAAAATACCGGTTGTTAAGTTTTACAGCAAGTAGATCTTAAATGAGGTCTCCATATTGCAAGTGTTGACCTTGCTGGGGATGTTATTCAAATATTACTTCTCTAGGTTTTCTTTTTCCTCATTTTCCTTTCCTCTTCCCACCTCAAAAAAAAAAAAAAATCAAAAAATAATCCTTTCTTGTGAAAAGTGACAAATGTGTTCCAGCCAAATGTTTGGATTTGGCAAATGATTATTTTGACGTCTTTTCACATCTACTTGCTCTCTCTCTCTTTTTTTTTTTAATAAAAGAATACAGTATCACCCTGCAGTACATGGAAGAATTGCTGATAAGCTGCTTTTAGATCATTAAATGAAATATGCAGGAAGTGGGAGAAAGCTCCTAATTTCAATTAACATTTCTGAGCAGGAGCCAAAATAGTTTAAATAAAAATAATAATGAGGAATGGAAAGTTGTCATAGCAGACTAGTATTTTGCAAGTCAGTTTATGGTAAATAAACATTTAAGGCTTCATCAATTATTTTTTTTCATTCCCCATCAACTCCCTTTAATGATCTTAACATAAATTCTGATTTATGTAAGCTTTATAAAAAGAATAAAATAAAACTAAACCAGAACCTCACATAGCCATCTTGACGCCTATTCCTTCTCCTATATATAGTTTTTCTTTATTGAAGTTGTTTCATGAAAACCTCGGAATTTGTAGTTGGAATAAGAGATCAGAACTGTTCAAAGAAGGTCATATTCATTTTGTCCTGTTCATTCTCTTTTCACTCACGTATAACAAATTCAGTGAGTAGCTGGTGGTTATGCAAGTCGGGAATTCAAGTTGTCCTAACGCTTGTGACAGAGAAGCTAGGGTAATGAAAGATGAACATGCACGTGAATAAAACAACTAATCCCTGGCAGGAATACATGCAATTCTGCAATCTGAACTTCAGAAAGCCTGTGACTTAATTTCATCTAGAAGATAAGCTGAATCCAAGTCTCGAAAGATGTTCGTCTTTGTCTTACTCCTCACTTACTGTAATAACTGTTCTTCATCACCAGAAAAACAAAAGAAGATAACATCACATTAGTTTTCATTTTAATCTTGTTTTCTCTTAACATTTTAGTCTTTTTGCATTTCCTTCAGTGTACTGTTCCAATTTTTAATCATATGAAACAAAGAGATAGCAACAAAAAAATGTTGCCTCCATTATATACCACTATTCTTTACCACCTGCCTTTGGCATCTGAACGTGTTTTCACCTGCCTTGTCTGTATAAAGCTGCAGGCTTCCTGATGCCCCCACCCCAAAGCCTTTCCTTTATGAGTCCCAAAAATGACACCAAATATATATAACGAGTGGCAAATAAGGAGATTGGAACTCTGAGCCTTGTGCCTTCTAATTTCATGTCCTTCATAAAGTTCTTCACGTTACTCTTGTTTCATGTAGTTCTCC
>JAVJGI010000014.1:58673997-58686093 GCA_035590275.1 Ibycter americanus | reverse complement strand
CGAAGAGTTGAAACCAATCATCACTAATTATCACAAAATTTTTTCCTCCTGCCGACAAGGGAGAAATAAATCAGATATGGGAGAACTACATGAAACAAGAGTAACGTGAAGAACTTTATGAAGGGCATGAAATTTATGTTTATGTGGACTGTCTAGCCAATAGTTTTGTTTTATAATTCTATATGATTCAGCAGTAAGTGTTATATATTACTTAATAACCTGAAAATAGCTGATCTTACAATTAACTGATTGTTATGAATATATGGTGAGGTCTTTGTTTTTATCTCCAAATTGAGTTTCTTCAACTGTAAGTAAATCAAAGGAGTGCTGGTGAGTTTTATTTCTTTTTTAACAGTCCTGGTATGTATTGGTCAGGATTGTTTCAGCTGTATGATAGTATCAATAATATGTCTTGTGTCCCAGGTTACTGATTCTTTCTCAGACCTGTCTCATGTGTCATAACATTTTGTAAATGTAGTAGAAAAGGTGCAACTGTTCACTGCCTTAGGGTATTTGGGGGCTTTCTTATTCTCCTAGTGCATTTAGAAAAAAACAGAATAGCTTGTTGAGCAATTCCTTTAGTTTTATTTATGCTTTTTATTCAACATTATCTAGAAGAATTTAATTTTTTGTTTCTAGTGATAAAAACAAATATCACTGTTGGAGCAGATTCAGATGAGTGGGCCGAAGTGTGGAAAATAGCAAAAGGATGGTGAAGATACATAAAGGAGGCAGAGTGTGGGTGCTTTGTTTCATTATTTTGTAGCTTCCCCCAACACACACCTCACCTGAATCATAGCTGTTTAGTGGAGATGATGCTTTGAAGAAAGCTGTAAGCACGTTCAATGGAGTATGATTTTAATTTTATCACTCAATTATTTCAGGAATTCTTTATGGGAAAAAATACTGAACCATCTGATAATTGCAAATAATTGTTCTTATAAGCCAACAGCTGATAAAGAAGCTTGCAATCTCTAAAGGTACATCCAGAAACTAGCTGAAAATGCATTTTTTTTTTTTTTTTGGTTAAGCTTAACTTCTGAATGGTTCTATATTATGTAGATGCCATTTGACATATGAAACAAAGATATAGGTTAGGATCACAAGTCTGCTGTGCTTTCGCTCTAACAGAGCATCTGAAAGTTGCTTGATTGGTTTGTTTCTTTGGGAAAATGTTTGTCTTCAGTAGTGTTCTTAGTTGTCCATTACATCTCAGAGGATTAAAACCAAAGTTTTTTTGCCAGAATCTGTTATTGTATTGGTGCAAGCACATGGGTTCACCTATATCAATACAAAAAATTATACCATTACAGTCTACCATTCTCAAATATTTTAAGTTTCTAATAATACTGCAGATAAATATTGCTTTCTAAAGTAGCCAAAACGTCATTTTCTTCAGGGTCCACCCAGAGGTTATAGATACATTCTGCTAAACCTCAACAAGCCTCTGTCTGTTGAACTTGTCCAAAGACAAGGGATTTACCCAGGATGTCTCTCCTTTGTAGTATGTCTGCTTGTTAAGGCTGTTGATTGTGTGCTGGATCCATCCAATCTTGTGAAAAGATTTTAGAGGTCTGAAACAAATTATAGATGAAAATAAATTTTACTTGCTGCTGTGCTTTTTCCTCTCACTTTGCCAAGAAGCAGTTGGGGCACCATATAAGAAAAGTTAGGAGTTGGAGGCATTTTTAGTGCAAGTAGCCATATACACTGTCAAGAGCACGGGCTTCCAGAACAGCATGAGGTTTTCAGCACTAAAAAGGCGATTATACTCTATATTCCTCAAGTACATGAAAGACAATGTGTTTTCTCTTACATGTACACTCAGATTAGCCAGTAAAATACATATTATGTTTTCTTTTTAAATTGCAAAATACTCATTTGTAAGTATGAGCTATAAGGTTATTTATGAAGCGACAAAATCCTATGAAACTTTTGAAAACATAGAAACAACCTGGTTTTGAGGACTGGTCCCATGGTGGTATTTATAGATATTTATATTTATAGAACATGTGAAAGTATTTATAGATACTTATAAAACGTATAAAAATAATATGATTTTAGCACTAGTAAAAAAAAAACC
Source organism: Ibycter americanus (assembly GCA_035590275.1). Classification (NCBI taxonomy): domain Eukaryota; kingdom Metazoa; phylum Chordata; class Aves; order Falconiformes; family Falconidae; genus Ibycter; species Ibycter americanus. The sequence goes on along the minus strand of JAVJGI010000014.1, from coordinate 58,684,010 downwards.
CCAAAACAACTGGGTTTTTTTTCTTAATCAGGTGCTTTCTGGGACTTTTACCCTTAACCATGTTTAGCACCATTCTTTCTTACCATTTCATCCATTCCTTTTCTCTGTTTTCCTTATACCTAAAAAGATTTTCTTTTCAGATAGAACTGGACGGGATTGTTTTATATTCAGCATTGAATTTCAATAAAGTAATCTGGCCTTATTCCATAGATTAATGGATAAAGTGCTTTCTGTGGCTTCTCATAGAAGTTGCATGACTGTATGACCTATAGGAGACTGGCCTCTGATTTTTCTCTTCCTTCTGCCTATTTCACATGTTTTCTTCATTCAGCACTGTATACACTTAAATGAACTGTTTAACTGTAGCATACTTCAATTACATGAAAAAAACCAGGATCACATCCATTTTTAACAAGAGTTTTACAGTTTTTCTGAAAATGCTCAAGAATTTCTGTTTAATAACTTGCTCGGAGGTTGTTCCAAAGTTTTATTAACTGAAATTAATCTTCTTAAATACGTAAAGCATTGTCTTTCAGTTTTGGTCCAGTGTTAAGGTAGATGAATCAAAACTATCCTGTGTAATCTTGTACTGTATGTGCAGCAAGGCAAAAATCTGAGTTGCTAAATTCCATAGATTAGTGGTTAAAACATATGTATATTTATATATATAAATGCAGCTTGTGACATGGTTTTCATTTTTTTCACCATTGTAATGTGCAAGTCTTCTGTTACTTGTGTGTGGTCTTCTTTTCCCTGTTTCCTGAGCAAAGGCACCAGGTGAGGGGGCGTACGGAATTGGGTAGCTGTAGCCAAAGAGGAGGCTGGAGAGTGCCAGAGCAACCCCTGCGCCTGCGCAGCCCGTCGTCATTTCTATTCTCTTGAATCTATCACTGGCACTTTCGTGTCCAGATAAGAGTGATTTATTCCAAACTGTGTTATCAACAATGCTTTTATTGTGGTGTTTCCAAGTTTATCTGATATCAGTAACCGTATCTCTACTTCTCGGAGGCAAAAACATCAGTTAACGTGAAAATGTAAGCGTCCCGCTGGCAGTGCTGAAGTTATAATATTGTTTATAGTGCTTTTCTGAATGATATTACAAAACCCAACATAAATGGCACAGTGGTTATTGTGGAAGACAAACAGTGATTTACTGCTGTGTGCAATGGTGCTTTCACTCGTTGTGGGGAGTAGCTGGGTGTCATGGTGGTTTTCTGAAATTCTGTAATGCATTTGTAATGTTTCAGACTGTAATGCTAAGAGGAATAATAATACTAAGTCATAAAACTGAAGGTGGGGAAACTTAGAAATATAGATAAAATTGCGCATGGGAATTGTTGATATTATCTAGGAATTCAGACTTCTGCTTAAAGCATGTATTGCTTCCTCCATAGATATTGCAGCTAATAGGTATTTCTGGACAGGTGGTTGCAATAAATAATGGTTGCAATTCCAGAGAACACTTACCAAAGCTGTTCTCTTGAAAACATTATTTACAGAGTATAATTAACCTCCTGCCTTTTCGTGTTCCTGCTGCATATGAGTAACTGGAACAAATAGCTCTGTTATAATTATCTTCCTGCATTTTCTTCCCTCTCATTCATCTTAAAAAATTTATCAAAACTTTCACTTTTTAATGTATCCTATATTATTTGCAAAATTTTAATTTTATGTTGACTTTACCAGAGCCACGGAGAAGCATTTTGTTTGGACATAGCTGTCAGGAATTTGAGAATACGACTCAGGGATTTATGCAGAGTTTTACTCTCTTATTATAACAGGCAGCATAGCTATCCATTTTTTCTATTGTTCCATGTCAGAAACTGATATTTTTTTCTACTTCTCCACCACTCTTCTGAGTAAGATGTTTTACAATATCACTAGCCTGATATTTGAAAGGTGGGTTTTTTTCCCCAGAATTCATTTTCTCCTCCACAGTTTGCATTCACATTTTCTTCATCCAATTATTGTAATTTTGTCCTGAAGCAAAGTTTAAAAAATCACATACCATACTTTTCAATATCAAATCTTTCACAAAATCAACTTCTTGTTTTCTGGAAAGATAACTAAACTCTTTGTTGATTTTCATTTAAAAACTAAGCCTCAAATATTTTTTTTTATTTTATTTTTAATACAAGTGTTCAGGATTCCCACCATTCATCACAGGGTACAATTCCTGGTGCAGCACACAGTTACAGCCCAAAACAAAGAGCTGTCTCTGCAATGATATTTATCTTAGATATTTTGCTTGAACATGAATGTCCTCTGCAAAGTCTTTCTGTGGGGCAAAGGTGGCAATCTAGTGCTGCTATTTTGATTAAGATTGCTGGGCATCTTCAGATTTGTCTTCCCAGCTCTGGTTTCTAGAAGACATTTAGAGACCGAAAAAACCACATCTGTGGGAGGAGAGAAGGGGGAATAAGAAATAAGTTGTAGAGCTTAAAAAAGAAGATGGAAAAGCTATAAAAGGATAGAAGGACAAAAAGCAAGGGGGTTACAAACAGAAAAAAGGACAACAGTCATACCCATACCCTCTCCCCATCACAAGAAATCCAGGTAAAAATTAATAAAGAGCTTTAATATGTCATTTGTCTTGTACCACTTGTTAACAATCAACAAATATTTGTTAACAAAGATAGTATTCCTGCATCTCTGGTAAGTCTTCATCACTGTGGAGGGGGGAAATCCTGATAGTGATGTGCATGACAGCTGTGGCCAGGACCCCAGATTTGGCTGACGCTGGTGGATCTGACTTCTGCTGTACTGGTGCCACTTGCTGGTTCATAGCCTGACACTGAGTAGCATCAGGGGAAACTGCAAGGTAGGCTAAAGCCTCTGGTAACTGCTGGTCTCTAAGGAGAGCGAAGGAGAGGTATGGGCAAAGGACCACTGAAGATCTGGAGGACAGGGAGCACTCAGATGCTTTTGCTGTGAAGCTGATTCTAGACTGTGGTCTCTCTAGCTGCAAGGCAATGGGTTCATAGCAGGTTTTGGAGGCAAGGCTTTTAAGGACTTTACAGGGATGCAAAATATACCCTGATTAATAGTGTTTGATCACTTCGTGTTCTGGAGGATGCTCAGGAGTGGCAGATTAAGTGTCTGCTGAGCAGAAATGTGTCTAACCTGTGGTACGCCTCGGACTTAACTTTCGCCTCGTAATGTCAGAGACAATAACTGGAAACCAGTTCCTGTTTTGTGTCTTTTCCCTCAAATGACTTTGGATGGTGAACACTTGATATCTGTTTTGGAATTTGACCAGTCAGAGAAAATTTTCAATTTCTTCTATTTTCTTCTGATTGCTATTTTTCATGTGAGTGAGGATAGTATTAATTGCAGGCATCTTACGTTTTGACCAGAATTAATAACTAAATACTTTTGTTCCCTTTATTCTAATAGTAAATTTTTATCATCTGGGGTATTTTCACTCCATAATAAATTAATTCACTGTATAGTAAAAGCTTCATTGAAGACCTTGTATTTTTGCTTTTCATAGTTACAAAGCAGGAAATACTTTAAGCCTCAATCAACAGGAAGAATTTTACAGACAATAAAGTAATCCACTCTTGGATTTTGTTTAGTTGGAATTTTTGGAGGGTGGGGTTGAGGCATGCTTAAAATGAAACATTTAAGCAAGTATCACTTCCAGTCTTCATTTTGGTAGGTTTCCTTAAAAAGAATGTCTTGCTAGGATGAATTCGAGCCCAACAAGTGAGGGAGAGAGCAATATGAAAGCTAAAGTCGTATGTATAGAAGCAACCATTTTGTGAATTCTCCCTGTCATTGCTCTGTAAATCATGCTTAGCACAGTGAGAAACATGGCCAATAGTCAAATTCTTCAAATACAGCAAGTTCTCTTGATTGTTAATTAAAAAAGAAATTATTGTCTGACGAGCTGCTGAAGTCCTACTGGCTTAAAAAATCCATATAAGAGGCTTTATAAGGCTAAAGAAGTTGTATTCACACACTTCAAGTGACTTAACACACGGTAGTTTCACAGTGGGCTGAGTTAGTCCCATGTGGGGACACCATGTCCAGGAGGTTTAGCGTTCTCGCACACAGAGTCTCCTTGAAGCGTGGCAGCATCATCCCTCTGTGTCAACAACAGCTGATTTCCTCTTGTCTCAGTTCAGGAAAAGCTGATTTGTCGCTCTTCCTGCTGCCAGCTAAGAGGGACATCATCTTTGGGAAGAGGAAGATCTTATTGCTTTTTTCTACTTTAATTTAATTTATTTTTTTCAAGTGAGACCCTTTATCCTTAATAGTTATCACAGAATTTCCTAGAAATGTAAGAAATTGTCAATAAAATTTGGAAACCTTAATTTCATATAGAACTCAATGAAAAATTACTAACTGGGTAGAATTTGGAAGATTTCTGTTTCCCAGAGCCAAAGATAGTAGTTTACAACAGAATAATTTAACTATGTTTTACACTGCATTATTGAAAGCATTTAAATCAAGAGAATATGATGGAGCTGTGACCTGTTGTGCAACCTACTGATTAAGCTGAAATACCAGCTGGAAAAAAACCCAGTTAATTTATCATCTTAAATTTGCAGTTGAGTATAGTAATTAAATCCCTAAAATCTGGACACAATCTTTTTAATAACTGTGGGGTCTGCTGCCTTGTGATTTTCTTAATAATTATGTGTCAACGGTGATGATACATACTGAATATCCATCCATGTGATGATCTGTAATGTGAACCTACAGCAACCTGTGTCCTAGTATAACTCCTTGCATATGTGTAAGTACAGAAGAGGTTCCTTCGAATCAGCAGGGGTGGTAGTGGTGGTGAAATTTAGCATGTTAGATGTTAGTTTAAATTCTCAGCTGTTCTTCAGTGATATTACTGCTCTAAGCTGAAGTGTTGGATATGGTGTGTCTTCATGTAACAAAAATAAGTTCCTTGTTCCTATGGATGTGCATGTAATCAGTTGACTACAATCAGATTACTCAAAGAAGAAAAGCGTTCATTTGCGTTTATTTGCACAACACTTATCTTTTGTGTTTTTAATCACCTATAAACTGAAAGATATTTGACTTCTGATTTTTTAGCTAAAATATTCCAGCTCATGTGACTGAGATGTCAATGTTATTAAATTAGGCATTTTCCTTTTAGTGTGATATAATTTTTTTGTTCCAGGTTACTTTACATCTTTTGAGATGCAAATGGTAAAGCAGAACAAGTGATGTTATTTTCTAAACCAGCTGAGACTCTCGGAGGTTTGTTTAGATTGAACTGCAACAACTCATGTTATCTCGAGAAGCGCTAAGAGTCCTTCAGACTTTGCAGGGAGCTCTTCAGTTTGCAGGACCTGACTCCCTGAGTTAAGAAATGTGTATCCTTTTCCAGGCAGCGCCCAGTGCTGCTTCCCTCAAACTGCGTGGCAGTGTCTTTGTTCAGGGATTACTTTTCCTCTCTGGTGATTGCATAATGCTGGATTAAATCCAACTTTGAGTCCTTGCTGTGGTCAGAACATTCCAAAATGTTTTTGGGGTAAGGTCAGAAACCTGAGTGTTTGAGCAGAGTAATGGATTTTTCCCTGGCTGGTTGAGTACCAGTCACCTGCAGAAATCTGAAGGAAGCTGTGGATTGTGTGTCCTGGGATTTCCCTGGCTGTCAGCTGTTAGGTTGGGAATGGAGATTACCGTCATCCTTAAAAAATGTCTGTCCTCTGCTCCTCTGAGGAAACTTCACAAAGAGAATGGGAGGAGACACTGCTGCCTTCAGAAACTCATGATGAGCAGTGACAGGTCCCATTTCCCATACTGGTACGCATCATTTGGCCGACTGGTTGCATTCCCTGCTGTATAAACAACATTCACACGCGAGAGCTAAAGGAGAGGGTGCGCACCGCGTGCATGTGGGCGTGCTGGGCTCTACCACTCCCAGGTGTTTACAGATGTCATCCATTGCCTAATGATGGGCAGGTTAAAGGGGGAGCAACGTTACAAGGCAGGGAGGGTTGCACACATCTTGGGGTTCGTTTGTGGGTATATGGGTAGCCTGCCTTTGGGCAGCTTTGCTGCAGCAAGTTTATCATGTGGATGATTACTATGTTGACTGATATGAAATTTAAGTTTGTTATGTTTGCCTTACTTGTCAAGAAATCTGGAGACTCTTTGAGGTGAAAATGCATTCCAATTTTTTTCTGTGAAAAATTCTATAGTGGGATGTGAAGCCAAATTAAATTATAACTGCTTTAAAGGACAGCTAGTTAGGAAATTAAAACCTTCAATCAGTTTAGGGTAATAAAGTATTTAACCCAGATGAATCTTTTATTGTACATATTAGGAACTATCATGTTTTATTCACTTGGTAAATATACTTTTTTTTTTTTTAGTAGCTGTGAGTACATGTAAGTGAGCAGATTCTTGCCTTGTATCTTGATTATGTCTTATACTGTCCTTCCTTCTAATTTCACAATAGTTAAGAGGGTGTGTAGCAGGCTGTATCTTTTTTCCATTTAACATGTTTGCACAGCTGGACATCATGCTGGAAAATATATTTAAGGTCCAAATTAACTCCAGTACCATTAAGGTATTTTTCACTTGGTGTCAGTGGAAGAAGATTGGGTTTCCTAAACAAGATTTTTCTTTTCCTAAAACACCAGCAAGATACTCCAATCTTATCTATCTATCAAAATAAGACATCAGCTTTTTTGAAGATGCTAAATATGTCAGTTGCTAAGCATTTTCAAAAATCTTTTTTAGGAACCTCAGTAGGAGCTGGGCAATTAGAAAAAATAATCTCCAAAACATTTCTTAATGGCTTTTTCTGAGGCTAACGTATAGAGGAGATTGCTCGGTATTAATTTATTCACTCATTAGAGAGCTGTGGCAGGACCAAGTGAATGTGTGCAAATCTGGTCTGTAATCATTAGTCTTATGTGGCAAGTTACAACAGCTTACAAAGGGTGAGCCATACTTCCGTGAAAAAGAAGGGGCTTTAAAAGGTCCAGGAGACAGGTAGGTACTTCATTTTCCATGGAGTGAGCAGTTTATTTTTCTTTCCTTTTGAGCCCATTCTTGAGATTTTTCAGTAGAAGAACCAAGACTTCATTAAAAATAAGTAGATTAGGAAATAAGCAACACATTTGTCATTCTGTACAATGTGCTGGACCCTTAATAACTGCTGATGCAAGTTAGGTACCACTCAACAGCTGTCTGATAGCAGACTGGACAAAATGCCAGCCCTGGATGCAAGCTGTTACAGCCCAGCATAATGTGTTCTTACTGCTTTAGCACATAATATTCTTTAAAGAAAAATCTAATAAGCAATGTACTGAGGGGATATAATCAACACTTCTACAACTGATGTTAGTCAACTTCGCTCCTATTTTAATGCTTGGGGGGCATACAAGTTTTTAAAACAGCCCAGTTGTTACATGTTAGAGTGAATTATCATAGCATACGAAAAGACCTCAGTATTCAAATGCAGTTCTTGGGCATTTAAATGCTGTCTTTAAACACATAGATGTATTGCGACATTTTTATAGGTTCTGAAAACTGTTTTAGGCAGTCAGAAAAGTATGCTGTTGAGGCCTACAGAAACACTGAGATTTCTAGAAAGATGTGGAACTGTCATTTGTTTACCTGCACTCTACTTACTGTGTGGATGTCTCTTTCATGTGTTTTTTCTCTTTAAGACTAATTATACTTTCTTAAAATCTATTTTCAGCTCTTTTAGAGGTCTACTTCCCTCCTCGGTTAATTATCTTCTATTTTCATTTCTTTTGATGTCAGTCTCCCCCTGACACACACACATACACACTCTCTCTCTCTCTCTCTTATTCTGTTGTCTCCAGTTCTTTTCCATCTCTTCATAATGTTCTTTTTCTCTCCTCCAAGTGTGCTTCCTCATTCTGTTTCTATGGGGGTTCTGCTTCTGCAGTTGGGAATACACTTTCTCCTCCAGATTAGGTATCTTGTCATCACCTTTCTTGACTTTTTTGTAAAACCTGCATATAGCACTTTATCTTTTCATCACATGTTCCTACTCTTCTCTTGTATAAAAGCTTTTACATCTGTTTTCTAGAGGATCTTCTCTTCTGTCTTTTATGATGGCCATTGGAATTTGCTATTCACTGAAGTTTGGGGGTTTTTTTTAGTATTGTTGTGTCAGATACACACTTAGATTACTTCTTTGCATTACAAAGTGTATCATTCATTGTGTATTCTCAAAAGAAAAAAGTGTGTTTATATGACCAGCAACTCAAAATATTACAAGTAAGTGTCTTTATCTTGAGGCAGAATTAAAGAAACAAATAGTCTTTTCAAAGAAACGGTGGACAGCCACAACTGAGCAACTCTGCACAGACTGTATAGTTAAACCTGTTATTTATACTGCAGTAGTACCACAGAGGCCTGGTGTAGTCCAAAAACTGAGAGCAAAGTTGATTCACATGCTCTAGCTTTCATACAACTGAGGAATGATATCCTTCCTTGAGGAAGCATCTCTCTTAAATCTGTCGGCGCAGTGACTATAACAGAGGTCAGTTGTAATATGATGTTATTCTGGTATTTCTTGGATAAGCCTAGTAGAGTAATATAAATAACTTTGTTTTCCCTGAGTTTCTGGTGTTCCTTGCAGTCCCCATAATCATATCCCACTGGACTTGCACTTAATTATGGTGTTTATATCCTGGGGAATTCATGCTATCTTCTGTCCTTCTCCAAGGCACCTTGAACATAATTGTCTTCATGTGTAAATGGCTTAAAATAATACACATGGTATTGTCAGACTGTAATTGTTTATAAAGCAAATTTGGGATAGCCAAAGGTACTCATTTATAAATAAAATAAACTTATTTAATTATATGGTTGCATTTTTACAGTTGTTATTTGCTTGATGCTTTGCCTGTCTACAGTACAGTGAGTGATTAACTGTTGTGACTACAGAATAATTATTAATTACATTGCAATTTGTGAACTGTTATGTGCATATCTAATAACTTTGGTTCTGCTATGAAAGCCATTGGGCCAGAGGAGGTTAGTTACCTTTCTAAACAACTATGAAATGTCTACAGTGCACTATATCCAATACGTGCATTTTATTTAGTGAGTTATCTAGTACATAACCCTAATTGACCCAGGCAATAAATCCCCAGTGTAGCATCTTTTCACTATTATTTTCACTATGAGGATAACGATTGCAAACAGAAAGACTAGAGAAACAAAATTTTGTGGTCTCGTGAAGGTTGTTTGAATGTTCATCTGAAATGTGTGAAAAATGTCTGGTCTCCTTCATTTAATAAATCTTATCATTATTGTAGATTTGTACTGTTTCACTTCTTTGAGCAGTATTTGTGTAGGAGCCGAGGCCTGAAAACTGAACTCCATACTCTCATCTGGTAGGTAGTTTGTTCCTTCTTCCTTCCTTTCTTCCACCTCCAACATCTAAGACGCTGCTGTTGTGTGATGATCGCAATACTGCTCTCTATGCTCATCCTTCAGAGGCAGCTGCCCCTCACCCAAAGAAATTTTCTGTCCTATTTTTCAGATTTCATCTTCATTTTATTTTCATATGTCCTTTCTTCTCTTAGCCCACAGAATAACTTTCCATACATAAGCAATACAGCTCCACCAACTCAAAAGGAGGAAACAGAAAGAAAATTTACTAATGGAAAGTAGAAACAATCCAGGTGCATGCTACCTTAGTTCGCTGGCTCTCTTAACACTTGTGCTTCTGAGCCCAAGCCTTTTGTTTCTAAAGGACAATGGGGTGTTCAGGCATGAGATGTATCTCTTTTTGTACATGCCTTAAAGATAGCTGAGGGGAAGAAAAAATCATATTCAAACTTCTGTCAGCGTTATTGGCCCACATTGTCACAGATTGCCTGTCTCTTGGAGAAGTGGGAAAATTACATCGCACTAGCTCTGAGCACGGCATGTTGTCATAGAAATATCCGATATCACCGATGTCCTGGCAGAGCACAGTCGGTTAGTCGTAGCCGCCTCATGTCTTCAGCCTGCTTCTCAATGACCCAAGGTTCATTGGTTGGGGTTTTGTT
>JAVJGI010000014.1:58641566-58673897 GCA_035590275.1 Ibycter americanus | reverse complement strand
TGTCTTAAGCCTGCTTCTAAATGCCCCACGGTTAATTGGTTGGGGTTTTGTTCTCCCCCCCCCCCCCCCTCCTTTTTTTTTTTAATCTTTCCCCCTCCTTTGCCAAACAGACTTTCAAGGAAACCAGGAGGTTCCAGTATTTCAATGTTATTTTCAGATGTGTGTCTTTTGCTTGAGCTCATGCTAAAGTGCAGGCTGCAGATATAGCTGGACATAGTAGTGTCTTTTCAGAATTTTGGGAAAAAAATTCCATTTCTGCTTTTTTCTTGTTGAATCATTAAATGATTCCTCAGTAGTCTTCCTTTAAGTCCTTGTATGTTCCTTTGCTTTTTTTCTTTTTATTTTCCCCAAAGTATTCTGGTAGCTGATGTGTTCTTTACAATAGATAAAACTGTCCTTCATCTCCACAGCCCAATAGGCGGTCTTTTTGTAACTGTTCTGATCATTTAGTCATCTTCTTTTATAATAGTCATTCACACCATACCTTTTATTCTGTGTACAGTCACCACTTGCTAAACAGAGCATGTCCCAGCTAGAAAAGGCTGTCCCTTTTATAGAACTAACTGATTTTCTTTTTGTTTCTGCACTGCCTGCTTCTGATCCAGCCTTATGGCTGTCTTCTACTTGGACCAGTGGGACCTGTTGTTCAAATAATAGCATTTATATGGACACAAAACTTTACCAAAAAACAACTGCTTTGCAGATGGGTAGGAGAACTTCCAAGTGGGATAGTTTTCTTCTGAGAAAAAAATATCTCTCTAGTGATTTTGAGACGAATTTGCAAGAACCTTTAGGATGTGGTATTTACCACCAAAAAAATGGCCAATTAAGATATTAATTGAGTACAAAGTTTGAACAGGTATTTCCAATATGTTATATCTTTTGTATAAGGAAACCACCGCTCCCCATAAAGCTTCTGCAACTTCAGTAGAGCTGGTTGAGATAAAACATTTTTTTCTGTAGGAGAAAGAATGATAAAAATTCCTGTATTTCACGTCAGTAAAAATGCGTTTAACTAAAACCAGTCTGCTTTCGTGATTTTTGCCAAAGAACAAATTTCGCACTGTAGGAATTGCTTATATAATTTTTTGGAAAACTTTTCATCCTAGAGGATCTTCCAGGCGTCACAAGTGAATGACATCTCTTACTGTGCTCCCTGCTGGTTCCATGTCTATTAATGCATTTTTGGTGAGAAAATTGTATGTGTTATTTGGAACGCAGATGACTGAGTGCAGAGTTTATGGGCCTAAGAGCATTACGCTCATGTTACTAGCACCGCGCAGTGAGATTTGGGCCTCCTTTAGCATTCTGTGCTCTGTGTGCTGGGCAGGCTTTATTCCAATTAATGTGGGCAGGCACCGTGTACCTGACAGCAAACTGCATTTAACGATGATGTAATCTGACTGCTAGGTCTATTAGGATATTCCCACTGAATAAAAAGTGTATGAAGGAGGGGAGTTTGAGCTTGTATGGGAAATCCAAGCCTGCTATCGTCTGTCTTCAGCGGCTGATACGAGTAAGCAGGACTTGAGTGGAGCTCAAGCTGGCTGTACAGTCAGAGCAGGCTCCACAGCCAAAAAGCCAGAAACGCTGCCTTATGCTGCAGATTCGGTTTATACTCCTTGCTAGAATTTCTACCTGTGATCCTTTCTCCTCTGGAAAACATTTCTGTAGGTACAACAGCAGAGGTGTTACATCCTCTGGATTTGTAGCAAGATGCTGATTTTGAGCCTGCTTGAAGGCCCTGGTTTGGGTAGCCCAGCCATGAATGTCATATTTAGGAAGCCAGAGGTTACTGGGTATCGTATCTGTATCACTTGCCTGTGTGCAGTAGCTATGGAATCCAGCTTGCCTTGTTCTTAACCCAGTGGGTTGTCTGGTGGTGCCGTGTTGTCCTCTTCTCTTGTGGCCTGTGGGTTTTCAGTTTTCTTGGCTGTCATTGGCAAATATCTTTTTGCTACCTGAAAACACTTCATAAAGTATTTTGTAGCTGCAACAAGGCTAATAGGTAATTTATTTTGCTTGCAATCTGTTTTAAGTACTCTGTTCCCTGGGGCTGACAGAACATTTCTATTTTCTCATAGTTCCTCTGACTATATTTTTTTAATATATTGGGTTATTTGATCTTCAACCTGCCTTAAAAGTTTACATCTGTTGAGTTTACTTTTGGAAAAAATGGCCTATAGATGATGAATATTTATTTTCAGTCTTTTCCTGGACTTTGCTTCTTCCATCATACTGCTGTTCCCTCTTGCTCTGTCTACTCCCTGTGACTTAATTGTATTTTTCTAAAGGAGAGTTTAAAAGGAGCTGAAGAATTTTGGCCTTCGTATGTTCAGACCTTTGCATCTGGTGTAGATAAAAATTTTATAAAGGTATTTTTTTAAAAAATTCACTCTTTAAGGTGTGCAAGCTTTCCAATACTGTAAAAGTTATTCCTAAATGTATAGCTTCATTACATTCCAGTTCCTATAGCTTAGTGAATGAACTGTAGCTCCTGTGTGAACTGATAGAGAGGAGTGATTTATGCTTTTCTCAAGAACAGCTCTTTTATAATCCAGAACTAGCAGTTACAAGAAACATGTGTTTAAGGTGTCAGGAAACTGTATTTCTAAAGCTTGTCCTGTTGTAAAATCTGACCGGTTAATGCACAAGTACCTAACTCCCCCTTTCCTCCCGTTTTGGCTTAGTTACCTACTTACACTTTGAGATTTAAATGTGTGTAGAAACAGTGACATAACCTGCTGCAACAAGGTATGTATTTCAACAGATACTTTTTCAGTCTTCTTGACCTTATCTACAACCAGCTTTGACCCACTTACTTCACTCTGTTTAGTAGTAATTCCATCATATTTGTCTTATAACTCCAACATCTATTTCTCTTTCTATTTTTAAACATTGATGCTACTTTACATCTGTTGAGTTTTCTTATTTTAGGATAGTTTTGTTATCAAATGATCTCTGAAGTTATTAGGTGTTAATTCCCCTTTCCAGTAAGGTCATCAAAAAACACTTCTTAGTGCTCAGGAAGTTTCTGTATGTGGTGTATTCAAGATACAACTTGCTAGACAATAAGGAAAGGATAGCCTATATTTCAAAACCTGGATAGTCCAAAATTTTCTGGGTGAGTTTCTTTGAGCCCTCTCATTTGCTTCTACACAAACACCTGCTGGAATCAGACTTCGTCATTTTTCTGAACTGACTACTTCCAGATGAAGTTGTTTGTGCTTCAGTTTTCAGCATTATATATGAATTGCTATACCTCTTGGTTTTCCTAAGAACCATCAGATGTGCTTGCATCTTCCCTGATCTAGACCACACACACGTGAAGACGTCTGTTTTATTCTGCGAGAAAGGAAGTTTTTAGTAATACTTGGAATAAGTATTGCTTAGTGCTGTGAAGATACTCCACTGGGTACAGAAAAAACCTCAGATGTCTCCCTGTTCATGAGCAGCGTATTGGAAGCATTTTAATCTTCTAGACCAAAGGACTGAGGCAGGAATGTCTGCTATATACAAAGTTGACATTTGATCTTTGATATGGTTCTTGCCACTAGTGTTATCAACAAGACTTATTGCTTAATCTGGATGATTTTGATTGAAGAGTTCCTCAGGCTGGCAATTAAGAGGAGCCCATCTCCCAGTTTCATTTCTTACCACTTCTGCTTGTTACATGAAATCTTGTTTTGTAGGACAGGAGGAGACAGGACATACAGATGTGTAAAATTACGTACTAGTAATCGTGTTTGTCACAGTCTTGTTTTCTGACATCCTATCTTCCTCCCTCTTTCCCCTTTTTACATTATACTGACTTTCTCTGTAATAGTATATTTCCTAACTCTACAAATTTTTCCTATTTTTTTTAATGACTACAAGGGGGAGAAAGGGTGGCCGTTTACTGTATGTAATGCCCCTGTGATTGACAGTCTTTTTGCCTCCTGCTTCCTAGTAGGTAGATAACACTTGCTGTATGGGATCTTGTTTTGTAGGGTGGAAGAAGAGGGAGGACTACAACAAACACAAATAGTGGTATGTAATTTTCCCTTTCTCCTTTGTCTCTCCCTACTTACCAGTCTTAACGCAGAATGTGCTCAATCATATGATGATGTCTTGTACTGCTATTTGCTGCTTTTTATCAAAACACATCTTCCCAGTTTTTGTTAGTTAATTGCCTGAAGTATTTTACGCGAGAATATAAATGAAATATTATGTGCAACACATGGGTAGTGGGTCAGATTTTGCTCACTCTGGGCCACAATGTGACTGAACTTAAACTGAGCAGGTTCTATATCCCGTTGCAACATCTGAAGTCCTCTAGTCATCCATTATCTTTTAAAATATGTAACAGGCTACTGTATGTGGGATTTTGGAGAAAACAGCTGTGATGGGGAAAGGGTAATCATCCTTCTATTTAAAATAAAATCGACTACATACATAGAGTGGGCTATCTTTTTTAAAAGCTAATAGTGTAAAGCTGATAGAGAACTGCATGATTTTCTGGGTCAAGTTTCATCAAAATATTGTAAACTCAAATTGTGGTTGCAGAATGTTGATTAGTTTGAATGGCACAGGGAGATGGTACCCAGTCGTGCATAACACAGATTAGAGGTTAGAGGGATTTTTCTCATAAAGTGAAGGGGAAGATTGCTGTTAGACAGAGCAGTTGTACTTCTTCTAAGGGTAGGACAGCACTTTGAAAAGTACTGTGTTTTGTTGTGTTTGAACATTTCACTCAAAAGCAGAGAAGTTATTCAAAAGATATCATTTGGGTTTGAGTTTGGGGGGTTTTTTGGTTGGTTGTTTTTTTTTTTCCTATCATAAGGCTCATGCTTCTGCCCTCTTGTTAAAATGGTACAAATTGGCAGTGTTTATCAGGCAGATATATAAAGCATCATAGCTGCAGCACAAAGATTATGGAAAAAATGCTTTATTGAATTCAGTTATCAAGAGGAATAGAGAAAAACAAATGGTGTGTCAAAAACTTGTTGCAAGAAAGATACCATCTTCATTAGACCAATTTTTCTTAGTGTTGTTCTGGGTTGTTGGTTCGCTATTGACTGAGAAGGAACATGTCTGCCCAGTGAATCATTCCTAGTTTCTATGACACCCCTAAGATCTGCATAGTACATCTACAGCAAAAAACAAGTCATATTTTCAAGTTCTGAATAGCTGTGATAATTATGGGAAAAAAGCTGCATTTGTATTTACCATGATGATGGGAAAGCTTTTCCAGTTCAGTTGAAAACAAGAACAAAACCAGCAAATCCTCAACAGACTAGTGAATCTGCACTCCTTCTGATAAAAGCACATTAGGGATCAGATCCTGTATGTTAACTGATCTGCACAGATTGTGTGTCGAGAAAGTAAATGGAAAAGGTAGAATAAACTTTATCTGTTTGATACTCAGTAAAATATATTTTATTTTTTTTCCCCATGAAGAGAAGAACCCAGTATAATGTATTACATTAATCCTCAACATGCTGTTGTTGTTTATGGACTGACACTATGCCTATGGTCAGGGTAATTCTTTTCTTTCCTCTGTGAAACTAGAAACAAAGGGGGTTTTGGTGATCTGTCTCTGCTTGATCCATTTAAATGGATGTTCAGCCTTTCAGTGGAGAGATTGTTCTCAGACTAGGGTAAAACCTAACTTTGCTTTGTCAACATGGAGCAAAACTACTCCATCATGCTGGAGAATGAGTCCCCACAGTGTATTTTATTTAAATAATAACTACATGTTGTGGAAAAATATGAAGTAAGATGATAGAGAACTAATTAAGATGTAGAGGTTTTGTGCTGTTGGCATTTGGGAAAAAAAAAAGTTAATTGCTTTTATTCTGAGGTTCATAACATTACCATTAATTTTCATGATAACTTTATTGCATAGACATGACACTTATTGAATAGAGCTGTCTGCTTGACAGAAAGTGCATGGGCTACTAAGATGTCAAGAAAAATGGCACTTTAAAAGTTTAGGAAGGGTGTATAATTACTGTGGATTAAGTTTAACTTGAGCTGGGTGCGGAGAGGATTGCTTTTCTTTTTTTCTTTTTTCTTCTCTTATCGCGATCATTGTTTGTCTGCATAAACATGACAGAACATGTGGCTATGATAGCTGCCTTCTCCCCATGCAGCCTGGAAGGTTGTCCGTTTTAATTTCAAGAGCTCTTCTTGGCCTATAGTGGAGTAGCTGCCACCTCCGGCTTATGCTGGTACATGTTATCTTTACCTCAGTACTGTGGTTGAAGGATGTTTTAATGGGAATGGGTGTGGAATACTGACTCTTTTACCAGTTGGAGTGGAGAGGAACGGTGGAACCTGGGGACTCCCAGAGAGCCCTTGGTATCTCTGCAGCACCTAGAAATCCTGGTTAGCAGCAAAGACCCCAGCATCTGTTTTGACTGAATTGTGAATGTGAGCTATGTGTTGCAGCATGTCAGTCTTGTATTTGCTGTGTTTCCTGCAAAGTTTGCAATAACCCTCCTGAAGTGATGAAGTAGATACGGCAATGTGCTATGACTACAACAAACCTTTTTAAGCAAAGCTTTCCTATAGACATAGGTAGACACTTAGTAGCAGGTGTGTGGGTGTATTTTCTGCCATGTGCTAGATTTTTGTAATTTTTCTGTTATAAATAATGAAAGGCAACACTTAATAATACTGAAAGGTAGATTTTGAGACTGGATACTTAGAATATGAAGTTTCACATACTTTAAAAAATAACATTCTGGTTCTTTGGTCATATTGAACTTTTACAAAGTAAATTTGAAAGATGGCATGGCTTGAATTGCTTCAGTACCTGAAAACTGCTATTCAAGTGTAAAAAATCAGATTAATTGTAGTTCCATGTTCATGCCTCTTTATTTTTCAGCTGGGGTATACTTATAGCTAGCTTTTCTTTGACCCATAGCTTATAATTTTCTTGTTTTGTGCGAAATATGTTATGTTTATTTTACCGTTAATAGAATGATTGTTGCCTTTAAAATAATTTCTGGTGTCCTCTCTTTTTGCTCTTTTAGCCTGTAATTATTATAACAAGTTTATAAATATGCTTATCCATTTTTTTTCTGCCTGTTTTGAGCTATTTATAATTCTCATTAGCAGCAGTAAGAGAGTTCTCTTGTTAAACACTGAGATGGGATTCTGGAAGTACTGTGAAAAGAAAACTGTTAGTCACGGACTTGATGTCCAAACAAAACTGATGTCAGCCAAAAAGAAGCAACAGCCTTCTTATGCATCTACTTCCCAGGGAAGGAAAATTACCAAAATACTATCTTTCCTGAGGCTGGGGTGAGGAAAACCTGTAGTGCATACGCAATGAAACCCAAATCATTCTATGAATATTTCAATCTATGAAATTAATTCCAGTTTAATGCTACTCAAAAAAAAAAACCAACATGTCTTCACACCACTGCTTCCTTCATGTTACAGCACGGCTAACTTTTGTGAAGCTATGTCTGACCTCCACAGCATCACTGGAGATGAGTTGACAGGCAGGGTGATGATTCAGCCCATCTTCCTTTAGCCTCGCGAAGATACAGGCGATGGCTGTGGGCAATTTACTCAGGCTCAGTAGACAGACTGTCCCCCATCAGAAGCTGATCCTTCCCAACTGAGTAGAGTTAGACAGTTGCCTTAGCACCACACTCATGGCTGGGGTGTGTTAAATTGTTACTTTCACATCTCAGTTCAAGAGATTTGTAGCTCTGAGGGTTCTGCTGGTTCATGTGACTTTTTGATAATTTCTTCTGCATTGTAAATATGTGTATTAAATCTTCTTTATCAAGAAGACTGGAAGAAGCAACATTTCTCTTTTCAAGATGACTTTTTCCCCAGTGACAACAACTATACACTTTATAACCGTTTATAACACAGAGGGATTAATGATCTCAAGAAAAGTTAGATTTCTTTACCTTATAAAGAAGAAAACAGAAACATTGGGCTTTATCCTTTTGCCTGAGGAATTCCATGCTATCATTGTCTTTTCTGCTCAGGAAATTGGTAATGGTCTTCCTCAGAGACTATCTAACCTTCCCAAAGTTGTCTTACACATGCTAACCTCATTTGAAAAAAATAAAAGTAGACATTTAATAAAGAATTTTCTCCTCGGTCCTTCCATAAAAGAATTTATCTCATATTTAATAAATGTATAGCATATTTCTTCAATAAGCATAAAAAAAGTCCACTGTGAAGGAGGGGAAGCTTTTACTAATATTAAAAAAAAACAGATTTGGTAAGATTGCTGTTCGAGAGGTGTATTGAGACCCCAAGCCTGAGAGATGTTGAATCATCGAAGATAACCAGACATTTAGTCATTTCTCTAAGGTAACTTAAGGAGTTCTCACTGAGAAATATGACTGACTTGATACAGTGCAGAGTAGGACTCATTATTTTGGGGTTGGTTTTTTGACAAATTCTTTCTCAAGTGTTCATGTTAAATATGCTCAGTTCAAAACATACCTGTTCTACAAAACACTAAATCCCTAAAAACCATCCTAGAAATTGAATGTCATTGCAGTCTCTCAACTCTTTGATTGTGACCATCAATACACTTCTCAATATGTTTCTTGTCAAGCTACATGCTGCTCTCTCTATTGTTTCCAAATCCCAGCCTAAGCTGCTACTGTAAATTCCTTTTTTTCCCTGGAAACATTTACTTTTTTTGGGGGGGAGGAAATCACTCAGGTAGAGATTTGTCTGTGTATGAACACACATAGAAAGCAAATTTTTGCATATAAAGGAGCCTGACTTATGTTTTCGCTGCACAGAGCAGAACAGCACTCTCTGGTCTTATGCTCTGGACCTGTGAAGGGAGAAAGCAACAGCGGCACGTGCTTGGATGAGGGATCTGGAAAAAAGTGGTCCCATGTTTATATCTGGTCTATACTCTTCATGCACACCAAAGGCATAAATAAATATGTATAAAATTTATCCTAAGCTATACCATCAGTTTGGTAGTTACCTCTATTCCCCCCAAAAACAGAAGTATTTTTTGGTTATTATTTTGCAACTTTGAAGGAAATTTCTAGTAGATAAATAATTTACCAATCAACTGACTTTTAATGAGCAGATATTCAAAATAGAACCATGGCCAAAGGAGTTTAGTTTAATTAAGTGTTTAGTAGCACTTATATTATTTCTAACCAGAAAATAATGCTTATTTTAGACTTGTGATGCAATTATACTGTTTTCTGCTTTAGAACAGAATTCAGAAGAGTTACTGAAATGTCAAAATGTAGACAGGAAGGGGACCCATGATTGAAAGGACTCTTGCTTAGATATCTATCCAACCTGTCTCATTGTCAGTACATATTTGGCATTTTTCTGTTGTTCTGAGTCCTTACCTTATTTATTTGACCTAATAACTGATTCTTTTCTTTCCATTCGACCCACTGAGTATGGAATGTTAAACATGTTTATTAAGTGTATTAGAGTCAAATGGTTTACCATGGAAACTGAAGGTTTCCCAGTCTTCATGCGATTTTCTTGGCACCTGTCTTATTAATAATGGAGTTCTTTTTGCCATCTGCTTAATACCACTGATTTTCTGCGAAGCAAAGAGGGTAAGGTGGAGTACATGAGTTTCAAAACATCACTCCTTGAAAAAGTTTGAAAAATAAACCTTCTCTATCAAAGGCAAGAGGACAACTGTTTAGCTTTGTAACTCAGTCATTTTTTACACTGCTGCTTATCCCCTTCATTAAGATATCAAAATCACATGACTGAATTTACAGAGGTTCTGACTGGGACTCTGCAAGTCAATAGGTGCAGGGGCAGTGAGCCCTTTAAAAATAAATGGCCTGATTTTTATACTTTGGAGGAATTTTCACTCAAGCAAGAAAATTGTCACTGCCAGATGGTGATGGAAGTATTACTACAGCAAGGGGACGTTAACAAAGATGCACTCAGCAAGGCAAATTGTTACCATAGTTACAGGATGCTAAGCATTTTCAAATAAATAAATAAATAAAATTAGACTGCATTATTTAGATAGCTCAATGGCAAAAAAACTTCCTTTTTGAAGTGGATGTGGTTTTTCTACATTCTGATTAAAACTTTGTTGCAGCACTTTCTTGCTGACTATGTGCATCTCTTTCTACCTAAATACCCTTAATTAGCTTGATTTATTTTTATTCTAGAACAAATCCTCGTACCCACTCCCTTTCCTTTCTCCATTCTTCCAGCATATCTGTATGACTGAACAGAGCATAATGGTCCGTAGGATTTGTAAACACCCTTCAGGCTTTGATAGCAGGATGCAACAAACAGCAAAATTAATGTTGGTGTTGTAACAGCTCATGAGTGTCCTCAGCCAGTGACTGGCCTCCCACTGTTGGTTATCACACAGGGGGAGTTTCATGGAAATGTAGCTACATTAAAGGATCTCAAATTTGGTGTTAGTCACCACAGAGTAGGCCAAATGAAGCCTTAGAGGAGGGAAGAGTTTGTGGTACGCAGGAGTGTTAAAGCAAGCATCCTTTAATTAAGGAAGCAGTGGTAATGTGTTTGTTAGCCACCTGGCCAAAGATAACACCTTTACTGTTGGAGGGGTGTGCTGTGAAGGTTGTGTTTTTTCTTAATGTCTTGTTAAAGTTGTTTGAGCCATGCTGAAATTTGCAGAACGTTTACAAACCAACATATTTACATGGCGCAGGGAAAGGGAGGGAAAAGCAGAGGAAGGAGAGAATGCTTCTTTTCTTCTTCTTTTGCTAAAACTAATCATCAGACACCACTTATTTAAACAAAACATTTAACCTACTAAATCAACACAGGAAAGGTTAAGGCCAGTCTGGCAGGAGTTTAAAGGTGAGAGATTTCTCGTCTTTACAAATGAGAGAAAATGGAGCTTCTCTCGGTCAGTGGAGCCATTTTTCTGTGTATTTGAAAATAGTGTCCTGACAGAGGCCTGAAAATGTAGAGATCTGGCACAGGATGGTTCTTGAATTAGTTTGACAACTTGGTTTATGTAGGAATTGTGACAATTCTGTTGCTGTTGAGACCAAATCATGTTCTCTTTAAAGTGTTCACCACCAACCTGAACATATGGAATATTGGTGTTGCTCCCATAGCTGGGCTCTCCTTCCTGCAGGATCACAGTGTGTGTTGTATTGGCACCATCTGTCACTATTTTAAATATTTAGATTAATGGTCTAACACTAATCCGGTGTCTCAAACTATTAATTGCTGTAGATATGTAGAAAGGGAAACAAAGAGAAAATGGTTTCCTCCAGGAAAAGTTGCTCTAATTTGATTTTTCACTTAAAATATTTTGTAGATTGGGGCCAACTACACTAATGCAGTTCAAGCAAGCAAAGTATTCAGATGTGAATAATCCATGAATATACATAACAAATCATACTTAATTACATTTTGATGTCTGGATAGAAGCCAGTATGTTTTGTCAAGTCTCATAGGGAAACTGCACAGGCTATTTATGCATCATTTCATAAATTGTTTTACCACCATGCTTCATTCTGTTCTTCAGGCGTATTTTAAAGCTGACATCACTTATTAAGACCAGCATTATATTAAAGAGGAAAGACAAATTTCAGTGTAAAAGCACCAAAGAATATTCCAGTGAAACTTTTTCACTCAGTCCATCTGAAAATTTTCCATGTCTTCTTGGATGTGTCCTTTGCTTTCTCTTTCAGTGTAATAAAATTTCATCCATTAAGAGGCTGTCAATAATTTAATTTAGTTTGTTATATTAGGTAGTTTTAGAAGCAAGCCTTCTTTATAGAATTGTATATACTGAATTCACTAATCATTTTGCATCTGTGGAATATCAGCATCATATCTTGAGAGAATGTGGTATCTGACTCTTATAAATGTGTTAGCATTTAATAATCATAAGGCATAGCTGTCCTGAAGGAATGATTTGTCATCTGTCTGCAGTGTGCACCCACATACACACCTTTTAAAATGTGTAATACAGTTCCTTAATGATAAACAAACCTATTCTAGCTTTTTTACTTACTCCTCTCACTATTTGGGATGGAGCCTTCAAAAATTTGACATTTAAATATTTTGTTACTTAAATGTTTTGTTTGTCTTCTTTACAATAGTAAGTACCTTATTTTCTGTGGTTCCATAAAGAGACAAAGTTAAAGATTTTGATTAAATTTCCAGCTAGGGCAATAGCAAATTCTAGGTGAAACAAGGAAAATAAACTCTTTTCAATACATGAAAATTATCATAGATAAGCCGCCCTGTTACTTTAGCCATTTACTAAATACATTTACGTGATGTGGAAATGTGTGAGCATACATTTGTCTTAGCCTAAAAATCAAACATTTTTTCCAGACATTAATTTGCATGAATACTTGGTTTATTATGATATGCATACTTACTCTTGCTAAGATAATGCTTCAGTTTATTAAAAAAGCTATTCTTTTCTTACATGTGTAGCTTACTTCACTGCAAGAGGCAACAAATTAATTCCACTTTATTTGTCATGCAGACCTGCAAACCCAAACACATTAAATAAAGTGAATATGGCTGAACCAAACAAAATATCAGGAGGGATTTGGAAATGGGTGCTAGAACATGACAACAGTATTTTTCTTTTTGATCAATGGTAGTGAATCTGTGCTGGTATTAGGTAAATATTGCTCCTGACTCAAACCTGTGTGAAGCCTTGATGTAAAGGAGATATCTTCCTGGGAGTATTTAGGCATCCATGTCACAAACAGTGCCATCTCTTAGGCCAATTACTTCCTTCTGTGTGCTCATAATCTCAAAAAATGTATGGTTTCTTGGCTGAATCAGAGTCATCCTTCTGCCTTGAGGTTCTCCTCCTGTTGTAGTTGACGTCGGCGGAGCATTGCTGGCAAGCCTCAGCTGTTTATGCCACTTTTCCACTGTCAGTGTTTTTGTGTCCTTCATGAAATAAATTTCTTGTCATAGAGCTTGATATCAAATGTCTTGGACTTCTTATTTGTGAATCTACTTGGAG
Source organism: Ibycter americanus (assembly GCA_035590275.1). NCBI lineage: Eukaryota > Metazoa > Chordata > Aves > Falconiformes > Falconidae > Ibycter > Ibycter americanus. The sequence goes on along the minus strand of JAVJGI010000014.1, from coordinate 58,660,942 downwards.
AGAATTTCTTTAGTTCCGCTCTGATAAAAACTGACCTTCTGTTGGGTATTGTACACATGATTTAAGTGATTTTTTTTTTTTTTTTTTTTTTTGGTGTTATATACATCATTAAAATAGTTTTCAATGAAAATGAAGTTTCATCCATCACAAATTGCCACAGTTGAGTTGTGTTATCTAAAATTATTACTTAGAAAAAACACTTACACCACTTTGGAGTAAAGGAAAGTTGAAACTGGAAGATGAGTGATCAGTAATATATGAATATGTTTGAGAGCCCTGGAAGGTATATGATCTGCAGGATGGTAGTACTGGTAATAGCTTTGTGGTTCTTGGCTCCTTTGGTAGCAGCAAGTGGAATGGTGGAGGAAGAGGGAAAGTGGGAAAGCAGGCCTGTATATATTTTTTTTTTCCTTGTAACTTAAAACTCTTAAATAGTACCAGTAGGTGCCACCTGTCCTGGTTTCAGCTGACATAGAGTTAATTTTCTTCTTAGTAGCTGGTACGGTGCTGTGTTTTGGATTTTTATGAGAATAATGTTGATGACACACAAGTGCTTTTGTTGTTGGTAAGTAGTGCTCACCTTAAGTCAAGGGCTCTTCAAGTTTCCCATGCTCAAAAAGGAAACCTTTTCATTACAATGAAACCTTTTCATTACAGTTGTTGTTGGTGGTGGTGTTGTTACTGGTGTTGTTGCTGTATTTTGTTTGGATTTAGTATAAGAATAGTGCTGCCAACACACCGATGCTCTAGTTGTTGCTAAGTAGTGCTTACCCTAAGTTAAGGGCTCTTCAAATTTCCCATGCTCAAAAAGGAAAACTTTTCATTATAATTGTTGTTGTTGTTACCATTGTTGCTGTTGTTCTATTTTACTTTATTTCCATTATTAAATTGTTCTTGTCTCAACCCATGGGTTTTACCTTTTTCCAGTTCTCCTCCCCATCCCACTGGGGGTGGGGGGGTGGGGGGGAGTGAGCGAGTGGCTGCGTGGTACTCAGTTGCCGACTGGGGTTAGAGCACGACACCACCGAAATAATTTTTATAGATATTTTTAATTTAGGCAATAGATTTTAATTTGTGTTTTAGCAGACAGTGTTCTCATCATTTGTATGATAAATACCAACCATTTAATCTTCTTTGGCAGGGAAGATTTAGCAAAATTTACTTGTTTGCATAAAAAGACCCGACTTTTGTGGAAGGAATATAGATCAGATAAATATCTACATTCACACTGATCTGTTTCTATTACAAAACAACTATGAAAGAAAATACATTTTTGTTAAATGTTGAAATTTATGTGACAAGTTGGGATTTTTTTAATTCCCTAATTTTTTTGTTATTGTAAAAAACAAAGCATTGCTTTGGTTTTTTTGTAGTTCTGTTGTCACTGGACCTGTTCAAACCTTTCATTTAACATCAAAATCTTGCTAAGTGTTAGAGGTTTAACCTAAGATATTTGTGTAGAGAAGCAGGGTTCACTTACTCTCAAAACATGAAAGGTGGAGTGATAGCCTCACTGCACTGAGTTGAAAGAAAACTTGCATTTGACTCACAATGTCACAACATCGTTTTATATTTTTTGTGTGATAGTGCTCATTATATGTACTTACGCTTTCAAAATGTTAGAAAAGTACATTCTCATTCACGAAAGAGCAATGCATAGAGAGAACTATGTCATTAGGAATAACAAGTCCTTGGAAACCACGTCCAAGCTGTACTCCAAGGAAGCTCTTCACAGCTTTCACCTAACATTGAGGGGACTTAAATTCTATAGGGGCACTTTTCTTACCCCAAATACCTTCTTACCCTAAGGACTTTCTTGTCAACAAGTTGAGGCAACCTAGCAGCAAGCTCATGGGACAAGTAGCACATGGGATGGCAGCACCACCTGCACCAGAGCCTCGGTACATAGGACCCACGCAGGAAGAGCTTCTGACCAAAGTGCACCTAAGACTTTCCCCTGAAAGGAAGGGGAGACAAGAACCAGACTGAGCTCTGTCAACTGCATAACAGAGTTTAAACCATTTTAATTTACCTGGGCAGATCTGAGCCACAAATCCACTGGGGGTGATTCTGAGGCATCGTACTTGCAGTAGTGTTGTGGGACTCCAAAGGTGAATTACCTCTGACAGTGAAAATGGGGTAGTCTAGAATAGTTAATTAAGAAAGGACTGTCACCTTTCTCAAAGATGTGCAAGCTGTCTGCTTTTAGAAGAGAGGAGTAGGCTTTGGACCTTTGAGGAGATTCTTGGTAATCATCAGATGCCCTGAAGAGAAGTGTCTTGTTGCAGTGTTCTGGGGGTAGGTGACTCCATCATCATCATTCTGATTTCTCACCCTCCCCATGTGTTTTGCAGACAATGTTGCTCTCTGTCTTGGGATCCTGGGGACTGTCCTGGGATTAGACAGGTCTCCCAGTGTTGCTGTGAATAAAGAAGTCATTGAGCAAACGACTTAGGCACCCAGCGTATTGTTTTGGCCCTACTAGTAGATGACTTGGACATACTAGATTTTGAGTTTACTAGCCTTTGTGTTCAGGCTGCATAAAGATCCATGGAAAAATTAGCCTGATATCCCAAGTTTCAGAATTGAGTCCCACCGTGGATCCCTCTGTTTGCGAAGCTGACTTTGTTTACATTTGTATCTGATGGGTTTAAATATGGAGCAAGATTCAAACATTTAGGCATTTTATAGCCCAGTCTCATAGAGCCTGCAGACATTGGATTAGTTGAAAATTTTAATAGCTTAGGTTTTGGACTTAATGTCTAGTGCTTTATGAAGGATGACAGACTTCTGGTAACTGAGTCAAATATTTCTGTTTGTCTTCTCCCCATGCAGTTCTTCAGTACAACAGTTTTCCACTTCCATAGTTTCATTAAAGTCAATGTAGTTGCTTGGTGTAATGCAGTAACAGCTCAAGGTTGCAAACTGCTGGAAGTCTCATAAATTTTACAATCCCAGAGACTGTAGTTCTTTTCTTTTTCTTTTCTTTTTCTTGCCTTCATATTCTGGGAAGGGTTTTGCCTGTGTTTGTTTTAAAGAACTTTACTCAGAGGAAGCCAAATATAAAACTGCACTCTTGTGCATGCACCATGTCAGCATCTTCAGTTGTCTCATAACAGTTTTCAGACAATATAGTCCGCATTTCTTTCCTTCCATTCATTCTAGAAAAATGCATTAGATTTCTGTTATTCCATATCTTAGACTGTAAAAAGTTATTATGAAGTCAAGGTCCAAACTTAGTTCAGAGTTTTAAAGTAAAGACCTTATTAATTTCTTGTTGGAGTTTTGGATTATGTGCTGAGGCAACTAAATAGAAAAAGTGCTTCACTATCAGAGAAGCAGTTTGGTGCTGAACATTCCTTAAAATCATCTCATTTGCATCAGTGACTAAACATGGCTTTTATTCCTGCTCAGTTCAATTAAGTATTTTGAGCCGAAATCGTGTATCTTACAGAAAAATCAAGGTAGCTGTCTTTCAAAATACCTTTCAAATTACTAGAATAAAAGTAAGACAAAAACATACTGATTTCTAATTTTTAAGCAGTATTTAACAATTTAGAAAACTTCAAATAACTCTGTGTGATGTACTTTATTATATCAGAAACCTGTTTGAAAACAAGTACAGAAATGCTCTGTAGTTGCATTTACTTAGAAGAAAATTGAGCTACTTTAGAATATCAGGTCTCCAGCACCGTTATCAAATGAGGTTTGATAATCATAGAGGAAAAACTCTGAGCTAGTACTTTCATTCCTCTTGCTGTACAGATAAATATATCAGACTGTTCCCTAATTCAAGTGCATTAGGCAACAGATTTAACTTTTCATCTGTAATCCTATTTGATTATATGAATTTTATTATTAGTCAATTTTTATCAAGCATATAAATAATATACATTTTCTAGGGAAAAGCTTCAATTATTCTCTAAATAATGGTATTTACATACCAAATATAAAACGCTTTTCACCTTGGGACTTAGTGTTCTGTGATTTGAAATGTTAGTGAGCAGAGTTTTGTTGTGTCTTTTAAAGATATTTCAATTTAAATATATCTGCTTTTACCCTGCCCTAAGGTTTTATTTTTGCTTATAGTGCCCTCACCTGTAACTCAGGGCCAATTGCAGAATTTTAGCAGGAAAAAATGGCAGTTTTGTCTTTGAATCTTAGCCAGAGAAATACCTCTCTAAATGTCTTTTTTTGACAGCCAAAACCAGTTAACGTGTTCCATCTGACTTGTATTAGTTAGCAAGATTGTACTTGAAATATTACTGTGCTTTTTAGCACACCCTAAACACAGTTTACTTTTATGTCAGACCTCAGTTGTCTACTTTTACTCTATAATGGAGCCTGCAAACACTAATGAAGCAATTCATTCACACTTCAATTTCATGTACCATCCTTAATGTAACCATTTAACAAGCTGGGGGACACGACAGATCAAAACAGAAAGTAACTGGGGTGGGAGAAACAAAATCAGTGTATCTGCTTTTTTGGTATTTTTTTCTGTCTCCTTTCCTCAGTTCTGTCATCTGCACAGGTAAAATCTCTCTCTAAAGTTCACAAGAATGATAAGGACACCTTTCAGTAACAGACTTCATTTAGCAAACCTTTCAGAAACAAGAAAACTGGGAAGGATTACCAGTGTAGTCTGGATGGATTCTGGTTGTTTGTTTTTTCTTAAGATCACTCAGATTAATTCTCTGAATAGTCATAATTTATATCAAAACACAAAACTAAGTAGATAGGCCTGTAGGATGTAACACAGCTACAGTTTTCGCATTCTCAGGTTATCTTGATTTGGTATACAGACAAATACAGTATAGGCTGCTTTAGCGGACACTGTGACTCCCAGTTTAGTACACAGCAAAGTGACAGCTGGTGGAGTACAGATATTTTTCTAATTCCAGCGCAGGTGAATGGGGTGCAATAGTTTCTCTTTGACAGGGGAATTTGAATCTAGCAGGATATTGCAATACTGGGTTTCTGGGATTCCCTTTCTTTGTGGCCTTTTCTTTCTACAGCAGTCTTCCAGGCTACGGATCTTCAGCGCCCATGTTGTCAATCAGGCAGAAGCAACTGGGGACACAGTGTGGAGTGTCATGAAAATATAAAAAGCTTGCTTTGCTGTTTTTAAACGGGAAGGTCATCACATAAAAATTCAAGATTTTGGACCAATGAGAAATGGAGCAAGGTGGGAAGAGGTGTAATGAGGACAGAGCCTGCTGATCAGTCACTGGGATTCAAGAAGTTCAGATTTCTGTGCAAATTGCAGGCAGCTTTCCTTAGGTATATTTTCCTGCCAGGAGCTGATTGGAATTTAGGGATGCTCTTGACTAACTCTTTCTATGAAGCTGAATCTTACATCCCATAAATGAAAGCTTGCTCCCTTGCATACCTGTGGATTCTCTTTCCCTCCCCTCCTTCCCTACAAACACACACTACCATTAATTTCATTCACACTAGCCTTAATATTTCTCTTCTAAATCTCTGCCCTGTTAACAGTGGCTTGTGCCTGGTTAGACAGTAGTAGATTGTGTTTAAGGACAAGAATCTGATCTTCATGCAGATACATTTCAGGGAGGTAAATGAGGGACAGGGGAGAATGGATACGTGGAATTTTGTGTGAATTGCTGCATTGCTTCCCGTCTGCTCTCTCTATATGTCTGGATATTCACGCATGGCTACTCCTCTCCTCTAATACCTCAGTGTCTTAGGCCAGGACCCCACTGTGCTGAGGCTGTTCCAAACAGCCTTTCTGGGTTTGAAAGCCAAAATTAATGGGATGTATGGGATCACAGCCAATCTAAATTTAGTTTTCACCGTATGTATTCCACTGTCACAAAAATAATTTAATTTTTCCCCCTTTTGTTTTGGCTTCTGTTTTTAGTTTTGTTCACAGTTCTCAAGCATTAGCATTATGGTACAGTAGCTGGACAATGAGAAGTAAAGAGATATTTCTTTAAAGACAGCTATTTTTAATAAATATTTATTTCATAATAGTTTTACTGAGTTTAGGCTTTACAAAAGGGATCTTTACATCTTCCTTTTGAGCCAATTTACATAGGCAACTGTTCCTTTCAATATCAGGTATTATGGCTATCTTCCTCAAAACTTGTGCCAATATACATAATTTACCATTCTTTTTTTTCTTTTCAAAACATGAGGTCATTTTAGAAATTATGTATAAGCTGCTGACTACTAATATATGTATGTTTTATTGTAATAAGCACTGGGAATTTGTATGGATACAACAGATGGAAAAGGGCTCAGTGATTTTTGCTGTCTTGTAATGTGCCTGACATTATAACCTTGGGCAAGGATTTTGATTTGGCCTTCCAAAAATGAAGATTATCAGCCTTTGCAAGTGTTTGATGTGGGTAGATTGTAATCCTAAAAGCATTGCCTCTGGAGTTAAGAGCCTGCCTTTGAAACCCTTGGCCTAGGTGGAGAGGTTGAAAGTTGGGGTGATAAGTACAAGAGCGTTTGCTAGCGAAGTGAACTTCTTGGTGGTGTGATGGAGGAGTGGAAGGGTTTCTGTAGAAATGTCCTTTAGAAACTATTGACGAGAGCAAGCTGCATATGATCTCTGTCCAACAGACTATTTATAAAAGGAAATTCAACTGCAAGCATCCAGTTTAAGAACAAGACGTTCTTATAGTTGAACAGGAAAAAAAAAAAATAATCACATTCCTTTGGATTTATATGTAAAATAAGTGCTTTTTGTATGCTTGTGTGTGTCTGCCATTGTAGCTACAGCTTTTATGATACATCAGTGACAGGAACTGCTGGTTCTGATGGTATTTGAGCTGCAGCAACATTTTGTTTCTTCCATTAATGAACATTGTTACAACTGACCTAATAATAACGTCCTGTGGAATATTCCTTTAAGGGCATAACTCCTCCTGTGATAGGTCTCAAACAAATCATAATTTTATTTTTAAAGTGTCAAAGAAAGTGTAAAAGTCTGATCCTGGAAACATGATAGAAACTTCTGATTTTCGTTGTTGTTGTTGTTGTTGTTTTAGAAGGACACTTTCTTACTTTGTTAAATCAAAATTAATTTGGTTTTAAGTTTCAAACTTGCCATTAACTTAATCCTTAACTAAAACATTGTTTAATGGCTGAAGCAAATTAGTTCATGCATTTAAAGCAGGTCTAACAAAGGATTCTGACATGGAAAACACAACACGCATAATGACTGTTTTAAGAGCTGTCTTCGTGTACCAAAATAATGCATTTCAGCAAAACACTGGGTTAGTTAATAGCATTCTTTAAAAAAGGATGCATTCTGGTTTTTACCTCCTATTCTGAACAAATGAATTTTAATTCACCTACTTTTTCTGATTTCTTTGACTGTCCTTCCTTGGAAGGGCAGTTTGGGCTGGTATAATTGTTTTGCATGTTAATATCTATTGCAGGGTTTCACAAAATAGTGAAGTGGTGTTGTGTGATGACTGAGTATACTGGCAGACTAACTTTTGCCAAGGACATGCAGGTTTTTTCCTCCTACTTTTTAGGACTTGAATTATACTTGCTTTTAAGTTTCAGGAAAATCTAATTTTCCAGCATAGTTGTTTACAGTATATTAATGAAGCAGACCTTCTGAAAATGGTAACATATTCTTTCCTTTTCCCCTCCCCTAAAAATGTTCAATGAGCAGTATCTTATGTAATGCAGCACATTGTGTTTTTACTATATATGTTTTGGTGTTAAACTTACCATAAACCATTCTCAGCTATTGTTTCTTACAGAAAGAAATAATTTTTGCTGAGTATAACTTGTTTTATTTCATTGTTGCGTACTTTAGGCAATAAAGTCTCAGAAATGTATCTGACATATAAAACCAGTTATTTTGTAAGCAATCCTTAATAGGAACCATTCATTAATAATATGCCCAAACTACCAGATATTCAAAAACATTCTGAAAAGATGAAAACATTCCGAAAAAAGTTTAAACCCGCACATTAAACTTCCAAATGTTAAAAAAAATCCTACATGTAAAATAGGAAACAGTTAGTACTGGATAATTGCTTATTCACTAATGCCAAACTTTTGAGCCAAATGTTCAGAAAACCAACGTGTTTGTCACCAGCTCAATTTCTACATGTGCAACTGTGACTCTACGTCTCTCTGCTTCACTGTGGAAATAAAAAGTGCTCACTTAATGGTTAACCTTACCATCATCAAAGTATTTGTATCCATTCATTTTCAAGTTCTCTGCATACAGGTTTAAAGAAAACCTTTCTGATGTGCTTTATTTCATGCTATCCAGAATATGTTATAAACCACATGCTCTTGTTTTATGTGTAAACCTATATCTCATGCAATGTAAAATCTTGCTGTAACTGTTTAATGAGACTCTGACGTTTCTTTCAGTTCATAGTATAAGATATTGAGAGTGAGAGCTTGAAGGTAAGATATTCTCACACAGTCACCAGTGTCTTTGAAGCTATCAATTAAGTGCAATTTATCTTAATTCAGCAGAACGCATAGCTCAGCAAAGGTTTTCTGAATCTCTAGTGGAGTAAGACAGTTCTTCTAGGAGCTATTTTCAGTTTATTTTTAATTATTTTGAGGAAATATCCCTCAAGTGGAAATTTAGTTTAGTTCTCAGACTGTTAAAATTAGATGTAAGCAAAGCCTGTTAACACTGTTTTTAATCCACATGTCCTGATTCCTCTCATTCATTTTACGTAAATCAAACTTGAGCTGGTGTTGGAAAGTTCAAACACTTTCAACTATGCTTCACCCCAGTAGACATTTCTTTAGCCAACAGTTGGACTCAAACTATTAAAAAAACCTATTAAATATCTTATAAAGAAAAAGATGTCGTTATGTATAAATGCTACAGTAAATTAAAAAGTTTTGGTATTATTTGAAAGGAATAATGTAATAAACAACCTTCTTCCTGAGGATGACGCTTTAAAAACAATTTTATTAGTTTATACTTGCAAACCTCCTTTCTGAATTATTCTATATGCTTCTTATCCATCACTGGGAAACTATTTTCTTCATGTTTTTGAGTATGTCTTAACTATGTCTTCTTTCTTCCTTAGGTTTCCCCCCCTAGCTTCCCTTTTCCCCCTACTTTTACCCATACTACTTAAGACAAATTCAGTATTATTACATCTTACTAGGCTGGGGTTGGGGGTCCAGGGGTTTAAACACACACCCTTTTTTGGAGGAAGATGCCACAAATCTTCCCATTGTTGAAGCCATTTCTTATATAGGGCAGTTATTTCAGTATAGGTAATTTTGGGACATAAAATCCTAATGGTTTTCATTAATCTTACTACGTAATGTACTCTGACCCATCACAACAGAGAAACAGAAACTAGAGATAATAAATTCTTTCATTATGCTCTTCTCATATTTCTAGTTGCACAAATAAATTTGCAAGTTGAAGTAACAAGCAGCTCTCACCCCACTGCCCCACCCCAATAGAGATAAACATTTTTAAATGCATTAGAAATAAATTTGTAGTACTGTAATTGGCAGCTATTTTGGGTCTGATCTATCAAAATCATTGACATTTTGCTATTGGTTTCCATGAGAAGTCACTTAAGCAGTGCTATTGCTGTAACAAAAATAAATACTTGTTATGAAGCGGGCTGGCATGAAAGAGGTTTTCAACATCATAACAAATATAAATATGCAAGTTTTATGTTGTCTCACACAACCTGATCATTGAATCTGTATGTCTGAAATAATTGGGAAAACAGGTCAGTGAACAACTTAAAACAATGTTCATGCGCAAGCATTCCTTTTAGTTATAACCAAAGTTTGCTTCCATAGGTTGCTTGGATGGATTCACTGAATCCGTCATTTGTACTTACTTGTCCAATAACATCTTCTTTGAAAAAAGAGTGGGGAGATAATTTGATCTGATTATTGCTTCTGTTTCCAAGATTAATTAGCTCTTGGGCACGAGTACATTGTGGCTTCTCCTAGATACTACTTTATTTGATCATGGGAGAGGACTTACATGCTAATCAGAACTACAGGTCACCAGCCCCTATAGTTCTTCATGGCTTTAATTCATTGCTTGTAGTCCTTTTCCCTTTCCAGGACTGGGATAGGTCTTCACAGGTGCCTCCTGCTAGCAGTCATAAAATAATCTGAGAAGAAGCATTATAGAGGAAAGTATAAGTGGTCTGAATGCCTTACTAGTTTATTAAAGTCAGTCAGTTGCTACACAGGAGGGCCAAGTTAGGACCACAGTACCACAGATCTTCACATGACTTGTCACGTGGAATGATGATAGTTCTTGTGCCAAGTATCAATGAGCTCCAGAGCAGAGGTCACACCATTACAAGCCTTGTACTTCAAAAGTCATAACTAAGACCTGAGTCAGACTAGTCTATAAATTCTCAGAAAGCTGAGAGCACATACTGGGTGAATCAATATCACTTGCATTAACTTTTATTTTTCAGCTTTGCTTTCTGAAGGTAACAGAACAGAAGAACACTTGTGAACATATTACAATAGTCTGAAAGTTCCTTGAATCCATAGCATCTTCTTTCTCTCAATACAAAAGTCTTTAAATTATCCTATGTTCATGGCATTTTCTTTGAAATAGCCCCACTATTTGCATGTGATACTATCTCTTTACAAAGCGTCTCTGGAACATTCATTAAAGCAGGATTTCATTGATTTAAAAAATGTAACTTACTTCTTTAATGTATTTATGAAGTCCTTGTGGTAGGATATTACAGTCATAAGCTTCCAGTAGCAATAACACCTGTGCTAACAGTCCCCAGGCTAACATGCAGACTTCAGAAGCTCAAGTACGCAAGGCAACCATCTCTTACAGAGCACCAGACATTTTAATAAAATATATCAAGCTTTCATAAAGCCATTGATTTGGAAGGACTTGTGTTCTTTGTGGCCTCATGTTCCTCTTCTCTGCCTTCCATCACTGTGGCTACAGAGCAAGCAGGATCGTCATGATGATCCAGCAAATTAATCTGCTCAAACTAGCACCATATTTTCTATCAGATCAGCGAGCTGCTCTGACTCCCCCCAAAGCTGCTGGCCATTGGAAGAGGGAAGCATTTGTCAGCCGAGGAAGCAGAAGACCAGTGGTTATATCAGCATAAAATGAAACAGCATCTTGGTCAGGACCTAAATATCTATCTAAACAGACACAGAGCAAATGCAAATAGAAATGTGTTCTTGGCTAAGACCATTCATCTCCACAGAAAGTGCAGATGTCTTCTGTTACCAGGAAATTGCGTTGCTGTACCTCTAATGACTTTCAAAACAAGAGATGGATTCCTGTTCCTGGCTCTTCATTACTGGGCCATAGTAAATGCCCCTTCCGGACTTTCAAAGTTGAGGAAAAGGTACACAAGAGGGGAGGAGCTGTCTGCACATATTGAACGTCTTGGTGGGAGCACTCATTGAGTAGTGATTGACATTTCTTTTGTGCATCATATTGACATCAGCATGACAATTCATTTTGCTTCTACCCCACCATTATATATAAGAAATGGGGAATGGCCAGGTGTTTCCAAATTGCTTGTGATCCTTTTAATTTGTAACTGTTGCTTTTGTTAGTGGCCAAGCAACCTGCTGTAAACTTTTCTCATTACAATGGGTTGTAACACAGGCAGCTGACAGTATTCACACCTTTCATTTCAAGGCTATGCCAGAAAAAAAGATTCGCTTGTTTTCAGCTAACTAGAATACTAGGCTTTTGTATGCTAACGTATTAAACCGCAGTGCATTCAGGTAAAATTTTATTTGAACCAAAGAAACATTCTCTTTCAGCAGCAACAGGAGAATAATGCTGAAAGTCAGTTTCTTCTCTGTCCAAAAGTATTGTTGATAGTTACTTTATGATATGCAGAATGACTGGTATTACTCACTTTTTGTAGGCAGCATGGACAGGAGAGTTGAGCTTTTCAGAAAGGACTGACAAATGTGATGCCTTGATTTTTGTAAAACTACTTAAAATGAGTTTTAAAGCAGTGTCGACTCCACCTCTAACATGTTTCAATGTTGCCACCCATGAGTGTAAGTTGGTTTCAAGTATTTTTTCTCCTAATGCTTGTTTGTTTGCTCACTAGAACCAAAATACTCATGTTTTTCGCATGTGACCTAAACGTGAAGATTTACCGTTATTAAGCTGCAAAGGCAGGTTCCTTGTCAAGCAAAATCATTCATTTTGTCAATACAATTTGTTCCATCTGTAGCTCCTTGTCCTTACTAACAAAAAGGAATTTTAGTTCTTTTCTGCAATCGTGCTATAAAATATTTGTTTGCATTTGTCCACCTGGTACTTACAGCGCAAGCCCTCTGCTGAGGTTGGGCCCCGAACCCTCTTTGTTACTTTAAATACTACAGCTTAGTTTATTTCTCCTGCCATAACGCACAGCTGGCACAGGATGAAATGATGCTTATTTTTTTAATATAGCCTCTGCAGTTATACACTTGCTTGGGCCTATAGATACAATGAAAGAACGTAGCTGCACCTGCTTTGCAGACGGGAGGGGTTTGGGAATGGCGGTTTACAGGCTGGGCAGTGGGAAGGGGACACTCTTCCTTCTGTTCAGGCTGTAGCCCTGTGCAGCAAATACTGGGAGAGGGGAGCAGTGGGCATGTCGGTAGCCTTGTAAAAAATTTTCCTGTGAAAGAGGTTTCCTAGTTTCAGTTCCTATTGCTAGGGCAGGTCTTTACCCTACCCAGTGACTGTTTGGTGGAAAATCCCTTAGAGGATGGGTGAATAATTTACAGGATTTAGAACGTTGAAGGGGAAGGCAGGGATTGCGGTAGGGGAAGTAAGAGAGAGCAAAAACTGGAGGCAGAAGGTAGTGAGACAGAAAGTACATTAGGTAATTTCTGCCACTGTTAAAAGTACTGGAAGTGTGTCTAATGGCATGTGATTCACAAAGATTAATAGCTCAGGAGATTAATAAAGTATTACCTAATCAAACTGGGCAGACAGGAGAGAACTCCATGAATGTAGCTGGGTGCAAAGAGGTTTCATTTGTACCAGAGCTGTTGAATGCTTCCCTCATGTTTCACCTAATTCTTGTGAGCATGGATTTCTTTATGATCAGTAGAGGGTAGTAAGCATTTTCCAAAGGCTGGGCTGCTGTTCATCTCCTTTGGACAGGTTGGTCCACGACGAGGGAGACAAAACTCCAAACCAAATGCCTAGTGATGAAATTTAGGTGAGCTTAATCTAGTTCTTTGCCTCTTCTGTCTTTATAAATCCCCATCAACAGTGAATCTGAGTCTTTACAGAACTCTCATTACTTGTGTGTATCTTATATACATTCCCGCATGATCTTGCGCCCCAGGTTCACACATTGTTTTGTTAGCAATTTTTCTTTGACCAGCTGAAGATTTCTTAAGGGGCTATATTAAACATTGGGATTTTTTCCAAAATTTGAGTAATATTAACATTGTTTAGACCTTGAGTTGAATCAGTGGTACAGAGCATAAAGGAATTATCTTTGATCCAGTTGTGAGGAAACTGTAGTACATAATAAGATGTTTTGGGTGAGTTTAAGCATTATTGTTGCTCTTTATGCCACCAGCTGACTGGAGTGTATGGAGGGGTGAATAGGGTATCATTTCACATACCCTAATGTTCAACTTCTAAGCGAGATTGTATTGCCTTGGCTTTTGTTTTTAATATTTGTCATAAAATCGCAACTAGTTTTAATTGAAAAGCCATCAGTTAAGGCAGCATTACAAGTGAATTAGACTGTTCTGAGCCTCTATGATCTTAGATTCCAAGGAATAAATCCTGATTTCTTTTTTATACTTATAAAATTTTAATTTTTAACATGTTTTAGGGGTTTTGTTCTTTTATTTGTCATGCAGTGGGGGGACAGGGTAAGCAAGGAGGCTACCTATAATTGACAATAATAATGAGTGTGTCAGAAAGAAAACTGTATGTTGCCTCTTAAAATCTACCTACTGTTCTTCAGATTTCTCTTACTTTCCTATATCAGGAATTGTAATTACCAGTATACCAACAGAACACTTAAACACCAGTGAGAATATGGCCCTGTTTATATTAAAGTTAGCTGGTCTATACAGTCTAATTTGTGTTAGTTAAAGGAAGCAGAGCTTCGTGCTATAGACCAGAAATTTCCAAATGCTCTGATGCTGGCAACAGTACTGATTTCCTCTTGCTGTTTTGTATTACGGGAGGAAGCCGTTACTGGGATGGATGGGTGATGAAATGAGAAATGTTTAATATGTGGGGATCACCAGTGGGCTGGAGGCTTTATCTTAGCATAGCTGTCACAGAGGTTCAGTCCTTGCACTAGATACCAAACATACAGAGAAGTGTAAGACCCTCCTCCAAAGAGCTCGCTTGATAGCCATCAGGTTATAACACTGGGGCAGGACTTCAGTAGTACACAAAGGAAAGCCCCGCCACAAAATAAAGTATAGGATTTGATTATAAAGGTTCCAAAACAAATTAATTAATAATTTAAAAAATAACACAGACTGTATCTTGATGATGTGCAAGAATTAGTTTTTTGGTAGCATGACAAAGTTAATGAAGCCAAAGGGGTGGAGCAGTGTAACAGGGATTAACGGTGCTGTTCAGCAAATAGAGAAAAGGGACACAGAAAATATGTTTTAGGAAAGTCAGGTTTGTTGTCATTAATATCCATCTGAAAGCTGACTATCCACAAAGAGATCTTGGAAAAACAGAGGGGCTTTTTTGATTGCACTTCTGTGTTTATCTGGAGCAGAGGAAGCCAGAGCAGAGCAACAGCTTTAACTTGCCTTTAAATTCAAATGAAATTAAAATTCATTTTCCCAAGAAAGTATCAAAATGTGTTGATGGTTAGAAGTAATGAACTTGTGTCCTCTGTCTCAACAAAATAAAGTGTAATGTTTAATTTTATGCCAGAACTGCACTAAGTAGGTTTTTTTTTAATTAATAGTTGACTTAGTTCAGTGAACAAAATTAGCATTGAGCACATATAAAAGGGAAATGAATGATGTAGTATTTTAATACAATAGGCTTTAAAATGGAAATATTCTTTTCGATTCAGAGTGTGTGAAAGAGGCTGATGTTTTTCTTTCTTCTCAGATACATCTTGCAAGCTAGGAGGGCTTTACAACATAGAGCATCTCAGTTTTTCATCTAATTCTTTCAATCTCCTTCCCTGCTTCCGCCCAAACCCCCCCATCATTAACACACTTCTTGCCACTTATCTGTAGAGAAATAGTGGAAGAGATAGCCAGCTCTTAACATAAAGACAATAAATGCCAACAGTACTATTAATTTCTGTTAGCTAGATAATAAAGCTGTAATTTTTTCATTTCAAGGGTGAGGCCACAATGGGAGCTGCTGTATGTAGCGAAATACATGCAAACTAGGTTTTGGTGATATGTCAGAATATTGATTTAGTGTAGTGAGAAGAGGGAGGAAATCTGTCTTGGGTTGTGTTCAGGCATCACTGAATAACCAGGAGAAATGATCAGAGCTACCACACAAAATTATTAAAGTTTCAGCGGATATAACTGAATGTGTAATCCTTGATAATTTGTTATGTTTCAATGTCTCATACTGGAACTCTTTTACATAATCTCTTAATTAGCACCCTTGCTGGCTTTTCGAGAAAATTGAAATGGCCTAAAGATTTCTGATGAACTTCAGCATTGTAAACATGAAAAAAAGAAAATCCAGGATATTTCAGCTGATGCTGGAATACAGAAAGCCTAGTTTAAACAATGATCTATTAACAGCTGAAAATTAATAACTTTTAAAAATACCTTTGAAAATTTCCATTTTGAAAAGCTGATCTCAATCTTTTTTTGTTGATATAAACCCCTGTTGGATCTTAAATACTTCAGACTGAAGTGTTAGAGGTGCATTTCAGAAAGGCAGATTTAGGCTTCTGAATCTAAATCTAAAGACTACCTTTACAGCCAGAGGAAGAAAATTGAGGTTTTGCATGCAGCAATTCAGAATCTGTTAGACAAATGCCTCTTCGTGCAGGGTGTGGAATACCACTGTGAAGGGTCCCTGTTTAACTAACCTGTGACAAGTCATGTTAAGGCAACTGTGCTGTGAGTGGGATTTGCCCATCAAATCGCTTGATCATTCCTAGTTTTTGTATGAGAACAAAAAGTCCTGGTTTTTGTTTGGAGCAGATCAAGAACGGGCACAGCAAGGCTTCTCCTTGAACAACCTCCATATCTTTCATGAGAAATTATACTATTACTGCTGTTTAGTCATAAAGTTGTTACTGGTGACTGAAATTGCTAAAATGCTGGCTCTAACTCCTCTATATATTATAAGTTATGATAAAGATTCCCATTTCAGTAAGATCAAATTTGCTGATTGGTAACAGTATGATGCCCTTATCTAGATTTTTTTTTTTTTTTTTTTCTTCTGAAAAGAAAAAAATACAATTTTGCTGAAAATTTTCCTCATATACTTTCATTTCTATAGACAAAATGGCCAATTTTTTTTTTCAGTGTGCTAAAGATGCTGGTATTTTTTCAAAGGAAATGATATACAAGATTGATCATAATTGCACAACATACTGAGAGACAGCTGTTTGTTGTTTATTACTTTTTTTTATTAGGAGATTCAAAACAGTAAAAATTTATTTCTATGGGAAGTTGACCTACCTGTATCCAAGGTTTTAGCAGTCAATTTAAAAAATGTGAGTGGCATCAAAGCAATATTCTTTTGTATAATATAATTGTAAACAAAATCATTAAAAACTTACCTATATGAGTTATACTTACAACATGGTATAGTACCCTATTCCACCTGTATAAAACTGCAGTGGTAAGCAAATTTCTTTTACACAATAAATGATGATGTGTAGATTGTTTATATTTAAGTCTTTAAAGCCCAGAAAGGATTTTTTTTTCTGTCTTGAGAGAGAGAATATTGGTCAAGGAGCTATGGTTCACAGCAATTTGGCTGCCAGTATGTTCCATTTGTAATGACTTCTGTTCTTCCTTTTCAGTCTAGCATAGACAGGACTGCTTACTTATTATTTGCAGAGCACAGTTTGGATTGCATCAAAGAGAGCTTCCACTCATCAAGCTGTTTCCTAGTACTAATTTAGCTCTTCCTTCCTACATCTGTAGCTAAAGCAAGTTTCCGTAGTGTTTAAACTAAGGCTGGAAATAAGTCAAAAAGCTTTGAGACTTGGTGAGGATTTTTTATTTTCTTTTATTTTTTAAAATATATAGCTTACCTGAATACTGAAGGGCAACATGAGGGATACTTGGAGACTTCTGGTAACAAATGAGTCCCAAAGGACTGAGTCTGAAGAGCAACCTTGTATACCAGTAGCAAGCTCAGTTTGAAGGTGCATGGCTTGGGAAAAGTGAGCTTTGGGAAGGGACAATGTTCTGCCTACCGGTGTGCAAGGTTAAGCAGGTTTAAGGGCTGATGCAACTGGAGAGCAGTTTCAGCAATCTCTCTGTCTAGTCCAACTATTCCTTTTTGACTGGGTTTGTGCACCAAGCGATGGCTTCTCAGTCACTTTTATCCAGATAATAGGAGGCTGTGAAGAAGAGTCGTTAACCCAGTGGATGCTCAAGGTTTTCAAACATTGAAATATAGCGGCTAGAATCTAGACCTCATACCAACCTTCCTGAAGTTCCCAGCTTTCTGGGAGGCAATTTCACAATAGCCTTATTGTGAAAGGATCTGGCATGATCCTACCACTGATACAGGCATGTCCCTGTCCTTGCTTCATGGGCAAATTTGCCAGCTCTGCATGGCCAGGCTGCATGGTAAGTCATATCAATTTACTAATCAAGGTGAACAGTAGAAAGAAAAAAAAATATTTAAAAATAGGCTGGATCTGTATCTGACTTTATATGACAAAAAGCACAGTTCTCTTACACATTCTGAGTGTTCTGTGTACGTGCACTGGGATCAGACTGTTAGGCCTTATGTATAAATTTTCAGTTGCTTCATCCAGACAATGAGCATTATGGCAGTAAGATACTACATATTCTTACAGGAAAACTGCATTTATATAATAGCGTTAGACTGATGGGAATTTTAGGGGGAGCTTAATGAGTCATTTGAATATTGAGATTAGAAGGTGATTGCTGTAACTCTTGTAACTCTCTAAGAAGATAATATTTATTATCTGTGATTAAACCTGTGCATTGCTTTACTTAAATGCTTAGATTTTCTTTCTGTTTCTAAGACAAATGGAAACTTCCGACTAGCTAGGCTAATTCCTAGCTAATCCTTCTGCAACCCTCTGAGTTGGTCCTATAGCTATCTATTTTTTCTTCCTAAGCAAAAATCTGCACTTCAGCTTAACTTCAAAGTGCCTGTAAAAGTATCAGTGAGTAAAACATGTCCTTTGCAGATTTTGAACAATTATATTCTTCAACAAATGGTACAGGCTCCAGAAGTAAATATCCTGTTTATAATTTTCCCTTGTTGATTTAATTTCTTATAACAATTCTACAGAAGCAATGCAAAAGATAGTTTCATTGTCATAACCATCATTCTGAGAAAAAGAGGAATGAAGAAATTCTCATTTTTTGCATCACAGCACCTACGACTTGAAATGATTATGACTGAAAAAAAAGTCCCATGTGAATAAGTGTGTGTTTATTTTTCTTAAATTTACTTTGAAATAACAGTTTTTTTAAAGAAAGTGACAGTCTATCCGCTATCACACCGATGCTGAAAAATATTGCTGCCATACAATTTTTACTCAGCTTTTGTCTGACACCAAAAGCTCCCAAGTCCTTACAGCAGTGAAAGTAATAAAAGAAAAATTTGCCAGTATGTGTTGCAAGTTATTCCCATCAATGTATCTGTGGATAACTAGAGTAACAGTGTCCACTGCTGGCAAATCAGATAATTGCACATTACAGCTGTTAAAAGATTTCGATGAGTTAAGTTTTGACTGTGAGATATTTCATAGTTTAGGTTTGTAGGACTGTGTTGTAAAAGCAGGTCATTATGTTAGGACTATTCATGCTATTACTGCTATGGTATTTGTACTAGTAGCCAGGAATATCAGCAGGGTAATATGACCAGGGATTGCAATATTTTTTTCAGGACTTAAAAATAATTATAGTATTCATTCTATTCTAACTGTCACATCTTAAAATAAAGAAAAAGGTAGTAGAAGTCTTTGAAATTTTTCTTGGTATTTTAATTTATGTAAATAACTAGGCAGACAAGCAGTTCTTAAATATATTTTTTTTAGTCGAAGTATTCGTTGATGGTTTTGCTAGATTTTTTTTTAAACATATAAATGAAGTATAGAATAAATTAATGTTTCTATTTGGGAAGAAGTAAAATGGAAACATGCAGCTTGATATAGCAATTACAACTGGTAATGATGAAGCTAGAGTTGAAGTAGACTGATTATCAAAGAAAGGAGAAAAGGCTAGTA
>JAVJGI010000014.1:58547091-58631589 GCA_035590275.1 Ibycter americanus | reverse complement strand
GGGAGAGCTGCTCCGCACCCCTGCGGGCTCCCGGGGCGGGTCCGCCTGCCCGCTGCCCGCTGCCCGCCCCGGGTCACGGCCTCGTCATACGGACCAACAAGTTCTGCAGGCAGCTCTTCTTCCGCGCCCATGGCCGGCAGTCAGCCGAGACGACTAAAACTGGTACCATGGTGACTGCATTTTATCCAGGACTTTGTATCAGAACCCTAGAAATAAAAGGAGTTAAATGCTATTGCAATGACTTCTCCATTTTTTTGATTTTGTGGGGTTCAACTCAATACTCAACGGCGTTCAGAAACGGTGTTGACTTGTTTTGTAGGCGCCCTCAGAAACAGGTCGCTTTAGAGCAAAAAGATCGTATCGTAAAGAGTGAAAATATTAAGTATCACTTGAAACGTGGCCAGTACTTCCCAGTCAATGGTAAGGTACAAACCACCCTCTGTTACATTTGAGAATGCCACCATGTGTTGTAGTTTGGTACGGATACTATAGCTCCTCTTTAGGTTGGGTTGGAAGATAATTTTAAGAAGCGTAATCAGGCATCTGTCCAGATCGATCCTTCCTGCATTTTTCCCATGCTTCATACTTGAAATAGCATAAACTGACAAAATCCATGCAATTTCATTTTTACGTGGCTTTATTACCGTAAGGGTTATTTCTTGTAACTCCTATTGCAAGCTAAATCTTGCCATTTTTAGATAGTACAGTGATATAGAGAAGATCAGTGAGAACATGTCAGTGGCAAAATCTGTGGTGGCTTATTTTTAGGCAGCCTGCATGTATGCTTAGAAAGAAGACTAGAGTACTTGGTTTATGATGGTGGATTTATATATGTGATACTTCATGAGAACAAGTTTAGAGGTATTTGCTAACTCAGCAGTTGTTCTCAATCACCTGTGCAGTCTTATTTGGGGGAAAACTCTGCATTTGGTTATATTACAGTTTGAGGAGATGACTGTCTCACAGCACGGAGATGGCAAACATTTTCTTAGGTAGGAAGGATCTTAAAAGACTTGTAAACTCATCCTTTTTCAATCATTCATTTTTCATAATGCACTTTGTGACATTCTTGAAGAAGAGAACTGGATTAGAATGTAACTCAGCTGTTAACCCATAGCACCGGTACAGATGATTTCACTAAGAATAATAAGAACAAGGGCTATTTGCTATAAAGTCTGCAGCATCAGACCCCCGAGTTTATTTCTTCTAAGAATTCTTCAAATGGAGACATGGTGATATTTATCCATTGATTTATGTTAAAGTCTCAGAATTACTGCTCATCCGTAAGAATTCCTGCTGAAAATGCTACTGTTCCTTTTACTGTATATGTTCATGATGCGTGAAGTGATACATGGAGTACCTGTGGATTCAAAGTTGCATGCTATTTAGGAGGGAAAATGAACAAACGATCAAACAGAAGCCATTATTTCAACATCTTATGCAGAATAATTTAGAATGAATAATCATTTGGAAAAAAACACATTTTATAAGGCTGATTGCTTTAAAAGTACCTTATATGAGTTACAAAATGAACATTTATAAGAGTCTCTTTTTAGTTTTCCTAAACTAAGTTAAATGACCACTGAATTCTTCACTGAAATCACACTGTCGAACCCATTAAAGTAAGTCTTTGCCAAGCAAAAGAGGATGTATTTCAAGACATCTATTGTCACAAAGGTGCAATGGGATTTTGACAAATAACCTTGTGTAAATGACATACAGAGTGTCACGAGAGCATTATGAAAAGTAAACTAATCAAGGTACGACAAACCATCCGTAGCATTCTCATACAATTAAATGGGAGAGTAGAAGTGTATGTAAATATTTGTTAGGTAAAGCAGTAAAAGCTAGACTGTATTTCTCATGGAATAAAAAAGTGTTTTCCTTTGTACTTACATATGAAAAATAAATGTCTTCCCATCTTTGAAACAGTCAAGCAGCAAAAACTAGTGTTGCTGCTTTTTAAATTAAAAATATACATTTACTTTTGTACATACATGTGTATGTGAATTAGATAAATAGAAATACACAATGTATGCACACTTACCAACACGTTAGCCAACTTTTGAAAATAGTCTTTATTTTTAAACTCTTCAGAAAAAATATCTGTTAGTACTGTTCTTGTTCAGTGGGATTCATTTGTGAACAAATGAAGTTACTATGAATACATAACATGCTAAAATCTTCTGTGTCCCCAACTGAATATAACATTTTTCTGCTGTTGTGACTAATTTTCATGGTCCTTCCTTTAGGGGCATACTAAAATATCAACAGAAGTGTGTTTTGGAACACTTAACATTTAGGAACGGTATCATTAAAGATACATCCAGGAGCTCACTCAGGGTAAAGGGTAAAATTTGTATTTGCTTATATGCTGGCTCTAAAGATAGACGCAATGGTAAACAGCTTTTCTAAAACTTTGAGTAATGAATTAAAATGGCAACGTGATTTCTGTGGGAGACCTGTGTGATAATCTACTGAGTGGATGAAAACAGTTTCATTTACTGGACATCTTTAATTCATATTGTTTAGTATTATGATACTTCAAATTTGTTTCATCTTTATTTTATTCTACCTGTCATCTGATGAAGAAATCACTGTCATTAATTTCCGGATAGCCATGAAGCCAAGATCTTGCCTGACACTGATGCCAGACATCAATCAATTATGAATCATCCTCTCCTGGATTAGAAGTTGTTCAGTCATAATGGTTTAATTTACGTTAATATAATCACAAATGGGAGAACTGACAGACAAGATTTTGAGTTTTCATGTGAAATAACTTTATATAGCCTGGGGCTACTCAATAAAAAAAGAAAATAAATGTCAGTTCTTCACCTAATGCAACTACAGTGTGCAGAGGTTAAAAAAGTATGCTTGTTACTAGTGTGAATTCAAACTTCTTAGCCTGTATTTACATCTAGATATCTAGCTTCTTTGCTAATCTGAAGAATCATTGTTTGGTTAATTAGGTCCCTTGAGAGTATTCTACTGGAAAATACTCAACATTTTAATGTATTAAAAACCAAGTGTGATGTTTACTGTTTCTGTGTGCTAATACCACATTAAGACCTCTAAATTTATAGAGAGAGTGTATGGATTTTGGAATGACTTGGGCTCTGATTTTATTCATTAATATTTATGAGAAAAAGAGACCTAGGGAACATGTTCAGAAGATGCACTAACTAGATTTTATCTCTACAAAGGTAATTTAATTCTCCAAAGCAAGCATTTTTTGAAAATTCCTTAGTATATTAGCTAACGTTTTGCAGCAAATGCGGGAGTGGCCCATAATCTCAGATGTAAGGTAATTCCCCATGTACACAGTGCCTTAAGTAGTTTTTAGTTCTCCTACTTGTGGAACGGTGTAAGTGGAACTGACATGGAGATCTGTGCACATGGGTGTATGTGCCTCACTTCCCAAAGCTTAAGAAAGTGCGTTGAATCCCTGTCAGTTCCAGCATCGATTGATCTGACTTGCTCAAAGTTGCAGCAGACCAAAACCTGTAGCTGCACTTCCCTATGTGACTGTCCTCAGAATTAATTTTCCTTGGCAGTTCACTAAAGCCCACAGCTACTGCAATGTCTAGGCGCAAGACCATCTAGTTTTCTGGTTGCTGAACTGATGTTACTTATTCTTCACTGCTTTTCTTCAAAAGAAATTGATTAACCTACCACCCTTTTTGAACTAACAACCCAGTCTTAACAGTATATATAAGAAATTTTTAATGTTTCAAAATTTTTCCTTCATTGCTGCAAATCTGTTCAAAGGACTGCATGATCATCACAAACTGAAAATGTGTAAACATGCTGTATCTCATGTAAAATATTCTAAGCAGATTTTAAATTTATTATTGAACATGTGGTTTGCTAAACTCAGTGTCAAGTTTTCTTTCCCATGTGTTCAGTATTTCACGTAGACCCTGTGCTTGCTAAGGGAAGCTTTAAAAATAAATGTAGTAATGTCTGGAATGTTATTCTCTATTCTGAATTGGTCTTGATGGCTCTAAAAGTGATGAATGGGATGTTTTTGAGAGGAAATGGGGGAAAATAACTTTAAAATGGTAACATAATTTTAGGGACTATTCATTTTTAGAAATATCTCAGACATGGGTGATAGAATAGTGGGCATTTAACATACACATAGTGCTGTATCTGTTATTTCAGAGTATCTCCTATTTAATGCTAAGGGAGTAGAAAAACTTAACTACACCCATTGTATATCTTAAAATATTGTGCTAAAAGTAGATCTCAGATAAGTTCAGAAAGCAGTAAGTACTTTAGCTTATGTTTTCTAAATAGTCTAAGTATGGTACTAGTTGCAAGTTAAGATTTCTTTGACATTTCTCAAAGGCTTCAAAGCTGTTTTGGCTTGAGTTCCTTGCTTCTTTTTTCTATAAAGTATTATGTTGTTTGGGATTTTTTGGTCAATTCTTTCTTCCTAACTAAGCATTGGTTTTCATTAATTTACCTCAGGAATTTTGCATATCTGGAGGATATGTGAAATTGGAGGAACCAAGATTTCACTTTTCCTATATACAACATTGCTTTTCACTATCTTCACGTGGTAATTTTCAATTTAACTCTTTGTTAGCAAATGAGCTCTTCGGTCTTGAGTGATCTTGCTGGATCTCCAAAATTCAGGCAGCTTGCATCTACATATAGTGAACTTTTTTTGTAAGGTATATCAGTTATAGTATCTATTAAACGTATTGTAGAACTACATTATCTGGTTAATAGATATATAAAGGGAGATTACAATATATGTGTTTTCTGATTCATGATGACGTAGCGATAGAAATGTTAAAGGCAAGGTCAGGTTTCTATACTGTATTTAAAGACAGAATTCTGTCTTTTAACAATATATAATCTATTAGTAGATGTCATTTTTGAGGGTATTTCAGTCTGTTAATTTGAATTAAACTAAAATGAGTGCTTAAAACTCATTTTGAATAATGAACTTTCAAGTCAGCAGCTTATAAACAGCAGTAATTAATTTTAATATAGAGCTAACACTCAAGAAGTTTATTACAGAAAACTTTGCAGTTAAAGTCTTTTGATTTAGACTCTACGCATAATTTAGAAAGTTGAAGATACACAGCTGTGGATACCCATTTTTTTGCAGTGAGTAAACAGAGGCCTATCTTGCTTGGTCATATATAAGCTCCTTTCTATCTTGGGCAAGCATTAGAGTTAGTGACAGACAGGAAGATACACCCCAATGGCACGTAGTCTTTCCGCGCCATCAGCTTTTTCTGAAACCCTTTGAAACTGGTACGTTTTTGTTCTCAGGAGCTGTTAGTGCTAATTCGGATCTTATGCTCAGCCATACGCTGAGTGGTGTGAAAATAGAAAGAATATATGATACTACATTCCATGGTAGAAAGGGATGAGAAAATCAGTAAGGCTCTGAATTTCTTTAGTGTGACATAAAATCAGCAACCCGCTTTCATTGCATCATAGACCATGACGTTTCTGTACATTAGGGGTTTGGTTTTTCATTTCAATTATATAAATGAGATAACTCCATTAGATCAAGTTTGGATCTTCCAATGCATTGTCCTATGGGACTGAAAATGAGGGAACATACAATTTCCTGGTGCCAAGAAAGAAACTAGCTGCTTTTCGTGCCAGGATTTAGGAATACATAATCGGATCAAGTTAGAGACAGGCAGGAGTCAAGTCCAGGACTCTCCTGTTCTGACTGTATGTTACAAATGATAGACGCTTTCAGCATATCCTGAAATAGATGACATTACTTAAATTTACATTTCTGTAAATAAAGAAATCTATAACTAAAGAAGATGGAGAATTTTGCTATTTCAAAGGAACATTAATGTAAGACTGAAAGAAGTAAACAGTAAAAGGTTGATATGAAATTTAAATAGATGGACTATGTTGGAAAAAAAAAAAAAAAAGAGAAACTTGTTCCCTCGAGGTTTTCAGGATCCCAGATTGTTTTGGTTGCCATTTCATAAAATCAGGAGTACAAGCTAATAAACATGATATTACTTGTTCAGTAAGATTTTCATAAATGAAACTAGAGAAAGTTGACTGAAATAGGAATGTGCAGTACATCCTTTCTCTAGGATATAAAGTATAATCTCTAGGATGTAACTAAACAATTTAATTAAATCTGTGGTCTTGAGTCTAATCCCTTGCCCAGGTATAGAAGTATAGAACTTTTGAAAGGCATTTGAGCTACTGTGCTATGAAACTGCTGTAAATTGAACCAAAATTGGACTGCTGATTGGCAGTAATGAGCATAAATAAATGATGGAACACAGAATTTCTTTAAAATATTAAATCAAACATTTTATTTCATGTAAGAACAAATCAGTATTATGAAACACAAGCACACAGTCTTTTTCTCTCTGTAGAAATTATTTAAAAAAAAAAGTAAAAAGAAAAGTCCTTCTTAATTAACTAGAATTTCCATTGCAAAGCCTGCCATTTCTCTTTTATTTTGCAAACTCCAAGATGTATCCAATACACCAAGTGTAGCTGCTGCTGCTCCTGCTCTGGTACTGTGAAGCCTGGCTCCAGAAAGCATGTAGTTTTGGTTGCTAGACCATTTCTAGTGTTTTTTGAAAAAATGCAAATGAGAGAAAGGAAGTAATGATTTTTTAAATTAGTCTCCATTTTTTAATGGTTCATTGTACAGGTAAACCTGAGTGGAATTTCATGTCCTAATGAAAAGGGACTTTTCAAGCCTCAAGGCATTTTTGTTACTGAATTTTGAAGTCACTCAGCAAACAACAGATATGTCAGGCTTAAGGAAAGGTCAGCAGGTTTCTTTGCAGTGGAGATGCTTGGGGAACTATGAGCCTGGAGGTGGGAGCTGGTCCCAGGGTCTCCATTAATGCAGCAATACATTATAGATATTTCTAGTTTGGTTTTGCTGAGAATTTACACTCCCTGAGTGTTATAGAGAGATTAACTTCCTTACTTACCGTATAAAGCTAGAGCAATAGAGTTTTTTTACTAAAATTATTATGCTTCTATTGTCTTTTCTGTAATGTGAAAGAATGATGTCTTTGAAAGGCAATTATTTACTTCAGACTTCTGTGATCATTTATGGCTTATATACACCTACTTACAAGAAAACATTACATATCTATAATGCCTAGATAATATTGGTGCTCTTCTTTAAAAAGTATATTCTGTAATGAAACAGTCAGTACTTGACCAACAGGAAGTCTATGACAGTATGATACTTACATTTTCTTTCCAAAACAGTGTTTTTTGTCTAAAAGCAGACTTAATTTTTGTGATTAGAACAAAGCACGTGATGTTTATTGGCAATTCACAAAGAACAGTCTATTTGCTAGAGCATAAATGAAATAAGTATTTCTGTTTTTATTTATTTTTTGTTTTAATCCATGATCGCTTTTTCATTTTTTTTAAGAGCAGTCTTGTGAGAAATTGGTATGTTCATAAATGTGATGAAGTAAGGTTTTTCTCCAATCATTCTCCCTTGTAACCTAAACTCTTTAGTTCATGGATTATAGTTCATAATTGTTCCAAAATCTTGCAACATTTACTGAGTGTTCAGTTGTTCACAAACTTACTACTTTATGCATTGTGAATATTCCAGCTTAAACAGATGCTCCTTTCATTTTCATCTATGTAGTTTATGTATAACTGAGACTTGAATTACTCTACCTTAATTAGTGGTTTGTATCTCTTCATATGAAATTTTGATGAGTTGAAAAATTTGCCACTGTAATCTGTATACCAGTGATTATGAAATAAATGAACTCTTAAACTTCACTGCTATTTTCTTCTTTCACTTTTCTTGCTGTGTAATCAGAACAGTTCCTTCTTTGTAATCAGAACAAACACACATGAAATGTGTAGTATTTTATTCCCAGGAGTATTTTAAACTGTTATTTAATCCAAGAAAAATAAGATTCCATCAACTATGGAATTTCTATGACACTAGAAAGAAACTGGCTGTGCAGGAAGGGCTTTTTTACAGCCTTTTGGATTTTAGCTAGTCTCCCCTTGTGTCCACTGCAAGTCTTGTCTTATCAGAGCTCTGGCCAGGCTTCTACCTGGAGGTATAATTATGGCATCAGTCCTGAAGATCACCCATGCTTGCCTTCAAGCGAGTAAAGCTATGATTACAGGTTGAAGACCTAAGTGTGATTGTCTACCCTTTTTCTTATGTAGGGACAGACAAAATTAATAATGGATTCTTCCTGCTATTAGTTCCTTTTCATTATCTTATGAACTATCTTGGATCATGACTGTGCCAAGAGGTAGGACTAATTATAAAATAATACAGAATACTACAGATTTTTTTTAATAGAAAACTGTTCCTGGGTTTGACAAGTTGAGAAAGATTGATCTCTGCTGATGCAAGTAGTCTGAAGAAATTAAAATTTTTGCTGTTTCTAGCAAATAGTATTGAACTTAGCTTGTGTATGTGTTAAGGATTTGAAAAAAAAAATATATATTTCTCCTATGAAAATCACTAGAAAATTATTAATAGTGAACAATATACATCATAATCATCAGCTGTCACTACCAAACAAGTTATTTTTCATCTGAATAGCTTTATTTGGGTAATAAATTTAGTGTTTATCACAGACTCCAGAGTCTGGTGCACAGATTATTTACACCTTTTTTATAAACATTAAAAAATGACGACTGTAGTCTTAACTTCCTTACCGGCATAGTTTTGGCTTAAAATAACAGTCTGGATTCTGAGAAGCTTTTATTTTTTTTCTTCCCTGAAGATGGTTTTGTGCAGAGATTAGTTTATGGCTGAACTCTTCCAGGCATTAGATTGGTAAATCCCACTTCATTATTGCTTCCAGTTATATTTTAGGTTTCTGACAAAGTAGAAATAACTGTCATTCTAGTTCTTGTGTCCATAGACTTCTGCTAAAGCAAGACAGAGACCTGTTTCCACAGAGCCTCAGTAATGATTTTTGTGGCAATATTTAAGGAAAAAAAAGAGATAAAACTTATTGAATTACAGCTTTAAAGGTCAGATATCCCCAAATTTGCAATTTGTGTACAACTAAGAAATTTAGCATTTAGCCCTTTTGTAGATGTAAATTTATTCATTAAATTCTGTGTCTAAGTAGCTTATATGTGCTAAACAACTGCAAGGTTGTCATGTTACTACCCTAAAAACAGATCTTTTGATGTAATGCACATGATTCTGGAAATCTTTTTTAAAATGATATGTAATGCTCTGTATAAAGAGTATGCTGTTGTAAGCTCTATGTAAAATGAGGAAAAAAGTTATGCATGTAAATAAATCAAAATGAGTGGATGGCTCAGATCATATAAATTTCAGCATTTAGAAAAAAACCCTGAATGTTACTAGTAAGCAATTATCTTTCTTTGGAAACAGTGGATATCTGTAGAGATAAGATGATTGATTCCAAACCACAGAAAGAAAAACTAAGCCATTCCCATTAGCCATACTCTAGTTCTGGACTTACAGATAGGTATATCAGCGCTCTCAGACATTTTTGTCTCAAAAGCATGTTGCAGCTAACAACAGAGAAACAAAGACTCATCAGATTTCCCATACAGTTAAAAGGTTTTAAAATCAATGTAGGTTAACCCTGAAAAATCTGGTTGTAGTTAAAGCAAGGTATGAATAGTCATCTGTATCTCGTTGTTGCAATAACAAAGTAGCAGGACCAAGCCAATAGCCATCACAGGGCCACTTAACAGTACAAATCAATCAATCAGTTATCACCCTGTTTACCAGGGGTTTACATTGCAAACATAATGGTTGAAATGAACTACTGGCATAAGCAAACATTTTTGTTGAGTTACTGGGTAGCTTTCTAGGTCATTGGATGGCAGTGGGCAAGTTTTATTCAAAGTTTGTCATGGATAAACAGTCACAAATTCAGGATCTGACTTACTGAAACTCTCTACTTGCAGAGCTCCAATAATAGCAGCTAAAAAAACATGGTTTAAGCAGCCTGAGTGGCACAAGTATGAGGAACATAGTGAATCTTGTCTTAAAAAATGTTTATGCTTAGAGGTTCTTAACCGTAATTTTGTCAGCTTGTTACCAACTTCACACAGTATCAGTATTTTGGTTTTCACAGTTGGCATTTATTTTGAATATAGGGAGGGATGTAAGGAAGATAAACCTGTTTTCTACTCTTTGCAAACAAATGGTTAGGTATAAGTAGTGTAAGGGTGAGGTATAAATAGTGAAGTGGGGAATGCATTGCTGGTAAATTGCTGATGCTATTATTTCAAAAGCATTCACTGCAAATTTGGGCTAAACTTTAACAAAATTCAGTCATGTTAAGGTGTAGAAAGGATAAGTTGAATGCACCTGAGCAACCTGCCTAAAGATGTAAGTACTTCTAGATTAAATGGACTTGTAAAGACAATGTGATTTTTATTTTTTTAATTATTTCTGTCCTGATATTAATATCCATCTATTGGACGTAATTGGGGTTGTTTGGAGCAGTATCTTTGAATTTATGATTCTTACTTATATAAAGTAGTGTGATTAACTCCAGTTTGTAATTACAGTAGGAAAACCACCCACATTTGAAGCCTGAAGGAGCAAAAAGGTTTTGCTTCTTTTTATGTATTTTTGTTGCTGTTAATTGTATCAAGGATGACACAGACTACTACAGACAAGACCTTACACAGAAACATTCTTTCACTATTTGTTATTTATTTTTATTTTATTTATTCTGTTTATATGAGGTGCAGCTAGTTTTTGATTGTGTAATAGTTTATATGTGTCATGGTGTTAGTTCCAGTTGATTTCCAGATAGATGTTTGCTATTACATAGGAACAATTTGGGTGTATGCTGTTTACTTTCCCGAGTAGTTCAGATGTGACACCAGAGGACTAATGGTGCAACTCTCGTCCTGAGTCCAATAGATTGTGGCATATTGAGTTCTTTTTTAGGGATATGTCATAGCTGTGTAGGAGGTGAAAAAATGTTTCTTCACTTCTGCCATAGTATCAGCAATGTCTCGCACAGTGGCTTTAATATGTTGACAGCTTGGTGAGTCCTGATTGCCTCCATTTGGTTATTGGGTTGAATTTTTATCTTTTATCCCTGTGAAGGTTTTGGTTGGTTTTGGTTTTTTTTAAGTAACATGAAAATTACACAGTTTTGGACTCTTCTGTTTACTGCCATGGAAACAGAAAAGTGTCTTTTGGGGACAACTATTGAAATATCAATAAATTTTGTCTTGTATCTCTTGTTGAGCTTTGAGAGAACATTTTCATGATATATTGGACCTTGGTCTTTCTGCATACTGGATGCAATTGGGCTTTCCCCATTTTGAGTGTGGTGGCTAGTTATGTTTATTCTTCTCTCTTTGTAGGGAAGCACTGGATCAGTGTTTTTTAAACAATTGAGAGGCAGTTGATCAGTGAGCTAATTCTGAATATTGTTAGTTTACTTATTTACTGGTATCTAAGCACCTATTTCAGGGGAAGATGAGGAGATTGATCCCAATAAAAAAAGTCTATTCATTCAGACTCTGTATTTTGAGCAGGATAGAAATTTTCCTATTTGTATTCCCACAGGGGAAGAAGAAATATGGATTTCTACAGCTCTGAAAACCATTTGCCACCACCTTTGCCTGTAAACTTTAGCACAGATGCTTTTGAAAGGGAACAGGATCGTTTCCCAACCATCCCAACTCTCAGCTGCTCAGTCCTGCCATTTGGGGTCACAGGGATTTATGCTGCTATCCTTCTGCATTGCAAATGTGAGACTGAAAGAAGGTTAGCCATGAGGCTGTAGCTCAGTCATTTCATTACAGTAAGATCAACCAGCACTGGATTTCACCTCTTGCTCCAGTGGGACCAGTGGAACAGGTACCATAGGGCTTACATGCCACTTGTGCAACTATGTGCATGCAAATTAAACTAGAAAAAACAGTGGAAGGGAGGGAAGAAGTTTTGACTATCCTAGCAACAGGATGCAGGTATAGATACATAACACATGTAGATCAGTTGTGATATTAGATGTTACAGTTGTGCTGGATATTTATGTGACTGCTGTGGCAAATATGTACAGTTGTGATGTTGCTTCATGAGCCCCTGGACTCTAGAGGAGAAGGCTATGACTCTGATGTAGGCAGGGCCATAGTTATCTTTGGCTCTGTTGTGACAAAGCTTAGACCACTGGAAGGCATATTGCCTTAAGCCCACACCTGGAGACCACTCAAAACCCAAAAATAGAGCAGAAGTGGTTTGTGGTCTGCTTCATAAGCAGCTCCTAACAGAAGGACATAGCAGTGCACTGGAAATTGCTCTGGCTGCTTAAAAGCTTCAGCTTGGAAATCAGAGTTGTAGTAATATCAACAACTTATTACACAAAGCTGTTCGGAAAATGACTGTACTGTCGTCTGGGAAAACAAACTGACATTTAGGTTTGTGGAATTTTTCACTGCAAAGCATGCTACGTTTTCTATTTTGTCAGAACAGTTTTTCCATTCAAAGCCTGTTTTGACAGACCCATCTTGACTGGGCAGTACTGTATAGCCATACTGGTAAGGCACCTGATTACCTGAGGGAGGGGAAAACCCCCCAAACAAATGAGCTATACATATATTGTTTCATCTAAAAATCTGTGGTAGGTATACAAGACTTATTCAGAAAGTACTGTAACATGAATTATTCAGGCTTTAACTTTTATTAGTTCTCTAATGCCTTTTATCTGCCATGATCCTGCAGTTTCATGTATTAAAACACAACCAAGGGGAATAACAGTTGGTTTGTGACAACCAACTACCTGACATCAATTATGTGATTTCAGTCAGTGGAGTGGAGTTGGCAGCAAAGTCAGGCTTTGCTACGCATGGAGAGACATTTAAAGATGAACAATATAGAAATGCAGCCAAACAACTCTGAACTTCGAGTCTATTCCGGTATCCTCAGTGTATTTCACTGAGTTTATTTTTCTTACAGCTTTCTGCTACTAAAACAGACAGATAGCTGGAATTAGTTTCTGTTGTAAGGAGAAAATAGAATATAGGCAGTTGGTTCTGGGATTGCAAGTTTGAAACCTGCTGATGACCATAACCAACTTTTGTACAGGTTTTGATAAAATCACAGACCTTGATTTCATTTTGCTCATTTCTGTATCTATGGAAGTTTCATGTATCTTTCAAGAATGAGGCTTTAATTCTAGCACAGGAAGCTGCAGAACTTGCTCCTCATTCTGAGTTCACCACTGGAAGTAGAAAGCAAGGCTGTGAGAACAGCCGTTACAGTGCATTAGGAGTAGCCCTGGCAGTAGTCGATATATGAACAGGCTTTTGATAGGGAAAAAGTGCATTTAGTGCTGTGCAAAAGCACATTTATGTGCATTAACTATCGATGATTCTGATGTCCCTCTGGCCTTGGTTAAAATTTTAGGGTTTAATGGTGGTATAGCTTTAACTATGGAAAATTCAGAGCTGCTAACACTCAGGACTTTTATCACCCTGTCCTTTATACGTGTGCCTGACCCTTTTCTACACTACTGCTAAAATGGACAAGTGAGGAATGAACAGGTAAAAATTGCAGCATGGTCCATGCTGTCAATTTTGGTTTAGTTTGCCTAAGCCATATAAAGGCAGCTTAGTGGAATCTTAGATGAGGTAAAATATATGACACTGCCTAAAATCCCCTAATTACCTGTAATGGGTTGTCTTCATTTTTTCGTCACACCTTTCCATTTCCAGACATTTTTCTTCCCTGAATTCTTTCCAGACACACCTGACTGGTAATGAAAGAATACTGCATTTCATTCCTGATGGTCTTTAGTAGGTGCATGAAGATCAGATATTGCAAGGGAGACAAAGCTGAGAGAGGATGGATAGCACCACACAAGCTATGTGAGATATAGTGAAGGACAGTGAGACCTGTATGCTGCATTATGTATTTCCTGTAATTCATCTATTTTAAAAAGAAGATTATGTTCTTTTACTTAGGGATTTGAAGGGGAAAAAATATATATATGTGGGTATTCTTCTATTTGAAAAGCCAGGATGACCGTAGTACTAATTTAATGAACTTTTAAAGCAAAAAACATTATAACAAATGTATCTTTCCAAGTAATCTTGCAGATACAAGGTTACTTAGCTCACAGTTTTGAAAGAGAAACAGAAATATTTTCTGCTGCAATTAAAGACAGATGATTTTGTCTTTCAAAAGGATAAAACCATCTCTACAAAGACTTGTCTTTATGTTAAAGTTGAATCAAAAATACATCTGCCGTTATGTTCATGTTCACTTTTAATATAAAGAAAGATACCCATGGATTTGTTTGAATGGAGTCTTTTTAAAAAAAATGACAGGCTATTATTTGTCTCAAAGAGTCAGACTTGATTTAAAATATAACTAAAATCATTCTGTTGGTGGAGGTTTTACTGGATGCTTACCCAAATGAGTCATGTTTGGCATCCAGACAAATTTCAGTATGTTGCATTGGTCTTCCAGCTTACATTCTTAGAGGAGTTGCACTATCAAATATAAGCAAACATGCCAAACTTCAGACACAGAGGCACAACAACATATTAGGTTTAGCATCAAGAGCTGTGTGGGTTGGAAAGTTCCAGTCATTACAAAGAAGCAGAGATAAGTATGGTACATGGTTTAGCAAAATGAGTTAAGAGTATGTTTTAACAAATTAGCTAGCTTCGTTTATCTAGGATTTGTTTATAGCAGCTCTACTGAACATAAATTTCGTAAGGGTTTGTGCCGCTTTGTTTTCACGTAATGACAAAGGAGTGATGACAGTGGTAAGTGGGCTTCACCTCTGCTAGAGAGGGTGGAACGGTGCACATGTGTGTGCGCTAAATTTGAGATGGTCTATTGCTGTTGTAGCAGTAGTGAAACTCTGCCCTAATGAATAAACATTATTTTGAAGATCTGTGTAATTTATTTTGTGACTTGTTCTAGTGACCTTCTGTTGTGCTATGTTCAGTTGCATTTTGCTTTGTTCTTTATGCTTGTAACTATAATTGCTTTAAAAAAAAAAAAAAAGTGAAGCAGTTCTTTTGGACTGTATGTCATCATCAGGGGAAGGAGAAAAGAATTAACCAAATACTTTATGGTGAGCAAGTAAAGTGAAATTGTCACATGTCTGCAGTAATCCTTCTTCCTAGACAGATGAGCTACATTTTTTCTGACCTTCTTGGAGAGGTTGTTGGACTGATATTTTGATTTTACCTGAAACTGTTTTACTGTTCTGTCAGGTTTGGCCAAATGCCAAACTTTCCTCAGAAAGGGATAGTTTTGTTAAAATTTCTGTTGGAAAAGTGTCTTGAGGCTGTCCCCAGGGTGTAACAAGCAGCTCTGTGGCTCAAGCGCTCTCCTACCATGTGGACATTTTGAGTCTGAGTTCCTGCTTGCTTTGGTTCAGATAAAAAGCCTTTAACCTGAATTCCCAGTGGATGCTGATTGCCAGGCTGCTAGTTATTCCTGTGTGAGTAACTCTGGTATTGTTTTTCCCTTCTTTTTGATTTTTTTTCATGAAGAAAGCTTTGTTCTGGGCTTTATCCTGAAAAAGTATTTCACGACAGGAACATTATTTTCTGCTTAATTCTAGCTGCAAAGCTTTTTTCAAAATACATTGCTGTAGTCAGAGAAGAGGTGACTGGTGTTTGTTACCAATGCCAGGACATTATTAGAGAGTGTTTGATGGTGTGGAGTGATGGTAGTTGTAGGACAGTTGCAGAAGTGGAAGCTCATTCTTGGTTGATGAGGTGAAAAGAGGATTACTGCAGAGCGCAAGAGAATCTGGGTTTCATCAGCTGTTTTTGAATATTTGCTAGGCAGATAATCAAAACAAAAAGGATCACTTCAGTGTCTTAGAAACATTTTCTACTAAACAAAGGCATAAACTTAATGCCCTTGAGGTTTACTTTATGCATTTTCCCACACCCATGTGCTGATTTTGGTTATCAGTTGGACTAGCTGAATGCCGGTGGCGCTTGTACACTGGTGTTACCTGTACACTATGATAGCGTGCTAGATCTTTACGTAATCTGCTTGTTGCTATTGAAGGATCTCATAAACTTGTTTCTTCAAGGGACCAAATAAGACAAATCAAGTAGGACAGGGAAGTAATTTCTCTTCTGGAATGCTATGGGTGAGTGTCACAAAAGCAGAGGGTCTGTTTGCCTTCAGGTGTGTCTTTCAGGGAAGGTTTAACTATTACCATGTGTTTCCTTAGACTTCCGACTTTAAGGTCATCGTCTTAAGGTCTTTGGAGAGAAACAGAGTTACTAAGCTTGATTTCCTGTTCTCCCTAGTAGGAGATAATTTTCTGTTAAGGCCAGCTTTGAAAAAGTTCTGCCTTCAGGATGGTGTTTCAAAGGGCTTTGATACTGACTGGGTTCAGGTGACTCACAACATTTCTCAGAGAAATTTCATTGCAATCATCTGTTGCATCATTGATTATTTGTTGTGGTTGTTTACCATTGAATCAGAATATTTTTCTGGGATATTTTGATTCCACTGAAGTTCCAGGAAAAACAAAGTATATTTTCCAACCAATGAATTGGTGGTCATGGAGCTTGTCTAGACTTTTGGGATGAGATTCACCTGATGAATGCAAATTCTTGCTATGTAGACACCAAAGCTTGAGCAACTTATAGGTTCATACTTGGGCTGTCATGCCATTAATGAAAAATATTTATTTCTAGGGTGTAATTCATGGCATGCTGAAATAGATGGCTCCACTAGCTTTAAAGGGAGCCTAGGAGGACTACGTCAGATGTGTGCCTAAGAAGTCAATGACTCCAGTCATAGAATCTCCTCTAGAAGTAGGTTGCTTCTGGTTCTGATTATCTTAATTTTAGCTCTCATTACTAACATTTATCTTCTTTAACATAAATGGATTACTGATATTTCAGTGGGAGAAACATGAAGCATTTACTAATATTTAGTTCTTTGGGAGGTCTTGAGAACTTCATCATTTTAGGTTTTTGCTGGTGACCCAACACTGTGTAAGGTAATCTTCATACTAATTTCTAGTTTACTCAGCTTTAAATGTCTCAGGAATTTAAGAAAGGGCTTAGAGCTATTTACAGTGTACAAACATTGCCTTTAAAATCCTTTATGACTTTTCAAAGGAGGTAATTCCACTGAGAAATTATTTATTCTGAACAATACATATCCAGTAGTTAGAATGAATTGTCCAAAATATAATTTTAAATTTATTTGGAATTATTTGGAAATGTTGACAAGGGTTTCTCCACATCCTCCCCCCGCCCTGCCCCTGCTGCACTCATCACTAGATACTAATGCACTGGGGAAAGATTTTTATAAGCCATGACTCTGCTACATGAATAGAAGACTTCTAATAAGTGACGTGTATTTGCACTGACATCTATTTATTTTATTAACAGTGGCAAGCCTTTTCCTCTTGCCTTCACTTCCCCCACTTTAAATTCCTCTATTAAAATCCTTCCATTTGCCTTAACAGTGGGATTAATACTATCTTACACAAATAAACACACTCAATTTAATGTAAAACTCAGGGTAGTAATTGGCCTCTGACATGCTTGTAAAGAGCGGTTCCTGTCTATCCAGCTGTTAATTGTGTCTTTTCCAGTCATATTAAGTCCTTTTGTATAGCCTGGTAGGGGCATCTACATCCTGGACTAGGATGCAGAAAACCTCATTTTTATTGCTGCTTTGGACAAACCTTCCGTCCTCTTTGTGCTTCTCTTTTGCTGTCTGTAAAGTGAGGGTGATGCTGATCTCTGTGTTTAGACTCTGCCTGGAAATGTGCTGGCAGCAGGATCTTTTTGCTGTGACTTTGCAATACGAGGCCAGTGTTTATCCTCCTCTGGCAATGTGTCCCAGTGCTCTGGACCAGCCCATTCCCCTGCAAAGTGGAGCCTGACCCACACTCCTCTCCTCACTGAGACCTCTGGGCTTTGCCACAGTGCCATCCTCACCTTTTTCAATCTGCTGGAGCTCCGGCATAACATTATATTCATCAGAGCCTAGAGAATGTTGTAATCAACAGGACATACACAAAGTCTTGTCGATAACACAGGTTTTTTTTAACCTAGATATAATGGAAGAAACCTGTCTTTACTTTGAACTTGAATAATAATTTCAATTAATAACCATGTGGCCTTTAAAATATTTATTTCAAAATATTCAAAACTAACCATGTTCTAAAAATAAGAAATGCAAAGTAGAAATACAGAGGCAACTGGTGATGCAGTTTTGGGCAGAAATTAAAACTGAGTTTGGTTTTCTTTGCATTAGAGCTGGATGCCTGGAGATTTCAGGAGGCAGCCAAGGAGATTCAATAGAGGACACTTGTCCTCTCTGAGGGCATGACACTCCCAATGGGAACGATGTAGATTCTTTTCTTAGGAAAATTTGAATCTGGTAACAGTACTCTGCTTCCGCAGTGTCTCTCTTTCCAAATAGGGCATGTATCTATGACAAGGTCTTTAGGTTTTGGGTCCTTACATATACATCAGAACTACGCTGGTAGGTGAAACCAGAAGCCACAGAAGTGATCCCGTTAGCTCAGGTGGATAGGATTTGTGTGCCTGTGCTTTAGATGAGATATTTGGTAGGACAGGGCTGTTGTTAAAGGTACTTTTCTTTGCGAGCTTGTTGATTCTAGAATGTAGAACTCAAAGCAACAAAAGAGTCTTCACAAACATGCTAGTTTTACCATATTGCCCTTTGTAGGGGAAAGGGGTAAACCTGAAAGCAATCTGGAGTAAGCCTTGTATTTTCAGATAGGCATGTTACAATTTTAACCACTATTATTTTTCCAGTTTTGAAGCAAGTGTTTATTTTATCTTGTCAGTCAATTTAATATTTAAATTATAAAATTGCACTGATCTTTGAAATGACATATTTACTCTTTGGCTGAATTAAGTATTCAGTTTGTCAGGAAATGAAGGATTTGTACTCTGAGTTATTGATGATTTGTGGTTTTTGTGGAGTGACCCAATGCCTTTTCAACCACCGTTGTTCACTTTGGCCTGTTAGAGAAGAATGGAAAAGCTTCCATTTGGTTTTGCTTTTTATTTCAAGGTTTCTTTTATTTTGGTAAACTAAAAATTTTGTTGGTCATGGTTCTAAAAAAAAAAAGGCCACCCATCCTGCTTCCAGGCAGTTGCTGGTGCTATGGAGACTCAGATCAAAGTCCTTTTTCCGTTGCAGACGTCCTGGGTGACACCACGGTTCTTTTATTCACATCATCCAACTTCAGGCTTCTGCCTTCAGCATCAGGTGCCCTGAGCAGTTTACGACCTTGCAGAGTGCGAGTCAGGGTGCTTGTCTTAGAAACCTGAAGTCATGTGGCACAAACAGTTTCTGAGCCATGTCGGTGCTTCTCGGTAAGGCGAGTCGCCACTGCTGCTCTGCTCACTGTTGCAGCGAGGAGGCACCTGCTGGAGACCCCTCTGTTGCTTTGACAATACAGTGGCGAGGACCGTGCGGGCACCTTCGGTAAAGAATGGCCCGGCATCTTCAAGCCTTGTACTGAAAGCAAAGTCGTTGCTCAGCAGCTTTCCAGTGTCTTGTGCCTCCTTTGCTGTCTTGTTACGTTCCCTAGAAACAGCTGAAGCGACACTTTGATTATAAAGCAGCAGATTTCTGGTTTGTCCACAGAATACGTGCTAGAAAAGATGGCGGGTGAGTTTTGTGGCAGCACGCAGCTGGCAGCGCGGTAGTCAGGGTGATGGGAGCTTTTACCTTCTCTTTTCCCTTTTCTCCTCTTCCTTCTCTGGTAAACCCACACTTTGCCTACAGCTAAAAATAATTTCTTAGAAAAATCAAGTTTCGTTCACTTGACGGGGCCAGTGACACAGATTTTAGTGAAGAATCTAATAAAGCGTAATCAAGGC
The DNA here is from genome assembly GCA_035590275.1 of Ibycter americanus. Lineage (NCBI taxonomy): Eukaryota > Metazoa > Chordata > Aves > Falconiformes > Falconidae > Ibycter > Ibycter americanus. The sequence goes on along the minus strand of JAVJGI010000014.1, from coordinate 58,611,750 downwards.
CCATACATGCCCCTCGTCTCTCTGTATAGGAAAGGGACTTTGGCTTGTGTGTCAAATCTGAACAAGTTTTATGTCAGAGATTTCTGCTGTATTTCAGTGCAGAAATAGACAACTACATCAAAGGCCTCTGAAAAATAAACAAAAATAAACTTCCGCTATAATTTCAGTTTGGTTGAAAAGGAATTAGATTAATTTTGGACAGCTTTCTGGATTAGTAATATCCTTTCTGTTTTTTTGTTTTGTTTTGTTTTTCTGGCTGCACTTAGGAGCTGGAGAAGCTTGAATTTATGTCCTAATAAAAAGTTAAAATGTTAGGTACTCCATGCTATGCTATGTTGTTTTTGAAGTGTATGTCAATACGTGCTGGAGATGTATTATGATACTAAGCCGTGCAGCATTTCCCCCCACAGTATTACACGTGAAGTGCTAGCAACACCTCTGGTTACACTACAGCGGATTGTGCCTCAGACAGCCCAAGTAAGAGCACGTGTGGGTTGGAAAATGAAAACAGGACAGGCAGAAGTATTTTTACCCTACACTGAGTCAACGCAGGGCTTTGAAGTTAGTGTGCCAGCCTGCCGGCCAGCCCGCAGCTGAGGGGCGTCTGCCCAGCCAAGGCCGGCACTGTGGGCCCTGAGCCGCCAGCCTTGCCCCGGCCTTGGAAAGCTTGGGTGCCGGATTGTGAAGCTAAAGAAACCTGAAACATTCAGTCAAAGGCTGTCGTTAGGACGTGATGACAGAGTAAAATCTGTGCCACTTGTGGCAGCTGATCAGTAATATGGGCTAATAGCGGTGCTGTCACTGCAGCGTCACTAGGCAGGGGCAAAAGTTGCTGTGGAAATCCCAGGGACAAATTTCCTGCTTTTCAGTCTCTAATCTTTCAGCTTCAAATAACATGTAAGTTGTCGGTATAATAAATGTGCAGGAAATGTAAACGATTTAAAGAGAGTTTAATATTAATACTCAGAAAATGTAACTTGTTCTGTGGCAGCACACCTGTTGGCTCTTTTGAATGCTGGCTTGCACAGTAGCACCTCAGTCTTCACTGGGGCTAACAAGATACTGCTGCACTACAAGCAAACGGATCTGGAGAATGAAATTGCTCTTGATTTCTGTTTAAAACATGCTACTTGAATGTGTATGTCCTGTAAGGCAGTTTCCAGGACAAGCTTCAAATTAAAGGGTGGAGTAGAAACCCTGGTGTGAGAAAAGTCAGCAGCTGATAGCTGAGGATGCTAAGCAATCCAGTTTAAATTTAGTTGTGCCCATATGGCTGTGTTTTTATAGTATAGGTGGGTCTCGTAACACAATGTAAGAGTGCATGAGTGGCTGGCTGGGTCAGAGTGTTAAGTCTAGTCCAAACAGAATAGTCTGACGGGACTGGAGTTGAGTCCTGGGGAGGAAAGGCTCGTCCAAAGGGTTGAGAGCATTACTGTCTCCAGCAAGTGAACAGGTCTGAAGACTGCATAATAGATGTTTTGGGTGGATAAGTAAGCTATCTTGGGTGTAATTCATCTGGAGCATTTTTTGCCTGGCCTTCAGAATGAGGGAATTTATACCTTGAGCTCCCTGTTTCTCCCCAGTCCTTCTTGAAGGAGTTCAGGATCACTAGCTGGGGGGCAGATGTCAATACTTGGTCAGAGGAATGTCACTTATGTCATTGGAATACACCAACAACAGGTCTGGAATTTGCCTTATTTATAATCTTCACACACATAACTGAGCATCTGTAATAAAGATGTGATGCCAGACTTGACAAGGAATGATGCTAGTGTAACTGATTTTGGCCAAGCAGACAGTGAAGGGAGGGGCCATCGTTGTGGAAGTGTGGCTCAGGAGACTTGAGGAATATGTTTTGGTTTGGATTTTTGTGCCAGTTTTGTATTGCACATCTTGGGAGAAAATACACATTCAGAACTGCCATGGATCTTCAGTCTGACTCACTACTGAGCAAAATGTATGTGATGGCTGATGAAGTTGCTGGTGACTTTGGCTCAATGTGCTGATAGACTTCTGTGTATACAACCAGAAATTGTACTGTGTATTATTTCCTAGTAGCTATGAGGTGGAGTTTATATCTTCTGTTAAGTGCATAGTTAGCCTAAAGACAATCTGTTTCTATGAATTTGTGAAGGAGGATACGTGTGACTGATGGCACATTTGTTTTATTTCTTTAAGTTTGCAAATGTGTTTTGTTATTAAAGTTAATATATGATTGGACAGCAGGGAGGAGGGCTGCTTTCTTACGTGTTCTTGACTGCTCAGCATAGTTGGAGATGCACGGCTGGGAAACTGAACTGAAGAGAACAGCAAATAGGGAGTAAGAGACAGTATGTGAGAAATGGGACAAGGAGAGCCTGTCACTTGAACAGGTTAAAAGAAATACAGATGGTAGATTTATAGCCAGTTCTCCATGGTGAGAGCGCTGGACTGGAGGCAAAGCACGATGAAAAAAACAGATCATGAAGTCACTGCAAAAATGTACTAGATAGGATGTGAGATTTCTTATAAAACCCTTACTTATTTTTCATTTCACTGTCTGGTTATATAATTAAAACCTATTTGTTCTAGTTTATGTTCTAATAAAATTTAGGTTTAGAGATTGAGAGCCCTTTCAGTGTTTTTGAGGTATTTTTGGGCAGGTCTCCATCAAAGCTTGAACCAACTTTGAGCTCCTCCAAAACCTAACAGATATTTGCAGTCTTGTGAGACTTTATAGAGTACTTTTGTTTTTTTGTAGGTGAACAGTAGGTTTAGTTCATGGTGCCAGTGAGAGGCTGGGGTAGTCTCTGCTGACTGTCTCCACCATATCATCAAATACTTGGAACTGGAAGATTTACTTCTTTTTAGTGAATAATTGTGTTGGCCTGAACTGTTTCAGCTCGTTTTCTCATAGATGCTACAAGTATAGTTCTGCTTAGTTTCTGGTTAGCAGCTAAATATCTGGACTTGTAAGAGAGCCGGAGTAATCTAGGTAGGATAAATGGTTTGGTTTTGTTTGATGCTTTGTGTGGGTTTTTTTCCTCTAGGAGCATTAGGTGGCATAAAAGGAATCTGCCACATACATCCATTTTTTTTTTCTTGCTAGAGCCAGTCTCGAAGCCAGAGCAGTTCCAGAGAAGCAAGGCTGTTTGTGCTGAGGTCCCTCAAAAAGGATTTGTTGAGTCACTGCCTGTCACAGTTTTCTGTGATCTGTCTAGTATTGCCAGTGTCAAAATCTACTGATTTCCTCAAAGCCCAGCTCCTGGGGTCACATAACGTCATAAAAGGTTGCTTCCTTTCTGTCTATTCCAAGTTTTCTTGGATAGCAGAGGTGGGGAGAAGAAAAAAAACACCTTTACGTTGTGGCCCAAGTTAACCTCAAACTCAAAAAATAAGCAGGAGCATGTCTAGTAAAGACACATGGCTTTGTCATACTGATGATAGGAGAAATGAGCCTGTAATTCTGAATTAGAAATGCTACAGACTATGGTCAAGTACAGGGATTATTTTCTTGTTGCACTGGCTGAAGATCACTTTTCCAAGCTGCTTCTATTAAGATTTCTAAGTTGTGTTTAATAGCACAAATTATGAGGCCTTGCAGTCTGTGGGCTGAACAGGACTCTCACCTTTCTCACAGGGATGATTTGGGGAAAATGTGTTCTCAGAAAACCAAAGCAGCCATGCATTACTTCTCTTTCTGTCTCTCCATCTCACTGCATTTTATCTTGCAAATAAAATATACAAGTGCTTGTGCATACAGTAGAATAAACTATCAGAAAATGATTGCTATTTCTTCAGCAGGTCCCTAGTTAAATAGGATTCCAGAGTAATGCTTAGCTACGCTGTGAAAATGAAAGAACAATTGAAATATTTAGTATGACTTGCTATTTTCTGGTTCAAATAGTTCTTAATAATCCACTTCTTATAACTCATGACATTTCTTTGGTATATCATTTGGTTGTGTTTTTTTTTTTTTTTAAAAAAGCAGTAGATCCTCAATTCCTCAATTATACTTTTTTTGGTAATATTGTGATAATATTGCCCTGCTTTCATTTCTGTTGCTGTTACAGATTTTGGAAATTAAACTGAAAATAGCAACCCTTTGTGAAAGAGCAATGGAATGTTATAAAAAATGTTAAATAATTATTAGTGGTACTGTGTGTGTAGTGATATTAATTCTTTTGTAGAGCTTCCATATGAATAAATGTCTGTGCATTCATGCTTTCCTATGCAAATAAATATCTTTTTTTAAATAAATAAGGTATTTTATGCATGTTAACAGTGCAAACTTTAGCTTGTATATAATCTTGCCTTATATGGAAACAATAAAGATTGTTCCTAACTAATAACAAATATGGAAATACATTATTTCCCTTTCATAATGAGATTATCCATTCCTCAATCAGTTCTCCTTTCATCCTGGCCATGTCTCTTTGGAGTCCTGTATCTCTAGTAATATTACTTGTTCATGAAGAGGACTGAAATGTAATTTGCATTTAACAGTTCTCATTTTGCTGGGATTTTATGTCTTTGTAAACAGATCTGTTCAGGCAGTATTGGTGAATGACATGGTTTGACAGTGAGGATTTATGTTAAAGCATAAGGATTAAACAATATTATATAGATACATAATGTTCAACTAAAGAATATTTTTACTTTTACATGTTTTTGAAGGTCACTGATCCATATTTTTCATAGTACATGCTTTTTGTCAGATAGAAAAAAAAAAGCAAATGTGTCTTGTACATCACTAAACACTAAATTAAAAAGTAATTAATTATCAACTTCCTTGGTACTTATTTATTTCTTTTTGAGTGCTTTTTAAAAATTTTTTTTCTTTTGTCTTTGCTCCAGACTTAATGCTTTTATTGTTCTATTCGTCAGCAGTTTACATTTGTGCACTAAATTATTAGCACTGATCAAAAAGAACAAGTCACATTTCTGGTGGCTTTCTGATTTATGAGTTTAAACCTGCACAAATCTCTGTTCAGTCTACTCAACCCAGCTAATGTGGAAATCGCAATTTGTGATTTTTTGTAATTTTGTAAAATGTAGTAATGTATCTGTTTATGGTTGTGGCAGTAAAAACTGAGACTGCTATATTAAGAGATATTTGGGATCTGCTGCACCTGAAACTAAGAAAGCCTTATATGTTGTTCAGCTATCAAAGAAAACGGAATGTCTTTGCTCTGCAATGTGTCTATGACATACCATATGAGAACGAGTCTTACGAACAACAGCTGAGGGAACTGGGGTTGTTTAGCCTGCAGAAAAGGAGGCTCAGGGGAGACCTTATCACTCTCTGCAGCTACCTGAAAGGAGGTTGTAGCGAGGTGGGTGTCAGTCTGTTCTCCCAAGCAGTGAGTGACATGATGAGAGGAAATGGCCTCAGGTTGCGCCAGGTGGAGGATTAGATTGAGTATTAGGAAAAATTTCTTCACCAAAGGTGTTGTCAAGCACTGGAACCGGCTGCCCAGGGAAGTGATTGAGTCACCATACCTGGAGGTATATAAAAAATACGGAGATGTGGCGCTCGGGGATGTGGTTTAATAGCAGACTTGGCCGGGCTGGGTTAACGGTTGGACTTGATTATCTTAAAGGTTTTTTCCAACCTAAATGATTCTACAATACTATATATTGCAATTCATAGTTATCACTTTGTAACTGGATAAAATCTCCTTTGTCTCAGTTCATTGGCAATGCAATTCATCCATTTCCCTCCACTTTTGAACCTAGTCAGTAGATGAAAATTTAAATTTTCTTGAAAGTAATGTGAATGATTTATTTTAATATTTTGTGCCATTGGCAAGAAAGTAAAAGTAAATACAATACACTATGTTCTTGAGTTGTGCATTTCAGAAGTGAAATGCTGTTGCATATCTAAGCAGAAAGAATATACTGCTTCATTTTGTTGGCTTTTATGTATTCTGGCAAGAATTAAATGAAGTTAATAACAAGTTAAGGACCTCTGCCACTCAGTATTATGGAAGCTTCCTGTATGTAACAATTGAAAATGGAGTGTGGTTTAGGTTTCAATATTTAGCATTGCAAATTATACCGCTATCCTCTCTCCATTGAGCATTACCATGATAGTTTCAAATACTTTTAAAATAGATTGTTTAGGTGCTTTTCAAATTTAATTCTAAGTCAGTTTGTGAAAGAAATAGAAGCTGACTTCAAATATTTCAATGCTTTGTGATGCAGTATGCAAGGACACAAATAGTCAAGATGGTAAAAATAAACATAATGTTTAAACATTTAGTTCTAAAAATATGAATAATCTAGGAAAGGGAGTATGAAACTCTTTTTTTGGTAGGTTAGGTGTTGTGTGAAACATATTCAGCTACATTTGGAAAGGTCATCTGTGCCCATCCTATCGTGATTTCAATGTTCAGTGACATCTTCAGAGAAATCTCATTCTTAAAACCCATTTATTTACTGATTCAAAGGGCAATGCATTAGTCGAATTTTATACATAAGTGAAATGGTAATAGAATCTGTGACATTGTGGTGCCTTGGTATTTTTTGAATGTGACTAAAATAAAGTTTGGCCTTTCACGGGGCCTTTTTATGGGAAGGTAACAAGGTAGACATTAGTGCAAAAATGAGGATACAGAAATTACTTAAGTCAGGGATCTATTGCTTAATGTTTTCATTTTAAAGATAAATGTTAAACAATATGTTGTATGATGTTAATGTTTTACTGTCAGAATTCAGAAGCAAGAAAACACCAGGTAGAACTAAGATATTCAGATATAGGAAAGAGTCCTAAACAAAATACTAGAAAATGATTTTATTTAGGTCAAGAAGATTCGGTAAAACAGAGTATTTTTTAGGCCTATGTAAAATGAAAAGAACAAATAAAAATTGTAATAGTAAGACTGCTGTAACATGGGACTTTAGACAACAGAACTTTTAGCATTTGGAAGTAAACTTTGAGAAAGTGAAAATAGTTGCAAAGATGATTTTTTGTGTCCATAGAAGATGATGCTTGTTAGATAACAGTTAAATGCATTAAACTGTGACTAATGCTATCTAAGTAAGCCTGCAAGTAGGAGCCAGCTTCTTTTCAATATTCTTGTGTATAACATCAGCTATTTCAGATACTGAGAAATTATAATCATTGAATTTTAGTGTATTAGAAGGAACATGGATCAACAGTGGAAGGCAGTACTTAGGGAGAAATCTCCCAACAAATCCGTATGTTGCAAAATCAGACATGGGATATGTACGATAAAGTCCAGTATGAAAAGAAATGCAAATTTTGAAATGGAGTTCCTAAAATTAAGCTACCATACCCATGTAAAAATGTGATTTTGGAACAATGTGTTTTTTAAACAACCTCAACCTCTTCCCTTTCCAATAAATACCTTCCAAAAATAATATGGCTGGTTCAGGAGACTGTTAACAATTATGCTGTAGACAAGTCTATTAAATCCAATCATCTTGTGAATCTGAACAGATATAAATTATCCCAGCTAGAAGCCAAGTTGCTGTAGTTCCATTGACAATCAAATTTGTTCAAGTAAAACCACACAGCAAAAAGCAAATTTCATGTAGTTTGAAATGTATTGTAAGACCTAGAGACAAAATGTCAGTGCACACAAATGGAAGGGAGCACATTTTGCAGTTAACATAAAAACATTTGCAATACAAAGGCAAGGATGCCAGCACAAAGGGTATGATGCTGTGCTTTCAAGAAAAGCAACCATTTTGCAGAGCTCTGACCTGCTTTCATAGTTTACCAAGAAATTTCATAAACGCTGTGGAAGAGTGCCGATGACAATGACAGCACGGGAACACAGGAGGACTCTCTGTCTCTCTTAAATGTGCTCTCAAAGCGAGGTACTGCGGGAGACGAGCTTGTGATATGAGGCATGAACAGACAAAAAGTAGAGTTAAAAATAAACACCAAAGTTGAGTGCCCTGTAATCATCGTGAGGACAGAAAAATAAGCGAGCACAGAAAAAGACACCGCATTTCAGAATAAGTACTATTATTACTTATGGGAACAGGGAATAATGGGAGCTATTTCTTTCCTGAGCTCACATTACATCTTTTTCCCCTCTGTCCTGAATAGCACAAAACTTTCTTTAAAAAATATTTTTCTTTCAAGTTCTTAATTAAATTTTAGTTTTCTGGTGTCTATTATAAGATATTGAAAACATTATTATTAAGATCAGAGAGCACTACCATATAAATGCCCATATTTTATCACTTCCTATTAACAATGAGAGAAAGTAAACCCAACATGATCAGAAACTTTGAAACATCAAGATACCAGGTGACAGGACAGAAAAAATAATGAAGAAGTTAGGAGTGTATAAAGATTTTGAAAGCAAAAGCTATATCATAAGAACAGTTGAGGAGTTTAGTAATGATGGAACATTATGGTTTTAGATGCCTATTTAGGATTTTATCACCTTTCAATGAAGTACAAAATTCTGCATTTTGAATTCCCCATTGGCTATGCACTTGCTTTAGGAAGCTTGTTTTTGTGCTTGTGTAACACGCGTATCAGAGGACCCTTTTATATGCTGGCACTTTTATATGCTGCACTTTTATATCCAGCACTTTTATATGCTGGAATGACAATGCAAAATTTGCTAAAAACAAGGTGTAAGGAGTGTAATGTGATCATCTGTACTGACTGTACCTGTTAGAGTACTGTTGAAATTAAAGATAAACAGTATGCTTGAGAAGAAGGCGACTTTTGGAAATTGGGAAAAGCATTACAGCATTGTCTGAAATACTTGAAATGAGAATCCAAAAAGGAAATGTCATTTTACATGGGATTTGGTTCCTCCTGGAGCTGAATTGCCTAGTGGAAAATGGTTCTAAAATACAAAGTAGTACTGACACATGTTTAAAGTTTTGAATACTATCAAGACATTTATCTGAAGCATCCATAGGTCTCTGTGCAGAAGTCGGTGAAGGGCTGGAGGCTGCCTTGAGCTGTGGTCTAGTGGATGGGCTCTAATCCCACCTGTGGTGGGTACTTGTTCAGTAGAGTGGGTTCAGCAAGAGAAACTACAAGAAGCCCAGTCCAAAACTCCACACAACACTGTTGTCAGGTGCTCTTGTGTGAGAAGTCAGGAAAAGTGGCCTTTTACATGTCCCAGGCCTTACCAATGAACTGTGAGGTCGGACTGGAATGGGTGAGACACTCAATGCTTTGGGTGGGTATTTTGCTTCCCAACTTCATAAGAAACGTAGGGGTTGCAGCTTTTTGGGGTTTTGACATTTGTTTAATCCTAATATAGGTGATAAATGTTTTGGTATTTCAAATAAAGTTTAATAGATGAGGCAGAAGGTTAACAAATGCAGATCATAACATCAGTGAGCAAAAAATGACAGTCAAGTGACCTTTGGTGCACCAGAAAGATTTAAAAAAAAAAAAAAAAAAGAAAAAAAAAAAAGACTTATTTATTCTGGACCAGCATGAGTGGTATTTTTAGTACTGGAATATCCAAAAGTAAAAACTGCCGGAGAGAAATGCAAAGAATAAAGGGCAAGTAAAACATGAAGGACCTGGAGCTACCAGTTGTTAACAAGAATTTGATGCTATGCTATCTGAGCAGAATGTACCTCTAAATACTGGCTTTCATTTGACTTGCTGAGCAACTCATTTTGTGACAGACTGGTAATTGACTGAATAGTGCAGTTTATTCCCCATAAGAATGTGAGTTGATATGAGACTAACCCACCATTAAGCATTTGCTTGTCAGCTCAAGCAGGCTTTTATTTAGTACCTTTACTCAAAAGAGGGAGTAAGTAAATAATGACAGGCAAAAAAGCCCTCCTATGGTAGAAACTAAAAATTAAAACTCCAGTGGATGCTAAGACATTCATTTTTCATGGTGTTAAAATACAATGGGCATATTCACCATTGTTCTTCTAGCATTGTAAATTCATCTATGTCTGAACACAAAGGTAAAAACCTTAACACCTGTATCTAATGAGTTTTTCCCCTTGTTCATTTCTAAAGATATCTATCCTGGCAGCCTGTGGGGGTAGGGAAGAAGATGCTAAAATCATTCTGTTTGTGAACAGAAAGTATTGTTAATTCAAACATAAAGTGTCATAATTGTTCTAAAGCAAGAGCTGAATTCAGCCTGGCATAAGTTAATGCCAAAGCCATTTTTGTAGACAGCATTTGAGGGAGAAGACATCTTAATTAAACTCTCCCTTTGTTGAGGGCATCAGAAAAGCTACTGACAGAGTGTGCATGCTAACTGCAATCATGCATCCTGCTGTCACCACTGACAAGGAAAAAAAAGCAATAAATGCAGGCTGCAAGTGGCTGCTGTCATGCAGGCTGCTGTGGAAGAAAAGCTTGAGAAGCTGTTGCTTTGTCCATTCAGCACAACATGTTTGAATTTTTAGCAACCACTTCTAATAACTACAAGTCAGGACGATTCTTTCCATGGTGGGGCATTGCAAGCTTGTCACACTGAAGTGTTCAACATCAGAAGTCAAGGTGCAAAATAAGATCAGTAAAAATCATTAGGAGATATTGAACTGTCCTTTGATTTTGATCCATGATGAAGTCTGATGGTTTGGTTTTTTTTCCCCCTGAAGTCAAGGTGTTTAAAATTAAATAGAAATTGTATTTTTCACATAATCACCTCGCTGTGATGGCTAGGACTTTAAGAGAAGTAGTAGCAAACTATCTGTAATAAAATCATGAGAGCTGGGAACTCTTTGGTGAGGTTGTCTGCTCTCACCCTGTTCATTTGTGTTCTCTTGCCATTCCCTTTTTCTTTCACGTGGGAAGAAAAAGGCATGTGTGGGGTGTAAAGTAAGGGGTAAAAGTAATTGCTGGTCTGTCTACCTGTACCACTGTAGTGGGAGTTAAAAAGTATAATGTATCCAGTGTCCATGCAGACAGGTAGCATCAATCTTCTGCTGGTGTTTCTGGGCCACGCTGGTCACTCCTGATTTCTAGCAGATAGTAAAAAAAACCCCAAACAAACAAACAAAAAAAACCCACAAACAAACAAAGTGGCGGTCAAGAACAATTTGAGAAACTCATTTGTAAAACACCTGAAGCTGAGACTGTAATATTATTAAGTGACAATGGGTAAAAAAAGTGCTATAGAAATACAGGGATAAGTGGATTTCTCTTCTCTGCTTGCTTGCCCAGGTGCCTCAGAAAGGACCTGTCATTTATTTTTCTGCAGGGAGAAGAGATAAATTCCTTGCCTGACAGGATTGTCTGCTTCATCTTGGAGATATTTGCCTTGAGGCTGTATGGAGTAGTCTTTTTGGCTATAGCTTATTATGGCTAACATTGAAATTAATGAGTCATTTCATAAACCTCCATCACTAAATCTGGGTTGCTTTTTGGCTAAGATCAAAGAAATACCATGTTCATTTTCTAGTGCCCCCCAATTTTTGAGCACTGTACTGCTGAAACATTTAGTTATTACTTAAATTTGTAGATCCAAAGTGTTGGTATATATATTAACTAAATATTGTGATCAAGAACTAGTAAAAAATGCATGATTAAATTACTTTTCAGGAATAAAAGTTTTAATCTTGCTAACGACAGGTAGGAACTTAAGGTAGAAAAGATATTCTTAGGAGGGTGGGTAAAAAGGGTTTTAACAATCCACAGGAAAAAACGTAAAAAGAAAGTTTCAGTTGCTGCATTTCCTGGGAAGAAAAAGACTTTTATTCCCCCCCCCCCCCCTTTATTAGTCTACAGAGATCTCTTGCACAATGAAAATATTAATTAGTATCACATTATTAATAGTGTTTTCAATGAAACTTTCAGTTGAAAGAGCCATGTTTTGGGACAGTTTTGTTCAGTTCTCTGACAAATGAAACCAGTAAAACTGTATCAAGTGAGATATGAGACATGACTAGGATCCTCTGGTCTCATTTTATAATAATTATTTTGCTGTGTTTGGACTTAAAGGAACAAATAAATGGGGGCTTCATACCCTGCCTCATCTCACATAGCCTGAAATGCTAGCTGAAGTGCATAGCTATCCACCAAATTATTTTCATTCAGTTATAATTTTGGGTAGCTGGTAAAGCAGGGTTAACTTTAAATAATGCTTTGGGTGAAAACACAGACAAATGATTGTGCAGTTTATTGTAAGAAAGTAGATTTCATTTGTGAATTTAGAAAAATTAATAGAATGAGTATAAAGAACAACTCTGAAAATCACTTATAAGTTTCACATTTCCCATGAAGCCATAGATGTAAACAGTTGGTGATAGTGAGTTGACTGTACTTTGCCTTCCTATGATACTTCTTTGAGCTAGAAGTGATGATAAAGAATTATTTATTCATCATTCTTTAGGTACAGAAACTGTTTTTCAAAATACTGATATTTTTCCTGTAAATATTTTTTAAAGCTCTAGTTTTAATAATATTTTTGTAATATTTTTCTTTAGTCTTTTAAGATGCCATTTTAATATGTGTAAAGTATGTTTAAGATCATCAATTTGGAAGTGCATATTGAAAGGATATGTTGATAGGAACAGTGCCTGTGTAAGAGGAACTCATTTTTCATTTCTTAAATTATGAAATTAAGACAGTATATTCACAGTAAATACAGTTTATTCTGTTGATAGATTTTAAAAATATTTATGTCTGAGTATACTTATATAAAGACAGAAAAACTTTTGCTAATGTAAAAAATCACAGGAAGCAAAATTTGCAGTTAAAAGAAAAAAAAGGTAATGTGCTTACGTGTGGATCATCAAATGTTTCTATTATTTCCATATCTCAAAAGTCTTAAAGTGTTAATATTTATAGTAACAGGTTTTATTATATTTTACAGTTTAATCTTATATTCTTAATTTATATGGGTTTATTGTTTAATATGACATTGTAATTTGGAGATTCAATAAAAACTTAACATTTCCATAATCGTTTCATGGAACTGAGCCTCTGTAGAAAACTTCAGAACATTCCACTCAGAGGCAGTTTTGTTTATCAGTGTTTATTTTCATCTCCCCTTAGGATACTGTAAGTAACCCAGTGTAATTGATTGTGAGAGCAATTATACATAAATCCAGGGAGGATTTTACATTCTGGCCACAGGGTTGCATGGAAATAATTCCTGTCTTTCTTAGATTCACCTGTTCATTTTATTACATATCAGTCTCAAAGTCTTTCTGATTTTCGTTCATTATTGCAGTGGTAAGCATGATACAACACAGATGCTTTTAATGCCAATGTCCTCACAATTTTATGTACTGGCTGCCTGGAGTTGGGCCTAATAGTTTATGTTTAACAATATTAATACCAATGTCACATGGAGGTGGTGCTGTTGATTTTTTTTTTTTTTAAGATGTGATGTCCTCTTCCTTACCACTGAACCAGTTCTGCAGCAGCTTGATTTGTGATTTGGTAAAGCACCATCGCTGACATGAATCATAAAGATGTGGCTTGGCAGCCCTTGCCCAATTCTTGGCAATTTTCACAAATGCAGAGTATTAAACAAGGTAGCTTAACTGTTCAGCTACCTGAATTTCCCATATACTTTTAGCTTACTAAGAGTTTTTTTCCTCTTTTGAAGGAGGGTTTTGTCTTGCCCCGCCTGTTGGTGTTATTCCCTGGGGGTTGGGAGAGGGAAGGTGAATGGTATCCACTTCTAGATTGGTAAAGTATTTTTGGAACTCTTCAGATGGGACTGTTACAAACTATTCTACCGGATAAGTTCAGCACTTCTGGTAGAGTGAAAGGAAACAGAACTTTTCCTCCAAGTATCCTTAAAACTTACGTGAAGTATAGTAAGTTACTAACATGTATGAAACAAGTAGGGGTTTTTAAATGTTTTGTTAGTGACTGTAAGGCTCTATAGTTGTTGCTGAAGCCTAAAATTTTTTTGCAGGGCTTAGCTTAATCTTGTTTAAGTCTTTTGACTACGGGTGTTTGGGGTATTCTTTTGTTCTGTGTTTTACCTGATGTTAATTATAATGAAGGATGTTGGAGGCAGAGAGCAGGACATGCAACTGGCCTAATAATACTCTGCGGCAAGATTTTTCTCCATCTCCATCAGGACCCATCCTGTTTTAGTACTTACTTTTAAGACGGCAATGCTGCTTCACCAAACTTCCTCCTACAGTGAGAGAAGTAGGGATAACTCTTGGAAAAAGTTTTGAGGCTAGTGACAAAATATGTTTGTCTTTCAGATCCCCAGCTCAAGGGTATAGTGACCAGGTTATATTGCAGGCAAGGCTACTACTTGCAAATGCACCCCGATGGAAGTCTCGATGGAACCAAGGATGACAGCAGTAATTCTAGTAAGTGACTGCCCCAGGGGAATGTCTTAATCGCACACGCAGACTGCATCGCTCAAGTGTGTACGCGCAGACACAGTGTTAATGCCTTTGGAGGGTTTCTGAATGTGTTTTGTCAAAAGGAGGAGGGTTCTGTCCGTTTGAAGCCTCATGACCACCAGCATGGCTCATGCAGGACATTGGCCTAAATGCATTCCCTCTGAAGGAGAAGGCGTAAATGCTGATGGACCTCAAGGGTGAGATATTTAGGCCAATGGTTGTCTTCTGGTAATTTTATTAAAATGTTAAAATTACATTTAAAATAGTTTATAAATAATATACTGTATATCTAACATAAATGTCTTATCTTCAAATAAATAACCAAAAAAAAAAAAAAAGATGGAAACAAAAATTCCTTGAAAATTCTGATCATATGGGCCCTGATTCAGCAAAGCGAACAAGTGTATGGCTAACTGTCAAAGTTCTGCTTAAAACACATGCTGAAGCACCCTGCTGAATTGGAGCTAAAGATCCCATAGTCCCCATACCAGCAAGAGTTCCAATGACTTTAAGAGAACTTCTGCCAGTGTAGGGACTGCGACAGTGGCAGTTTTAAAAAATATTCCAAACAAAAGTGGTCTTGAAAGTCCATGGGTTGCTGGTTTGTTACTGTTTTCCTATGATACTGCCACATAATTTTATTCGGTGAGTGTATATATGTTTGATAACTTCAGCTGCAAATGATAATTAAGCAAACCTATTCTTACTCTAGAAACGGTTGTTTTTTAATTTTCTGTTTAGCAGAGAACATTTGTATTTTGTTTATTTTAATGATAATGGCATATTTAAGTAACATTTCTGTGTGATCTCGAGGTCTATTTTAAGCATTTTTAATACAAAAGATTTATCTTTTTATTATGCATATGTAAATAAGCCTTTAGTTTCCTCAGAAATGTTGGAATTAGGCTATAGAAATTAAGGGATTTGAGGTTTCTGCTTTGCTTTCATTAGGTCCCTGTTTTATCTGTTAATGCACGGCTGTCACTTTTAACACATTTCATCAACAGATAGCATGATCATCTGTTATTGTTCTTTTTTTTTTTTTTTAGAATTGGGAAAAATAATTGATTAATCTATTTTGATGTGTATTTCTCTGCTTGTTTTCCAAGTGTTGTTTTATATCACACACACACCCCCCTTGTTTCTTTTCTTCCCTTCTTCCCTCAGTGTGTCCATCTCTCATGACCGCTTCTGTACTGGACTAGATAGTAAGACCTTGTACAGACAAGCTCGTTATTGCTTTTTACAGAAGCTTTGTCTATATGAGGTCCAAGAAATCTGGCTTGGAGTGTGAGTGTGTTTCTCTCTCTCCCTCTCCTTGTCTCCCTGCCCATCTCTCTCTTATTTTCAGCTTCAGTGAGGAGGTGTGTATGACTGCAACAATTTTGGAATATTTCAATGTTATTTCTGAGGTTTTAAAATCTTAAAACTCTATGGACTTTGAATCTTTGCAAAACTAGACCATAGTGCCTTACTTTCCTCTTTTCACTGTTGTCAGCTTTAAAAATCTTCCTTTATATTGCTTACTATGTCATTCTCCCTTTCTCTCCTCTTCCCTGCCTTTCTGAATTTCCATCTGTATGCCATATCTCTTATTCTTGTTGTTCCAGAATGCAGAATGAATATTCCATATTATAAATATTCTGAAATATAAAAATTGTCTGAACTTAACCAAATACCAGATAGCAGTATTGCGTATTTTGGAAAAATGCTGTTAGATAATATCGTGTTTTATTTCAATATGATTTTTAGGCTAATACAAGTTTTTTTTCCATAATGAGATATTTTTCTGTCTTTAGCTGGTGTGATTCACTATTTTTTTTTCTTCATTAGTCCAATTTTACAATATTGTTTAGTAAAGACAGTTTAGACCATAAGAACGTAAAATTACTATTTGCCAGGAAAGCATACAATTTCCACCTTAAATTTTGCAGGTATATATGTATCAACACTATATTAAGAGCTGAAAAGATTGATCCGTTTGGTATATTCATGAATATATGAATATGCGTCTCTTTCTTTCATGCTGTCAAGTCTTTCTCCTCAGTTCTTATCCCTTCCCACTGTTTCCTTCCATTTCCTGTTGAACTTTTTGTTTCCTATTGCTTTTCTTTATTGCAGCATAGTTTGTTTTTCCTTTTCTCTTTTACTTTAAAACAATAATTTTTTCATGGATAGAATTCCTAGTATTTTGATATTTTATTTTGTGAGCTCCTTATCATGATAATCTCCATCTGAAGCATACCAGTAAATAAACTTTGGCAGTTGTCAGAGGGGAAAAATCCTGCTTCTGACCATGGAGCTTGCAGGCTGCCTATTTAATGTGCCCAGTGGGCGAAAGGCTGGACGTACATTAGCTGTCAATAGGACAGGTAGTATGTTTACCTTGATAGTGAGGATGACTTCCATTCGAAGTGTGTTTCATAAAAATGGAGGAAATACAGACTGCTGAAGGATGTGCATCTCTGCCAGCCTTCCACCCATCTCTGCACTATTCACTGTCCCTGAAGCCTGTGAGAGTCCTCCTCATGCACTGACCACCTGAGTAGCTGAGTGTTGGAGAAGCCAGAGTGAGTGAGTAGCGAATGACAGAGAAGTGATTTCTCTTTTGTCTTCAGCATAAAACTGTTTGAAGCTTAGTCATGCCACTGCTTCGTGTGCTATTGACAATTTGTTCTGTGTCAAGCAGTTAGAGTGAGTGCTTGAAGTTTAAATTCCCTCAAGAGCATGTATCATTTTGTATTCATTTTACATGTATGTCAGTAAAGTTACATGCTACTGGAATCATAGTGTTATAGAAAGGTAGCACAAAGTCAGATTAAGATGTAGTCTGTTCAAATTGAGTGGTTCTGTTCACAGCTGTTTTTTGTTTGTCTGTAAAGCTTCTTGGTAGTCTCTTTACTGTGACTTTTTGCTTCGATCTGAAGTCAAAATTAGTTTTACCACTGGTTACAGTCAGCTGATATAGTGCAAGCTGTTGCTCTGGCTTGCCTTAAGTCTGAGTAAAGGGTAGAGTCTGCAGGGATAGATGGCAATATTTGTAATGTATTGCTGTGCACAAACCCTTGCATGAAAAAGGAAGAAAGAAGTGACTGCTTGTAATTGCATCTCTGAAAGTACTTTTGTCTGCTCATGTTGGTGGCCATACTATTAGAACCCAATCTAAATAAACTGATGGGTTTCACGTCATTGTTTTAAAATATTTTTTTTGGTATATTTTCCAAGTTAGTGATGTTTTGTGACAGAGTATGAATTAATGCACCTATTGGTTAATGGTGCTGAGTTTCCTTAGATCGTATCACCAGACCAAGGCTGTTTGCTTAAACCATCCTGTGTGCAGTATCTATTTTTTTGCCGAACTCTCGGTGATGTGTGGAAAGAGGTTTTATTACATTGCTTTTCTTGTTTTAGCTGGTTTTCTTTTTCCTTCCTCTAATGCCTTACAGTTTCTGCTTTGTTTTTGTGGCTTGTTGGTAGTGCTAGCAGGAGTGACTGTGGTTAAAGCTGTAGGCTTGGTTACTGAGGTCCTACTCAGTGTAGTTGTCCCTCTCTAGCTCTATTTTTCCTGTATTTTACAGCAGTTCTCAGCATTTCTTGGTGTGAATGGAACTTGCTTCAGTGTTGTCCATTGGCCTCATCATTATTAATTTGGAAAAACAAGCTCCTTCACAGAAACTATAAAGAAATAGAAGAGATTTCCATGTTGTACTTGTGGTAACAAGTGTTACATTCCCCTCTGGTCTTCCTCCCCACCCAAAATGGCTCATTTTCAGGCTTTGGTCTGTCTTCAAAGCTTTGTCTCATGAATGAAGGCTAGGTTTAGTAGGAAGACTAGTTAATTGGAGAAATAGGCAATTCTGATTCTTTAATTTCTGAGATTGAAACCCTGAATCTCTCAGTGCTATGGCTTATTTTGATTCACCTGAAGAGTGTATCTTGACCAACAACCACGGCAAAAATTCAACATAAATTATGATACTTTCCGTAATGGGTGCTAAAACTGATTTTAACACTCAAATGTTGCTATTTGTGCCCCTTATGAAATTACAGTCATGTTTAAAACAGATTAAAAGAGCATTACTCATTTGTAGCCTTATTTCATAAACTGATAAATGCTAAAGTTAACATTACCCAAGCAGCTTTGATTTGGCTGTGCTGTACACATCTCTTGCTTAATTATGCAGCAACATGCTGTACTTCCTTTGTGGCACTTGATACTTAGTAGAGTTGCTGTTCAAGAAATCATGCGTTCATTTAACATTCCTTTATTTTCACCTTTAAATGCATGCTCCTAATGCTCTATTCATATCTTCCAAACTGAATATGGAAGTATTAACTTTTTAATGTCTTTCTAAAGTACCTACCACTATCATATTTTGGTTTGAAGATATTAATAAAATAATCTTCACAGCACCCTTGTAAGGTAAAGGAGATAATTAGACAGAAATAATGTACATGAAGATTAAAAAACAACACCTGCAATGCTGTTAAATTTGGATTACTGAATGTTAAATTTGGATTACTGAACTGAAATATTTGCAGTCTGATTTTCATACTGTTTTTTACTGTAATTTCAAAGAATTACACAGGCATTTAGTCATCTATTTACATCACCTTTGGGAGTTAGGTTTTCTCCCATCAGTATAATCTTAGTCAGTGTGACAGGATCAATGCAGGCCATGTTCAGCCATACTAAAAAGTACGTTTTAATTATGTCTTGTGTAACGTCAGGCAGGTAGTACAGGTTTGCTCCATAAGAAATGGATGAATATAGTACCAACTTCCCTGCACTCATTGCCAATCTAAAAGATGTTCTGATGGAGTCATCATTTTTGCCTGTAGGCCTGCAGATGGAAATAAATTAAGGAAATATTTGATTGCAGATTTGGTGCTGTGGGAAGCTTTGTTAACTGCCACCAGGGCCGTGCACATGCAGAACAGACAGCAAATCTATAAGCCTCAACCAACTGGTCTGTAGCAAACTTCTTGAGGAAAAAAGTGATCTGTAATGGCAATTTTCTTGTAGCTACAAGCCAGTTGTATCTAAATAGACTTTCACAAGGATATGGAAATATGGCATTCAGATTTTAAGTTAATAGACAAAAACCCAGGAAAAAGATATGTGGTGGTTTTGTGTTTTGCTCAAGGAAGGAGTTATCAAAATGTGGACTTTAGCTTTGGTTAAAACTTTCAGAGGATTAGAATCTAACTCCAATTTATTCCTGCAAATCCCCTCCACCTAAAAAAATAACCTTTTCATGCCAGTTGTTCCTGTTAACTGGCCCCCTACCCCCCACCCCGCCATTTTCTGATCTTGTGTGTGGTGGAGTAGGCTTGCAGGCTTAGGAAGAGGGAGAGAGACCATTTGCTTTACGGTTGTGGTTTAGATGGAATGCAAAGCAGAGCTAAGAGAGCGGGCACAGTCTCAGCACTGACAAGGCGCAATGGTTTTACTCATACCATTTTTGACGATTGCCTCACTTGTTTTCCCTGATGTTCCCACGTGTTACGGTTGGATTTGCCAGGCTTTATACTTAAGCATGCAGCGTGGGAGCACAGAGCACCGGGCAGAATTACATTTTCTGGGCTGTTCCCAGGTACCCCCCCTCTCAACTCATCTGTGGACTCACTGGGCTGGTTTTAGGTACATGAAGATATTCAGGGACATCACTCCCCACTTAGTTTTGGTTTTGGATCATTGTCTTAAAGACAGAGGGAAGCTGGGGACACAGTTCTTTTTCAGACACATAGCTTTGGCTGTACAGACCTGAAATGCCAGCAAACTCTGAAAGGCTTTCTGATTTTCTCAAGGCAGGTTCTTATTAGAGTGTGGGATAACACAGGCGACTCTTAGGAAGGTTTGAAATGTATAATTGGGCACAGAAGTCCTGCTCAGTAAAGAGTACTGCACAGCCATGTTCTGGAGGAAATTTAATTTCCTTTGGCCAGCTTCAGAGCATGTAAAAACCACATGCTGTGCCTTACTGGCACGTGTTTTGCTGACCTCAGTATGAAGCACATTGCTGAACATTTATCAATCAATAACTGAATGTAGACTGGCCTCCCTAGTTTCACCCAATATTGAGAGTTGAAATATTGAAATAGTTGAAATATTCAATATACACTGAAACTGAAATATTTTGCGGAAGTTACTGAATATTCTGTATGTACAGAATTACAGCATTTCAGATCATGCACTAAAATTCTATGATCTTAAAATAATTATAGGATCTCTGACAATCTCCGATTAAAACTTGGTGCAGTAAAAGATACATTATATGCCCTCCTTGGTGCTTTCTAAATTCACCAGCAACTATATGCCGCTCTAGTAGTTTTATAGGTTGCATAAAACACTGCCATGTTACAGGCCTCTAATTCTCCTTCAGAGATGTTTTGTTTTTTTCTAGCTTTGCTGCTTTATTTTTATTGGTAATACAGCAAGTTATATCTACGTTCCAGAAGTTTTGACTGAACCACTATGATTTAGAGTTATTTTTCGTTAGCAGTTTTCTATGGCTGACTTGTCTTTGTGTTCGTCTCTTCTCTTTATACAAGTACTGTCTGTTTTTCCTTCCTGGTGCCCCCTCAGTTGTTGCTGCCCTGCCTCTAGCATGGTGTTCATATCCAGGTTTCCTTCTGGAATTTCTTTTCTTCTAGAAAAAAAACAACTTAACTGCCATCTGAAACGTAGTTTTGTTGTGACAGACTCCCCCTGCACCACCCACAATAGTGGTTTTGCTGGTTTTGACAGTTTCATTTGAGGGTAATGGCTGACGTTTGGGGTTTTTTTAACTTCCAAATGATATTGAACATTTGAAAGCCCTCAAGTCATGCAGTGTTTCACCTATATACTCTTAGGATATCTTGTCCATGGGTGCCATATTTCATTAGTTTACATTTATTTTGTATAGATTAGAGAGGGAACCTTGTCTGTACTCAGTATTTTTCTAGTGAGCAGCCCAACAAGATCCTAGTATGGTAGAGACTTTTGGAAACTACAGAAATGAAAATGCTATATATTTGTGCTCATTCTTGTCTGATGTCATCTCTTCTGGTCTTCTTTGTAAACCCATAAATTTGTTTTCTGTTCTACCACAGCTCTTTTGAATATATTTTTCTTTCTACAGCTGTAGGAAGTGCTCTGCTACAGCTTGATACTGGCTTTGTGCATTCCTAAAAGGATCTTATGTATTCTTTTTCTGCGTGACAATGTTGAAGGAAAAGCTTTTTTTCCCCATCCACTTCTATCTCTAAATTCTAATAGTCAACCTATGTTTTTTGTCATTTGTAAAGATTTGATCATCTTCATCATAAACTGTCTGTGGCTTTTGTGTCCTTTCACAAACCAGGAATTTTCACAACCTGAGAAAATGTACTTATCCACTGCAATTACATGACCCATTTTCTCTTGATTTGGGCTTTACCTCTGGCATTCTGGTTACAGATAGCCTCATAGGTGACACTTGCAGGTCACACCTATGGATGTCCTTCCTAACCTTTGAGGAACTCACCATAGGTGTTACTGTGTTCCTGAGACCTGGGTTGGTGGAACCATGGTCCTCACTGTGTGTGTTGAACACACAGGTTGTGCTTTTGGTTTTCAACAAGGACTTGTGTATCCTTGACTCATCCACAGTGGAAAAACAGTTAGCATGAACTCTGGCTCATCCAAATCTTTTCTTCCAACACTGTTTGTTGTGTGCTTTGCATCTGATTTCCTAGTATGAGTCAGTAAACTTAGTATAGGTGTGTGCTGGCATAATTTTTAGAAGAATTGGTCTGTGTCTCCTACTTATATCACTTTTTTTTGTTGTTCTGTGGTGAGACTGGTAAACTCTGGCTCTTCACACTGGTCTTTTTCAGACACTAATCAAAGCTGTGTTTGGTTTTGTTATTACAGAGGTGTATACCATTGCTAGAGTATCTGCTATTAGCTGTTTTTAAAATTATTTTATTTTTTTCCCAGAATTTCAGTCTTTGAACATGTTCTATATTCACTCAATAGCATTTATGCACATTTAGAGTCAAGCACATATTTTGGTGCTTTTCTGAACAAGGATAAGCCTCTGCCATTCCCTGAGGTCTGTGTACTACTGCTTGTATCAAATATAGAAGAAGAATCATAGAATCATAGAAGATCTCAAGTTGGAAGGGACCCATAAGGACTCATCAATTTCAACTCCCTGCTTCTTGCAGGATTCATCATTCACAAAAGCTAAAAAAAAAAAAAAGAAAAAATTAAATCACAGACCCCTTGACAGCAATCTTTAATGAAAGTACATCTTAATCCAAAATCATAAAAATGCCTAAGAAAAGAAAAAGCTACTTGCTAGAATCAGAGATTTATGCAGGATGGCTCACAAGTATTACCCTTATGATCATTTTACATTGATGAAGGAACTGTTGGGCTCTTTGACTCTTTTCAGATTGCCTGAGATACTGTCTGCAGCGCTGCATAAATGATTACAGTCCAGTCTGCTGTGCTATGTATTTGCTAGTTAGCACTTGTGCCAAATACCAGTCTATTGTGGGATTTATTGCTAGATAGATACTTAGGAAGTATCTAGAAGCAAGATTTTCTGTATTAGTTTAATTTTAAAATTAAAAAAAATTATACGGGGAGTAGTTTTCTGTCTTTTTACTAATGATGTTTATTAGAATATTGTAATAACCATAGTATATCCACATCTGGTCATGTTTTTTCTTCACAGCTTTATTCAACCTTATACCAGTGGGACTTCGAGTTGTTGCTATCCAGGGTGTAAAGACTGGGTTGTATATAGCTCTAAATGGAGAAGGTTTCCTCTACACATCAGTAAGTACCTTTCTGAACTCTGTTTAAGAGGCACAGCTCAAGTTGAAATCTACAGAGAAGTGAGATGCATATTCACTTTTAAGAAGTTCTATGATGTGTATATATGTATATACATATAGTACAGACACCTGTGTACCCATGTATGTATGCAGCTTATCTATAAATGGATTACAGTCAAAATTACTGTGTACTGTGTGTGAAAGTCTGTGTGTTAGCAGTCCTAACAAAACATTCTATAGAGCTCTTTTTCTGGTAGGCTATACTGGTAGTGTGCAATACACCACAAAGATTATTCTTTTCAATTAAATTCTCCAGAATTTTTAAATGAAGACTCACGATTACTTTCTTAGTGACTTGTTGAACAGAATCCAAAAGCTGCTCTAACAGTTACTTTACGTGTGTTGATAAGACTTACAAGTGTAACTTCCGTCTAAAAAGTCATTAACAACCTTACAGTTTATCACTATAATCTTGTATACTTAGCATTACTGATTTTCTTTATTTTCCTGATATCTGAAATAAAAAGTTCTGTGAGGGGCTGTATCTTTGTAGAATGATCAAAGTTTAAGGAAAAATCTTTTGAGTCACAAAGACTGCTGCATAAAGTGATCGGAAAGTCCTCAGATTGTTTAAGGTATTCTGAACGATTTAATGCTAATAACTCAGTGTGTTGTAGTGAATACAAAAATCCTCAGTTTTTTCTAAATTTAATGTCTTCACCTCCTTTGAAAGGCAAATAGACTTTAATATGAACAGGCAGTTCTGTCAGGTATTAACAAGGTGGCTTAAAGGATTTTTTCATTACTGTTTTTTTATTGCCATCTATGTTGAATTTATTTACATAGTGCTTTTTCCGTTTTTTACGTCACATAGTTCTTAATTCCCCACTGAATTACAACACAGTGCTTTGTTTTCAAAGTCCATTGAAAGGAAATTGGACAGATTAAGTTTCTGATGCCCTGAGGGAAAGTATTCTGTTTGTTTCAAATATACAATTGTCTTGGAAAAGCTAATTAGGAAGAAAAAATGGAACTAATCTTGAATGTCAATGTCAAGACAAAGAGAAAATTCATCATAAAATGTCTGCTGGAAACTCCAGCAGTACGATCTAAAACATCTAATTTCTTCTGTTCAAAAAAAAATTATATCACAGGAAAACATGCAATATTTGCTGTCCCAAGGAAGAAAACTAGAAGAAAAAACCTAGAGCTATTAGAGAAATCGCATTGCTGATTTCTCAGTTCCTTCAATTCATGTGGGGAGTTCATTTCAGTATAATGGCATGAACAGTACTTTTTTAATGTGTTGCTACAGTTAAGAGTACATTCTTGACAAGCACTGTTTCTGAAATAAGTTCTCAGTCCTTCAGAAAGAAATATAATTTTCAGAAAATGAACAGTTTCCTGACGGGTAATTCTGTGCAGGGAGGGACCCTACATGAACAAATTCTGGCAGCCACTGTGTTTATGTATTGTTCTGGAGATGGTCCAAGTTAAATGAATGGTGTCATCTGAGGAAGGGAAAGGAGTGGAAAGTACAAGGCAAGATAAGAAGAGATGACTACATCCAAACTTTGAATAGATGTGAACCTGACCCTTAGAACATCCTCAGGTGTAACAAGATATTTCTGTCATGCCAGTGGGAATCTGAATTGCTTTGTTCCTATGTCTTCTTTTTGAGCAACACAGATTACTTAGGTTGTGATCAGTCTCATGGATATAAATAAAAGATTATGTATAAGGAAAATATAATCCACATGTTTAATGTTTTGCAGGATTGCATATTCTTCATTGTCACTAATGGCAAGATTTTTGGACTTGGTGACTTCATATATTCCTGTAGTTATTGGCAACTTAAGTACTTCTGAATTTTGTTCTGTGAAAGTTGTTATGCTTTGAGTGTATTCCACTTAAAAATTTCTTGAGAGAGTGTCTCAATCTGTCACTTTACCTTGTGTGAGGTAAGGAAATGAGTGTTTTCAGAATGTACTGCTTACTCTTCCTCATGCAGAGAATGAAGAGTGGCCCATTAAGTGACAAAGAGATGTGACACATTAGAAAACTCAGTGGAAGCCTTTAGTTTTGGTATGTCTACAAAGTTATTTTCAACTTACACTTTTGTCAAGTTGAAAAGTAGTAAAATTTGGTAATTATGCAAATTTAAAGGTAGTGATTTCAAAACATCAGTGCTGTAATACAGGTTTGATTGTTTCATATTAATCTATTGAAAACGTTGACAATCCATTTTTGTTTTAGCAATTGCCTGCTTTCAGCTTAGAGACTAATGCGTTTGAAAATAAGAAGACAAAGCATCAGAGAGAAGTCTGTCTTCTCCCTGAGGATCAAGATGAAGAAATACTGTGTGCAGAATTTTTTAAATACTGTCATTTGTAGAAAAATCTTTTTAACCAATCACTTTCGATTACTGTCTTGGTGGAATTTTTTGACTTTTTGTCATGGTTGTATATCTGTTGCACCTAAATGCAGAAGTTGTATATTACATGTCATACATGGTTTTCCCTTGGCTATTCAGGGGAAGATGGGAGAAAAAAGTTTTCTAAGTTTCATATGCCAGCTATCATCGAGGAAAAAAAAAAAAAAAAAAGTGGCACATAATGGGAATGCGAGTTCAAGTTTACATATATTTAGATATATTACCAGTTTCTTACATTTTAAAAAAATGGAAGCATGCACTATAGACTAAGTAGCATTTATAGTCTGAGTTGAGACTGAAGTCCTGTATAGTCCTCTGCAGAATACTTCAGTGTCCCTTTTTCCATTCACAGTATATGAAAGCCCTAGCTTGTGAGAATATCCTACACGTTGATGCCTCTTTTCAGAGACTGAAGGCCCCAGCTCAATTATTTTTGTCATAGGCTTCACATTATGTTGACTAGCTAAGCAGCGGCACTGACAGGAAAGGTATTATGTGTGATCCTGCTTTCTCTGATATGAAGTAGCGACTAAGAGGGAAATGAAGGTACAGTGACAGACCAGTTTTACATACAGATTATCAAATACAGGTTTGCATTGTTTTATTGCTTTGTTTGGTTTTTTTTTAATATTTTTTTAATGGTTGTGTCAGTTTGGGAGTTTCTTGGTTTTTTTTTCCTATTTTGTTCTGCTATATTTAAGATTTTTTCAAATAATTCACAGAATTAGACCTAGAAAAAAAGTGCAGAAGTATCATAGAGGAGTGTTACAGCAGTATTTCTTTCTTAGAACAGAAATAGAAGGACAGCAAATTGTGTAGGAAAGTCAGTCTCCAGAGCTTTTCATATCTGTTTTGCCTGCTGCAGCAGTTGAAATTTCTATTCTGTCCTTTGGGGATGGATCGAGTCAGGGTCCCTAACATACACTATCAAAGCCTTGCAAATAAAGGAGAAGCAAAATCTTTGCAGTTCGATATGGCTTTGCAGAATTCCTGAAAGAAAATACTTTTCCAAAGTTATAACCTTATTTTTCAATGCATTTAAAATAATTATTGTAATACCATGATTTATTATTTTCTGTCATATAAAATATGAGAACAAGAGCCTTTTCATGTTAATTTTTTTCCTTGCACTTTTAAGGGTTAGCCCACTTAAATACTATCCATTAATCTCACCTTTCTTTAAGTTTTGGTTTATTGCATCCAACTTCATTTCTCTGTGTGTATGTGTGTGTATACTTACACTTATATATGTATATCCATATATATATCCAGTTCTAATCAAGATATATTTATTTAGTGGCAGCCACCCAACTCTACGTGTATGTTAGTAAGTAATAAGAATTATAAAAATGAGTTGAAATTTATTTTGGATGGATTAATGAACTGTGAATAATTCAGTATTTATGACTGACTTCATCACTGTGAAAGCCAGTTGGAGAAGCTGGATTTTTCCACAAAGAACCATCTGAGTTACTAGCAAGATTTTTGACATAATAGTTATGGACTTTGTATCCAAAAATATGCCTTACTCCTATCTCGCCTTTGGAAAGGGTGGGCAAGATAAGGTTTTCTTTCCAGGGTTGATTTTGTCAAAATCAAAAGGAGAGGAACTGGATCCATGCACTGGAAAAATGAGCACAGCTGCAGGGATTCTCCATGGGGAACAGGTATTGCCTGCAGCAGGAAGATGGCAGTACAGTACATGATGGCAGAAGCTTTTGTTGGTTTTGATGCTAATTTTGGTCAACTCACTTTGAAAAAGGTTCACTACTTCAACTTTCAGGGGAGCTGCAGCTTCTTGTTTTTTTTCTAGGATTTTTTTCTGTCATAACAGAATGGACTCAGAGGTAAAACTTCCAATATGTTAGTCCATTCTATGATTCCTGTTTTTCTAAGGTGAGGATAGGAGTCTTCTTGGACTGTATCAATGAATTTCTCTGAAGAATTAATTGATGTATCTGGGAGGGTTTGAAAGGGTGACTGGGGTGGTTTTTTTCATCCTAGAAGCAGTTTAGTAGGGTGTTACCAACGTTTGGTGGCTACCAGAGTAAGAGAAAAGGGAAAAACTAAAATGTAGAAAGGAAAAATTTGCTAAGTCTAAACCACCTTTACTTGCTTGTGCTCTCTTCTTTGTGTTTCCTTTTTATCCTTTTCTTCTGCCAGTTTTCACTGAAACCTGAGGCGAGGACAAAACCAGAAAGGGAGGAGTACACCTGTGGTATTGTCAGCAGCAGATACTAAAGTCATAGCAATCCACTGCATGGTTTCTTAGTAAGGCTGATGAACTACAGAGATGCTTTAAAAGATGACTGAGCCTGCAGGGCCAGGTCTAAACTGCCTGGTCACCTCTTCCAGTGTGATGCCTGGCTGGACACGTGCACTGTGGCTCCAGAGCTCCTCTTCTGGGTATGGGGCAGTGGGAACCTCACTGAGAATGTATAGAGAGTAATGGAGAGACATGGCTGCATTTCTGGGAGGTCTTACCAACTTTTTGTAATGTATTTCAGAATTAGCAATGGCACACTACTTGCTTTACAGAATAATTATCCTGTAAGATGGGAGGTTGTGTTTGATCTGCCATGATACATGGTGCTGAGGGTGTTGGAAGGGTGTTGGTTGGGTAGTGTTTCTCCAGCAGTAAGATATCAGTCCGTGTCACAGCCTTCACAAATGAGAGAAAACATCAATATCTGTTGCTGGGAAGTGTATTTGTTATATCGCTCTGGCAACTCTCACCTGAAAGAAAAGCCTTTGAAGGTTTCTCCTGACATTTCAGCAGCTTCCCACTGCTCGTATTTCCACCACTTCTTTAAGCCCACATAATTGACCTGTCTGAGAACAAAATTCAACCTCAAGGAAGAAGATAGGAGCACAGACAGTACAGCCTGCAAAAGAGTGAGAACTGAAGTAATCTGTATTTCTAGTATCTAAATCAAAGTCAAACAAAAGATAAGTTTCTGATAGCTTTTCATAGAGCCTTTCTTTATGCTTTGGAACAACAATGCTTCACGTGTGCAGTACTTTGAAGGTTCAAAGGTGCATAAAACCTTATAATAAACAGAACAGAAGGAAGCTTAAACTAGGGAAAACCAAAAAGGAAATGTGATGTTTTATAAGAATAATCAAAAAGAGGTTAATGTGACATCAAAGCAGCATTATTCTGTTGATTTTGTGTTGTCACAGTATAACCGGTTGACTTACGTTTTGGCAGAGATTGTTCCCCGTCTTGCAAGATACTGTAGAAATAGTTAGGAATGTACCTCTTTAGAGAGATGTGGACAAATATGAGCTTACTTCACGATTTCAAAGAGGTAGACTTTTGTTCTAGTAGTCAGAAGTATACTGAATAATAGAATAGGGTAAATCTTGTTGCTCTTGAAGGTATCTGTGCTTTTGTGAATGTAAGCACATCAGAGTGGAGGGGTTCCTTTAATAATATTGTGATCAATAGGAAACATTTTCTTACACTTTAGGGTCTAAGTCTCCTCCCATGCTCTTATCTCCCAGCATAGACTTTACTAAAACAGAGACAGGACCTTAGTTCATTTGTCATGACCTGTGTTGTGGAACTACTCTGGCATACTTCGGAGTGAGCAAAACAGGTGAATTTAATTATTTGAAAATCACAGCTTATGTTAACCGTGGTATTTTAAGAGTGTAAGCACATAGACCTTATGCAAGCTCCATCAGC
Organism: Ibycter americanus; assembly: GCA_035590275.1. Taxonomy (NCBI): domain Eukaryota; kingdom Metazoa; phylum Chordata; class Aves; order Falconiformes; family Falconidae; genus Ibycter; species Ibycter americanus. Next base: position 58,582,528 of record JAVJGI010000014.1, on the reverse strand, counting down.
TAATTTTAAGGTCTTACTACTAAAGTACTTTCTTACGTATGAATACCTTCTTTGCGTAGCCCATTATCTTTTACTCCATTTGATATGGATTGGAAGGTGACCTGTATTTGCTTCATATAACCAAGTTTGTTTGAGAGGGGAGTAAATAGCATGTTTGAGGGCTGTGTTCCTCTGTAACTTGGGCTGCATTGCTCAAAAGGTAAACAAGTTCAGCATGTTCCAGAAGTAGTCGAGATACACTGACAGGGAGGAGGAAATCATCTGCATGGTTTATGCTTATTTGTGTCTGTGTTTGGAGGTAGGTAATTTGCCTCTCAAGTTGCCTGCCAAAAATAAATACAGAAAATTGCTAATGTATTGATTTATTCTATGGTGGCACTTAAGAAACAACTGGTAACATACGCCCGCTGCATTGAACAAAATAGTGCCAGATGTCCCTGCTACAAAGTATAGTAGAAAAGGGGTACAGAATGCATTCTAAGTCCATGACACTTTTCAATAGGTTAGGTTTTCAGTACATTTTTTGATTGAATGTGCTGAAGCCAATGTTTTCACACACAAGATAAGGGAAAAAGGAGGCATGCACAGACACATGAGAGTTTGATAGGGCAGGAGAGAAGTGAGAAGGAAAGAGGTGAATGGAATGAGGCTGACATGAGGAGACTGTGATAAGCAGGGATTTAAGAAAGTGGAGAAATAGCACAGTTGAACAGAACAGAATTGTAGGAAGCCCTATGATTGTATCATCATTGTAGAAATGTTTATGATGATATCACTGTTGTTTGAGTCTGCTTGCATTTATTACTACTCATCTGAGTGTTTCACATGCAGAAATGGCTCCTATTTGAACTACAGTTCATAAACAATACTAGTTAAATAAACTACTTTGAATATAGAAAAAGATAGTACTATAAAGATGTAGTATTTTAGTGTGGCCTCTTCATCTGTGGCAGCTGTTTCACCTTCCTGCCATTTAAATGCTGCACTGGGGGTAATCACAGAATTTTTCTCAAAACTTGCAGTGATGTTTATTGCCGCTTAAACCAAATATGTGTGTTTTGTTTGTTTCATTAATGTTCACAGTATCCTTGACTGGACTTAGTTGATTTTTTTTATCTATAAGAAACACTTCCATATTTGCTTAAAATATTTATTTGCCTTTTCCACATTGATCTCTCATATGCACATGCAAAAAATCTCTTGATGTGTGTGTTCTCTTTCCCTAAGGTTACAGAAATGTAGATAAATGCATCAAGGTTAAAAAGCTGCCCTTCCAAACTTCCTGTCAAAGCATGGAAGACCACAGGGTCGGCAGGTGCAGTTGCGTATTTTTCAACTAATAATTGTATGACAAGGAATAGTAACTATCGGTAGGTATGCTAAAATGAGGTAATCTAATGTAATGTTTCAGGAAGAAAGATGATTGTCACAGGGATCAAGAGGAATGCTTTCCTCAACATATGGCATCACTTACTATAGATGTGCTGATGGAAGTTTGCCTCTGAACTATTGCACAATGGTCACAGCCAAAGGCTGAGCACAGGCTTGATGGACCAGCAGCTTAATCTAGTCTGTCGAATTTCTGCTTCTGGCAATTCTGCCTGTTACAGTAACCTCCCTGTATTTTTGGCCAAATTTGTTTTGTTGCATAGATAGAACTACGCTCTTCTGGATGTTTCTTTATCCTCAGTTTTGTTGTTCTTTGACATTTGGGGTTATCTGTAATCCTAAATGTTGAATGCTGTCTCACTGTGTATTGTGTAATCTTCCAATACCCCTCCTGTCTTCTGTTCTTTTACTTCCCTGGTAATTGTCACTGCAGAAGCAAAAAGATCATGTTTGCAATTTCTAATTTTCTATTCATTATGATTTAATCTTACTCATTCGTTGCATCAAAGTATGAAAAGTAGCTACCAAAGATTTAAAATCTCTCAAATTTTAGACAATTATCAAAAGCATGATTCCAAAACAAAACCCTACTACTTCTTTCTGTTATTGGTTGATGAATATTCAAAATATTTGAAGATTATTGTAGATGGATTGTACGGTAAGTTTAAACCCCTTTTGTAATAAATTTTATTCTTATAATGTAAAGACTTCTCACTGCAGCATCAAAATTTCTAGGTAAAAAACAAAAAATAACTCTGCGTGGAGTAGAACAACAACAATTAGACACATGTGGTGCTATCACTTCTATAGCTGCATAGTTAATGCACCTTCTGTTATTCAGGGCTATTTCCAAAAGATATATGACTAGATACCAAGATAGATGAACAGAAATGAACTATGAGCTTTTAAATATAAAGTCTATTTAAAAAAAAAGAAAAAAATTCTGGTGCGTTGAAGAATGGCTTTAGTCAAGTAAAAAAGTGCTTTCATTATGTAGGAAAAATTCAGTATTATCTTGCAGAAATGAAACAGTCAAATACATTTTTTAAATTTTTAATAATTTCTCTAAAACTTTTACTTAACTGGATCAGAGTATTTAAGTTTTATCCCACAATATTAACAGAAAAGATGAAAATATTGTATTTACTTATGTAATTAAAGAAAATTATGCAAGCATTCTATAACTTCAGGGAACTTGGTCAGGCACCCTATATAGCCTATAATCAGATGATGTGGGCTCAAGTATGTATTAGTTTATCGTTGTATCCTTGTAACGCAATTCTGTATAATATGTGGTCCTTAAGATTGAGCTGCAAAAGAAGGATAGTATATCTAATATGTCATTATAGTGTGCAACCCTACACAACAGGGCTTTGTAGAAAATATATGTTTCTATAAATACCAAATGTTGAAAAAAGCTGTAGCAGTCTTCACCACTGTTGTAAAATGAAAGCATTGTTTGCAATGCAATAGCTGTATGCGTAGCAATAGGTCTTCAGTATTAGTGTTATATATGTTAATGACTGACATAATAGTATTCATTATGTTCCTGTAAAAAACCACAGGTTTTGTATTATTGTTGATTTGTTTTGGTCTTGTTTTACCTTGCTACTATGCACATTTATTTTCTTGTTGCAGCACATTCATTTTTTCACTTACATAGGCAAGTGTGTAGCTAAGATTAGTGAATGATGGTCAGTGATGAAATGTCATCCTCTGTAATCTTCCCATATGCCAACTGCCTCTGTGGAAAAACTTGACATGTTTCAATTTCTTCCTCCTTGGTGAGACAGCTTTAGGCATGGGCTGGATCCTACAGGGAAACTTGGCCATCTGGGCATAGAAATGCTGATTCTGCATGTCCTGACTAATGACCCCTTACCCTGGCCTCTTGCTTGTTGGTGGAGCCTATTAATCCGGGAGCTGCCCTAGGGTGTTCATGGCCCCCTGTCTTATGGGTGCATGGGGGGGGGGGGGGCCACAGGGACTGCTCCCACCAGCTTTCCCTTGTTGAATTTTCTGTGGCCAAGGACTAGATGTAGTGTGCATCTTTGAAGAGCTGTGACAGTCTGTGGGTGAATATGTCCACATAAATGACTTGGATCATCTCTGAAGCCTTCTTATTCCCGTGGGACTAAACCTCTCTGAAAGGATAACTCGAGACTACTTTTTTTTCCCCTTTAGCTAAATTTGTATTTAACTATTTGCTGATCAGAGTTCACTTACAATGTGAATTAATGTGTTAGGAGTGAATTTTAAGTGTCTGTACAAAACTGGCTAGGAAAGCAAGCATCCAGTAACTTCTGATACACATTTGTAGCGTATATCAAGTCTTCATCTCCTTCTGGTTTCTCATATCAAATTCCTCAATTCTCCACTTTTTTTGCTGGCAACTTTCTCTAATAGTGATCCCTGGGGTGTTCCTATGGATAGTCCATGATCGTATGTCCTCATTTAGACAAGTATCATAGACCTTACAACCTGCTTTTGACTTTGTTCTTTGTAGAGTGTGCCTCTTTCCTGCCTTCTCATCTTTCTCTCATTTGGGACACCATTCAGTCACCAGAGAGGCAGTTTTAGGTGGAGACAGGCAGATACAGACCTCCAGGAGGAATGTATGAGGTTTATGTATGAGGTAACAAGACCAAGCATTAGCTGTGGCGTGGTATCAGAAGAACACCTAACAATAGCAGAGCTTTTTCTGCCCATAGCTTAGTGTAATTGCATGCAGCTTTAATCAAATAAAAGTTCCAGTTTCAAATTTGTGAAATACTCTCTGGACATTGGAGCCCTCCAAAATTCTCAGAAGTACCAAGTGTTGGCCTAATTTTGATGCTAATTACAACTGTTGATCTTATAGGTTGGCATAACTGATCACTTTCAAAAATCCCTCTTGCAAGGGTTAAACTGGCAAGGTTTATTGTGCAATGTTTATTCAACATATTCTATTCACTGTCAGATGAGAAGCTCTCTTGACTGATTCCTGTTGACTTGACAAGGATTCTTGTTTTCTAGCAGACTACAAATACAGCCTTGGGGACATACTGTCTCTCCCTGAGGGTGTCTCGAATAGAATCATAAATCTGTAGAAAATCAGCAGTCAAACCTGAATCCTGCACTAAAAGCGTTGGAGTACGGGTGAGTAGACGACTCACCCCATCGTGTTTGAATTCAGTTGTGATTGTTCTCTACATTCTGTTCTCCTGATATATTTGTCACTAAACATTTTGTAATAAAAAGTGACATGATGCCACTACCTCGTAAAACATGAACCCCTAGACTTAATATGCAGGATCTGCAGGAAAACCCTGTACTTTGAGTAAGCAAAACAAAAAGCTGAAGACTTAAATCCTTCTGGGCACCTGTGGATTTCTTTTTCCAGTAGTACATCACATTGCAGATAGCTTTGGCTTATCAACAGGATGATAAATTTTTTTAGCATTGCCAGATATTTACATTATATTACTTAATCTGTAGTGTGATTGTGGCTGCAAAGCTGAAAACGAAGTGTTTCGACATGAAAATGAAATACCAGTACTTTGTGGCTCTGCAGATATACACAGCTAAAAACCTAGTTTTCCACAAAAGAGATGTGATTGCCTAATTCACCATGGAATTGTTTACTTATTGCAGAATTGCCTAACGGCTGGTGAATTTTAAAAAGATAGGGAAAGAGTTTTATACCACAGGCACAAAACAAAATATAGCCAACATTTCAAAAGCATAATATGTTCTCTTTTTCATGTCCCTCTTGGCCAGCATCTGACTTCCATGTTGTGACTGATGTCCCCTAAGCAGTTCTACCCTGTCACATTGCAATTCAGTCTACAGGCCAAAACTGAGCATAGTCCAGATCATCAGGAAAGAGAATAATATTATGGAAAGATCTACTCCTGAAAGTAGCTTAGAAGATGTTAAAAATAGGTAGAAGTATAAGATTTTTTTAAATCTATTTGCTAGCTATTGCTACTATTTCTCCCACCAGTGTTTTACACTATTGGCTGAGTATGGCTTTATTTTTAAAACCCAAGGGTTTAATTTTTATAACATCTAAATTAAAAAGTAGATGTACCTGTGATTACCCACATTCTGCAATCCTTGTTGGTATTTTTTTCTTTATCCTAGAATGTCTTTGGATGTTCCCTGCCAAGGGAAGAGCAAGGGGCATGTTACTGTGATAATGTGAGAACAGACTGGTCAGACAAAAAAGTAAAGTATAATTAATCAAGAATAATCTGGAAGCACTATCTCTGTAAATTATTGATGTTCTCAGGGAGATATGAACTGAAAAATGTATTCTCTCAGAACTCACACGGAGTTGTAATTTCATACTTTCACAAGAATTACTTTTCCTTTTATAATGGCATAGAATAATTTTTAGATTTGGTAGGAATTTTTCCATTCATTCAGGAGTTATGGGGCTATACTTCAGCAGGTACCAGAAGAGTTTGGATAACTGTAAGCATCATCCTCATTCAGCTTCTTCTTGAGCAAAGTACAGCAGGGAAAATCTCTCTGTTTAACTCAGCATCTGAATGCTGTTAGTAAAAAATATGTTTAATTTCAACCTGCATACCTTGTGTTCCTCACCCCCCACCCCCCACCATTTTCTAGAGAACTCCTTCTAAGGCTTAGGGTAAGATAGATAGAGGCAGCTTTTAATATTATTTTCAACACTTACGTTGTTTGTGAGGCAGACTGAGTTGACCATTTTCTTCTTGACATTTGAAGATCAGGAGTGTGCCCTTGTCTCTTCATTTTCAAGCATCTATTGGTACAAGTAGCAAAGGAGATGAAGGAATTGGCCTTTCAGGCGTTGGAAGTGCCAACCTCAGAAGCATCAGCTGAGGCAATTCTATCACCCATTAGCATTCATTTGAGCAGTGAAGGTGGCTGAAGAATAGCCTCTGAAAACAGAATAAGAGATAGAATTGATATTTCCCCTTAATACTTACAGAAATTTGACTGCATCATTGACAGCTGATGGCATTCTGCCCTGTGCTATCCTACTTAGAACTGTGAAAGCCACTTTTCTTCAGTTGGCATGATTAGAGTAGAAGGTAGATCAGTTGATTTTTGATTTTCAAAGATTATTGTATGGAGGTGACTGCTCTATAGATGGCATGTGAGGAATAGTGAGATAGTGTCTAAACAACTGTGTCTAACTCACAGCTTTGGATGTGTAAGTATGGCATTGAGAAAGAAAGAGGCAGAAGAAAGGATTAGGGTTATGTGATTGACAGGTAGATCATAGCAGGTTCACTTCAAACTCTGACAACCATATGAAAACTGTCTCACTAGTAAATTTTGCGTGGAACTACTCAAGGTAAAAATAGCTTCACTTGAAACTGTTGGAATTACCCTGATAGGAAATGTGGGGGCACTGGCCATGTCACCTGCAGACAAGATGCCAAGCTCACACAAAGTGTCCTTTTATTCTGGCAGATCACAGATTTTGTTAGCTGTGAAGAGGCATGTTCAGTTTCATTTATCTGTATATCAGATCAAAGTCAGAAATACAGCATACAGAAATACTGCACTCTTGGTCTTAAAAATAAATACACTATAACCTTGTTATCCTCATTACTTTAGTAGACATATTTTTGTGTGAGTCTACAGTGGTAGAAGTGGTAGAAGTTTCTTGGACAGATTCTTGGAATTCGGTCATGGAAATGTGAAGAAAATGTTGATAGTTTGTTTAACTGGAAAGTCACAAAAGAAGTCCAGGAGTGTAACTGTTAACTTATGATATTACTAAATAAAGGAATGATAAGTAACAGTTGTGGTACTGTAGCTGATCACAACACCAATTCCTGAGTGTTAATGGGAGCAGAGGAAAGCTGAGTGTGCTCAGGTGTCACCTGAGTCAGCAAAAGAAGTGGGTTTTATTCTCATTGAACTTAAGGCAAAACGAAAGACATTACTTGTACTAATAAATACTGTCTGTTGTCTACATTAATGGAGTTTAACCAGAGTATTGCAAAATTAGTAGTAAATAGTAGAAAATCTTGTTGCTTGGTTAATGGTTTTGCAGGGCAAAAAGTAAAAATGACAGCTTGTGAAGATTAGAATATTTTTATTTAAGATACTAATTAAAAATTAAAAATATTTTGAAAGAGATACTTTGAAATTACCCAGATAAAAAGTTTACTTTATTTCCAGAAATAATGGCTCGACAGAATTTTCAAGATCTTGAATTGTGTTCTTATTTAGGCTTGGGGACTAGGCTGAAATATTGCTGAAATGTTTAGTCAAAATTCAAGAAAAACACAAGAAAATAACAACATAAATACAAACTTAATAATGCTCCTATTGCTTATATGTGTAAAAGGGTGTGTTAATATATATATGTCCACACACACATGAATAAAAGTAGTGTAAATTATTCATAAAGATGTAATCACAGACATTAAAGAAAAAAACAAACACAAAACTATTTTGAGAATGAGCCTATTCTCTGTTAATACACCCTGAATAATCCAAATTATTAGCTACTTTTACAAGAACTGAACCTATGTACTTTGGAAATTCAGAGTATTTCTTTCATACTTCTATCAATAAAAAAAAAAAATGTTGGTAATCGAATCAGGAAGCATTACATTCAAAGATATGTAACAGTAACTTTATAAAAAAATCAGAAAATTAGACAATAATTTTGCCACCTTAGTTATTACCATCTGCTGGTAATTTCTGATTAGTCTGGGTGGTATCTTTGTAAAAGAAAAGGGCTTCAGAAGTTCAGCAAATAAGTTTGTGCATATGTGATTTTTTTTCTCCAAAAAGATGAAACAACCTTTTTTCTTCACATTGTCCCATTCAGCAAAGTAACAAATGTTGAAAAATGCCTGCATCTATTTTGTCTCTTTTTTGTCAAGTCCTATTTGTTAAAAGTAGTGCTGAACTCTTTTCCTTTATCTCTGGATGGAAGAAGGAATTTTATTTGGCATTTCATGGCCTGCTGCTTTTTCTAAAGGTTTCCAACTCAGTTCCCCTCACTGGCAGACAGCAGGGGGTTCTCTAGCTCGTGTTTAAGATTGTAAGTAGTATCTTTCTGTTAATGTCAAATTGATATCGCTCGGTGATTGGAGTGACCTGGAAGCAGGCTCTGCTGCGTAAGCCCTTATTAAGGTGACATATTATTCCTTTATTCTGAAGTAAATATCTACTTCCAGCCCCATCAAATACATAAATAAAAAAAAATAAATCATTTGTTTATGCTGTAGTATGAACAGGTAAAACAAGTAAACGTAAAAATAACCACATATTTTCATTAATATATTTTTCTTCACCATATGCATTCCAAATATCAGCGTTGAAATGTTGACAGGAAGACAGGTTTTTCTAGGACAGGCTGTTAAAATGAATCTTATATTATGCTAATAAAAGAATAGGCCAAGGATTTCTCACATACATCAGCGGTTTCATACTTTTGGGTAGCCTCACTGAGGGAGGAACTCTGCTGCTGCCATGAAAAAAGCTTTCTGAAACCAGAGCCTAAGCAGTGCCAGCAAACACCCATAAAGTGGTAGTTTCTTAAAGAAAAAGAAAAGGAGTTTCTTATTTTGTTAACAGCTTGCACCTGGGGAACCCAAAAAACTTGATATGCAGGAATGAATGTAGATTTGTAACTCCCATGTGCACTGTGCAAGGATGCCAGAAAGCTTTTTGCCTTCCCTTAGAAAAAAATACAGAAAATTAAAATTTAGGAAGCAGTGTTTTAATTGAGAAGAATTTAATTGACCATGGTAACAGAAGTATATGTCAAATGCTAAGTATATAGCAAAGATTTGAGATAAGGGAACATGTAACAGTAGAAGCTTGTCTGCACAGAGCCCCTAGTTCTTTCTCTACACTGTTTTTAAGCCAGGCTCTAACAGCGTTAGAAAACAGGTACCTGAATTTCTCGTTGTGTTCTCAGATTTAAAAGTCACAATAAATTCATCATAGCGCCGTAGCATGTGGTTTGGATGTAGTCACAAATCCTTCTGTCACCTGGAAAATCTCTACTAAAATGATTGACATAGATTCAAATGATCTGAGATAAATTTATGGTAGAACGAATTTAACAAAACTTAGACATTCTTTTTGCAGCAAGGCTGTATATAGACTGCAGTGTGGAATATCCTAATTTCTGCCACTAAACCATGGCAAAATTGCATTGTTCATCCACATGCTGTCTCCAGAAATGGCTCTTAAGTAGATTCTGTAAGTCCTGTCTTTTTACTGTTTTAACAAAATGATGAACACAGTGCCAGGACAGTAAGAAAACAAGTATGGGTGTTTTCATACGGTTTGTTTGCCATGGGCTGAAACCTCATGTCCAAAGTAGCTGTCTAAAATTAGCTTTTTTGCACCTCTTTTTTTTCCCTGTTTCTGGTGACTGTCTCTTACCTCAAGCCTATTTTGTTAGCTAACTGGATTACCCAAATACTGGTGCTAAGGTGTAATTTCTCCCAGGGGAATTTTATGTAAAACCACCTTATCACCATGCAGATAAAATTTTACTTCCACAACCTGATCTGGCTCATTTGGTCCTGACCATGGAAATCTGCTAGCTGTACTATAGAGTAAGACAAAGCAGCAGTACCAGGAACCAAGCTACTTTAGTTTTTCAAAATATGACTCTAATTGTCTCCTTGGTTTAACGTCTGCAATGGAGAATAGTAAAAGAAAAGTACTGAACAGATCAGACAGAAGTAATCATTTCAGATGTCAGATTAAACATACAAATTGAACAATCCATAATTATTTCAAAATGCCATAGTTTAAAAATATAAAATCCATGTTTTGGGGATAATAATTCAGTGAAATGCAGTGAAAAGATAAGCAGTCCAGGCCACCATCCTGTTAATGCTGCTGTTAGGTTTGGCCCCTACTTTTTAATAGCATCATAGGTGATTTGAAAATATCACTTAGAAAAATAGCTATACATTTATACAGCCGTCTCTACTTACATTAAATGATATCCCTTGCAAAGTTTTTATGCTTAAAAGGCGTTATGTCAAAAAAATGGGACAAGGTTCTTTCTTTTTGATGAGATGTACTTAGTAGTGTCTTTGGTCTTTAAGTACCATGATAATGAGATATCTTAGGCTGAAACTGAAGGTACACCTTTTTTTTCCATTTCTTTATACTACGAAGGCTTTATATCCATTTTGTGCAATAAAGCTACTATGACACCAAAACATTACATTAGCATCAGGCTACTATTTTTTTAAGATGCTGATAAATAAAATTAAGTAACATCTGAAGCTAGTTGTTGGTGTGACATCTCAAGAGACCTGTCTTCTCACTTGTCAGAACTTCTGGCCCTGGGGAGCTTAATACAGCTCGTTGAATACTTTTGCCAAGTGTAGCTCACCATGTATAGGGTATATTATATATTTGCATTTGCTTTGGGCTTCAAGGATGCTTCTCAACATTATTTACTTGAATCCCTGTATAATCTGTTTGGGTCATTTTTCCTGCTTTCTCTATTTTCAAGTGCTGCGTGCCAGGGAATACAATACATGAAAATGTATTTTGCATCTATTGCCCCTTTCACTTTGAAGACCAGTTTCAGAAGTTTTGTGGATTATATGTTGAAAATTAATGGTCTAGAAGGCAGGATGAACATTTGTCCTAAAAATGGCCAGGTAATCATGCTTGTATTAAGAAACTCAAAGTTGATTTATGCCTTTTGCCAAAAAAGCGTAGGAGCGTAGAGGAGGAAAGAGGAGTATAGGGCCTGGCTTAGATGTGTGTTCTCTTTTTTTGTCCATACCTTACTTAACAAATTGCTAGAAAGGTAATGAAAACAGAAATAGCACCTACATTTGTCAGAAAAAACGTCAACATTGGAACCTAATTAACAGCCCTTTATTGTGAAGAAAACATGGGGATAAATCCATCCTGCAGTATTACTGCAGTTAAAACTACAGGTGCTTAGTGCAATGGAGTATTAGGCTGCAAACAGTATGCCTGAGGGGGTCAAGATTGGTGAATATTATGCAAGTAGCTTATGCAAAACCCAGCTACAAATGATTTCTCAAGAAAATTGCCTGTGTAACAGATTCTAGCATCCAATTTCTGGTTTTGTTCATTAAGACTGCTGGTTCCTTTCCTGAAGGGTGTGGAATGTACATGGAGGGTGGCTATACTTTTCACTCTGCATAACCCTAAGAATGGCAGAGCCAAAGATAAATGCACCCTTCTGTGATAGAATTAGCTAAATTTATATACATGGAGTTAGCAAACTCTTAAGCAAAGGTATTATGATAAGTTTTTCCACTTTTATAATAATCACTTGCAGTGCTGTTCAGAGGAAGAAATTTGTACCAGTTGTCAGGGAAAAGGACTCTTCAAAAGGAATGCATCAGGCTATACTGTACCACCTAGCCAGTAATGCATAGTATGATGCTGGCTACCTTAATAAAAAAAATTACTGTAGTAAAAATTTCCAGTTAACTTGGAAATGTAAGATGGTAATGTGAATGCAGTTTTCTAATGCCCTTCTCTGAGTGGCTCAACAGGGCAATTACCAGAGGAGGTAAGAAGCAGACGAGTGCACCTGAAACCCATCTATATGAATAGAAACTGCTGCAGAAACTGTTTTGAAATGAGAAAGATCCACGAGTAAAAGGATACTGAATCATATCTGTTACTGGAGGTAAATGATGTGAAAACCCGTGAATAAATATATAACTTACTCTCTACTGTTGAGAACTAAAAGGTAATTTTTTTCTGAATTACAGAGTAGAGGCTCATTATGTAAACTTGAATGCTATCTACAGCATAAATAGAAGCCTTCCTAATGAAGCTTTTCCTTTGTTTCTCCCTTCCTCTTTACGTGCTGTTACTATGACTTAGTACATTCTTTTCCATTAGCAAAAACAGAAAAGTTTTTTGGAGGACCTTTTGTTGATGAGAGGTTTTGAAATTGATGGTTTTGTGATTTGTTCCACAGAAAGGTTTCTTTTACATGGGAAAATGTGGCATTTGGTCTCCCATTGGTCCTTAGCTAAGAATTCATGATACATTGTCACAATATTCATGTTTTTCATTATTCACATTTGTTTCCTGTCTGGCAATTCTTCTAATTTGGTTAGAAAGTACTTTTTATCTTGAAAATATGTTGTGTAACTTATCTTATATCCTTAAAAAATGATTCTCTTGCATTAATTAAAAAGTTATTAACTAGAAGATACATAATTCTTAACGGTTAGTATAACTATTATAAAATATAATGTAACATTAATTTTGAAGACTTGAAACTTCTTTTTCATTTTATTTCATTCTTAAGAGTGCTTCCAGCTTAACCTTCTTTTATGTAGAAACAAAATCAGTCAAATAAACTATCTTCTTAAGGTAAATCCTTAGAAAAAAGTTTCCTCATATATTCATGGTGTTTAAAGGTCTGGTTCAGTGCATAAAGAAACAGTAGAATATTTTAAGAATTTCTGCTGCCATAAAGTTTGAGTTAATTTCTTGTAGTACTTCCATTTTAATGTTACACATGCCAATAAGGTAAATAAGGAACTTTAGTATTTTTTAATTATGCCACAAGACAGGAAAATTCCATACAAGATTTCTTCTTTAATATTTTGTTATCACAAATACTTTCTTAACAAAAACATAAGTATTGACTACATTCTATGTTTCTCATTTAAAAGTGTAGTTATTTGCAAGATAGAAATTGTATGTTAAATAGAAAGAAACAAGTATTTTCAAACAATAGAGAAGATTATTTTTAGAAGGGAGTAACATTTACAGTACAAGTTAATCTTCCACATGGTTTGTTAATTCAGTGACTGTTTATTAATCATATGATACACATGGTAGAGCATATTATCCTCCCGCAGACTGAAAGCTGCAAGCGCTGATAGTAATACCATGTGCCTGTCATTGGTGCCATAGTCCATTTGCTTTCCTTCCTTCCTTCCTCCTGTCCGCCTTTGTTCAAACCAATTGTCTTTTGTCAATTTTTTAGACAGACCTGTAAATGTCTGTCCCACTGCACCTCAAGCAGAGCCACATTAATTTCAGTAGAACCACATATCAACACAAATCTCCAAAGGTTTGGCATGTGGCCAAATAAAGCAATTCTCCCGGATAGATACCCTGAAATCTTTCAGGCCTGGTCTTTCAGTGCATAAATTGGAATTGTAGGTTGATGGAGTTAAGGAAAACCTGAGTTTGGAGGCTGCTTTCAGGAAAGGTGGTTACAAAAGATGGAGTGACAACAATTGGGCTGTTGCATTGAAGAAAACTAACAGTATTAAAAAAGACAAGATTAAGGAAAACCCAGCCAGACTATTATAAAACTAAAGATAATAAGAAACGGCTTTGACTATTAGTCATACAAATTGTAGAACAAATGGAAACAAGGATATGTGACTAAGGATAGGTATGGAGGAATAACTGAAGCACATAATTTGGGAAAGATAAAGCTCTCAACATTATAGTATTTAGATAAAAGGTACAAGAAGAGCCTGACTAAACATAACAAAAGTAAGAGAAGGAAAAATGAGCCTATAGGTTCATCTTTAACAGGATGAGGAGCAGTGTATGGCATTGAGAAGGCCAAAGTGGTCCAGAACTAATCTGAACCTAACTGGACCCACTGGAGAGTGAGTCAAAACAAGACTCACTCAAAGGTAGAGGATTTTTAGGCTAGGTAGATGTATTTGATCAGAAGTGCCTGCTGTGACTGGTCTCTAACATGCCAAAGGAACCTGAAGCTGTAAGGGTAGGACTCAAAAACCCAAAGCAAGGCAAGCATTGTATCTAGCTTTGAGGGATGAGGTGGAGTGGAAGGAAGGGGCGCAATCTAGGAAATAGTATCTTTCCAGGTATTGTAGGTAAATTCTTTTAAAAAATATTAATTTTATAAATTCACAAATATAGTAAAAAACAGCCCATATGAATTTATCAGGAAGTTACTGTGTGAAATTAGTCTCATCGCTCTCTTTGATATCGTAGCTCACCCAGTGGTAAGGAGAAAGCTATCTTGAATTTAGTAGGGCTTTGATGTTGAGGGAACTGGGTTTTGTTAATCTGTACTGCAGAGGAGCAAAGAAAATAATCAATTATTTTTATATTCATTTAGGATAGGAGAAGAGGTAATTAGTTTAATTGTCAGTGCTGACAATGACAGGAAAGAATCTTTAACTACATGAGGTACTGGGGAAAGCTAAAAACCTATGAATCATCCTACTGGAGGTTTCTAGCTGTGAGTTAGACAAAGTCTTGCCAGCATGATCTAGACAGACTTGATTCTGATTGAGAGCATGCAACTTCAGCAGGGTCTATAGCCTTTCTAACTAAACCCCCTTTTCTAGTGCAATGCTTGTGTGATTACTCTGATTTACGTAGTCTATAACTCTCGGCCATTGAGAGATAATGTAACCAAATAATTACTAACTGCAGTCTTCTTTACCTTGGATGTACTGTCATTTGGACTGCAACACAATCAAGGCGTCAAAATTGAAAAATAAATAGTTAGGGGACGGCCAATTTCAGTAAGTCTGGTAATAATTAAAAGATTTGAAACTGAGTTTTTTCTTCTAGTAAACCGTTAATTCTAAATATAAGAAATATATTCTCATTTAGGAAAGGTAGCAGCCTGAATTTGAAAAAATAGCGTATTTCTACTACAAACTGTAAGGTTTGGAATGTTGGGTCTAATTTCACAAGCTTGATGCCTTTCAGTCAGTATTTGGTGTATTTTCCAGACATTTCTTCAGGTGGCGTGCATGCTCAGACTAGTTCAATATGGTTGATATAGGTTCTGAACCTTTATTTTGGAGTCCCTTGGATACTTCCTACTTTAGAAATATAAAGAAATAGCAGTCTAAAAGTATGCTTTGATTGGTTACTTTACAGTAAAATCAGCCCAATTAATTGAAGACTGTGAGAGCCCCATGGAATTCAGACTGAGAAGGCAGATACCGAGAATTGCCTGGTGTTTTAGTGAGGAGTACTTTTCCAGAGCCAGTAATGCCTTGCAGCGCCATGAGAATTTGTTTTTGTTGGAGAACTTCCCACAGATGTCACGCTTGTTCTAGGAGTCTTAAAGGATGCCAGTGAACTTAGTAACTGGCGATGCTTCTGAAGCTGTGATTTCTGAGGGTGCTCAGTTCCGTGTGTGTGACTCACTGGACAGAGTTTTCAGAGAAAAATTGTTTGTGTCTGCTTGTAAAGAAGTAATGTTATAATTACATAGCACTGGCTTGCACAGGGTAATAACAGATTGTTGTCAATTTTGTGTGTAATACAGATTTCTCTCTTACTTTTACATGTGGGCTAGCGGTGGACTCTCAGACTATCTATCGGATATCTTCTATGTTCCAAAAAGTGATGCAACCCCCTGTTGTACTCCTTTTGGCCTCCTGGTCTGCAAGGCTCGTCTCCCTCCCTCTCTCTCCCCAGTTTTAGTGTCCTAAAATATTGTCATCACAATCCAAGTGTTGTGCTGGTTTTGTTTCATTTGTGTCCTTAAGTTTTCATAACCATGTCCTACATGCAAGCAGCTGGCTTTACTCCGTTTCGAAATTTCTATTCTATACTGAGGGAATCACAGCTAATTGTTAGAGCAAGGACTGCACCACATCTTGTCTCTCTTGAGAGGGTATTTGTAATGCCTCCACAGCAATTAGCAAAGAAAGAAGGTACATGGCAATGTTGTTACTCTTTATTGTGGAGGTAAGGCTGCCTTCCTGTAAGTCATCGGATACACCCTCTTCTGCATGTGTTTTTCATGTTTAACATGGAACAAAATTTTATATTAATCAGTGGAGTATAACAATTAACAATGTTTTTCCTGAATTCTGAAAGCTGTGAATTAAAATCTGCTCTACTTCCTTTGGGTTTTAGACCAAGTTTAAGGAATACTGTGCATATATAAATACATAGGAGGCTAAATTTACTCTAAGATAGTAAGGTGAAATTGCTTGATCTGTGTGATATTATTTCATGACAAAAAATTCAGTCACTGTGATTGGTAGCCATCGTCATATCATGCAATATGGATTTAACGTATATAATTCAAAGACAATATTTATACACTGCTTTTTAAAAGGAGTCATTTGTTACATGACAGGGAAGCTGTCGAATTCAGTGACAGACATTAAACAAAACCTAGTGCTCTGGAGATCTGCAGTGAGATAGTTACAGCAGTAATATCAATACCCAAATTTCTTATCCTGGTCCTTCCTTACAAAATACAGTTAGAGTTTATTTTGAATGGTAACAGAGAAAAAAAAAGAATATAGGAAGGGAACTAAGCACACTTTAAAATAGAAATTAAATCCAGTTAGCAGCACAGAGCATAGAAAATCCTTCCATTAATATTTTGTCCACTTCCTTTCTTTTTTTATTTGTTTTTTTCAGTTGTTCCTACTAGTTGTTTTGCTAGTTTCTTGCCCAATATTACTGTTGTAGTAGAGGTTTATTTTTATTTGAATGTGCAAAGCTAAAAATGAGCACAGAAAAAAATCTTTGCTCTCAAACGTTTTTAAATTTGAGACTGAACACACTGGTCTTTGGCTCTGTCCTTTTTTACATTGAGGTCTATACATTCATTTTTATCTTTGAGGGAACAAAATGAAGCAAAAATATCTACTCTAAATTATTTGTCAGAAAACAATGCATGCAATAGTCTGTGTTTGATCTCCAACAGAGCTCAGAGAAGTAATGTGTGGCCTCTGTCCCTAGCTGAAATCTTTCAAAGAACAGCCCAGTTTTGTAGCACCTAACCTCCTTCAGTACCTCCAATGGCCCAAGAAAAAACTGTTAATTATAGCATAAAAGTTGCACTAAATTCAGCTGGAGCAAAACCCAGATAAGAGTGAATACTTTTGAAAACTCCACTCCCTTTTTCATTAAACAGAATGTTGAAACAATTGCCTGTTTTCTGGTGTAATGATGATATCAACAAAAATGGGATACTATGTAAAAGGACTTACAGCTAGTTGAACTGCTAATACTTTGAAAAAACGCATTTATTTCTGTGATTTACATTTCAGTTTTCCTGGCATTAATTTCATTGTGAAGTCTGAGCAGCTTTGATATATTCTTGAGAGGTGATATTTTTATGAAGTGAGAGACAATAACAACAACAACAACTCTTAATTAGTTTAGCAAGTTATTTAAGAATAAAACTATACTTTAATTTACCCTTCTGTGTTTAGAGATAGTTCATACTTTCTTCAAGATTCCAGTAGCTTTGCTCTATGTTGTGCTGTGTGCATAGTTTGAGTTGCTTTTCACTATAAGGAGCAAATAATGCTCAGGAAGGAAATGGCATGATGACCAGATGACAGTTCAGAAATGGCATTATAATCCTTTTACTGATACAATATTTCATGCTATTGAGAGGGCAGAAAAGTTAGGAAATGGCCAGAAAACAATTTTGATAAGCTGTGTTAAGAGTAGAAAAATATTTCATTTAAGTCATGGATGAAATGTAAGTGCTGCGTACACTCTCATTTGTCCACTTCTTCAAAAAAGAGAAGTAACCATTAATGTCAATAAGTGAAATTTTATCACAAGTAAGAAGTAAGCTAAGTTCCAGGAGGTTCTGTTAGCATATTATGTAACAGTAATAACTCAAGTTTCTATACTTTGAGGAACTTATTCTGTAAATGTTAATGTGACTTTTTATTACATTCTAAAATGTACCTTCATAAGCTTGTAGCATGCACCACTTCTTCATTCCCCTCTTACTTTCTAGCAGAAACTTGGAAATAGTTTTAATGCCTATAAATTCTTCTTGAAGGCAACTTAATATGACATGGGTGTGCAGTAGGGCACAACCTTTGAGCTTGCTGTGAAGGTAAATTATAATTTAGAAATATTGCAGAGATTAGGCAGCAATCTGACAGATGAATTTAAGACTTAAAAAGCCTCTACAACACCAATAAAAACCAACCCTCGAGTGTTCAACTTTAAGTTGGTCAAACTGTTTCAGAACAAAATAGTATTGTGTCAAGGAGCTACCTGAATTTTGGATGTATGCAGTAAAATATAAATAGCAGAAGTCTGTGTTCAGTCAAAAGTTTTGGAGCCACATAAAGCTACTGCGCCAATCTGTTAATTTTATTCAGTTACCAAAAGTGAATCAGGAAATATTTGAGGTAATCCATTATACTGTTATGATTTTTCTCAATTATTTTTAGATTGCTTTAGCAGTACATAGGTATAAAAAGGTTCCAGAAGTAAAATTATGTAGGCCTTGGCATGGAATATAACTGCTACCATTGTGAAAAGGAGTCTGCAGCCTCCTTAGGTTCAATAAGCTAATAGATACTGGTGATGAAGACACCCATCTAACCTTACTTCCTTCAAAATACGAGAATAT
Organism: Ibycter americanus; assembly: GCA_035590275.1. Classification (NCBI taxonomy): domain Eukaryota; kingdom Metazoa; phylum Chordata; class Aves; order Falconiformes; family Falconidae; genus Ibycter; species Ibycter americanus. The sequence goes on along the minus strand of JAVJGI010000014.1, from coordinate 58,563,801 downwards.
TTTTCAGTAGTTTTCATGGACCAGGTCCAAGAATTTATGACTGAGAGAGTATAGAAATGAGTGTGGTGGCTTCACCACAACTAAAATATTGAGCGCAAGGATACCTTTATTTGGTTTGCTTAAGGAAAAGTTCTAAACCCCTATATTTTTGAGGTTGTAGTGGGTTGACCTTGGCTGGGTGCCAGGTGCCCACCAAGCCGCTCTATCACTCCCCTCCTCAGCAGAAAAGGGTGGGGAGAAAATAAGATGAAAAAAATCTTTGTGGGTCAAGATAAAGGCAGTTTAATGAAGCAATAGCAAAAGTCATGTGTGCAGAAATGAAGGAAAACAAAAGATTATATTCTCTGCTTCCCATCAGCAGGTGATGTTTGGCCACATCCCGGGAAGCAGGGCTTTGGTACGTGTAGCAGTCGCTCCAGAAGACAAATGTTGTAAATAACGAATGTCCCTCACCTTCCTCCTCCTTTCTCTTAGCTTTTATACCTGAGCAGACGCTGTATGGTATGGAATCTTGGTCACTTTGGGTTAGCTTCCCTGGCTGTGTCCCCTCCCAAGATCATGCCCACCCCCAGCCTACAGGTGAGGTGGGGTGCAGTTGAAGACACAGCCTTGATGCCGTGTGGGCACTGCTCAGCAGTACCACAGCACTGGTGTGTTACCCCCACCTTTCTAGCTACCAATACAAGCACAGCACTGTGAGGGCTGCTATGGGGCTCAGCCAGACCCAATACAGGGGTGCAAAATGACTGTTGACCTGACAGTTCTCTGATCCAGACATAGATTAGGAGATATGTCACTGAAAATAAATAAGCTGAATTAGTCAGAGGCTATCATCCAGATAATGAAACTCTCTTTGAAATATGATAAATTTGATTGAAGTCTCCTAGGGCAGGTAATTCTTACTACACTATAATTGAGTCTTTCATTGATAGATGCACCTGGTGTAATTTTTGGTTTTATTTAGAATACAAGTTATCCTTATATGATATAGTTTGTTTCTTGGCACAGAGTGTTACTCAGTGTCATGGTGGCATTGCTTTCTTGATTGGCTTGTAAAGTCAGTTCATGAGGACTGCATGTTCAGTGTATTAAGTGGTAAACATAAGATTTTAATTAAGCCGTATAGTACAGCAGTAACTAAATGTTTTGAAGATATTTTTTTGGCAGAACGCTATGTTGTAATTGGAGTCAGCACAAAAGAAATAAATTATATAGAGATCGTAGCTGTCCATGTGTAGTTCCACATACTGAATTCCCAAGCCTCCTTCTCCATTGGTGTATAGAAAATTGATCTAAATGTTTAATTGAAAACATGAAAATTCCACAATTAAAAGTCCAAAACCAAATTATAATAGCACTGTCTCCTTTATCCAGAACTAATGTTCTAGTTTATGCAAGTCACAAATAAAGACGGTACCCGGTATCTTCTAAGACATCTGTAAAGAAACATGTTCATGTCTGAACATTATTCATCATCACTGAGAGAGGTCTGCCTCCATCCTGCTCCATCTCCCTTGCACTACATGCAGACCTTGTTGCTATGCCTCTTATAAGATAGGAGGGGATGCAGTGTACATAAGCGGCTTTCATTTTGTGTAGGCCATCAGCATGCTAGGAACACACCTGAATATGACATAGGTTTAGGCTTTTTTTTTTTTTTTTAAGAAAGTAGTCATTCTGATTCTTCATGGACCATATACTTTCTATGTTGTTGTTGGAGATTTTTGCTCTTTCTATATTAATCTATTTTTAGCCACTGCCCTGTGTTACAGAGCTAGGTGGACTTGGTTCCGATGTGGCTTTTCTCTGTGGAGCCTTATATTCAATGGGATTGCAGCTGGGTTCATAGTGCTGCAGTTCTGCTGTGTGCTGTGCCATTACTAGCTACACGGTGTGAAGCAGGTAGAGTAAAGGCAGTATGTAAAGATTTTTGGAGGCCGCATTTAAATCTGCTGTACTTCTCTGTGTTCTCTTTGACTTGTGTCAAAGAGCATACTTTTTTCCTATTTTTATGTTCCCCCAAATCGTATACTTGTTATTCTCAGCAGTATTCTACCAGCTTCATGATGAGAAATCTTTGGTAACAGCCAGCAGCTGGCATCATGCTACATATTACTCCTTGATGGTGCAAATATATTTATCATATTTTGTAGGTACAGAATTCAATATGAAGACAGAAATAGTACCTTCAAGAGGTGGGGTTTTAAAAATTCAGTTTCTCAGCTGAGTAACAGCCACCTGGGCTTTGTGTTTTCAGAAGGAAATACCACTGCTGTTGTTTATTTATTTTACAGTAATTAGCCAAGAGCTGTATTGGCGTATTATTTAAGACCACCTGTGTCAAGGTGATGCCATCTCAGCTGTTTCCTGAGCTTTCTGAACCTGGTGTCATTCCTGGTCAGAGCGGTCCCAGGAGACAGGGCTGGATGCCTGGGAGATTTCTGCCTCTTATTAGGATCAACCAATACTCATTATTCTTGCAAAATAGTCTCGGCATGTGGGGGCCTCGCTGTGGGCACAGAGGGGTAATGTAATCAGTCTGCAAGGAAGCTGTGCTTTCTGCAGGGCATGTATCTTGCTGAGACCATGAGCCAGGAAGGTGATGCGAGAAAGGAGACACAGGGTGATATGTGGACAGGTTAATGCTGCCGCTGCACTGTCCTGTGGGGTAACTGTGGGGTGCTGTAGGTCGTTCCTAGGCAAGGATTGCCGAGCTGGACCTTGAGGTTACAGGTGTGTGGGTCTCTGTTACAAACCATGTTTCTGAGAGGACAGGCATGCAAGTCACTGGTGTCTATCATCACCCACAGATGGCTGCAAACAGCTCATTTTGTTTTTTATTCCTCCTTTGAAGGAGTCATTATACTACTGACAGGCTTGACAGTGCTACATTAAGATAGATGAAGCATGTTAGATACTTAGTTATAGTTCTCTACGCTAGCTCTAGGAAATCCTACTAGTATTATCAAATTTTGTCTGTATGTTTTAATTGGCATGATCTTAAGAGTGACATACCTGGTTTGTATGTGCAGTCATGCCACTGAAATACAGTAATTCAGTTCTAAAAAGCGTTGCAGTTTTAGCTCAAAATGTGACTGAAGAGTTCTACTGATGTAGCACTGACAGTGGCTGTGACTTTATTTTTATTTCTTTTTAACTAGAGCTGCTTGTTAAAACTCAGGCCATAAAGGAGACTAGACACGTGTGAAATATGTATTGTTAAGCTTTGTTCAGTTCTTAGTCACTGATTTGTATAATTCTTTCTGACACAGATTTTTGGCTAAAAACATAAATTAGGGATTAAAGAACTGAGGTGGAACTTTGATTATAATTTCTTTTATTTTTCTTCACGTACAGAAATAGAAACAAATGCTGTGCAGTAAAATATATAATCCTAAAATATATTCTCTTTCACTAGTATGAAATATGCTATCTTAAACTGGCAAACACAATTGGAATAACAGTAGGTGTATATAACATACATAACAATATGCAAGAACATGACTTAAGCAATAAAAAAAGGAGCTCATTAGCTCACAGAACAAGCAACAGCACAGCTATTATTATGGAACTAATAAAAATCCACATTTGCCTTTTGTACATATGAAAAATCGGGTTTTGCTTTTTGTATATACAGAAATCAATGTACTATAGTGAATCTTTGGATAAGGAAAAGTCCTTCTGACTCTCAGTTTGGGATTTTCAGATGCAGCTGATTTTGATGAGACTCAGGAATACTTTATATCTGATTAAAGGGCAGATTTATTTTACAGAACCTGGAATGGTTTTCTGATTTGCTTGTGGTTTAATGAGGGTGCTGTGTTGGTGAAGGGAACCATTATTACTGGTAGTGATCACATTCATTTCAAATGGCTGAAGCAATGCAATTCAGTGAGCAAAATTTGCAAATCGGTGCTATAAAAATGATTTGTTGTGCTTGAGTTGAACAGCTGATGTGTCTGTTGCCTATAAAACTGAGATATAACACATAGTGCAATGATGTGTAAGCAGATATATAGTAAGTATAGGTAGCTGTTATTCTTCTTTTCTTGCCTATATTTCTTTTCAGCACCTATGAAGGATGCAGCTGTGTTTTATGTAACAAAGACAGTGCTTTCAAGGGTATGTTTTTATTATGATTTAATATTTCAGACAGAACAGATTTGACTCAAGCTACAGCAACAGATTAACATGACATTGCAATAACGGTTACTATTAGACAGTAGTGACATAACTAATTTTACATATTTTAGAAGTAAATGTAGGTGATGAAGTAAAATTGATGCCCTGAATTATTTTGTGTATTTGAGGACACTGAACTCAATTATTTTGCATTATCTTCATACTTTGCCTTGGCTTTTGATTTAAATCTCCTGCTTTCACATATGGTAAGGTAAGGTACTCCTTTTGTTTTCCTTTTTTCTTGTGAGTTTTCAATACAGTGAATAACCAATGGCCTTTTCAGAAGGAAGACTGGCTATTTTGATTAACATTTTAGCTTTTGGTTTTGCAGACCCTGTGGTGGTTCAGATTTGGCTTTACTAAGCTGTCAGATAGGATCTTTTTCACTTCTGTCTATATAGGAGAAATTTTTGGTGTTTGCTTTTGTTCTTGAAAAGCATCTGCCTGTCTCATGACCGACATTTAAATCAAATTCCATTTGTAATTTTTTTGTTTATTTACTTTACGAACTACTAAATTTGAAGATTTGAAGAAAGGAGAAGAAACATGCACTTTAAAATGAAAAAAAGCAGTTATTTTCTTTCCATTTGGTTTGTTATTCAGTCCTTTATAAATCTACAGATTTGTGGGTTTTCAAAGAATCTGTTTTTGTCAACTATGGCTTTTAGTGAACTAGATAGCCTTCAGAATTCAAAGCTAAATTAATACTTTCCTTCTACAGTGTGCGTTGCAAGAATGAACTGGTCAGTTCTAGCAATGGTATTGCCACCTTCATTGTACAAGTACTACAAACATTAATCTTGCAGTTTGAGACTCCAGACCTGGTGAGACTCCAGATGGCAGCTGTCACATTGGAGCTGCTGGAGAAAGGGGAGGAGTCCATGCAGGCTCCAGTGCTGTGCTGTAGGGTGCACTCTGCTTTTCTATATTGCACAGCTGTAAAAGATTCTTCCAGTTTTTCAGTTGGACCAAAAGACTGCATTACTCCTTGTGAACAGACTGCAAAAGAAATTCATCCGGGAGGTGGTTTTAGGCTGGAGGAGAAAGAAGGTTGGTTCTCATTCTTGTGGTCAAAGTTGATCCAAATTTAAGTAACTGGTAATACTGCTGACATTTTATAGTGTTTGGCATCCACATGTCTCAGCCTGTGTGGTTTCAGTTTTTGCCTCTGACTTCCTATTTGATCTTAATCCACTCCTTGGCAAACTAGAACAGATATGATTTCTCTTACAGTTTTTACTCCTTCTGTATTCCATTTAAAAGATAATTCTAGCCCAGCCTTACTTCCCAGGTTTAATATGTCACTAAAAACAGTTGCATTTTTTTAATTAAGAATTAGAAATACATGAAACAAAGAATGGTTACGCCAGTATATTTCTCAATAGTTCATGTAGTTTTGGTCATAGCTACAGTGAAATTTCCTGTGTATCCTTCTGTGTAGGGCTCTTTAGTACAATAAGGAGAGTAATATATTTATAATAGTTCTGATTCCACATACAACACCTTCAATGAGTAGACAAGACAGAACTTTCTTGACTTAATGATGTGCAAATCTCTGTAGTGTACTCAAGTTTACAATTTCTAAGCAGTTTTTTGGAATTCTGTGCACAGATGTTGACATGAACTAAAAAAATATTCACATTTAGGATCTCTTTTGTAAATTTTCATGTTCTAGTTTATAAGCATTTGTAAAAAGGTCATCTTATACTTCCATTAATCTTTTTATCAAGAAAAGCATTCTAGAAAACCCCTGTGTTTGGCAGGGGATCTGATATGCTGAGACTTCATAGCACAGTTGTATTCTGGAGATTTCTGTAGAAGCATACACTGAAATTCACAATTGCTCTTTTGTGCATGATCAGTATTTCAAATCTAATTTAAACATTCTTCATAGCTCCTAGGGAGACATGCTGCCCCAGGTAGCTGGATTCAGCACCAGGATGTTTTTAAGTCACCAAATCTGAAGTCTAATGGTTATTCTTAGGACTTCAACTGAGTCAGGTACTCAGGGCTGTACCTAAACCTGGATGTGGATAAGCTTGATTGGATTCACCTCCTTGCTTATGGAATTAAGCCCATTGCATAGTTTGTGGAAGGATTGAATGTGAAGAGAGAAATGTGAATAGAAAAAAATACATTTTTCCAGTGATCAGTTAAACTACACTTTTGTGACTTGAATTTCAGTTTAGTTAGTAATATGCACTGAAGAGCATTGCTGCGGCAACGAGCAGATTTAACTTCTAAAGCCTAAACCTCTCCTAGTCATTGCTCAGTCAGAACAAATGGTACCAAACATCAACTTACAGCAAGGTCATGCCTGATTGGGAAACTCCCTTCTCCAGGTCACACTTATCATTTCCTTACAGTGTCCTTTGCTCATGTTTCATGTTCAGTTAACCTCATGTTTTATGTATTCTCTTCAGATGTGTTCAAACCTGGTCCTTAAGCCATGTCTGATGACTTTCCTGTAAACCAAAAAGTTTAAAACTGTAACAATTTCAAACAATGGAAATAAGGAGAGACCAAATAATTTTCTTTCAAGAATTTGATGCAATTATATGTTTTTCATGTGTTTAGTTAAAGTCTCCCATGCCATACAGTATCGTACATGTCAAAACACAGCTTTCTTCAGTAGATGTAATCAACTGCTAAAAATCAATAAATCTTTTCACAGTTTGCCACTAGGGAACATTACACTGTGTTTATTAGGTTGGGGTTTTTCACCCTTTAGATGTGTGAAATAGCAGATCCGTTGAGTCTCAGTGTATCAGACTACTCTGCTGGCTGGTGGTGCTGCACTGCTGTGGGATGCGGGCACAGCTAACGTCAGCAGCAGCAGTCTGGCCATGGTGGCCAGGCGGCTGCAGTAGGCTCGGTGTGGCGTGGGACCCCTTCTCACAAAACATTGTTTGCAGCCCTTTCCTTGATTTTCATACTTCCTCAGCTGAACTTTCAGTGTTTTGGTGCTAGGTCATATAAAACCAGCCACAGTAGAATAGGCATGCTGGCATTTAGGGCTTGAGGGGTATCAGCAGGCACGTTTACCGCACATGCTGTGAGGGCTGGGTGCCTCTGCCTCTCCGTTGTGGCTGGGACTGTGAGAAGCCCCAAACCTGTTTTAATCTTGGCATTTCTCAGCTGTCCCCACCTTACTGAGGTGCTCCCCCCACCCTACATCCAGACCTGGTGATCAATGCGCACAGTTCAAGCCCATATGTCTGATTATACCATTTTCATACCATCAGACAGGTTAATTAAAAACATCACCAGAAGAGATTCCGAGATATGAAAGTATAAAGTTTTTTTCTCATACATTTTTCTTCCTTTTTTAATACTTCCTTAAGGTTTCTCCTTTGGTTTTGATATTTTTTTTTTCCAAACTCCAGTTTTACAGACCATTGGTAATTGACGTCGATTAAAGAGGTTGTATTTGGATCTTTTCTGAACAACAAAAACTGGCAATTTCTTATTTTAAAATAGCAGTCTTTTTTTAGAAGTGGTTTGCTTAGCAATTTGTTCAAATGATGTAAATGCAAAGGAGGTAACATTTTATTCATGCTGGCAAAAAAAGGAGGTAATTTTATAGTTTTCTTGTTCTTTAGTCCCTGAGCCTGGGGGAGTCCAGCACATGTTTTGTCCTAACAGCACGTATCACGAAAGAAAACTGGTTACACGTCTGTTTGCTTAACTGGCAGTTTAAAAGTTCTTTTACATTTGTAATAATTTTAAGTACTGCTCTTTTTATAGGTTTGGGAAGTGGTGGGCTGGAAGCTGTTATCAAAACCCAATAATAAAGACTAGAGGCAAAAATCTAAGACAAAGTAGGCAAGTGCGCAAAATTAAAACAGAAGTTAAAAATGGTCCTTGTTTCAGCTATTCCCTGCATACTGAAGAAGCTTCAAAGAGATTTTTCTGTTGAGATCTAGGCCAAAACAGACAATCTGAAGTTGAAATTGTCACCACTAACTTACACTTTTCCTGCTATCACAGGTGATGTTTACAGTCTATGAGTTGTTTAAATATGTCCATCTTCTGCAGAGATTTTTGCATGTGCAGGAGAAATCAGTACAGAAGATGAAGCTACAATAGTATCTCATTACCCACAAATTTGACTGTGCTTTCATGTAAACTGTGCTTTAAATTGTGATTTTGCCTTTGCTTTGTGTTTGTATTAAAGCTTAATATCTTTCATTCCTGTAATGTGTCGTGTCAACCTTTGGAAACATTAGGTTGCCTGACATCTTGTTGATACTTTCTTTTTGACATATTATCCCATGAGGCAAATGAGCAATCTGCACTGGCATATTCCCTGATGGCTTTGTATTGGCATAATTAATTCACAACTTAAATCCCTTCACACACTGTTCTGTATAGAAGTAGTTAGATGGAGCAGGTGTGCCAAAGGGCTAAGTGTAAGTCTTGAAGGCAAAATGATAAGTGGAAAGGTTAAGGTACAAGGAGTAGCTTTATTTCTGATTGTAATTAATTGTAAGCATCACTATCAGGAACAGGACGTGCCCTGAACTAATGGGCAGTGAAGCAGACCCAGCAAGTCCCTGAAACCTGCAGTAACCAGCCTCTACAATACACTGAAAAAATCCTGCAGGCTCTTCCTTAATGTTTGCCTGCACAGGTGACTAGTATCTGTGTGACAGGATCCCAAGGGTGAAAAGGGAGACTCCCTAGGATGTGCTGTGGCGTCCTACTCCAGATTAGAGACCCCTTTTAACGTCTCCTATGCACTGAAGCCCATGCTGTTTTCTCCACTGTTTTATAGATGTAATATAGGACAAAATCTAGTCTGTTCCTGTGGCCAGCAACACAAAAGGGGTGGGGGGAAGGCTGATGGTTTAGCATATTTATTACTTGAAATATTCCATACCACCTTTTGCTTTTTATCTTTATTCCCCAACCTGCCTGCACATGGGTGGGGTTTTTTTGCTATTGGGCAGCCACAGCATTACTGCAGCACTGCGGGTCGGTGCTGTTGGAGGCCAGGCAGGGAGTTTCCTTGCCTCCTGGTTCCGCTCAGCCTAAGCAGAGCTGCCTCTGTTTGGTGGCATCTTACACACAGATAGTGGCTATGGTGATGCTTTCTGCAAATGCACATCAGAATTCTCAACTGTGGAGTTTCATCCAAATGATGCTTTGGCAGTTCCCTGATGCCCGTATTTTCATAATTAAGCTATCACTGTTTAGTGATGTAATAGATATATATATACACGTATCTCTGTTAAGTATTGTCTCCAGCCCAGCAGTACAGAAATACTTCCTTTAGGAAAGCCACTTTGGGCTGATAAAATAGTTAAAATTTTCAGGTCACTTTAGGGAAGAATTATTTTTGCACACACAAATATGGGCAGATTTGGGTGGGGTTGCCTAGTCTTGTAGGATTTTTGTTACATAACTTTTCTCATACACAGATATCCGGCATGCAAGCCCTCTGAAATGAGCTAAGAAGATAGCATAGGTACTAAAGCTATATAGAGAATGATGATTAATAGAGTCTCCTCCTCTCTTTCCTCCCTCCATCCATCTGGAACAAAACTGTGGCAGACTAGAGAGATACACATTACTTATTTTCTGTCGTTATGATCTGGGTGGATTTATTCAGAATCCCTAAGAAGCTGCAGAACAAGCACATTTTGATTTTGCTTTTTGATTCTGTCAGAGAAGCGTTTTCTGCTCATATCCCAAAATACGGATTTAGGTTTGCCTGTGCCCTAGGGCAAGCAGCAATCACTTTAGGGTCAATAGCAGCTTTTCTATGTGTTAAAATGTCATCACTTCTAAGTATTGTACCTTATTGCCTTCGAGAAGTGGGATCTGAGGGTTTCCGGATTCACGCTAAATCACAGCACTGAATTTAGCCCTTAAAGGCATTCAATGTCAGGATGCTTTTAAAAGCAAAATAGTGTTGGGGTTCCTGCTTAGAGACCTGTTACTGCTGATGATTTAGATATCTTTCAGAAGGGTGAGAAGCACGCTTTTAATACTTTCATTTTACAATTCCGAGTACATTCTGGCATATTTTTCCTCATAACAAGATTTATGCATGCCAGCTCACACAATTGCAAGGTATACATATTTTGATTGCTACTTGTGTAAAGTAATATATATAACCAGCATTTGCTTGTCAGTTCTGAATTTGATATGGGTATGTGACTAAATTGTAGTGATCATTGAATTTCATTTTTTTACCTCTCGGTTTTCTGTCCCTCCATTTTTAGAGGCATAGAGTTGACTTATGCCCAAGGCAATGAGCAGGTTAATGAAACACAAAAGGAGCATATTTTCCATCATTAAACTATCCATGAACCATGAAGCAATGAGCCAAATATTTGTACTACAGCTTAATATAGTGCTATTTATTCTGTACACGTTTGTAACAGGAATCTTGTAACCCCAGTGAGTTCCCTGTACACAAAATAACGGGGTAGAAGCTGTGATCCAGAATAATTTCTCAATTACTTTAAATTTGGGGATTGTACAGTCTCTTGAGTGACAATTACAACAATGTGTTTAGAAACTGCCATTGCAAATCTGGGATTTATCTTTGTACGTTACTGGCACTGCGATATCTTAGTACACTCAGTAGAATATGTCATAGTATTCCCTAGTAATTAACTACATTAAAGTCTTGATTCATGTTCCTGAACAGTCAGTAATCCAACAGACTTGGAAATCAGTAGGAGTCAAGCATGCTAATGTACCTTTTAAAAGTATTTTATTTTGCGATAAGCATTTTTTATGCTACTTCAGGTTATATATTGCATCGTGTTACATAATAACTGGATACCTCAGATTTATTCTTCTAGGATTTCGAGAGATGCACCCTGCATTATTTATTTTTAATCCAATGTGGATACAAAGTCCAAGCGCTGCCACCTGCAAGTACTCATCAGTGCACTAAAACATTGCATTAGTAAAATTTCTGGTAGTGCTCAACTTCTAACCTTGTTATGATGCTGGATTTCTTTCATATTTTAATCTTTTTCTAAGGCAACCCTTTCTCACAACTACATTTTGCAGTGACAGAAACTAATTATACCAGTATGCAGGCACCCTACTGTCCTAATGTTACCTTCAGGCATACAGCTGTAATAGAGCTGCTCTCAGGGTATGGTAGGTGATGAGCGTCAAACTCCCTCAAATTTTGTTTTTCCATCTTCTCTTTTATGTGTTTTGTTTAAGCATCCAGCCACTATCTCCAACTTGTTCCTAACCGCTGTTTCTCAAATTGAATTTCAGTCTCTTCACTTCCTTGGAAGAACCTTCAGTTTCGGAAAAATGAGCTGAGATACTTTTAGAGTGTGTGTGACCAATCCTTTTATATTCCTTCATTCAGAGCAACTACCAGAGCAGCCAAGGGTGCTACGTTGGAAATGAGATCATTTGAGGGATGCATGACAAAGACAGTAAATGAAAGTCACCAGATGATACAGGCATTTACACACTAGTTGCTTACAGTGGAGTAGCAGTTGTGAGCCCATTAAAAATTCAGTGGCAGGTGTGGGAAAGTGCAGGTACTTGTTGGCTGTTGCAGAACTTCTGTATGTAGGAGTGTAATTCCTGCAATAGTGCATCATGCTCTTCCTATCCTTGCAGTGCTGTGAGACCAGCCAGAGCTAGTTTGATGATGGAAATATAGCTTACTGTCCTGCCTAGAATTGGGCAATGGTAATTAGTTTGGCATCAGAAAATCCAGACTAAGTATAGTTGTCATCCACTGACAGTAAGTTGCAAGGCTGAGCAGGAGGATTCAGTGCCATTACTATCCTAGTGGCAACTCTTGTGGGCCCAGACTGATCTTTGCTTCATGAAACTGAAAAAGAGTTGACAAAGAATTATTTACTATTTAAGCAGGCGCAAGCTGGTTTGGGGACGCTGAACAAAACCATATAGGCAGCAGAAATACCACAAAACCAAGCCAGATTCTAAATCAACAAATATCACTGCTGCTGTTGTAAACCACCTCAAACTACCAATGTTCACACGTGCTACTGGCTTCTTGACAGAGGTGATCTGCTGGAGCACAGCAGCAAAGGTAGGTAGATAAATACTGACTGTGGCACATGCCTTTCCTCATTAGAGCGTGAGCACATTGCATGGCACAAAAGTTTGGGCCAGCACCTACTCAACTGCCATCTGAACAAGAGGAGAGGCTTTGCTTTGCTTCTTCCCCATGTTAAGACAAAACTTATTTTCTTTTTTTAAAAAAAGTGAGAGAACATTATTCCAGGAAAACTTAAATAAATGCACACTGGTATACAAAAGCTAAAATGAATCTCAGTCCCTACAGAGAGGAACTGCTGCAGCTGTTTTGTTCTTACAACATTCAGTAATTTCTACTTGATTATTGAACTGAGGTGTAGCACGCACATGGTTTCCTTTGTACTTGAACTTTTGATCTTGAATACGAAAAAAATGCATTTTTGAGTAGAACCAGTACTTTTTTATGAGTACTCATTAGTATGTTTGCAATGTGGCATAGTCCAAGTATCCAGTTGCTGAATTCTTTCCAGATACACTTTGATATCTTTACCGCACTTAAATTAACTTTAATCAGTACTGTTCTGTATACATTTTTATTTGTTTCCTTTGGTTTGTAGCATTTTTACTTTTGACTACGTTAGAAGCCTTTCATAAAGTGTTTTCTTTGGGAATTCAGACTTTTTGGTTGACTCCATTGCCTTTTTAAAAACAAACAAACAAACAAAAAACCCCAACCTGCAACAAACACCACCACACACTAGATTTCAGGGACAGATTCGCTGGGGTCACAATGTTTTTATGGCACGTTTCTCTTCGTAGGTTGTGATTGATTAACAATTTGTCACCCTGCGTACCTTCTTTTACCACGTACATGCCCCAGAAACAAGGTGGCTACCTTGAAATAGTGTCTTTCTTCCCTGGCATTTACGGGGCGAGAGAAGTGTTTGGAGGTTGTGATGGGACACTGGGAACAAAATGCTGAGGCAATAAAGAATGATGTTTTTTCTTCTTTTATTTTTTAATGCTTGTGGTATGGAAAGTTGTAAATCACTGGTCTCCTTTTCCATCTTTCTCCATGGTTTTGTTGAGTATGAAAGGGTTCCTGGGTCTTTACAGGCTCTGCATCTTCTATGTCTGCTTTCCCCATGAACTATTCCCTGCCTTGCAGTATTGGGGAGCCTTCCTCTGGGCATTGCAAGAGTCTTCTGCGTTCCTGGGATGGTACTGAGTCCCTGTACAAAATGGCATTAAGCTCTGCACAGTATCTGCATGTGGCAGCACTGTCTTTTGTTTATTTCCTTTGTCTTCTTGCTTCAGAACTCTGCTTTCCCCACATGGTGAAACGCATCTTCCATTAGATTTTGTGTCTTTTTATAAATGTCTAAAGGAATATCAGTATTCCCTCTGATGTGAATGAGCAGGGCTTCCGTGCTGTTTTATTTTACCCTCAGGCTGAAAAAAATCCAGGATCCCTTTCCTTATCTAGGGCAGTAGCATCCACTGTGCTGTTAACCTAGGCAAAGAAGGGACATTTCCAATATACAGTGACATCTTAAAGCTTATGAATATATAGTCATGTAATCCTTGGGCAGCAGATGTAGAAAATCTGGCCAGCAGAGCCAGCACTGCAGAGACAATGGCACTGTCACATTGACATTAGAGCTGTTTGTTCTGACAGACACCTACGCAGACTGCCACTGTGGAGATGTGTCAATCAAAGGCTCCCGTAAATCCAAGGATTGCTACTACTTTACTTGCAGAAGGTCAGGGTTCGGCTGTCAGGACTGGAACTGGGCTAGAATACATGTATGCCCTGGACCGCACTGGTAGAAGATGCTTTATAATGTAAACCATGCCTGATATATTTTCTGGAAGAAATCTCTCTCAAGATAATTCCTGAAATAGTTCTCAGCCTAGATTTCTCTCTTTAGATGTCCTTGGTTTCTTCATAATCTTTCTTTTGGGGGACTGTTTGATAGCAGCCCCCAGGCTGCTTGTGTTCCTATCCCACTGATGGCAGCTCTTGTTCAAAGGACATTTGTAGCAACTATTTAAATCTGTGTGGGGAGCAGAAGCCTTTGAAATGGATGCAGTTGTGGTGAGCAGTTAGAAAGGAGCATTAAAGAAACAGTTTTCCTGTATTGAGAATATTGTTAGCATTTTACATAATTTAAACAGATAGGAAGTCATGTTTTACTTATTTGGATGCTTCTTACAGTGATGAGTCTTGCAGCAGAGCTGTGAAGGGAGTGGAAATATTTCAAAGTAACCCAGCTTACTTGGGCAATACCAAATTCTGTGAAAAGAAGGTGATCTGAGGGGATTAGACTGTGTTCATACATCCCTAAAAGTATTAGAGAACAGCAGCAAGCAAAAATATTAATTTAAGAAAGGTCTCCTTTTTTTCATCTCCTTCCTTCTTTGCTATTTCTGCTAGGCAGGTCTGCCCTCACAACACTGTGGGGGAAGCAAAGGTTGCCATGGTTTGGAGGGTATTCAGTGATTTTGAAAAATGCAGGTGGAATTAGGAAGAAGAAAGGAGTCCTAGGAATTTCAGCGGCGGATGATTTTGCTAGAATTAAGAGTAAGCATAACTGATTGTAAAAGGGCTAGACAGTTTCATAAATGTAGCTGCATATTCTGTGGAGCCTGTTCAGAGTCTGACATCCTAAGGACCTCAGCTATTTTTTGTGATTCAGAATGCTGAAGGTATCTATATATGGACTGATAGGCAGACTCTTGCCATTTCACTGTTTAAAATAATTTTCTAATAATTAAAAAAAAAAGTTGCCAAAAATCCATGCTACCATCTTGTTGATTCATCACCAGGCCTGCAGATAAAATTAGGGAGTCTTTTCCTTGGTCTCAGGTTGTCTGGTTTTGTGCTTCTTGGGGAACTTTGGCTCCCAGAGAAAAACAGCAAGTGCTTTCGTGGTCTTTCAGAGAGAGCATTTGAATGAGCTTCCTGATCATAGATTTTTGAAAGTGCCATTCAGTTTACTTGAACCTGGAGTAATGGATGTACAATGGGTTTAAAGAGAAAACCTGGAGCATTTTTACAAGCTTGTGAATTGAGCAAGGACGAGCAGCTATATTTACCAACACAGTAGCATAAAAGCAGTAGAGGGCCAATGCCCATTGTCTCTGTCTCTTCATCTGTTTATTTGCTACGATGTTAAAGCTGAGCACTTACTGTGCAAGAGCAAAACAGGAAAACCTTATGTGTGGGAACTGAAGGCAAGGACCGGGCAGGGTTAGTCATGTCATAATACCCTGTAGAGCATCATCTGAACTCAAATCTGTCATCCCACATGGCTTGGTTACCATCGTGTCTGATTACAGATAAAAGCCAATAGTGAGCGAAGCATGTTGGTTTTTTCCTGTGACTATACAAAACATGGCTGACATGTCCTGCCCACTGACAGCTGGGATAATGCCCAGGTTTGCCCCAGACTTCAGGAATCTAATTGGCATGCTTAACTTGTGAGTTCAGTCCTCCTACCACCCCCTGTAGACAGTGGGACAGATGATAGAGGACTTAGCAGAAAGCCACTCAGTTAGGATGAATTTCATTTCTAATAATGCTTTTGAAATGTTTATTGATTCTTCTGTCAATTTTAAACTAAAACTGTGGTTTATTTAACCAAAATTAAACATTTGATTTCTGACAGGTGCTTTATATTATTTTACTGTGGTCAAGAGTTGTTCTATGATGAAGTGAGGAATAAGACTAATGAACTGATTTTTTTTTTTTAAATTTATTTTGAATACAGCTCAGTATCATCACTGGAGTTTCAACATGAGCATGAAG
This sequence comes from Ibycter americanus, assembly GCA_035590275.1. NCBI lineage: Eukaryota > Metazoa > Chordata > Aves > Falconiformes > Falconidae > Ibycter > Ibycter americanus. Next base: position 58,547,813 of record JAVJGI010000014.1, on the reverse strand, counting down.
TTATGACAAGATACCGAGTAAATGGCAAAACTATCTTTCTGCAACTCCTCAGGCAGAATGCATGAATTTTAAAAAATATAACCATCTACAGCATATATGTCATAACCAATTCATACCGCTGAGAAACTAATGAAAACTTAACAAGGAAATGTATGTTACACTATCAAGATCTACATTGTCTTCTAACTGGTTGTCGTAGTCCCATTTCAAAATATTTCCTTATAATAACAACTGTCTTGCCATCATTGCAACACTTTCTTGACATAAACATTTAAGCAACTAGTGAAATTTGGAGCACATTTTAAACTTTATCCTGTAAAGCCCTTTGAAGGATAAATTCTTTAAAAATGGATTTAGCATAAATTCATTTTGATAGATATTTATGATAGATCCATCCCACCTCTCTTCTCCTTTCTCAAAGTAGGATTATTCTTTGTTATTTGATAATACTTTATTAAATGGATTGTGTTCATTTAGATATTTAAACTTGGTTTTCTTTCCCAGAGTTCTTTCCTTTTGTTAGTGCTTGGCAGCAGTGGACGGATTAAATATATTTAGTATACAAAATCTAAATAAAATAGGAATGGCAGCTGTCCAATACAGCAAAGTAGCTTAGCATAATGAGCACTAATAAAGAAGATAACAAGTCTATTAGCTAATATTAATTCTTAGACAATGGGTGCAATTAAATGTAGCACAATACAGATAAATTTAATGGTTGG
>JAVJGI010000014.1:58472079-58547080 GCA_035590275.1 Ibycter americanus | reverse complement strand
GCTGGCTAGTTTTTCAATATCTGTTTTTACTTTTAGAAATGTGAATCCTGTTATTTTTAATTACATCTGATTCTATCTCATTGAGCACTCCCTTTTCTACATGCACATTTGGATGTGGAATTTTGGATTTTGGCCTCTTCTCATCAACCTTTCTAATTATTACTTTTTTTAAATGACTGAATGAATGAACCTTTTCAGCCACTTCCGTGCATTTCCTCCAAAATTGCTCACATTCAGCAGCATGGAGAAGCTTCAAACTGCATGTGATGTTCCAAGTGTAGTATCAGCAGATTCATATGGTTTAAGAAATCAGTTCTGGGAATATAGCAGCATATTACTAAAATCTCGGATTCTTAATAAAAAGCTGTACTACTCATGCCTCTCTGAGATAGAGCTTTCAACATGCCAAGTCTCTTTGGGACTTAGATTGGGGAAAGTGTTGTCAAAATCTGCTCTGTGTGTGTGTGTTCCGAAATGCTTTCTCCAAATGTTTTTATTTCACATTTACTGTATTTAAGACAGGCTTTCTTTCTGTGTCTGTGTATTACCATCATTATTACTTTTTACATCAGAGTGATCATGTTTTAATAAAATAGAGTGGATGACATTGAGAACTTAATGTCTTAACTTTCAATTAGCTGTTAGTAGAACATACTGATATAGGATGATCCTCAGGTCTCGGGAGGAGTTCCTCTTAGTAAGTTATCATTCCTTTGTATTATATCCCCAACCACATTAGAGCTTACAGCAACTTTCAATTTAGTATTATCTGTGAATTTAATTAATGTAGTTATCCCATCAGATTACTTATGAAATTATTAATTAAAATTGGAATTAGCACTGTTGCATATACTTCCCTACTGAAAAATTAATGCTAACTAGGAATGTGTGAAATCACTGAGCACTAAAGCCAAATATATTCCTGTATTTTTACTATCTTGAATAACCTATGTGAATGACCTTGGATATTAGGAAAAATGTCTTCACTGAAAGGGTGGTCAGGCATCAGAAGAGGCTGCCCAGGGAGGTGGTGCAACCACCATCCCGGGAAATGTTTAAAAAGCATGTAGATGTAGTGCTTAGGGACGTGATTTAGTGGTGAACTTGGCAGTCGTGGGTTAATGGTTGGACTTGATGATCTTAAAGGTCTTTTCCAACCTAAATGATTCTATGATTCTATGAACAAGAGTACCACTTTTTCTTTTAAAACTTTTTGAGCAGTGAAGTTTTGAGCAAACTACTTCTTACATTTTTTTACTGAAGTTTTGGTGTGTTTTTTTTTTTCCTGAGTCTGTGGTGATACTATAGAAACCTTGGAGGACATTTTCAGTGAAAAACTAAAATTATGATAATACAAATTCTGAAATACTATAAAATTCATGAACAAAGTTATAGAAAATATAAAGGAGATAAATCCAAATGATAAGGACATTGTAAGATTTGGTGAGTTTGATTGCTTTAAGAATGAAACAGATTGGGGAGCCTGAGTTTTTCACTTTGTGAAGTTTGGGTGATTGGTTTTTTTCTTGAATTCAGTATGCTTTAGAAATGATCTGCAAAAGTCTTCCTTTTCACCCCTCAGACTTCTGTGCACTCTGGAGCACAAAACCTATCTTGAAAAGCTTCTCTCTGTTAGAGTGCAGTGGCTGTGTCCCAGTTGTGGTTTGCTCTTTCATCTCATAAGATAAGCAGAAATAATAGCCCATTGCTGGTGGTTTTACACCCATTCAGGATTTAGTAAAAGTAAAGCATTTTGTTGAATTTTTGCAGAGGTGTATTTTTATAGCCTAGTCTGTCATATCAGGTTATTTCTTGCAAAGCTATGATGTGCACTGTTTTCCTGCTTGGGTAGATGCTGCATGCCTGCTTGAACAACATTTTAATCAGAGGGTATTTCTCAGTGGGCATGCAGTCAATTGTAGAAACATTTCTTGATTTCACAATATAATGTATGATGCTAAGTCATATTACTGTAAGTTGCAAAAAATATTTTTTTCACATCTAAATGCTTTACAGTCTTAAACTGGAAGCCAAAGGTTAGCATTCATGGATTCATAACTATACATTAGAGATTACAGCAACAATGCAATAGAAAATATTTTTTATTGTTAATTTTTTGATATGGTAGAAAATAATAGTATAAATAAGGAAGAATTAATTTTAAAATTAACATTGTTCTGTGGTTTTGCTAGGAATACTTCTTTCCCTACCCACATACAGCAAATTGCTTTTTACGTAGCTTTCTTGAAAAATGATAATTCTTTTCTAAGATACACTCACCAAAAGATGCAAGAAGTCGATTCTAAGTCCTTCTATACAATGTGTATTGGTTTTATCTTGGTATGGAATACCAAATAATGAAAGTCTGTTCCTGGCATTAACACTGGTATGCAGTGCATTTGCCTCTGTGGTGGACAGTGAGTAGTCAGACTTGACCTGTGTCTCGACAAATTAGATTATGAGCGATATCTAATTCAAATTTCATATATCTGCATCAATACTATAACATGTGCCATCAGTATACTCTATTTCTTAATAAAACTTTGAGCTTGAGCTCAGAACTCTGTTATCACAGAGTTTATGGACTGGAGCTGCCTTGTGCCCTGGAGTACAAGGCATAACTTGCTCAAAATTATTCAGTCTCTCATGTAGGCATCGCCTTAACATTGACCAGTTATCTCATTTAATTTTGCATTAGTTCCCCCTTTTTATAATAGGGTGATAATACTCCTGTAATCACGATGGATATTGGGGGACAGTGAAGCGAAAATCAGTAACATCTTCTCTAAGTGTAGGGGACAGCCTGTAACAAAACCACAAAGCCATTCAGACAACCAAGCTCAATGCACAGGAGCTGGCTCTAGCACAGCTGGCAGCATTGTAGCTGCATCAATTTAGCACGATGCCCATTCTAGTTAATTTCTCATAAGAGTAAGTAGTATGGGTACTAACGTATGCTCATATTGCTAGAAGTTACCTTGGTTATGTCTCTATGTTCCCACTCTCTATGTGGCTATATTAATATGTATTTTGTCTGAATTTGCCCCTCTTACTGAGCAGTCCACCTAGTACTTGTATTTCTCATCAGCTAACACTTCATGAAATTGTTGATAAATATGGCAGAGCACCAGTCTAGGATTATTTCTTAAAGGAATATGGTCAAAACATAACTTAATTTTTTCAGTCAAAATGCTGTAAAGTATCAAGTAGGATGCTTTACCAAGTTGAAATATGGTGTATATAAAGTTTCGTCAGCCACCAAATTCAATCTCAGAGAATGAAACAGTATTTCTCTGACAAAATACATTTTCCATAGTATCATGTTGAATTGCCAAATTAAATTCCTAACTTCTAATTCTCTACTAATTAAATCCAGTACAATCTTTTAATCTTTTCTGGGATTGCCTGGTTGGTGGTTTTGTTGCCTGGGATTGATGCTGTATTAACTGACATGCAGTCAGTCCGTTTGCCCTCTTCAAATACTGGCACAGCACTGGAAACAGAATTTCCCCACTAACTTCCTTTTGTATTGAAAATGAACATGGTTGTTAGAGATTCTTCTTAGGCAGCTCTTTCACTTTCAAGAAAAAGAATACATGTTCAGTTCTTTTCTGCAAGACCAAAAAATTGTCAGCTGTTTGTAGAGATTTTTGTGATAATTACTGTTGCCTGCGGAACTTTGATACTGTAAAATAGTGCAAAACATAGATGTGGTTCTTGCCTCAAAGATTTTACAATATACATTACTTGTCAGTCATGCGTATTCACGCATACCATGTGTGTCATACCTACAAATACAACTTTTCTCATCTGTGAGCAGAAATTGTGAAGTTTTATTCTCTCTCTCACAAGAGATAAAAAGGGGACCAATGACAGAAGTCTTTTGCCCCTGAAGTAAATGGCATGGTGAGCACTGTTTCAACAAACTTGGAATGATCCTTATGTCTTAATGACCTGAGAAACTTGTCTGGGTTTCTGGTATTTTATAGTCTACTGGGCAGCTTAGTTTCCAGAGTTATTAGCTGGTTTCTGTGCCACTGGTGTCAGGACTTAGCTGGGCCCACACTTCCTCCGTAGCTGCAAGCCAACAGAGACTCAGCAGCCCATTGGGAGCATGCATATTTTATGCTTAGATGAAAGCAGGCTTCTTATGCATTTATTTTGTGCTCAATTTGGTGTGACAGATTGCATTCATTCTGCTGTTGTGATTTTTGAGAAAAGGAGTTCTTTCAGTAATTGCCATTAAGCTACACGTTTACATTGTACCATGTGGAGTTTGGTACAGGTAGTCCATTCAAAAATTGGGCTGGCATACATTACAGAAATCAATGGACAATTTGGATCCACAGTGAATCCAATATCAGCTTTAAAATGTACCGATATATTGCATCTATTGTAAGAGCAGAATTAAAGATCCCACAAGCAATAGGCATGGTAATTAGCTTTCCAGGTGGGGAACTATTACCAGATCCGATATTGCATGCAATCTTCAAAATAGTTCTAACTTAATTGAGAAAGTGAAAGTTTTAAAAAATAAATGGATACAAAACCAGCAACCAAATACTGTTTCCATAACAATTTCTTCGCAATTATTAAGAACAATATCATATGGTAAATTTTAAGGCATGCTCTAATGATGGAACTGAGTCTTAGAAACTGTGTTTGAGGTCATCTTGCATTTCTTCTAGGAACTCTGAAAACAGTAAGATTGGATGTAGAATCTTACCCTCTCTCTGAGCTTTTGTATGTTTAGTTATTTTGAAACTTCCACAAGCTTTGTGTAAACCCTGAAAGAAGAGGAAGGTAGAGGAAGGGCACAGGCATGAGTATGAATGTCACACTGAGACACCAGTACAAATTTTGTGGTCTTTAGTCTTTGGATCCTTGGTCTCTGTGTAAAGTGGGAGTTGAGGGGCAAATATTTGGTGAGAGTGACCATCAGTGCATCTAAAAGACTGTGCAGATTTCAAATGAAAAGCAGAAAAACCTTCACAAAACCAAATAATATTTGCAAATTATAGTTGAGAATTTTGCAACCATATAAAAGTAGAGTTTTCTTCTGGTCACAAAAATTTTCTGGAAGGTGGCTATATCCACATTTCTGTCTCACTTAATTCTATTTCGGCATTTACATTGTATTTTTATGTCAGTTTTTCCTTATCTGTCTGAACGAGAAGCAAATAATTTCTTGTTGAAGTTCAGAGACATTATCTGGTATGTTATTCCACAAACTGCATCTCTAATCTTTAAAAAAAGAACAGTGTGGGCAGATGATTTCACCTAAATAGAGGTTTTTTTGGGAAGTCAGGGGACTTCATGTGGGCGTAATGATCTACATTTATGCACCTGTGGACCTCAAGACTCAAGCAATTTAAGGCATTAAAAGCTTTATTTGCTTGAGTACTTCCATTAATTTTAGTAAGGGTATTCACGGTAATAAGTACGAAGCTCAGAACCATTTGCGAGATCAGCCCCTATAGTATTTAAATGATTGTGCGGTTCTGGCACCTTCACCACTGAACTTTCCTCTTTTTTTTTCTTGAGTAAACACATGATGCAGCTGCAGGTGTGTTCTATGACGCTGGTCATCTCTGCAGTGTCAACATCTGTTGAACGTACTAGGCCGTAGTTACTGTACGTGATTCTGTCATTCTTCAGTTTTTGGGAAAAGCTCAAAAACAGTGACAGCAATACCTGTTGGTAAACAGATGATCTCCGGATGCTGACAGCTGTACTGTAAAATCCCTATTACAGACAACTTTGCCACGCTATTTGACTTTGCAGGGAACGGCTGTCCTTTCCTAAATTGAATGATTGGATGGAAATTGTCATTCTTAATATGTTTACCTTCCGTTTAATGAGCAATCTCACTATGAAGGCTGAAGACAATGCAGCCTCGCACTCGGCTTTTGTTACAATTCATCAAAGAAAATACCCTTGCAATGTCAGGGCTCCTCTGCGGCAGGCAGTGGCAGGAGCTGCTTAACAACCCACCGTGAAAGAGGGAATCATTTAAAGTCAGTGCGAAAAGATTAAAGGGAGAAAATTTCAAACTAGGACTTATCTAAGGCCAGGAAATGCCTCAAGGTACCTTCTGCAGAATTTTGGTATTTTGCACTGTCTGGTAATATACTGTAAGAGGTTTTCCAGTAATTGGGGCTTCTCTTCCCCTGGCGTTCTCACCCCCCTGTTCTTATCACCCGGGCTTCATTCTTGTAACAGTCTAAAGACAATAGATGACTTTTTCAGAGATTTTTTTTTTGCTTTCATGAAAGTTATTTGACCGATTTCTGCCTTTCTATTGAATTAAAAGTGCTGTTGGTGGCAGAATCAGTATTGCTGACTGCAGTTCGGAATGACCCACATTTTATTAGGATAGTCGGTAAGTGCAAAGAGAAGTCAAACAAGTGTGAACTGTAAACAAAATCTAATATAAAATGGCCAGGATACATGTGATGTGCCAAGTTGTTGCCAGCCTTTTACAACCTATTATTTTAGTGGATGATTTGCATTGATACAAATACTCCCACCAAATTCAATTTCATTATTAAACTGTGGACGATATCATGGTCACAAAAACGGGCTGGCAGAGTTTGTGGCCATCGTATGCTAGGCTCCATGTATGCTTTGTGAACGCCAGGTCTGTGCATCCTGCCAGTTTCAAGGACAACCCAGGTTTGATGAGCCGTTCAGCAAAGGTCAACTCTGTGATTATTTTTCATCTCCTCTCATCTGGAGCTAGCAAGATGGTTAAAAAGCCGTGCTTGGTTGAAATATTTTCACTGTGGTTGTTTATTTCCTGCATCTTTGACTTTCAAAGAATTTTCATGACTGTTCAAACTTGTTTATTTTCTGACCCACATCTTTCTTTTCTTTTTTCTGTCATGTAAAAATATGAAATTAGTGCTGCATTTCATAGTGAAAAAGCTGTATGGACTCCACGTTTTCAGATGTCTGGAAATCCCTCGATTTGTATCTTTGAAATGGCATGTTCTACTGTATTTCAATAAATGGGCAGATCATTTTTAAGGCATTCTACATGCTTTTCCTATATTTGAGTCTCAGACATTCTTGTCTTCCTGATTATACAGATTATATGTTTCTAAGCTTTGCTACAGCTTTAAGTTTAATTAGAAGCATAACAAATTATAGTGCATGAGTGGCAACACCATAAAATCATATAGCATCTAACTGTAGTAACAGATTCAGATATTGACTGGAAATACAGGCACTGTGCTGAATTTGAATCTGTATCTCAGTAGAGTTATAGTTTCCCCATAGTTAATGTTGGTAATATAGAAATCCTATTTTAACAAGGGTAAACAAATTCAATAATATTGTATATATTTAGCTGCAAAGGCAAACTGAAAAGTGAGTAGATGACTTTTAAAATTCCTTTTCTACTGTGTTATCACATACACAAGGTGAAATTCGGCACTATAATAAAGGATGCTTAGGGACAGAATTCCCTTTTTTATAATTGCATATTTTAGACACTTTTCAAACTCTTATTGTGAAATTCTGCTTTTATTTTCATTCCTAACACTTACTTTTAGTTTGAAAGAAGTAGGAGTCTCAGAAATCATCAGATGAAGTTTGAAATGGAAGTTGAAATGATTGTAAAGAAGTAGCGTGAACCTATGAGAATAAATCATGACCATTTACAAATAAGAATTACTTTTGCTTTTAAAGTACAGACTTAACATTTTCTAGGAGCATACTTTTTGGCTAAGCAGAACTCGTTATATGTTAAACTGAAATAGGGGTGGGGTTTGGGTTTTTTTTTCAGATTCTGTGGAAATCCTCATATTGCTTCTTGGAGGTGATGTAAATGGCAAGCTGAGTTATTTCTGTAGTTTCAAGGGCTACTGGAAATAGTAAAGACAGCCAAGTAAAGAGGTTAAAATAAGGATAAAACAATTGCTTATTGAAGCATGATACACAAAAGGAAAAAGAAATAGGTATTTGCCTTATCCAATAGATCAAAGCAGTTTCATGTTCAAGGCTGGAGCAGAGAAAATTACTTGGGGTCGAGAAGTGGCTGTCTGCATTCTAGGGAGAAGGTGAACATCCCTTTTCTTATTTTTTTTTTCTTTTTTTTTTTTTTTTTTTAAGAATATTGAAATATCCATTTACAATGCAATGTGAAGAAGCTTAAAGCACCTTACAGCCCTTTACACCAGAAAACCAGTTTGCTCTTGGGAAAACTAATGGAACTGAAATTCATTCAGTGTTAGCACACCCAGCCGAGGACTGATGGGAAACTTTTGAGCATCTGCATGTGTATCCTCGTGGTGCTACCTAAGTGAGTCATATCAGTCAGTCGTTTTCCAACTGGAAAAGTAGCTGCAGAAAAATGGCTGTATGTGACAGGCATCAATTGGAAACAGTCTGCAGCCCCAGAGCTCAGAAATGTAAAGGGATTGAAGAAGGACCTGTTCTACCATTCTCCCATTATGAAGGAAAAGCCATCTTTTCCATTTCTTTCAAAGCCAAAATTTGGCATAGTAACATAGGCCACCATTGACCACCCTTTGCACTGTGGACTCCCTAAGACTTTGTTTTCCAAGCATGATTTTCCCTCGCACTCCTCCTGAATTTTAAATTCACTGTACTTTTCAAAGTTTCTTTTTTTCTGAAGAAGTTAGCAGTAGGCAGCTACTCTATGGTGGTGGTGGTCTCAGGGCTGTATTTGCTTACTTCGTGTGGAGTAACACTGACATCCAGTGGTTGGATATTTCAGCCAGATGTATAAATCACCGTACCAACCAGTATTTCAGTGTATGTACTGCTGCCAGTGCTTCGGTTAAAGCCCTTTCCAGGGTTCCCTTGGGTGGGAGGAGAGGGGCAATGCAAATAAACTTTATAGCAAAAGAGATTTGCTTTGGGACTTTCAGCAAGTGCTGTGCTGAAGTGGAGGAAAATTCTTTATGATTTTAAATCCAAAGAGCATTTTTTCATGTTCATTTCTGTGGTTTAAAATCTGTTCACGCAGCAGTGGAAGGTTGTTACTTATTGCATCATGACTATTTGAGTTTTACTTTGTATCTGAAGTTCACCACATAACTATGCAGCTGTGCACATAAAAGAAGACATTTTCCTTTGCCATCTGCAATTAATATTCTTGTAGTTGAATAGGGAAGAGAAAGAAGATAATGGGAAGAATTTTTCATTTCTTTTCATTGTGGTATGACATATGTTTATTCTAGTGACTTGTTAAAGGGTCTGCTATTATATATATAAAAAAAACATCCCAGTAACTGCATTCATTCTATACAGTGCAACTTCTTGAGTAATTTTTTGGTTGTCAAAGCTTGAATGAGGCTCTTAAGCATGAAAAGAAACTTTTATTATTGTTCATGTGAACTAGTCACATTGGAAGGTATTTCAGACAGAAATTCTTCCCAGTGTGTTATTGTGCAATTTTTCTTGTAGGCTTATTGACTTCCATTCTCAACAGATGATCTGTCAGCTAGCAAAGTAAACCTGAATAGGTTTTATTATATTTTTTTTTAAAAATCACTTATTTTCAGTCTTATCTCAACTTCTGTAATAGTCTCTCCACAAGCTTTCAATAGTAATGATTTCCCTGGTCAGTGAGGAGAATGAACAGTGGAGGTACCTTTCCGCACCTTCCTTGCTGAATGGTAAAGATTTTGCGGTCCACTCAGTAAGGAATGTTTGTTCTGAAATGCAAAAACATTTGAGATAGAGTCTAAGCTTCGAAAAGGTCAAAGTGCTGGTGCATTGCTTGAGTTATGGTCGTGGTGGCTTCTGAAATAGTGTTTAATCTGATTAAGATAAGATAGATGGCACTGCCTACAGAGTAATAAAGAAGTGTTGCTTTACGGTCCCCTTTGGTGATGTAACTGAAGATGTCAACACGTTGCAATTCAAAACAGGCAATGTCCCCACGATTTCAAGCCAAATACTGGGAAGCCTATGAATTTTATTATCAGTTAAGGAAGTACGAAACATTGATTTCATTTTGAGAAAGCACCAGTATTTTTCTGTTCTCTTATTTTTGTGTATTTTCCTGCTTCTCCATGTACTCTGGTGCTAGTAGTTCTTGAGGAAAGCGCTTGCTGACCTTTCAAAATTTGGTGATTTGTCACCAATCTGTTCCAGGGTTAATATGAATGATACCTTTCAGTTGAAAGCTGAGAACTGTAAGATTTAGTTTGAAGTCCCCCTAGGCTGGAAATAGTGGTTTCAGCTGTGTGTGCAGTGAAGCATTTACTGTGGAAGTGTCTGAGAAGACATGTCAGCAGTTGTTTTGAGGCAAGTCTTGTGTCTGTCCAAGCCTTTGTATGTGTGCAAGCTGATTTAAATTAATTAATTAAATAAAAGTTATTTTAGCCCTCAGATTTGTGCACTTTGATACTTAGTTTAATGTTATAGCTACCTTTCAATTCAAAATTTAAGTAAAAAGCTGGTGTTCACTGGTCTTCGCTTCAGTTGTCATTAGGATGTGAATCATTCAGTGCAGTCAGGTAGGTGAGGTTCCAGGGAGGCACACTTGAGGGCTGATTTGTGATGTGTAGAAAAGAAGAGACGTGGTTAGCTTGCTCCAGTACTTTGGCTGTAGATGGAGACATCTGTCTAATGAAATTCTTTCAACATGAAGTATATAAGTTTCTTTAAAAACTATTTCATAGCATAGAATGCATAGGAGGTATATTCTGGAAAAGTGTTTTCCTCAATTACAGTTAAAGTAACACTTTGAATAAAAGGAGTTTTCCACTTGTGTTTCATGCATTGCTAGTTAAGATTATCTTCTGCTCAGAATATTATCATCACTTTTATCCTGATTTTTCAATCAGTTGCAATAGTCCGATGGATCTATTTCCTTCAAAGCAATTTAATTTAGGTAATGTAGAAATAGAACCCCCCTTGATACTTGAAAAAAAAAAATGCCATGGTTTATCAACAAAATAAAACTGATATACAAGATGAAAACAAACTAAAGATAATCTGGTTTCTGATAGCTTTACTGTAACAGCTACAGTCATATATTTCTTTCAACTCTGTAAAGTCCTTTGTATTTTGAAGCACAGGAGTCTTAGATAGTTTTTATGTGAACAGCTTGTTAACAAAAGGCTAGAATGATGATCTACACATGGGGAACAGTACCGTGCGTTACTCTGCAGGCAAATAATTTCATCCATTGTTCTTGCATGATGAGAGGATCATTTTAGGGGTGCTGTACAAAATGGCTTATTGTATTGCTAGCTCTTGAAACAGCACCAAAACACACTGAGCAGCTCAATGTCTATTGTAACATTTCTGAAATGTTCTGAAACTTTAGCACTCCTAAAAGCTGTTCTTCTCCTCTGGGTCCACATAATCTTGTCCATAGTCCCTCCTCCAGGGACTGGCAAGGCATTGGCTTCCCTGGTTGGGGATGGTTCTGGGCTACTATGGGCAGAGTGGAAACTGCGGGGCTTCAAGTGACCCAACCTAGGGATTTTATCTGGGTTTTTTTATGCAGCCAGTCATTTCAACCAATTCTTTCCTCTACTTGCTCAGTAAAAAGTGAAAGCAGTGAAAAGCAGAAGGCTGTTGATGCACAAAGAAATTATCTTCTGAATTGCCCTTAGTTAACAACTATGAAAACAGTCACTGGATTTCAGTATATCTATACAATTCTGATTTGGTAAGCAAGAGTTCTTGCTAAGCTGTTTCATACCAAAACTCTCTTGTCCAAATCTACAGCAGATTCAACAAGCATTCCTTGCACAAGTCATAATTTAATAAATATGTTTGGTGGTAAGGGTGTTTTTCAGGGTTTTTTTAAATGTTTCCTCAGTCTATTTAACTGGGTTTTCCAGACTGCTTTGCATCTCTGTAGGGTATGGCCTGTTTCAAAGTTGGGATAACTAAAACACAGTTTGGCATGAACCTTAGTTTTTCTTTTTGTCGTGCAGAAAAACTTCAGATATTTGTTTCCTTCTTATTTTTAACCTTGAGGTTTGATCTTTAGTGACAGTTCAGATTTAAAATCACTTCCTACTGTATCACATCAGTAGAGTGATTGAAGGGAACTGGAATCCAAGCTGTTTACTCACTTAGCTGTCAGAAAGTTTCCCTTCAAGGGAAGCATTTCAATTAATGTTATACAAACCACAACAGCAGTGGAGACTGGCCTGAAGCCATATATATATATATATATATATATGGGTGTCAGTTAAATTCAGATGTCAAACGTGGCTTTTAATTACAGACCTACAACTGCAAATCAGTGGTGTTTGAAACATGCTGGAGATTTCAGCTTCACTTCAGTAACCCATGGTATCTGAAAGTGAAGCAAGAGTCTACAGGTGAAGGTACACACACGGGCTCTGTGTGCTTCAGACTGTGAATACAGAAGGTCAAATAAACACATGGGAAATACATGTTCATTTGCTCATTATCCAGGAAGTCAAATGAGTAAACAGACTCCTGTTCCCTTCGCTATAGCTTCAAATGATGGAAATGGCATTCTGGAGAGGGTAAGCAGTGGGGTAAAGGTACCTAAGAGGCATTCCAGCTACTTCAGCTGTAACATCTGTATATCCTGCTTGAGACTGAAAGCTCACTCTCTGGACAGTCGTTTTTGGAGAGCATGTTAATGTTCGTGTGTATATATATATATTATTTTTTTTTTTAGTTTTTTTAATTCACCTCCTGGCCATCCACAGATTTCAGCGTCATCTGTAGAGCCCCTCACTTCATCAAGATGAACGTTTCTCAGATTTCTTAGAGTATTTTTGAGGCACTTTTAAGTCAGTGTTGAAAGAAAGGAGAACCACCATGGTTTCCAGACAATGGTGAAACAATTGTCAAGTTGGCATTAATGTGATGTTGCAGAATCCTCCAAGATCTATTATTTGAATAGTTTGAATAAAATAAAAGAATGACAGTTCACCTTCAGTTCAGTTGGAGATAACATTATTCCAGGTAGGAAAAAAGTATCTTTCCTTTCGTCCATATTGAGTACTGTGCTTACTCTTCCTGTTAGCAAGCATCATAGGCGGTTAGCTTAGTGATATATGCTTTCTTTAACAGTATCCTCAGTACTTGAGAGTTTTCCTTTCACTGTGGAAGACAGAAGAAAAGTTATTGTTCAACAGCATAAATGTATAGATGGAAATATGTAATTTCCGATTACAGGCAATTTTCAATTTTTGTATTCACAGCCAAGAGGCAATTGGACGTTTTACATTTTCCAGATTTGTCCCTTTCATTTCTCCAAGACAAAAATAATTCTCCTTTGAAATCTTGCTGCAATTCTAGAGTCACAACAGCAATGTGCCTTAAATATTTAAAACCCACCATTGCTGAAGCAAAACTATGGCTGAAAGCGCAGAGTAAAATCAGCCAGAGATGCTAGCCTGAAAATGCACCTTTGGAAACAAGGGTACCCATGAAATGTTGTTGCAAACCGCCAAGTCAGTTAGCAACAACTTTACAGCAAAGGGTGTTTAGCTAGGTAACATCTAGAGCTCTGCTTCAAGAGATATCTAAAGGTGCTTTTTTCCTAACTTCTGCGAAGGTATTGAAGACTTCTCAAGCCCTCCACAACAGACCAGTTTTGCTAGTAGTCCCCTGTGTCACTGCAAGTGGGTGCCTTGCACAACGCATTGACTGGGCAGCAGCCTGGGTGCCCCGGCGGGGCTGGAGCGCTCCTCCTTACCCAGAAACCCAGTCAGACCCAGCTTCTGCTGATTCTTCTGGGCAGTGAAATAAGTTCAAGTAATCAAAAGCCCTTATAAAATACAGTGTCATTCTAACCAAATGATGAAAGCTGGGCAATCAAACACGGCAGTCAAGCTCCTTGAAAACTGGCTAGAAATTTTCATTAAAGTGGAAAAAGAAAAAGGGTCTTCCTTGAAAATAGAATTGGAAGGATTAGAGTAGAGGTAATTTTCGTGAAATGGAGCAGAACTTAAAACTGATCGTTGTTAAGGGATTTTGATTTGCAAGGTGAGATACATAGTGCCTGTCAGAAGTGTGGATGTGCTTAAATTCTTGATAGCAAACCCTGGGATGGCAAGGGGTAAATTCAGATCTAAAATAGTTTCTTTTAGTTCCACAAAGAAAGCAAAAAAAGACCACTGGAGTACGGGTCCAGTGCACTTAAGCACTCATTTCCCTCCACTGGCACTATATGAAAGTAATAATTGAAAGATCTTGTATCTGCATCTTGAGATCTTGAGATCTGGTCTGTCTTCTGTTTGAGGACGTGAGCATAGCAAAGTCAGGCTTGTTCTTTACAAATATATTGGTGGGATCACCAGCATCCCACATCATTTGCAGCTGGAAAGCTTGCTCACAAGCATGAATATTACTTTTTTGGTCCTTTTGGGTTTAAACCCACCTCTTCCCTTGTAGCACAGTGTTGAGAAGAGCGATATACATCTGCACCCACAGGACAGGTTCTTCTCAAAATTTGTGGATGTCTACAAAAAGTTTTCAAGGAGGCAGTTAGGCTCCTGGTAAATGTTAGTATGCACAAAGAAAACAGTACTGGGAAATAGCTGCAATAGGCTTAATTTCTGGTGGTAAAGAAATTTCTAAGCACAAAATTCATAGTTTTGTTCAGATTTTGGTAGTCTTGTTCCCCTGCAGTGCATACTTCATTCATTTCTAAGGCTTAGCACAGCAGAAATTTGGATAGTAGTAGTAAAGCTTCCTCCCAACGGCCCTATTTCTGGACAGCATACATTTGAGAATTCTAATATAGAGCTAATTTGGGGGGGTTTCTGGGTGCATCCTTTGGAGCACCTACAAATTGAGGGAAGAGCATTATGCCTATGCTTAAAAATACAGCATTCTTTAATGCAGAGTATCCCATGAGAACCATTTTTCTATTTGTGTAGAAATGGACATGTATATGTTTGCACAAATGTTTCTCATCAATGAACGTACCTACATGTATCTGGAGAGAAACAGGCTTTTAAAACTATCAATTACTTCCCACTAATAATAGAAAAATACTCCGTACTATTTAACTTCCTCATTACAGACAGCTGAACATGCTTTCTCATTTCCTTTGCAGAACTCATTTGAAGAAGGTGCTGATAAGGTTTAGATAGAGTGTTAATTGGCTTACATTGTGTCTGTGAGAGAGATGAAGGAAGACAGTCATTGCTCTGAAAAAAGAGTGGAAGTGACTGCATGTCCCAGACTTCTCACTGCTATGATAATGTCATTTATTCCAAATAGTTACAGAAAATTACACTTATAGAAAAAGTATTATTGGCTCCTACTCAAGCTCTTTTGCCCTGCTGTAATGACAAACAGCGTCTGCAAATGAGGTTTATCCGTATCTAACTGGGTGTTTCTCCACTTAAGAGTAATCCTTACAGGCATCGTGCTGGGATTCAGCTGCCTCTGCCACTCATTTTTGTCACTGGGCCATAGTGGCTTTGGGAGAAGCTACCATGAGGTACAGTGGGCCCTAGAGCTGCTGGACAACATTTAGGTTAGGTTAAGCTAAACTGTTCTTTAGAAAGTCTCCAAATTCATATACTTCAAGTCCTCATTCAGCTCTTCTGTTGAGTGCAGGGTTTGTAGTGGCACAGGAGCTGTAAAATTTTCCTGCCAGTCTTCTGAATTGCCACTGAGCTATGGGGATTTTTGTTATTTTTTTTAAAGATGTTAAATTATCAAACTGTTTTCAATAAGTAGCTTACTTTGACAGTGCTGTACTGAAATTAAAATCACTGCAAGGAAAACATAACTTTTTTGTACATGGGTATATGTACATAGGTACATAGGTAGGGAAGCATTCCTGAAAAGCTTATATGCTATATAATACTTAAGAGATATGCAAAATGGAAAAGCTGATAATTCATTAAAAAATCACTTTCGTCCTAATATTTCCATTTACTAATACTGTTTTCCACTGGCTGATTATACTGTAAAGCCCCTTCCTGCTTTCCACAGGCAACTCTCAGATGATTTAAGTAAAAAAATCCAGCTTTAATTCTGAGGGCTGTTAAATGCAGAGGCCTGCAGCTGGAAATCTGAACTAAGGAGGGGAAAGAGAGCTCTGTCAATGCATCTTTTAAAATACGTGCTCGTGTTTATGCACCACAGTCTGTCACAGTGTACTTTGCTCCAGCAGGTGAAACAGTGCTCCGCAGAAAGCAGAAATAACCCACTCCTGCCACTGTAATCTCTGCTAGCAAAAATGGTATTCCCTTAGCAACACGTGATTACAGAAAACGTAATTACTTCTCACTGACTGCACCTTTAGATTAACCTACACATTCCCATTGCTGTGGGCTGGAGGTGGATACCAAACCTGTCGTGTTATCTAAAACAGTCTGCACAGCGGTCACTACAGACAGGGGCCAGGGCTCAGGTCCCTGTATGAGCTGCCTGCCCCCTATAGGTGCCAAGACACATTCGAGCCTACATTGTGTCTAAATTTAAGGCGAATAATGAAGAGTGTTTGCTACTCCAGACCACTACACCCTGTCTGCTGCTGTAGCCAAAGGCGAGCACCATGGGCAGCGTTCAGGCTGCCAGTTACAGATGGTTCATTGAAGCGTCACACCTGAGTCTGGACGTTTGTATTTCTAGTCACTGGTGGGAATCTTGGCCATATATTTTTATCCTCACGCGGGTTTCCAGTATTGTCAGTAACTATATACTTTTACACTATAACAATCTCCTGAAATGATATCGCTCCCTTTTTTTAATGTTTGCTTTGTTCCTGAAAATATGAACTGTTTTTACACAATTAGCTACCAGATAAATTATAATACATAATACAGAAACAGCATTATTGGAAAATAATAATGAAATATTTGAAATCCTGTGTGCCTTGGCTATTCTTTAAGTACTTCTCTATAACGGTACTAAATAGATATTTTTTTTATTCACCAGCATTTACAATAATCCTTATTATAACTCATGCCTTCAAGAAGTACCTGTCCAATCTGTTTTAAACAGTGTTCTTCAGTTCCATCACGGGAACATCCTTTGCTGACTGGCCACATCACCAGAAAGAGGCTTCCCTCTTTGATAAAAGAGCTTTTTGGCACTGTGGTTTGGGAATCTGCTGGTTTACTTCTCCATCAGTGGAAGGCTGTGTTGTTTTTCTTTGGTATAGATTAATCTTGCTTAGACAGTTAAATTGGGTGTTGTCTGAAAGTTGGTTAAAGGAAAGAATTATGTAGCTTATCAGCTGCAAATGGATGGTGTTAACACAGCTTGTCTTCTCCTGTAGCTGCTAGCATCCACTCTATTTTACAGACTGAGAGATTCCTTCAACAAAAAAGATATTGGTTCACATTTGGACTTGCTAGAAATTGCATGATCAAACTAGAACAAACATTTACAAACAAGACATTAGATCTAGGGATTCTTAAGAGCTTCATGTAGAAAAATGAAGCAACAGCCTCACAGACATGACTGATCTAACTCATGGACTTCCTATCCCAAATGACATCTGAAAAAAAAACCCAAACCCATGACCACACACATGCAGAATTTTATATGTAGGTAGGGACAACTTGCACATTATGTGAAGTTTTCCTCCATACATTTAGTTAGGCTGTAGATGGCTAAAAATGAAGTGGATTATTTATTCTCCTATTTCAGAGAATGTTTGGGTTTGCAGTGTAAGCAAGTAGAGGGTCAGTGTGCTTTTATGTGTGTAACTATTTGGGCAGATATTACCAGTCTTCCTCCTATGTGTAACCCACAGATAAAATGACTTGCGTTAGTTTCTGTCCCCCTTGTCTATGATTCCCTAGGTTTTGCTTTAAGGTACATGAATACACTAAAAGTGAATGGGGTCTGAATTCGCCTCCATTCCTCAGCCAACTGGAGGTCACTTGGTTTACGTGAGCTGGAGGTGTTTCCCCAGCATGCCATGTCTGAAGTAGCAAAGCTTTTAGCTGTAGAAAATCCAATATGCCAATCTGTAAATGATTTAAAACAATATAAATGGCTTTATAATTTGATGTTGCACTGCTGTATAAGGGGACTGTTGTCCCGTTAGTTAGTATGCACGTACAGTATGCATGGGAGCACCCAAACCAGATGTGATTTGTCTAATATCAATGCAAACAGCAGTGCTATGCATTAATCTTGGGTCACTGGGGAGCCCTCAGCTCCTGGGCAAATCTCTTATAATGGATTAATCAAGGATGCGCTCCTTAAATTTTGAGATGGGGGGGGATGCAGTTTCCAGCTAAACCCACACTGATTAGTGTGGAATGTGTCAAGGCTGTGACAGTTTTACGCCATGAGCAGGAGGACTTTTACATCTGGGCTGCCCTGAGCTGAGGTCTGAGCAGCTGGCTCAGGAGTCAGATGCTTTTCCATAGGTTCAAGCTCAAAACCTTTATCCAACCTCATCCCTCCTTAATGAAAGGCTGAGGTGAACAGGAATATTTTTCCAATATAAATCATCAATTGAAGTGGGCTTCTTGATTGCTGCTTCAATGTAGTCCCACCATCTGCTGCTTACGCTTGCTATTACTGTGACCTTGCCAATATTTTCACATTTATAAATAACGTCTAAGAAAAGATTGGTGATAGTGGTAAAAGTAGTAAGTATACGGTGGTAACTGCCTGCCCAAAGAGATTAAAAGGGTAAATGAATACTGACTGAGGGACTAGCACTAGCAAAACACTGTAATAAATCTAGGACCAGATTACCAGGGTCTGTGAAGAGTAAATGATGATAATCAGAAGTTCCTCAAGTGGTTGACTCTGAAAACTACAGGGCAGGAAGGGAGAAGGAGTCACTAGTGATGAAAGCAATGAAATAAGATGATGTTGAGGTGTCAGGTGAAAATACTGCATGCAGGAAGACTGCAGTCGGATTAAGGATGAGGAGAGGCAGTTTGAGAAAAAAGCAGCAGTTGCTTCTGTTGATGCCAGCTCAGATATTACCAACACTGCTCAGTGCCATGGCCTTTAGGAGCTGCCCTTCTTCCAGGACATGCATGAGTTGGTTTTATGTACATTGCCATTTCCCTCTGTATTTTACTGCAGGAAATGCATGCTTAAGTACAGTGTTCTGCCTGAAGTTTCACTGGTAGCACTGGTTTCTGAGTTAGGTGGCTCTGAACCAGGAACAAGGTGGAGCTGAAGAACATGCAGGTTTTGATAATACGCATAAGCATCCAGGTGCAGCACGGAGAGCACCAGCAGTGAAAGGGGACTGATGAGAAGAGGGAGTTTCCTCTGCACTTGGATTTTCATGAGATATTGGGATTGGTCACTAAATCTCAGTCTCTAAGAAAACCATATGAACTTTAAAATGTACTCACTAAAATTAATTTATAACCATTGTGTTATTCACTCTTCTATGTAGAAGATAAATTCTCTGTCCAGACAGAAACTGTCTTCTGATTAAATCACAGCATCTTATGGCTCTCTCAAAGCACTTGCTAGTGTGTGTTGGCTTCTGAAATACTGTGTAGCATGGGGTGATGATTAATAGGATGTTTTGTTCCATTTTTTGCAGGGGCAGTCCTACTTGTTGTTAAAGCCAGTGACATGTTAGTGTGGTCTTCAGCTCCCAGAGCAGAAGTACTGGTCTGGTGTGAATTCCTGTATGGTTGCTGAACATAAGCAAAAATATTAGTGATGTTTTACGATTGTGGAGCAAGCTTTTAGTTATGTCAGTTAATGGTTTCTTTAGACAGCCTGTGTGCCACAGGTTGGGAAGGTGAGAAGAGACCTGTTAGCATGGACCTCTTCCAGTCTGTGTGCCACTGTGTGTCCTGCTGGGAGCAAGCACAGTCTGGTTTCCCCACAACCCACAGGCAGTGACCAAGCTGCTGCTCAGCCCTTCTTATTTGCCTTGGACCACCTCAGGTTTCCAGTCCCCGTGGACTGAGCGTGTTCTTCTTCTCCACCTTCCTAAAATTTACTGTTGCATGCGTGTAACATGTTATTGAGTAACGATCTTAACCATGAGTAAATGATCCTAGGAAATAAATCTCGTTAGCTATCGTATTTGGGCTCCTGGGCTACTTGGTCCAATCCATCTAACTCCTTTACAAAAGAATAGGGATACTGTTTTACATCTTCTGGGAAATTAATTGCTCTTAGAGTCTTGGAAACACCTCCCAGGCTACAGTTGCTATGGTGACAGATGTAGTATGGAGATGTAGATAGATTGCCTGAGCAAAACCAGCCAATCATAATTTAAACTTCACTGTTTACAATCCAAACAACTGTCATTTGTTGGCTTTCACCCCCACCCCCTTTTACAAACTGTATTAGCCCTGATCCTATAACTGAAGCTGCGTGGGCTGTATCTGTGAGGTTTGAGTGCAAACCTTATGGTTATGGACCCTATGGTCCCTCTATATGGACACAATTTGGAGCACAAGCCAATGATTGTTAGATAAATATACTTTTTTTTGATAATTAATGTATTCCAACATATAGCAATAGTTCTGGTTTTTCCTCCATTGCAGTGTGCATTCGGTGAAGCTGAGTAGTAAACAGCAACACCACTTCAAACCCTGAGGGTCCCCAATGCTAATTGTGTTCAGGTGCTCACCCAGCATTTATTTTTTAGAGAGATCTCTCTGCTAGGTACTGATGCGTTGCTGGCAGTATAGATCCCTGTGTTTCTAAACACAAAGTAAGGGAAGTTAAACATTCATTTGTATAATTTATTAAAGGGTGTGCTCTTACTGTCATAACACTTGGCCATATATTTACTATTTAGTGTTTTTTCCACACGCGATGGCTTAGTTTTTGGTTTTTTTCTGGACTTCAGAAGTTAGCATGGGATCAGTCTCCTAGATGTTCTTTATGACCAGTGTAAGAGAAGACACACCCTAAAAGGGCAATCAGTCCTACTTATTTTCAACATCGTAGGTTGCAAGGGGCCACACTGTGAAGGTACATCTTTCTCTCAACTTGATACATAAGAAGACTTGATAACTAAAGTTGTGCAGAAGAGATCCTATATATCTGTTGTTACTGGATATACTGTAGTGTAGAGTATATGTCCTATGTTTGAGGAGTGTGTACTCACAGTAGTTACACCCTAAACAGACATGTACATGTATTAGGGTATGTACCCTTGCCTGGGTTTTTTTTGTCTCTCTGGCACGAGTGGAACATTTTTCAGTGACAACTGGTATAAAGTAATTAATTCTTTTCTAAATAATTCCCATGGATTATTTTTTTTTAAAGGCTTTGGTTATTTCCTGGAAGACTGGAAGGGTGTGAGAGACTTTACATGAGAAACAGCAGTCAGGGTTGGAACTCAGCATTAAAAGGGGCTCCCCGTGGCTGCGGCAGCCAGCCTGCCCTAATGTAGGTCACTGCCTGGGATGAAAATCTTCCTCAAGGCATCTGTGGAAAAACAACAAGCAGGAAAATTTGGCTGATGCAGATGTAGTCTGAGGAAATGTGACATTTACAACCACTGTCGCTGAATAGCACCATCCAAGGCCACCCAACAGCTGTCTAATATTGTGGTATAAGCAGAATACTAAGTGAATAAATATCCTGCGATGATTATAGTTAGCAGTACATGAAAAAATATCCTGCAAAGAATGTAGTTAGCAGTACAGAGAGGCAGAAAAAATCATTGGAGCAAGGACCCAGAGCAAAAGCTGTGCAGTTGTAATATGTTTTTGATGTCTTTGCTGCCAAAAGCTTCAGGCAGCTGGATAATGACTCATCAGAAAGCCTCTTGGAGCGATTCCACGGTCCTGCAAACTCCCAGATTTGGGTGCTTTTTTGTTCACATAAAATTGCCATCAGCTATTCAGTTTCACACTGGTTGGCCAAGTGGCGCAGATTAGCACAGGCAAAAGTCAAATGATGAGAATTTTTTATTTTGTGACCGCTCTTGAGAATATAGGGCAGCTCGCAAAATGTGTCAGCATGTGATGCTTTTGCTCCAGGAGTTCCACGAAAGTATTGCTCGGCACGCAGCCGCACAGGCACTCAGCACACTGTCTTGTCTGGGGGCCAGATTCATCTGCACTGTGATGGAGGTTTCAGGGAGAGGATGCTGATCCTTTCCAAAGTCTGTTTCAAATTTGTGAAATTGTTTGACTAAAACCAGCAGGAAGCCTGCTGGGTAGTACAGCGGTTCCTTTGCAACTCTGAGGGTCTGAGCAATAATTTTCACTTCAGTTATTTACCCTGGTCTGCCAAGAGTGAGATCTGAATGATCTTTAGCACGGTGAACCAGACACAGGGTTGTTATCCTTGCAGAACGCGCTTTGAGACTGTCCAAAAGCTCCAGAAAGAGACCAATTTTATGTCTTTATAGAGTTAGCAGTGTATTATCCACTTACGCTCATTATAGGTTATGGGGGGAGAGCTCAGAAATTTGCAGGACAAAAACCTCACAGTGCTGCTTATGTACTTTGGCTAAGAGTGGCTCTGTTTTTACAATAGCCTGCTGTTCTTTTATTTCGTTAACTGTAAATTGTATACAGCTGCACTCTGGTTTGGTTCTGATCTGAGAATTTTCTCCTTATGTGCTCCACAAAAAGATGTTCATTTGCTCCCTCCCACACTTCCAGAAAAACAACTTTACCACTTTGTCCCGGTTTTGGAGGTTTTTTTGGTAGCTAAATCTGCTCTTAAGCATTGTGGGGTGATTGTCTCCAAAACAGTCATTTTTCTGCGCTGAAACATTATAATAAAGATTGGCAACAGTCCTAGTCTCTGACTGTAAGTCATTACAAAGCTTATTTCTCTGTCTACTGGAAATGCTGCACATATGCTGCAAAATCCTTGACAGGCTTCATATCCCAGGCTCAAAAATTATTGCAGTAAACTTCTAGTTTTTTGGCTGTGGAAGAGATGTCAGGAAGGGTCCCTCAGTTTTCTGTCCTATTGTTTCCATTTATTTGCTGCTGTCTGGACAAAGCAATGGATAGGCAAGAAGTCTGTGTTTTCCCATCCATTTTGTTGTTGAGTATCGCTATAGATAAAAACTGTTATTCAATAATAAGGACATTTTCCTGAGAACCATGGAAATCCGCAGTATAGCTAGGGCTATGTTTATACGGCTGACTAAAAGTGGGCGAAAGCTAATCCTCCCCCTGAGGTGAAGCAGATTTTCACATAGCTCATGAAACCAGGGCCCATGAGGCGCCGGCGCCTTCGGAGGCTGCGTGTCTCTCCCTGGCCCTGGGGCCAGCTGGTGCCCTCACCCAGACCTGGAGAAGTGCAGAACACTGGCAGTGACACGAAGGAATTTGATGAGCACGGGTAGGGAGGTGGTGCAGGTGCCTAAAAGAAGCAAGAGTGGTGCAGAAGAAAGAGTAAATAAGAGAAGGATGTTAGGCAGGGTTAGAGAGCTTTTTCTGAGTGGGTGTTTTAGAAGATGCAAATATGCCTTTGCTTTTACTTGTCACAGGGTTGTTAGTCTCAGGATCTGCCTTTGGTTGAGTTCCTGTAGGAAGAAGGGAATAGCAGCATTTGCTCAGTTCTGCAAAGCAGCTAATAACATATAACACAAAAACCTGCCTCAGTGTTAAGCATTTCTGATTGAAATACATTAGAATACAACTGATACATTTAAGTGTAATCTCAATAGAATTTAAAGGAAAGGTTAATTTAAGATGCTATTAAATTTTGCTAAACAAACGGAATTTTCAAAAGTGTTTTCAACCTCAACCATGTGTTGCTTTAAAAGAGGAAAGTGGTTAGAAGTGGAACAGTAGGTTAATTCTATCTCTATTTCTTGTGGTACTATATAGGGTATCAACAATATGGTGAATGGGAGTCTTAAGGCTGATACACTGAAAAAGTTGGTTGCAAATCAAAACTAAGTGCAATGTAGAGAAAATGAATTGTTTACTATTCTTTCCACTAACTAAATATTTTAAAAATAATAATTTATTTCTGAAGCTATAAAATTAATCTGGAACACAATGTGAACAGAAAGTGGTGGCATGTCTTTTTTCGGCTATTTGGCTTGTCTTTTCCTTCAGATGTAGTCTGAAGACATGTCTACAGACATTTAGAGTGTATGGATTACCACTAAAATAAGTAATTATAAGGGATACTTAAGTCGGAGGAAATTTCACGTTTTAAAGTGAAGCTTGGAATTTAAAGAGTGTGTGTTTGTAGTACAGTAACTATCATCTGATAAAAGCTGATTTAAATATCGCCTGAGTTGGAAGTGCCTTGGAAAGTTGTTAATGCATAACCACTTTGTTGCTGGTATATTACTGCACTGTTCCTCCCAAGTCATTGCAAATCATTGATTTAAAAATTATGACATCTGAAAACAGATAGAATATATCAAGTTTAATTTAATTTTCTCTTGCCTTCCAAGCCCTTTATGTCCTCCTGTTCAGAGTCTTTTTAACAGCTGTGGAAACAAAAACTTTTAATTACAGGAGAGTTGAAATTCTCTGGTAATTGCTTGCCGCCAATGTAGAAGGTAAACTAATACCAGAAAAAGCACTGAGCAGCCTCCTCTCATAGCTGACCCTGCTTTGAGCAGGAGATGGGACCTTCTGAGGTTTCTTTTGACCCGAGTTAAAAGTCTGTGACAGTTGCTGCTATGGCTAAACAAGCTCTAGCAAAGCCCCAGGCAGGCCAGGGCAAGCCCAAGCTGAGCCCCACAAGTCCTGAGTCTTGTGCTGTGGCCCAAAGCACAGCCAATGGCCTGATGCAAGCAATGAGACCACCCTTACCTGCCTCCACTTCTGGAAATCACAGCTGCGTCCCCTTCCCCTCCAGAGAAGAATGGGGAAATCCATTATTTCACTCTTACTCCTGTGGCTGTAGTAAGCATGAGGGGTTGATTGGGAGAGGACATACCTTCATCCTTCTTCTTCTTCCTGCTCCACACAGCCCCATCTGTTGCTGGGCTCTTCTGTACAAGTAGCTTTTAGCAATACTTTGCGATAAAATAATTCAGCTTACCTCTCCAAAAGGCTTTTCCCATCACCTCTCTGTGCATTCAGGTCTCATTTACTTATCAGTAAAATTCCAGGGGGTGTTACACCGATTTCTGCTATAGGATTAAATAAACAATTAGGACTTACGGTCCTGCATCCTTGGTGCTTGTTCATCCTTGGTGCTAATGGCATTCATCTTCTTCTGTTAAGAAAGAAGATTGGAGATGACAGAAATGCAGTTCTTGTTGAGTCCTCAGTATGTATTTGCACTGTGTAGTTGTGGGTGTTTCAGGCTTGTTCATGAAACTGCTTTGCCACAAGACTTACACTGGTTCTTCCCTTGTGGGGAATTATATGGGATCATTCAACTGTCTGCTCAGCCTGGCTCGGTAGTAACACTATAGATGAGGGGTTTGGGTAAATAAAAGGTCAATGAGCCTGTGAGTGAACGCATGGTTACTATGCTGGCTTTCTTCAAACCCAAGTGTCTTTAACCTTGTGATTACAAAAAAAGATTCATTTTGTAATTTTCTCCCTTTACTTGTAGAGAGACACTTGAAACCTGTCATAAATTAATAAGGAGATTAAAAAACAAAGAGGAAAATATAAAAGATCTCAATATTTTTAATGATGATTTAAATGTTATTCTGTGCTCAGCTAGAGGCAGAGATCATCGTGGGTTCGGATGTTCACATTTGGAAGAAGGGGCACCAAATGACCAAGTAACAGTGCGGTACTTATACTTTGTTCAGTGAAACCTGGACTTACCATTTACGGTTGAGTACCTTGTTCTGAGCTAGAAGTAGCAGCATCTCTATCTCCCATTAATACATTATCTCTGACCACCTTTTTGTATCACTGGTGTGTTTAAGTGCTGAGGCATACAAAATCCAAGGAGAGCGTCACTCGGGGGATCTGAAACACTTAATGCTAAAACAGCAAGGAGTTTTGTGGGTTGGTGGGTTAGTTACTGCCTGTTCCATGTCAGAAGTTTCATATATCTTTCAATGAGCACTTGTAAATCAGTTTCATGAACTGGAACTTAAAATCAATCATTTATTAAGGTTACTGCCTGGTATTTTGCAGTTTTGGTCTCATGGGCTATCGCATGTATTTGGATTCATATCATAATAAACTGTATCCCAATCCAAACTACCTCTCAGTGGGTTTTTAAGGTAGATAGATGAGAAGCAAAGCACATCCACATTGCTGGAGGAAGAACCTCATCTAATTCAGATGTCAGATGAGCTGAGGAAGACAGGGCAGTGATGCTGAACTGGTATCAGCAGTAGAGGAGAGACACAGTAGAAGGGAATGTTTTAGCAAGGGATTGTATTTGGGGAGATATGTAAATTTTAGTATGGAAAAACGGCTCATTGCTTTGCCAGAATAGACATTTAAATGTATTGACTTACTGAATTAGATGCTAACACTTGCTCTGTGATAAATCAAATGTAAGATCTTTTGCCATTGAGGAAATGGGGATATGGGTCTTCACAAGAGAAACATTGGATCTACTTGTAGTATGAGGAAAACAGAAACACAGAATAAAATACAAATTTAATGGAACAATAGGAAGGAACTTTTAACATTATAAAACTGTCCAAGATCTCTTTAAAACTTTATTATTTGTGTTCTGGTTTCAGAATAACTGCTGTAATATATTGTGGTGTTTTTTTTTTTAACGGCACAGCTGACCTAGTTCCCTTCACTGTCACTCACATCATGTGCAGCTAACTTACTCATGCAGAGTAGTATTTTGTGAAAGCAGTTATCACTTTGGAATAAATATCTCAGCTATGAAAGCATAGGAGAGAAATGTATCCTAATCCAGGTATTTTGCGTTAGTTTAGGTTTCCAATCTCTAGATTATAGATTTATCTGTTTTGACAGTTTTCAACTGTGTCTTTATCCATGGCAGATATAGATAAAGTCATTTCCATATCTGCTTACAGGAACCTGCATTGATAAATACCTGCAATACTTCACAGAGTACCTATTTTCAAATAACGATGTTATTAATTACAGTTATTTATATATTTTAGTTTAAATATATGGGTGTCCCTCTAGTGTCAGGTATACTAATTAGGGTTATTAATTTTTATAAATGTTTGCAGGTTGAGGCTTTGTTATCCAAGGTGGTGGAGAGTTTTTAAGACTGCTGGTTTATTCCACGTAAAATAAATATAACAAGAACTCTCCTGGGTGCTATAGGGCCTCTCTATTCTTCATGAAGAACAGTTGTTCTATAAGCAATGTATCTGCAATTTCTGAGCCTTAGAAAGAATTAGAGTGCCCAGCAATAGGGTTTCAATTCAGCTGAGATTATCCATACCAGTAATTGAATGTTCCTGATTTTCTTAATATAATAAATTATAGCTCATAACATTTTCTGTTTCATTAAGCAATTTCATAAATGAGAGCCATAAATATTATATATAGACAAATAAAACATTGATGATTATAAATTATTCAAGGGTACTTTTACTCAGCTCTGTCTATTTGCCATTCTGCTCATTGGCCCTGAGGACTGACTCCAGGTAGAGGTTTCAGCAAGTCAGAAAAATGTTCATGCCATTAAAACAGAGAAGTTCATGCTAATATTGTAATTTTTGCATGGTGTTTAGCATTTCATTTAAAAGCACATAAGCCAGAATGCTATTAAAGAATAATTCCCCCCCTTTTTTTTTTTCATTTACTGCTTCTGTTTTCCTTTTGAAGCAGTGAATTATCGGGAAAGAAAAATATGATTCATGAAATACAAGAGGTAATTTATTTACTTTTAACTGTAGCAATACCTACAGAAGGCCTTTACCCTGACATGTCAACAAGCAGTGACATATGAGCAAAAATACTCCCCGTAAGTTAAAAAGATGTAAAAATTCAATTGCTCAAGGACATGATTTTAGAAGCAAAATCTAATAAAAGCATAATAAAGAAATGGCCAAGATAATGAAAGCCTGGTTTCTGCTGAGTTTCAGTAAAGGGAGAGAGAGTATTTTAATATTCATAAATTGAGCCGTGTCCCAGCCAGGAGCAGCCTCCTTCACCCGTGCACCCTGGCTGCTGGGCTTGCCTGAAAGAATATGAAAGCAAATGAAGTTGAAAGTCCATCACGGCTCAGTGGTTTGCCTGGGAGGCTCAGGTCAATGCTTACTGTTGCTGTACGCTGTGGCAATTTCCAAGCAGACCCCAAAACCCAGGGTCTGAATGTGCATCCCCCAAAATCTGGGGTCTGTCTGTGCACCCCCTGGGAGGGTACCAGGGAAAAAGGCTGCTTCCTGCCCAGCACCATCCCCCTGCTTCCCTCACGCCTCCATCCTCAGCAGGAGCCAGGCTGGTCCTGGAAAAATTACCTTTAATGACATCCCTGTAGTGTCCTCACAGTGTGAACTGTTTATGCTAAACTCAGGGCTTTAATTGATTTAAGGGCCATTGAAGCCCATGCTCTGAGGCACCTTAAAAAGTCCAGGGAAACTACTGTGAATCAGGCAAGATTTATATTCTCACTACCTGTGCTGTGCTGTTAGTCTTTGATCTTTTATTTTCTTCCTTTCTCTTACATGAAGAAACCCCTCCCTGCATCTAGACACAGTCCTTGCTTTTTCCTGCCTCTCCCTCTCTTACTGATTCCCTCTGAAAGCTGATGAATGCCAAGGAGGCAATGCTCACTCTACGCGTTGGCAATCGTTTCTAGGTGTTAATGAGCATGGAATTGCACTGATATGAACACCCAGAACACCATGTCATGTATTTACTAGTTGGTACTTGGTGAAATCTCTGGCCAGGGGTAGCCGTGTAGTTCTTTCTTTAATTTCAATGTAAAATTTAGAGTTTAACCAAAGAGAACAACGGACATTCAGTTTTAAAAGCAGGTACGTTTTTATCAAACACATGGAGACGAGTAATTAAAGCATTAATTCTTATCCCCCAATGAGGACCCTGAATATTTTTATTTTTGTATCAGTTTTTCAAGCAGTGTAGTATTTCAAAATTTTACCTCTACTTTGTAATCCACTGTAAATTAGGTTTGAGTCAGTCTTGTGTTTAATAGATACACAAGCTGAAGCACCAGATAACTCTTTGGTAAAAGGTATACAGACTGTGGGTGTTGTACACGTCGTGAGCCTGAGAAGTGTCAGGCAAGAGACAGACACTGTGTGGGTAGAGAAGGGATAATTTTTTTTCTCAAGTATTGCACAGCTTTGTTATTATTGATAAGACCAAATAATGAAATACCTGCAATAGCAGTCTGTTGGCAGTGATAGGTTAGAAAAACAAAGCAGAGGGGCTTTTTCTCCCCCTTTTCTTTATAAGCATGACTCCATTTACTTAATTTCCATGTCTGAAATAGTTTTGCTAACACGAATTGATCAGCTGAGGCTGGGGGCAGCTGGTACTCACCTGGATATCATCATGAGCAAATAGGCTGCTCGCTTCAGAGCTCTGAAACAGTAGTTTACGCAGAATTCTGCTACTTTTACAGTCACAGGCTGAAAAACGTCTGTGGCAGCTTAATTGCCCTGTGAACATACCCTTTCACTTCTCAGATCTAGGAAGGTCCACAGCTTGGCAAGAGGGCCGGCAAAGCAGGGAGATTTTTGTCATCTGCTGACCTTTCCGTCCTGGGGCCAGTATCTCTGCTGGCATGACCCAGAGCATGCAGGGAGGGTGATTTTTAAAAAGGGTGAAGTGGCAGAAAGATTGGGTGGCTAAAGCCTTTCCTTCGTGCCGTGGAAATGAGACAAAGCCACAGTACGTACAGACTTGAGAAGTGGAATGCCCTCAGGCCCATCCTATATGTTTAGCTGATCCAGGTACACTTTTAATAATGAAAAACGCCATTCTGCAGTCATAAAACTTCCCAGAAGCTCTGCAAACAAACTGGATATATGGGGGGAAAGGTTTCTATTAACAACATTTTTAGACCTGTGCATTTAACCTGCAGTGTCTCAGCGCATATGAACTTTCCTTCCAATTCATATGGCTGAGCCCCTTGAATATCTGTACTGCTGCTTCTCTGAATTTCTGTAGTACCACCACACAACTTTGTCCCATGCCCACTCCTATTTGTCCACGTCTTCCCAGACTAAGTTAGGACCATTTTTCTTGCTCTGTTCTGTTCCTCTATATGTTCTCCTACTTGCAGATTTTGTCCTCCAAACTCATTTCACAGAATCGCAGGATGGTTGGGGTTGGAAGGGACCTCTGGAGATCATCTTGTCCAACCCACTGCTAAAGCAGGTTCTTCTAAAGCAGAAGGAGACTCCACAGCCTCCCTGGGCAGCCTGTTTCAGTGCTCTGTCACCCTCAAGGTAAAGAAGTTCTTCCTCATACTCAGGTGGAAATTCCTGTGTTGCAGTTTGTGCCCATTGCCCCTTGTCCTGTCACTGGGCACCACTGAAAAGAGCTTGGCCCCATCCTCCTGATACTCACCTGAAGATATTTGTATACATTGATAAGATCCCCTCTCAGTCTTCTCTTCTCCAGGCTAAACAGGCCCAGCTCTCTCAGCCTTTCCTCATAATGGAGGTGGCTCCAGGCCCCTCATCATCTCTGTAGCCCTCCAATGGGCCCTCTCCAGTAGTTCCCCATCTCTCTTGAACTGGGTAGCCCAGAACTGGACACAGCACCACAGATGTGGCCTCACCAGGGCAGAGCAGAGGGGCAGGATCTCCTCCCTCGACCTGCTGGCCACACTCCTCCTGATGCACCCCAGGATCCCGTTGGCCTTCTTGGCCACCTGGGCACACTGTTGGCCCATGGGCAACTTGCTGTCCACCAGGACTCCCAGGTCTCTCTCCACAGAGCTGCCTTCCAGCAGGTCAGCCCCAGCCTGTACTGGTGCGTGGGGTTGTTCCTCCCCAGGTGCAGGACCCTACACTTGCCTTTGTGGAACTTCATGAGTTTTCTCTCCACCCAACTCTCCAGCCTGTCCAGGTGTCGCTGAATGGCAGCGCAGCCTTCTGGTGCATCAGCCACTGCTCCCAGTTTTGTATCACCAGCAAACGTGCTGAGGGCACCCTCTGTCCCTTCATCCAGGTGGCTGACGAAGTGACCCCTGGGGCACACGCTGGCTGCAGGCCTCCAGGCAGACACTGCGCCACTGAGCACAACCCTCTGGGCTCTGCCATCAGCCAGTTCCCAACCCACCTCACCGCCCACTCATCTAGCCCACACCTCCTCAGCTTACCTCTGAGGATGTTAAGGGGGACAGTGTCAAAAGCCCTTGCCGAGGTCAAGGTAGACAGCATTCACCGCTCTCCTCTCACCTACCCAGCCAGTCGTTCCATCGCAGAAGGCTATTAGGTTGGTCAGGCATGATTTCCCCTTGGTGAATCCATGCTGACTACTCCTGATAACCTTCTTTTCCTCCACGTGCTTCAAGATGACCTCTAGGATGAGCTGTTCCATCACCTTTCCAGGGATGGAGGTGAGGCTGACCGGCCTGTAGTTGCCTGGGTCCTTCTCCTTGCCCTTTTTGAAGACTGGAGTGACATTGGCTTTCCTTCAGTCCTCAGGCACCTCTCCTGTCCTCCATGACCTTTCAAAGATGATGGAGAGTGGCTTAGCGGTAACATCTGCCAGCTCCCTCAGCACTCGGGAGCGCATCCCATCAGGGCCATGGATCTGTGGGTGTCAAATTTGCTTAAGTGATCTCTAATGTGATCCTCCTCAACCAGGGAAAAGACTTCCTTTCTCCAGACCTCCTGTCTTGCCTCCACGGTCTGGGAAGCCTGAGGGCCAGCCATGGCTGTAAAGACTGAAGCAAAGAAGGCATTGAGTAATCGCCTTCTCTGCGTCCTTTGTCACCAAGGTACCCACCTCATTCAGCAGCAGGCCCACATTTTCCCTAGTCATCCTTTTCCAACTGATGTACTTGAAGAAGCCCTCCTTGTTGTCCTTGACCTCCCTCACCAGATTTAATTCCAGCCAAACCTTAGCCTTCCTTGTCACCTCCCTGTGTGTTCTGACAATGTTCCTGTATTCCTCCCAAGTGGCCTGTCCCTTTTTCCACATCCCATGAGCTTCCTCCTTCTGTTTGAGTTTTGCCAGAAGCTCCTTGCTCATGCATGCAGGTCTCCTGCCCCCTTTTCTTGATTTCTTACTCATAGAGACTTATTTTGACTTTGGAGGAAGTGATACTTGAATATTAGCCAGCTCTCTTGGACCCCCCTACCTTCTAGCACTCTAGCCCATGGGATTCCTCCAAGCAGGTCCTTGAAGAGGCCACAGTTAGCTCTCCTGAAGTCCAGGGCTGCAATCCTACCTATTGTCGTGCTTCTTCCATGCCAGATCCCGAACTCCACCATCTCATGGTCACTGCAGCCAAAGCTGCCCCCAGTCTTCACACTCCCAACCAGTCCTTTGTTTGTTAGTACAAGGTCTAGCAGCACACCTCGCCTCACTGGCTGCTCTACTACTTGCACCAAAAAGTTACCATCAATGCTCTGCAGGAATCTCCTGGACTGTGCGCACCTAGCTGTGTTGTCTTTCCAGCAGGTATCAGGGTGGTTGAAGTCCCCCATGAGAACCAGGGCCTGTGATCGTGAGGCTACCTCCAACTGTGTGTGGAACACCTCATCAACATCCTCTTCCAGATCGGGTGGCCTGTAGTAAACACTCACAACAGTGTCCCCCACGCTGGCCTGCCCCTTAATCTTCACTCATAAGCTCTCAACTCGTTCTGCATCCACCCCTAAGGAAAGCTTGATACATTCCAGTTGCTCCCTCACATAAAAAGCAACTCCACCATCTCACCTTGCTGGCCTGTCTTTCCTAAAAAGTACATGGCCATCCATTTACTGGATTCCCTTTCTCTTAA
Source organism: Ibycter americanus (assembly GCA_035590275.1). Taxonomy (NCBI): domain Eukaryota; kingdom Metazoa; phylum Chordata; class Aves; order Falconiformes; family Falconidae; genus Ibycter; species Ibycter americanus. The sequence continues at coordinate 58,514,404 of JAVJGI010000014.1, read as the reverse complement.
ACGGTTACAGGGCTGACACCACTGATTTCACCTCCACACTAAATAGGTTTGAGGGTTGATTTGCAACTGAAAAACTGTGTTGCATTTGGTCTGCGTATGTGTATAGATGTGGGCTGGTTTTAAGTTAGATAGCGAAATGTCTAATTCTGCACTGAGTGTTGTGCAGTAGGTACGGGTGGGACAGCACGGGGATAACAGTGACAACCCGTGGTGAAGTGACCCCTGCCCAGTCCTGGGGCTTCCTAAAGAGGCATAACCTAAGGAGCAATGCATTTTAGCTGGATTGAAAAATGGGACTGATTTTGTGAGTTTAGGGAAAATTGTTTATGAGTAGATTTCCGTAGTTGTATATTTCCATAGCTGTACATTTGGGGCATTAAAAATTCCTGGCCTGATTTTCAGAAGTGCTGAGGCTGCCGAGAGCAGAGCAGGGGCTGCCTGGCACCGTGCAGCTGAATGTCTGGCCTCCAGATTTCGCTGCTAAAACGATAATTTCAAAATCAGAGACCGCCTTTGAAAATGTTGACTTTAATCTCGGTTTCCCAGGTTTTTCTAGCTATAGCATGTACTCCAAAGGCTTTTTTCCAACCTATTTGCTGGCAATGGTGGGTAGAATTAACTAGTACAGACCTTTGAAGATATAAAGCTTGACAGAAATTTAAAAAAAAAAAGAAAAAGAAAAAAGGTTTTCTGTTTGTCTTTTTGTGAAATGCCAGGTTTGTTATTGCTGTAAATCACACACAATGTAAACAGCATGTTCTTGTGACTGCTGGGGACTGAGCACATCAACAGAAACTGTGAAAGCAATTCACGGTGGCTCACTGTTTTCTAATTATTGATCTTGTGCAAAATGATAAGAGAATTAAAGTTTATTCTCTGAAATTAGTGACTGGTGTAAACAGGTATATCCAACGCCTTCGATTTTATATTTGCTGGCAGCATTGTTTTAATTGCTGGGTTTTTTTTTTTTCTATGGGAGAGGTCAATTCACAGGCTGATGGTTTTTGAGAAGCAGCAGGGCTGACACACCTGCACACACACATGCAGAGGCAGCTCCCAGCAGCAGCGCTTCTTAGTCACTGACAGAGCATCAGCTCAGCGCACAAGCTGAAGAAGAGGTGTTCTTCTTTCTCTGAGCAGTCTCGTTTGGAACTTTACAGCCTGTTACTGGCAGCCAAACTACCTGCTCCACACCCTGAGATTTCTCAAATATCTTGGTGCTTCCTATTGGCACCTCTGAGTGCTTGGTGAAATACTGAATCTGCAAGGTGATGACGGTAAAGATGATCAGGTCTTCAAAGCCAAAGAGATGTTACATTGTCAGGAATCCGAACAAACTGTACCACAAACCAATCTCCATTTAGATGTGGATTTAAAAAGAAATGTTTCTTTTTTACTTAATATTACGAGGATGTGTGATTGTTTGCAATAAAAATAGCACAATTGATGCTGTCATTGTGGTAAGCACTAATGGGTCTGATAGATGGTCATTAATTCTTTAACAAGGACATATAAGAATTGTCTTTTTTTCCAGATGTCTGAGACCTTCAGTGTATAAAAAATTAACCCTGGATTAACCAAGTGATATATCTGTACTAAAATATTGTAAATTACGTAGCAGGAAGTTACATTTCCAAAATATCTAGATGTATGGGCTTTTTTTGCTTTCTTATTTCTTTAATTTTAATTAGGCCAAAAGTACAAACAATTAAAAAGTCATGACAGGCAAACTGAAAAGGCAGAAGAAGAGGGGGTGTCACCTGCTGTAAATTTTATGCTCTCAATTGCATGTTCTGTTGGTTGCTTTCTCCTCTAATGCCTGTGCAATCCCAGTTTTGATGAATGAAATACAGCAGCTCCAACCCTCTGTGAGCAGACCTGGTCTCCTTACTGTTATTTTCCCACCTCTCTATATGCAACCCATTATAAAAATCAGACATTTGGACAGAATAATAGATCATAGTCCCTAAACACAGTGGTTTTTTTCTTAGCTGTCTAAAGCCTTAGCAAAGGAATGGAAGTGGCATGAACAAAGTCCTGAGGAAATACCACTGATGATAGGTTAAAACTCACAGATAAACTTATCTTGAAAAAAAAATAAAGAAAAAAGTAAAAGAAGAAGAACTAAACCAAGGCAGTATAACACCAAAAATAGTAAGGAAAATCTTTCATTTTTTGCAATCAAAGTTCCCTTTCTTTGCCCACTCTTTCATTTGTTCTTCCACAAATCATGGGTTTCATGCATTTTAAGATGTGTCTGTGTTCTGTCTGTATGTTGGCCCTTGGAGATCATGGACACAGAAAGTGTGTTTCTCATTTACACTTCATTCCACCGTGGAAACAGCCACTTCTGCAGGCTTGCCCCTTGCTGTGAGGGATGTGCCAGTGAAGCAGAGGGCATCGCTGGAGATGTGGCAGTCCGGCAGCCCTCCTGGGCCATTGGGAGCTAGCACCAGTGAGACTAGCCCTGACACTCATGGAGTCAAACCAGCTGCTTGAGTCCCAGTCACAAGGTTGTATTTGCTTCCCTTTTCAGTGGAGCTTGTGTATCTAACCCTCCAGGTTAAAGGCTACTGCAATCTTTAATGTGTTCTGGTTCCATATGGAAGAAATGTATTTTTTATTATACATATATAAAATTGATATGTTCATTTCCATTATCCTGTATGATATTTTATTTAGATATTGAATGTATTTATTGAATGACATCTTGTGTTGTCATATTTTCTGCAAATAAGAGGTGAATTTCAACTCTATTGAAAATTAATTAAAAAATACTGCAGAACAGGAAAAATAAGTCCCCTTTTCTCTGGTCCATCTTTCTTTCCATGTGATGAAACATACTTGTGAATCATATGCATGGTATTTATCTTTTACCCCCTGCCCCCTTTAAACAAGTGCAAATGTTTTTGTGGGGAGAAAAATGGGGGAAAAAATCCAGTAAATCTTATGTCTCCTTTTCTGACTGCCCTTTTCAAGTCTGCTTGTTTTATCTTTCCCTTTGATGACGATATGAATGAAAATCATATTTTGCAGGGAATTATGAGCAGCAAGGAAAAAAAAATCACCTGTTGACTATACAAAGGCAGCAGTACTGGGAATTTTTGGGGAAAAAGAACACATTCATCTCTATTTATGTATTAGTACCAGCATGAGGACCAAATTCAGTTGTGATGAATAAAATATTGAAAAATAGGCTCTTATACACAGGTTTACATGGGACTGCTTGTTTCTATCTGGACCAATGTAAAGGTAGAAGCTAAAAGAGATGTAAACAAATGGAACAGGAATTTAAGTCTAAGCATAGGTGCTTTATCTGCATTTTTGCTTAATTTTAAAGAACTTAGTGAACTAATTCAATAGGAATAAGAGCAGAACATATATGCAATTTTGATACATTTTATGAATGCATGCCGTGCAATGCCTTTGGGACACACGGGAGAACTTAGAAACCCGGTTAAATCTGAGGATGAGAGAACTGTGTGTTTATAACTCAAAAGATGAAAGTATAAGCAGGAAGTCAAATCTTTGCCCTATTTGATGTCAGTTTAAGGTCAACGTAAACAGGTACATTCCTCAGTGTATGTGGGCATGGAAACAGGCCTGCAGTCACTGTGAAATTCTCAAGACAAAGTAGTTCATGTGGTTCGGAGCAATATTTTAATATGTTGATGATTTCATCGTTGTAGGAGAAAGAAAGAGAAAATACAGTTCAAAAGGTTCTTGAAAGACTTGAAGGAAATAGACAAGAAAAATGGAACACAGATCAACAAATACTAAAAGACAGAAAAATCCCACAATATTGTAAGCAAGGAGGCACAATCTTACAAAAGCATGGCCAGTGCTTGATGATGTGACAGCAGTCAATGAATTAGTTTGCATATCTAGGAAAAGAAATTACAAGGAACTTTGCTCTGGAACAATTAAGACGTGGTCTAGTGGTGGTACACCTTTTTCTTTTCCTTGCTGATTTTTTTTTTTTTCCCCAATTCAAGCTTCTCTCAAAATAACAAATTTTCTAGATCTTTTTTGATTCTGTTTTTTTTTTTCATTTCAGTTTTGTTTTGTTTTGTTTTGCTGGGTTTTCTTAATGTCTGTGAGACCTGTACATGTAAAGAAAAGAAGACAGACATGTAAATACATACTAACAAAAAAGAGTATAAAAGAAACAGTGGGGAGGAATGAAAGGATATAATCTGAAAAGCAAGTACAGAAATTTTGGTGAACTTCTTTCTTGGGCAGGTAATCCAGGGATATATCTCCATTGCCTTTGGCCAGAATGCTGAATTTTAGAATCAAGTCTGTAAGGTGACAGTATGTGAGCGTGAGGCAGTGAATGTGTCCTCTTGTCTGAATTTCCCTGTTTGCGGAGAAGCCCCTGGCCAGAGCTGGAGCCAGCAGGTGGACATGAAGGGTGAGGAGGACATTCTGGCCACAAGAAATAACATGTTGCCATAGGCACAGTCTTGAGCATAGGCTCATCGCCATGGCTAAGGAGAAAACAGGAGTTTTAATATAGGAATCAACCCCAAAGCTCTTCAGGTAAACTATAAGTAATAAAAAAGGCGTAAGAGGAAAGTTATGTGAGTGATGAAGGATCACTGGGTTCTGCAGAGCTAGGGACTAAGTGATAAATTAGTGCTCATAACCCACAGGTAAAGTAATCGCTCTCTGAAAAGGCAACTGAGATCAAGGTAAGTTCAGAGGCATCACCAGGCTTCAGCTGAGGGCAACCAAGTCACTGGCTGAAATTCAGATGTTTTCAGCCTTTCTGAATTACCCCTTGCATTTCAGCATTTGTGTGCACTACGGCTTGAGGCATACCTTTCCTGTGAAAGAAAGATTTGAAAAACTTCTCAGCTTTGGTGAACCAGTGAAAAATTGTGTTTCCAACGGACCTGGAGATCAAAATACCTGATATATTCACCTCCGTGCTTTTTGCTTGAGAAATCAATAGGCTGTTTGTAAAACCTTAATTCATTCTTTCCTTTGCATTCAGCAGTTTGCTCCTGCTTCTTACAAATGATGTAGTAGGGAACACCTTAATATGTGCATTGATTGTGTTTCCTTTGCCAGTCAAGGGTGGGTTACAGATCAACTTACTTTTTTGAGTAGACTATAGTTTTGACCCTGACCCTGTGCCTCCAATTGTTTTTATACACAGTTCAATAGTAATATGTATTTTCTAGCTCATTTTATCTTTGCAATTAGCCACTCAAGTCTATAGATAATGCATTTTTAATGCCATGTTGGCAAAGAGGAAGATCCTCCATTTCTCAGGAACATAGATGATGTAAATTCACTTCCAAGCAGCAGTAAACGCAACCATGGTCTTGAGTAAGACCTCCTTGCTTTCTTGGAAATGCATCCATCACAGCTGAGCCTCTTCACAAAAACTGGTGTGTGTATGGTATGGTATAATGCATTCTGCTGGAAAGCGTATGATACAGAGGAGTTAGTCCTCCCATTAGAGTACTTGTAGACGCCAAAAAAAAAAGATTAAAAAAAAAAAAAAAGTGATTATTCTTTTTTTTCCTTTTGCAATCTGCGTTCCTCAGGTGCAGATTAGAAGGGTTAAAAGTTGGATGTTTGTGCACCTCAGTATTCATCAGGATTGTTCATGAATAGATTTAAGGATCAATATGTTGTTATCCATGCAATATTAAGATTTTACTTTCCACAGGACAGTTATAGGAATATGCTATAATAGATGACGAGTTAGGTAGAGGCTTGAGAGCAAGGGGATAACTGATTTTATGGGAAATTGTCAAATTTCTAACACCTTGAGCAAGTAGTGGCATTGATTATCACTTGGTTGCCAGCAGCTATGGATAAAAATCTTGCTTTGCTTATTGTTGTTATAAACACTATTTGATAAAACTCTTTCCAAACATTTTTTTTCAGTTCTGCAGTGCATATTGTAACACTGAGGCATTAAAAAGTCCTAATCCTTTGCTACCACTGGTTTTTATACCTTTATGGGTTTTGCCAGACATCTATATGTTCACATTGTTCATAATCAACTTTTATAAGCTTGTTGCTAAAAGAGGAATTTTATCTGAGCATCAGGATGTATCTATAATCATCCTGCTGTTACCCATCCATAACAAAAACAAGCATTGCTGCTGAATGTGTGTGAGCCGTTGCATGTAATCATCTCCTGTTTAATGAGATACATTAAGTCTCTGCTTTTTTAACATATAATGATATACACAGAAGTGTCTGGCTTGTTTCCTTTCACCACTTCTGACTGGTTAACAGTGTGATGCCATTCCAAAAATGGCATTTTAGTGGCTGACATTTTATTTCCCATTAATTGCTTAGTTAAAAGAGGAGACAGAATAGATTTTATTTGCTATTGATTCACTATACAGCTTTTGAATGTTTGGGTGTGAATCTCTGTAGTTTAAGGTTCTTCTCATAATGGATATTTGAAGTAATATATATATATACACAGACACACATATATGAAGTGTATACATATATAAATATTTCCTGCACTTGCATTTCAAAATATTAGCAAGAAATTTAGGATCTTTGTTTATATTCAATGATTTCGGGACAGGCAACTTTGCAAAATATTTAAGGGCCTATCAGCCTGTCAGGTTTTGGCAGCCTTTCAGATTTGATGTTCATCATGCTCTACCTTCTCATTGGAAAAGGAGGGAAGGAAGGAGAACAGAGAATGGATTCAGAGCCCTTTGTCTTCACATGTGACAGCTGCTTTCGAAGGAAATGGGGAAAACCTGTTGAATACTTACAGCTCTGCTTCCACAGTGGAAGGACAAAGCTGGGCAAGAAGCAGCACAGTGAAAGAAGCAAAGAATTGCTGGTTTTCTCCTAAAATGTGTATTTGTTAATACACAAAAGTTAAGTAAGAAACACCTGAAGGTGGTCTCTGCTCCCTTTGCTTCCCAGTCTTCAGGGGTCAACTGCAGCTTATTTGAGTCATGAAACTAAGAGAAGACTTAGCTAATGCATTTTCTCAGAGAATGGATTACATTTGTTACCGAATGGTTTTGCCTGGCACTAGTCTGCTCAGACTGAGGTTCCTCTGGGCTTGCCTTTCATGTTCTTATGAACACCCAGTGTGAAACAGCAAAAGGATGACAAAGAGACATTAGCAAGAAGTTCATGTAATTGACCTACCCTAATCGACTTGCTCATTCCACCCTCTGTCTTTTATAATAGTTGACTGTTTAGGCAGTATAATTCGTGCACTGACAGGTCATAAAAAAAGGCTGCAAGCAGAAAAACAAGCTAACAACTGTAAAGAAAAAAGAAATATGAAAGAGTACACTAAAGTAGGCCACTTCTTAAAACTTGAGTTTTCTTGCAACTTTTTCTAGCTTCTCAGCTTGTAAATGACACCCATTTAAAACTTTCATAAATTCACACATCTTTTGGAAGGAACATGTAGAACTGAAAGAGCCTAAAGTATACCTTACAAAATACCTCAGAATTTGCATCTATTTATGTTTACTTTTGCATTTGTAGATAGTTATGGACATGTCATACAATCATACTCAGGGACATCTGCAAATAATATGTAACCCCAACATATATATGAAAATATACCATCCCATCTGACACTGCACAATAGTAGCTAATTAATGCTAATATGCCAGTCATGCAGTGGCAAAAAGTGGAATCAGTTTTCTTTATGCAACACTTCAGTGTATTGCAGAGGAGCAGAGATTTCATTGGTGGTAAATGGTAAGAAAAAGTCATTCTTGGTTCTTTTCGGGTACTTGGCCATTTCAATATTGCTATTTTGCTTCTTTTCTTGATAGTTCATATTATTTGAGGCATTTGGATTACAGAGGTTGTCTACAGTAATGACTGTAAGTGTCTGGATAAAATTGTGCCAAAAAAATTCCACTGTCATTTGGAAAGGTTTGGTCTGTATCTGAGAGTACTCTGTATTCCTCCTGCATTATTCATCCAGGGACAGAATGGTGGATTGATGTGCGACTGGATGTGAATTTATTCTCAAGCCCATCATGGTTTGTTTCAACAGCTATGTTGTTAAATCCTTCCTTTCAGTCTCTTAATTTAGTGCTGTCGCATTTTTCCCTTGGCACTGACCTTTTCTAGCTGCGAACCTGGTGCTGTCTACAAGCTGATGAATTATGGCTGTTCTGAGTGGAAGAGACCTGGAAAGATAGGCTGGTTTACTCACGTTCTTCTCCAAGATATCCCATCACAGTAGTGGAATAAAATATTCCCTACAATGCACACAATTTCTTTTAGTCATACCTTGGGGTGTGTGCCTTTCTTATTGACACTGGATTTCTTTAATCACAGATGTTGTACAGGAGATAAAAGATGCCTTTCTGTGTGACACAGGAAGGAGTTATAGTTGCTGTTTAAGCTGAAGCCTTAAAGCAGGTATTTACTGCAAATTTAAATCTTAAGGGAAGCTAGGTGTTGAGGATTAGGTGGGGAGGAGATTGTGCTCTTGAAGAAAGAATATCTCATTTCACTGGTACAAGGATTCTGGCTGCATTTCCTTTAAAGCCAAAATGTACTCAAGCCAAAACCCACACATTTCTGTGAAAGTTCAGAGTGGGACTGAAGCAGAAAAGTAATTTAACCCACCTTTATATATCTGTGAGGATGAAGAATGATATTATACTTGACCTTACACTGTAGCATGTGATGGTTTTCCGTGAGCTGCAGCCCATTCTAAACCCAGTTACAAATTTGGCTTATTGCTAATATTTCTAAAATTCATTTTGCTTCTTTTATTCAGGTGAGGCAATACTTTTTTAGCAGTTCTTCTCTTGAACTTCCGTTGAAGTATTCTAGTTTTAGCACATAAATAAATGCCATAAAGACAGTTTTAAAAATTAGCAACCTTTTCCAGGCTGCTCTCCCAAACTAAACAACCTTGATTAACTCACTCCTAATGTGAGGATCATGATTCAGATCTACATGGCAGGCTTCATTTCAAAAACATTAAGTTCACTTTTGGAATCAAACTGTACAATCTTAAATAACATATATCAGAAATGCTTATAGCAAGGAAATTTTGTTCTCTTTCAGCCATGTCCCACCGAGTTGATGACTCTGAATTGTAGGTATCCATCAAGAGAACATAAATACCTGAGCACTGCTTGTGTTATAATACTAACTTTATGTGGATGGGGAGAGAGATAGATGATTTCTCCTGGCTAGTGTATATGAGTAATTTGGGATCATTCTTGAAGTTATTATTTAAAACATGCTTTTATCTGACATCATTTAGTCTTGCAAATGGTAAGTTTATGGAAGTGATGAGTATGTGCTCTGCCTTCCATACAAAATATTATTGCCTTTAATAAATTATAGTTTGATATGACCATAGCTGCCAGCTGTAAGCAAAGCAACCTTTCTGTTATGAAACAAGGGAGTTTTTGTAATCCAAGCTGGTTTATGTTCTGTTTCAATCTGGACAGAAAATGAAGCCAAATTCAGGCTGTGATCAATACCATGTTAAACACACAAAAATCTGTCCAAATTGTTTTTTGTTAGTTTGTCTTTATATATGCTATGTGGCTTTTATTCATGACCTTATTTTAGGTGCCATGAATGTACATGAATAAAAGTATTGCTACATTATTAATATTAGCAGCCATATCCCTGCATTAGCAGCCATATCCCTGCTAATTAGAATCCTAGTTAAGTGCTAATATTTGCAATAGCATCGATTTACATTTACTTTTGCCTAAATTTAGTCAAAAGTTGTGTTTTGTTTCTTTAAAAGCAGGGCTAGTCACATCTTCAGGGCTTTTAAAAAGTCAAAGATGAGAGATAGGAATTATAGCTAAAAGTTTTGCTTTTACATGCTGACATCCATGCTACACCCTCAGTGATTCTTTAACCAGAAAGAACATCTCTGATTTTTTACCTGCATGATATCAAGTCCTTTTTTTCTTTAATTTTTATTTTTCTAAAGTCCTCATGTTTAGGAATCTTCCAGAGAACAGAAATAACACTAGCTCTGAAGAGCCAGTAATGGTGTCCTTTGACTGTTGTAGTCTATTAAGTAAATTTTCTGTCAGAAGACTGTGGAAAGTGTGTGAACAGACTTCTGAGCATTTGCTCCTTTCATGGGGTGTCTGTAGCATTTGCAGGTTCGGCTATTGCTGCTTTTTATTTTGAAGCTTTGTTAGTAAAGTCACTGCAAACTCTGTAGCAGTAGCTAAAGCCTCATGTTCCTTGGTATCTTACTTGGCCAGTTTGCACATAGAGAATTCTGCCAACTTTGCTTGTTCTTGTTTTTGTGTTTAAAAATTATGCTTGTTATTAAGGGGCTTTTAGGCCCAGATCAGCTAAATGTCTTCTGAACATACAGGGAACATAATATCAATTTCTCCTTAATCCATAAAGTACCTAACCATGTATTGCTGGGTTTTCTGCCCTTTTAAGGGGAACTCAGAACGAGATCATTTTGACCTGTAGCCTTTTGGCCAGCTCAGGAGTTGGAAAATTTTGGTGCTATGGATGGGAAATCTTGAGTAACTTTTTTATTCTCTTACACCAGCATTTTTCAAATAGGTATACTGTAAGAAGGTAGTCTAAGTCACCTAATTCAATGTGCAGCAAGTCGGAGAAATATCAGTTTAAGTTCTCATGTGCAGGTCAAGCCTCCAGATCTTACAGGTCTTGCTGCATAAATATGTCTGTGATATGGCCTTTTGCCCTTCTACAGCACTTCAGCTCTTTTCTGGGATCTCATCATTTCACTCCTCAGTTACTCCAGCATCCTCTCCTCTTGCACTGAGAAACATAGTGCTACCCCCACAATCTCCATCCAGAAGTCTGCCACAAAGTTCATTTCCCAGATTCATTATTTTAAATGTATTTCTCTTCTGAGTGCTGTCTCCTCATTAAACACAGACTGCTTCTCATCAGTTTTAAGGCCCTTCTTTATGAGTCATTTCCAACCTTTCTATCCACTATTAAAATATCACTTCCTTCTTTTGATTCCTGTGTTGCTAGCCTCTGACCCCCAAAATAACTTTGTGCTGTCTCTGTGCTGCTTTTGCCACTCCACAGAAGTTTCCCATAAGCCTCCACAGAGCTTGTGTTGCCCTTTCTCCAGGCTCTCCTTAAAAATCCTTTTTCATCATTCCTACAAAAAACGTTTGCTACCCAGCTACTAGCGTGCTGATATCGTTGCCTGGATATTTTGGAGGGGATTTTTGCCCTGTGTCAATCACTATTTGGACTGAGAGTTGTTCACATCAGGCAGACTCCACTTGGTCTTTACTTCCAAAGCACTGAGGTCCTGTTCCATGACCTGGACTGCTAAGTGCAAATAATAAATAGTATCAGGGTTTGTTAGGTTTTTTTACAGTACTTGATTAGACTGGCTGTTCTTTGTCTGGCAATCTCTTTGAGTTTGCCTTGAAGTTGTGTTTTCTGCTTGGCACCAAGCAGAAGCTGTAGCTTCTGCAGCTGCGCTTTTGCTGCCTTGTGTGATGAATGAGTCCTGTTGTGCCCATCTCCAGGGGGATTCCACTGCCTCCTTATTTGCTGCTGGCTACAATTCAAGAAGCTGACTGCTAGCTATATAATTTCTGTGAGCTGTAACTAGAACGATACCCTCCTTTCCTATTTTTCAGAATAAAACACAAATTTAAAGAGGCTTGAAGGTCCAAAGTACAAGGTAGGAAACTTGTGGAAGCCCTTGTCCTTGGAACTGCCTGTTTTGATGACCATGGTAGAGCTGTGGTTTTACGCTTTCCTCACGGTGTGAAGTGGAAGGTTCCTTTTTATTTAGCCCCAACACCTCATTATGATTCATTTACTGAACAGAGATGTAATTTAAAATTACAGGTGTTGTAATTTTTAAACAATATCTAGAAGCTATGTGGCTAGCTGTGTTGTCATGCTAGTTTTCACTTTGCAACTCTGTGGTTTGCAGCATAGTTTTCTTGTCCATAGCTGCGTAATTATTTCTTCCTTCTGAGACCTGTAGTAGAAAAAGTACATGCTTTGTGGGGATTAGTTTAAGTGAAAGGCCATGGCTACAAATGGATATGTGCAACTTCATTAAAGCTAGCTAAACTGAGCAGACTAAATTGTGAAAGCCCAGCAACTGGAAGTTGCATTGATAACTCGTTCAAGTATTTTCATTGACTCAATGACTTGTGGGACAGTAAAGCTTGCTGTACCTTGATTTTGAACTATAGCCATTTGCTACTGCGCCATATTATTGATTAGCATGGAGGCCTAGCTTCATCATGTCAGACTTCAGCCTCTCATTGACACAAAGACATTACTTGGTAGGGAATTCATCTCAGTTGTCATCTAAATTGCTTTCCAATAGTCCTTATATCTCCATGTTGAGAACACAGGTAACCTGATCTTCATAGAGGCACTCCTAAGTTTGAGATGTGGATGATGGCTCTTTATTTCATTTGTGTTTTGTTCTTAAATTAAAGTAGATTCTGACACCACCACATGGCTCCATGAGCTAAGGCTCCACTATCATGATGGCCAAACTACAATGCTGAGTTTTGGCAACACTGGTGGGGACCCCAAAATGAAGAACTCCGCAATGACAGACTTTTTGATTCCAAGAGTTTGAACTCGTAACCTGTGTGTTGTGATACTTCTTAATGCTATAGCAACCAGGAGAATTAAAATATCTGAAAATAGGATTCACAGCAACCAAAAGCTTGATGGGAAGCTGGCAAAAATATCCAAGTGAAAATTCTTCTCAGCAAGGTGCAATTTAATACATCCTTCACTTCTCTAGGACCCAGGAAGCTGTATCAGATTGCAGTTTACAGCCAAACCCACTCCTGGGGTTTTAGAAATTGGTGGCTGTTATATACTTTATTTTTCAAATGTTGCTTTGACAGGAGAAAACCACCTTTTATATAAGACTTCAGGTTAAATCTGGGCACTGACCTTGGAAGAGAAATCCTGAACACAAGTTCCTGTTTGCTAGTCATGTATGGTTTTGCAATTTATTCATTCACTTCCTAATACAAAATGTCCTGGGATCAAAACCCAAAAAGTCATTCTTGCAGGGAAGATCTAAATGACTGTCAGCTAGATGCAGGTTGGATACAGATAGGCAGGTAGCCTAGGGGAGTGCTTTCACCCATGAGTTTCTCTTATAAAATGCCATTGTACTGCCTTTCCCTCCAGCAATGTCTTTGAATAAAGTCGTGTGTGGATGATTTTTTTTAAAGTCGGTGCTGTTAGCACATTAGTCATTTTCTCGGAGTTCTTACTGGGTTGAGTCTTAGGTATACAGATCTAGATTTGTCCCAAGTACATGCAGAAACAGCATCTTAAGTGTCGTGGCTACTTACTGGAGAAAATATAGGTGCTTACAGCTTTCCAGCCAGCTGAGATGGTGTCTGAGGCAAGGCTTTAGACATCACTCTTAACCTAGAAATATCCAGTTTCCACCTGAGCCGCAGGGAAGGTGCCCATTTCAGAAGTCCCTTTCTGAGTAACTCTTTCCTCAGAGGAACTGGTGACTACAGTTCAGCATAGCCATCACCAGGTGCCTAATTTCCATTCATGAATACTCCCCACACCACTGGAACTATAAGCCTGCTTTAAAGTAACACATATTTTTGACTGAGAGTTTATCCTGGGCAGAATTGCACCCTAGTATACTGGATCAACGCAAACCGCGTCCGAAGCTGTTACACTGCCCAGACGTCTGGAGTAGGATAGCTGCACTACTTGTAGGCCAAATGCGGTATTTAGGTTTGGCTCTTCTCTGTTTGCCAAAAAAAGTCAGCAGACTATTACTATGCTTTTTGTAACTAAGAAATAGAAATTATGCGGGTTTGTCCAGTCTATCAGTCTGCATTTAGGAGTAGCCAAGTAATCGTGTTGACATAATCAATTTTCTTTGACTTGGTAAAGTAAATACCTACCGCTTCGTATGCTGTGCACTGTCAGCAACGCTACTGTACATGCCAAAGAAATGAGAAAGAACCAAGTTCGATGCAGAGGAGGGATATGATCTGAAGGAATCATACTTTAGTATGCAAATGGATATTGTTTGGGAAAACACACAAATAGCGTTTACAGGCTACCAACCATCTCTAGTATGGGGGAGCATGGAATGACAAACCGCTTTTGTTTATAGCAAAAAAAGTGAGTATTGGCTAAGAAGTAGTGTTTATGGTAATTGAGCTTTACAAGGAAGTGAAACTTAGTGGGGAACACAGGGGGTAGCATTTGCAGTGAAGCAGGTAATAGGAGAGCTGTGTAGGCATTTCCTGATTAGCATCTGCTGTTTCAACAGCTGAGGAACATGACTCGCATGTAAATGCTTGTGCTAGGCTTTAACAGGCATTCCCTCTAGCATGCCACCCTGCCTTCTGTTTTTATTTTGAGTCTCCTTGAGCCCTACTGTGATTTGGAATCAGTGGAGGAGAAAGGAGAGTAACACAAACAACAGATGTCTTAAAGTCTTGGAACAGAGAGAGAAAAAGCCCTGTGGCAAAGGAGAAGGTGCAGTTAAGGTATTTCCTTTCAGTAGTTTCGATGCCTTTGGTACAGACTGTATTTGCATTTCTGCATGTGTACATATATACTGTCGTGCACCCAGGTGGTAAAGAATTAGCAGTGCAAAAAGATGGCCATTGCACACAGCAGAGAATATTTTTTGCATCCTGTAAATGAGTGTGACGTATAGACACCATATGTACTTGTTCACAAAGACAAAGCAAGCTGTTTTAGGGCAGGTTCGCATATTATTTCCCAGCTGCTGCAGTAATTTGTTTTAGCCTGTTGCTGGATAAAATCAGAATCATTTAGGTTGGAAAATTCCTTTAAGATCATCAAGTCCAACCATTAACCCAGGACTGTCAAGCCCATACACTAATTCTTTTTACTTCAGGTTAAAAGATGCTCCATAATTGAGAAAGCTAATAGTATGTCTGGTGTCCATCAAGACAGCTTTGCTTACAGGTGGTAACTTAAGCCATGGCAACACAAATACTGCGTACCCCGATGTGAGGAGAATCTGGTTATGAACTAAGTGACATTTAGTGCAGATGCAGAAAAGTACTTCATCTGTGCTTTCTGGTATGGGGAACTTGTCTTTAAGGACTTCAATTTCCAGAAAGGAAACCTGTGACAGAAACAGCTGTGAAATTCTTAAAATATACGGGCAGCTAGGGATGGCACAGAGACCCTGAAAACACATTACCTGCTGAGTGTTAACTCAGTACTGCATGGGGCTGGGAGCAGAAAGATGGGCAGGGGTGAGAAAACATACTGTGAATGGAGAAGTAAAAATATACATCATATTTCCAGATTTTTACTTCTTGGGAAAGGTAACTGAAAGAAATATAAAAAAGAGAACTCAAGGCTAAGAACTTTGTGCTCTGAAAGCTTAGCAAGCTACCTTCTACTTTTCCCCATCTACCTCCTCCTTTTATGTCTTATATCTTCCACAGGTTACAGCAGATGGGTCCAAAGACAGAAAATCACATTCACACAAAATCTATTTTCTCATGATATTTTAAATGTAATTTTATCTCCTTATTAACTTGATGGGTTTTTTCAAAAGATTTTGGTAAACTCTGTCTCAATAAATGTTCACACTGTTTATTTTGTTAGCTTCTTGTGTTATTAAAAAAATAATATTGAATTATTTTTTGGCTACTGATCTACTGAAGTTTGTGCTTAGGTTAACCTTAGTAAAGAGTTTAGGACAACTGCTCTGTTACTGAATGTGACTTCTGAAAAGCATTCCAGTTTGGGGATGCACGCTAAGGATGTCAGTAGGAATTATTTTTCTTTGTACAGAAATTTGTACATCAAAATAGTGTTTTCCTGTGGTGTTTCAGGCCATGTGGACTCTAGGAAATTTATACATATTTTAATATTTTGGTAGCAGCATTTTTAAAGCATCAAATATTAGTTGTTATAAGCAATAGAGGGAGTTTGTTGCATTTAGTATGTTAAAACTGATGAACTGTTTTCTCATTAATGCTATTTTAGCCTAGACCTTCTTAATCTTTACAAGGATATCCTATCAGAAAAATAACCACAATAATAATCATGCCTGTCTTTTCAACAGCACTTTTATGCCTGTGACGCTTCCTCTCTACTTTGAAAATATACTATCCCTGTTGCACAGATGGGGAAACAGAAGTATCCATGGGAGGTGAAATAACTTCACCTGGAGGTCTTCTAAATGAAGGCAGATCTCCTGGTCTCAAAGCAGAACCTTATTATAAGTCATGTATTAAACTTATCAAGAGGTATTTGTAAGTTAACAAAACAGAAGCCACACCTTAGAGATAGCATTTATCATTTGCTTTTCCTCTCACAGGAACTTTTTACACCGGAGTGCAAATTCAAGGAGTCTGTTTTTGAAAATTACTATGTAATCTACTCATCCATGCTCTACAGACAACAGGAGTCCGGGAGGGCCTGGTTCTTGGGGCTGAACAAAGAAGGGCAGGTCATGAAAGGAAACAGAGTGAAGAAAACAAAACCAGCAGCTCATTTTCTACCCAAGCCATTGGAAGGTGAGGCTCGGTCCATTGGTGTGAGATCCTCCTATAAATCTTACAAGAAGAAGAGGGAATGGTTTCTGAAATACCCTTTGTGAATGTGCGTGCCCCACACAGGGGCCTTTCCAAATGACAGTCCCCAGGATTCATGGAGCAGTTTTGTGCTTTGGCATAGTGATGCCAGAAAGAGCAGATGTAAAAACATTTTTCCCAGGGATTAAGAGGTCATTTTGCAAGAAAATAAATCTTTTGTGGAAGTGCATTGTGCTGTTTTTAAAATATTCTCTCAATAAGGACAAAAGCTGTTGTGAGGCTTGCAGTGAGAAAATAGTCCTTGCATTAAGCAGAATGAAATAATGGATATTGTAGGATAATTGGGAGTTATAAAAGGAATGGATGAAATGTCAGCATTTCAAAGTAAAAGCTTTCTAATACAAAAGACAAAGGTCTCTTTATAAAATAAATCATACCGTATTACTTAGCCAGCTGATGTAATGCACATAACTTGTGTAAGTTGGCCTTCAAACCAAGATAGAAGCAAATAAATGTCATACTAAGCTTACACATCAAAATGATGCCACACATTCTCTGAAAAGTACATCCATTTATATCTTGGAACCTTTGGGTTATCCTATGTGTTCTGCAGGCCTTTATAAACCTATACTGATTTTTGCTTCTTGTCCTGATGGCACTCCAAATTTCACTGATACTATTGCTACACTTAGCCTCAGTTATTCTGAAAATCATCTCATTACTTAACATCTGAAAACACATACCTGAGTAATGATTTAGTTAGCAGTCCAATTTCTTTTAACATTTTAACTTAGATTTTTTGATTAAAGGATCAGTTTGTCAAATGTTTTAGAGTTTCATCATAAGGAAAGAATCTGAATAATCCTATGTTTTAACTTCATTTTGAACTCAGGTTGATGCCTTCATGCTTTCCTTGTCTTGCAAAAACTTACAGTATTTTCATGAGCTCTCAACAATACTGACACTTTATATCTCAATCCCTTTATATTAAAGTATAAGAATTTTAGGGAGGGAAAGCCAGTGCACTTTTAAAAGCAACGTCAATCCATGTAGATTAGGAAAGAAGTTACTTTCTTTATTAATGTCTGAAAAGTCAGACTCGATCAAAATTGTTTAAATAAGGCTTAGCAATAACTTGCCCATGAGAGTCATCAGATATGACAGCTCTGCTACCTAATTCCTTACTTTGTAGTTCCACCTCATGTTACTCGACTTAATATTTTTGTAGGTCATAGTGTTATTTCATCAAGTTCTTTTAATTAATCAGTAGTGTCCTAAACACAGTTATGGGGGTGCTCTGAAGACACAGATCATAACCAGCTGTATGTACTCTAGAGAAGACATTTAATTTCAGATTTTCAGCAGCCATAAAAGGATTTACATTATGTCACTGGAAATGTTAGAACAAGTACTTGATTAGTTAATGATGCTATGGGACCCTTCATATTTATTATGAAACTTCACACCATTGAAGATCAAGGTCGGTACTTTGATGCTCCAGCCTCCTGCTCTAATTAGCCAAGGGATGAAGGGATTGTGCTCTCTATGGCAGCACACAGACAGTCCTGAAATCATAGTGTGATGATTAATTCCTTTGACTGTTTTGACATCTCCTTTAATGTTGCTCTGATATAAATAAATGCTACTGAAGTTAGGTATAAGTGGAAATATTACCTGATTCAGTGACATGGAAAATGAAATTGCATTATCCAAGAGCATTAATCATGAAGGCAGCATAATACTGAAACTGTAATTGAACACATGTATTTTCCTCAAAGAATTTAAAGTGGTTAGATAGGGACTGAAGCCCAGCAGCAAACTTTTAATTCCTCTAAGAATTCAGTAAATAGTTTAATTTGGAGTTTCCTCCACTTCTACATTCAGTGGAGATCAGTGGCTACCGCATACGTTTTTGGAAAGGAGGAAGAAAAAAAACGCAAACCTCTTGTATAGTCTCTACAGCACTGTCCTGGACATTTCTTCAGTACGCACCTGAAGAGATGATGGCCAAGCTCCTCAGATTTGGGAGACAGATGTACAAATAACTTTGTAGAACTGGACCCAAGCCTAGTCTTGCAACGTAGGACTAAAGAAGAACACTTAAGTCTAGACAAATGTATCGTATGATCCCATTTGTTAAGCATAATCTGTCTTGTGTAACTTGCAGAATATTCATTTCAGGGGTTTGTATATATATACACATGTGTGTGTTTGTATATCTGTATACATTTTTGTTTGTCTGCCTCATGCAAAGACAAAACAGTAGTATTTCATTTCCAAGGCTTCTATAGTTTCCATTAAACAAGCAAGCACACAGTTTCCTGCTGTGTTTTTAGATCAGACACGGAAGAAGTGAGAAATTCGGAAGGTCAGGCAAAGCTATCAGTCATGCAACGCTATCAGTCATGCAACACAAGTGTCTGCCAAAGTAAATAGTTTCCCTTGCATGCAGGAGGCACATGGATTATATTACGACATCAGTTATTGTAGAACATTAATCCTATTTGAGATGAGCTCTTAAATGAGATACATTCTTAAAAACGTCTCTTTTTTTCTCTTTTCTCCCCTCAGTTGCCATGTATCGAGAACCATCTTTGCATGATATTGGAGAAACAGTGCCAAAGGCTGGGGTAACTCCAAGTAAAAGCACAAGTGCATCTGCAATAATGAATGGCGGCAAACCAGTTAACAAGAGTAAGACGACATAGCCAGATCCTCACAGGTGTTGTGACTTACTGAGTCCTGAGTACAGTTGAGTGATTTATCCTTGCCAGACTTCCCCTCTGCGGTGTCTGTGGATCAGCTTGCGGCAAGTTGCAGACTTGCCCGTTGCTGTTTCTGACCTGAGTTGTTGCAAGCGGATAAATCTCAACATGTAACTCCACCCACAACAAGAAGACACCTGGATGAACCAGCTAAACTCAGACCATGGAATGCCCTACCAGATATTGGAATGCCTTTTTAATATCTTTTCTGTGACTGTGACACTTCATGTGAATGACATACTTCACAAATACACTTGATACCTTGCCTGCTGACAATTGCCCATAATCCCTTTTTGAGTCCAGTTTCAGCAAAATCCATGTGTTTAAGTTCTATTTTGTAGCACACAAATAATCAAGTAATTTCTAGTTAGATGCTGTAAACCTGTGCTATTATGGATTTCTCTTCTTCCCTTTTTTATAAGGCTGCTCGCTCCACTGTCTGTGACCTTTTGCAGGGATTGTGTTTCTCTATAACTTAAGTGTTGCCGGTGGCTCAGTTTTGAAAGCAATCAGGGAATCAGGAAGCCTTCAAAAATCTATTATTACAAATTATATCTATAAAGAATAGGATTGTTGTCTCTGGCTTACAATATTGATTAAATGTGAATACTCTTTAGTAACAGATACTGTGCTTCTGAGGTTGGCATTGTAGTGGAGGGAAGAGTGTCAAACACAACCAACAGGAAGTCTTCTGGAACGAGTGTTTGGCATCCCCCTATAGTTTCTTTGTGTGTGTGTGTTTTATACATATCACAGGCTTACTGGTAATGGTAACATTTGCCTTGCCCAGCGAGCAAGACCCACTCATTTTTGGGAAAGTGGGTCCAGAGAATTTTGTAGGCCTTGTAGGCCTGAATTAAGGCTCATTTTTCATCTACTAAATCTTCATTGTTTGAAAAACAACCACCACCAATAAAAAAACCAATAAATAAGACTAACCAGAATTGCGCTACCTAAATCCATTTCAAATATAATCCTTTCCTGTTTTTAAGGAACTGAACTTAATGCCATTGTCATTTTTGGCTGAATCCCACACCTACTTAGCAAAGCATGGGCAAGGATGTTGTTGTGTTCTTTTTTGCAGCACCAATGCAAAGGGTAGTTACAAATTATAGTTAATATTTCTGGTGTTTTAAAAAAAAGTTTTAAAACTGGACATATTACAAAAGTTTTTTATTTTTAGCTAAGCATGCAAAGTCCGATCCTATGTATCTCACTGATATCCCAGTACGTACTTCCACCCAGCTTCCTAGGATAATATGCCCACCAAATTGCTAGATTGAAGGTGCCTTGCCTTGATCTCTGTATACTGTACTTTCTCCTACATGAACCTAGAAGAAATCAAAAACATTATAAAATGGAAGCCTTGGATCATACTACCAGAAACAACAACTCTTTGAGTTTGTCACTTATGAACAATTAAACCAATGTTGCGGGGGGAGGGGGAAGATTTAAAGAATGCCACAGAGATGCCACTGAAGTGTTGCACACTTAGTCACAGGCTTTCAGGAGACTAAAAATATGGGTACTCTGTGTATACTTCAGAAGGTATTTGTTTCTCAGAAAGGGCAACAAGGACCAAACTGTACCTCAGTCTGGAAAACTGTGTGGCAATGCTCTCTTGGCCTCTTGCTGTTACCTTGATATTTAAGGACAAAAAAAGGAAACTATCCATTCCATTTTTACCATTGTATTTCTGGCAATTTATTTTATCACATCTTTGTGCTGAAGTCCCTAACAGAGACTGCTGGTTATTTCAAGCTCTCTGTCTGCTCAGCTGAACAACTGATTCAGTCTGAATAAATTCTTCATGCTAGTTTTCAAATGCATTCTGTATTTTATAAGCAACATTTAGTGCACTCTTCAAGGAGGCTACTGTAAGGCTGCTAAATTCTAGATAAACTTTTTTTTTTTTCCCCTCATAGGCCAGACTTTCTGGTTTATAAATGTAATGTGAGAACAGCAAGCTAACACTTGACATTGGGTCTTTCCAGGGAGGGAATGAGTTAAGCATGAAGCCCACTATCCATGCAGAGAAAAAAACATATAAACCTACTCAATACTGTGATAAAAATGCAAAGAAATTTTGACTTAGACTGTGCCCTTGCTTGCTAGCACTAAATACGTGTGTGTGGAAAGCAACACTTTATGAAAAACTTCGGTGCACCCTTCTCATTCCATCTGGTCCAGTGGGATTTATGCACCATCCCTGAGAAAAAACAAAACCAAAGCAACTCACATGGTGAGCTGGGGGCTTGCTCTCCATCTGGAGGACCCATGGGAGGCAGCAACCTTGATGTTGTACTGTCTGCTGGGTCTCAGAGGAGGCCCCAGGCTTTCCTAAAATTATAAGAGCAGCACTTCACAACATTTTGAGTAAGATAATAGAGCTGAAGGCTGCATTCTCTTTCCCTCTCACGTGAATTTTGTGAGAGTTCACACAGAGGGAATATATGTGTTCATGTCCCATCTAGACGTCTTTTTACTTGCCCAGTGTAAGAGCCCAGGGAGAGACAGGGCTGGAGATCTGGCTGAGCCATGCAAGGAGGTTCTCATTCACGGCCTGATGCTACATAAGTATTGTTTTCAATGTTAAACTTTTGATCCTGAGTAACTATGATCTGTGAACCAGTTTGGGGGGCTATAATTAAAGCCAGACTTAGTTTTTGTAAGCAGTTAGTCCACACCGGAAATACAGCATTTTATTTATTATTTTCTGGTTTTGTTTCGATGGGCTAAATCCATATGTGTGTCTAATCCAATGAATAGATGTCCTAAAAAAATATTTTTTCTACTGTGTGTTGAAACATAGCAAAGGAGTCTTTGTGCTTTGTTTCCTCCCTTTAATTTTGTCTCTTGTCTCATCTGTTGCATGGGAAGAGGATGGCAAGAATGAACTGCATGTAGTAGGATGTGTCTATCAAAGAACTGTTGGTCTGTATTACTAAATTTACATACATATATGCAAAGAGTTTGTCTGCATTGTACAGTTTGTGTTTATTCTTATTTGTTGTATACACAGATTCAACATGATGAATAAAACATTTACATAAAGGCATACCAGAAAACAACAAAAAAGTTTATGTGAGAAGTAGACTGTGCAAAACATCATTGCACTGGCCACAGGATGGTGAAACTTCATGTAAATAGGTCGGCAAACTCAGTTCTCCCCTTTTACCATGCCAAAGAAAATTTTAGCTTCTTAATATAATACCTCTCTTGCTGTTCTCCAGGATGAGACTTCACCATTTTCTTCCCTCTAAAATTAATTTTGATGTTAAGTGAAAGCTGTTTTCAACTGTCTGTTACTACTAACATACTGTACAGTAAACCTGATGGAATCAATTTGTATTTACAGATTGGGGTTTTGTACTTACATGTCCAGCTGTCTGTGAATCTGCAGCATTCCAGATCTTTTGCATGCTTGCTTTGTATTTTGTTCTTCTGGGTTTTATCTAATCTCTGAGAGACTGTTTGCACAGCAATCCAAACTCATCTTACCATTTCATATGTTAACACTGCAGAAAGTCATTCTCTCTTTCCTTTTTTTCCTGAAATCTGTATTTCAGCCACAGTTCTATTTGGCAAAATCAGTCACACCTACACTGTTTTAGAAATCTAGTTGTAAGTAGATATGAACCACTTCAACAAAGCACCATTTTGTTGTACTTCAAAAATTTTATAAATACACAAGAATCCTTATGAGATTGCTCATATGATAGAGCCTATAGAAAGGTGTCTATAGCTTTTACATGCTTTGTATTTCACGTAACACAGCTTTTGCTTAATATGCTGGGGTGGTTAGCCACTCTCAATTTTTTAATATACTATCATTTTCATAAACTTTAACTTGTGTAGAGTCCAGTTGGTTCTTAACAAACCCCCTCCCCCAAAAAATGTAAAGCAAAGCAATTCACTTTGACTATGGTATATACCTGAAACACCACCAAGAACTCTGACTTTTTATATAGATATATATGTAGGGAAACTTTCTTTTGGTTTAAAACCACTGTAAGCAAAGAGGTATGAAAGCAGGCAGTTTGGTCCATGCATTACAAGTGTGTCTTGCTGATCCATCTGTTTATTGGTATAAAGAAGAAATTACTCAGCTCCATGCAAATAGGAATGCAAGTAAAATCAGACTAAGTAGGTAGGTTATCTTTCTTTTATATGCCCCTTTAGATAAATTCATATTCTGTGCAATGCATTTTAAAACGTCTAGTAACAGAGGGTGTTTTGTGATGACTAATGCATATTGTGATTTATTTTTAAAGATGTAATAAAAGTTTTGTTCTATTACCTAGTCACAGAAATATTCAACTTAGCCTTCTTCATCCCAGTATCATTTAGCTACAAAATAAGGTGTCATTCTGTAAAGAAGCAAAAGCAGTGCATCAGAAATGTCAGAGCAGGTACATGGTTACATGTTCATCTATATGTTTCTAAAAGACAATATGGCCAGGGAGAAAGGATCGCAAGTAGGTTAATAAATTACAGAAGCAAATCAATCCACAGCTCTTTTATAGGCTATTTTACAGGTACGTTACATACAATAGGCATAATCCTGCAAGTCTATTGTAGAAGCATTCGGCATGCTTCTGGATTGTGTTCTTTCTGTCATGAGAAAGCAAGGCTATAGTATCTTTCGTTTGTACAGTTTATCACTCTAACCAGTACAAAATCCCCATTTATCCAATTTGTTTTTGCCACCTAGAACTGCCTTTTGCCACAGGCCTGGAAGCAAGATTATATAGTCACTAGGTATGAAAGATCAAGCAGTATGTTTCAATCCCTTACGCCTCTTCCTGCCTTTATGTATCTGGAATTCCCGTGACAGGGAATGAGGTGCAAAATCACATTTCATTAATACAGCTATTATTTTCGCATATGTCGAATAATAATCTTACTTCTTCTAGTCTCATTTTTCTAGTAAGGAAATAAGCCACAAAACAGATCTGTTGGGAGTTACATCACCAGTTATCTCAGCATGAAAAGCGGAGGGAATGTTCAAGCAACATTATAAGAAACAGAATTAAAATTGGAAAGGAATTTATGTACACATTATATTGTTAGTAGTCTTAGTTAATACTTTGAAGTTTATAGTCATAGCACCATTTTGTTTGATAATTTACATTTTAATGAACCACTGACAGTAGCTGTCTTAGAATATTCTAGTATTTTTCCATATGTACCTTAATAAACAACTTGGATGACACTTTTTGAAATGCTATGGCTATGTAATCCATCTAGTAGCCAAAATGTTGGAGTTGATGTTTTTTTAAAAAAATTCTAACTAGAAATCAGAATCACCTTACACTCTTTAAGTATATAAATTTAAAATGATAGCAAATTACAAAGTAAAATGCATCAAATATGACAATGCAACCCTCTCAAAAATTGCTCTTTTGCATATGAATGAGTACCTGGAATACCACGGCTGATCTACAGTATACAGAAATCTGCTTATCGTGCCATGAAACATGTCAAAAGCATTTACTGAACCTAGATAAGAGTTTTGATTGTTTAGTATTTTGTTATTACAGTACTAAATATAAATGGAACAAAATCAAGGAAAACTTTGTATCTTTCGTTGTTTACACTCTGATTCAGCAGATGAATGTATATGCAAAAAAACACTGATTATAAGATGATTCAGGTCAGTGGTATTCATAAAAATAAATAAAACCAACAATCTGTGCTCTCCAGACACCAGGGTTGACAAAATGCATATATGTTAAATTTAAAGAAAATATTCCCGTTAAGCTCTACAGAGTTTAAAGGTTAAAAGTATAAAATATAAACTATAATTTCAAGATGAATTTTACTTTGAAGATTCTTTATACTGTATGAATACATTTTAGAACTCTGCCTGATATTTTGGTTATCTCAAAAAAAACCAGCTAGCAGCTTTGGGGTGTATGTCTCATTATTTATCTGCATAACTCCTATATAAGTTATGCATGGATGTTTGGAGATTATACTCCCTGAGAACATGGGTTTCACAAGCTTCATTTTTAGAAAGAAGGAATCCCGGTTAAGGAAAAAATTGAGTAAGAGAAAGATCAAGCTACGTGGGAAGGGGGAATGATAAAAGTGATTAAATTAATGCATTCAAATTTGCTGCATTCTATTACACGTTCTGTACCACTGCATTTTCCTGTTTCAAAATAGTCCTTTCTAAAAGAAAACTGATTTCTAGATTAATAATGGAAATATCTTTTCTGGTTGATATATAGTTCCCTTATTTCTGAGTCATGTACCTCTTCAAAAATCAGGACCTTGGCACATAAACCACAATGTTACACTTCGGTATTAAAAATAAATATTTTCCAGCCATTTAGGCAATTTCTCGCTCAATCATGGTTTCACAAAATGTAAACACTTTTGAAACTAAGATGTATGTATCTTTTCTTGCTCTAAAGAATTCAAGGGCTGCCAAATCTACATGTACAAAAAAATAAGAGACTCATATGTAAATAAATTAGGGAAGTCCCAATAGTTGTGCATCGTTCATAACTCAATGTGAATTTCACACTGAGCAGCATTTCACCATTGGAAAATAAAAATAAAATTTTTGTTCATACCACTGCTTTGTTTGTGTTTACTATATTAAAACTTTAATTACTTTGTTGCCATTGTCTGAACATCTTTGGCTGAGACCAGGTTTCTGCATAGCAGAGCTGATTTTTCAAGTCAGTTGATCTTCAGGCTCCTCACTTCTATAAAAGCAGTTAAATTCACAGAATACCATGTGTGACAGTGCAATCTGTTCCAAACAGTGATTTCTAACAGCATACAGAATTGTCATCCTAGAAGTTATTAGTATAACAAATTTTCATTTGCTTTACTTTAGAGAGGACTAGGCAACTGTACATACATAGAACAGTATGATAAAAGTACATATGAGTTGCAGGATACATATTCAGAATAGGTAATCATACATTTATATCTTTATTAGTTTCATTCCTTATACTTCTATAGGTTACGTATTTGAAAGTATCATAGTATGTAGACTAGATAACCAACTTACTGACACATTAACCACAGAAACTAAGAAGTTCTCTTGTGAACAGGGTCTGTTCAAACATTTTGGGTCTATGGTTGTCAGGTAATTGGACCTTGTTTATACAAATACAATTCTTTGACTAAATAAAAAAATCATTAATATTTTTATAAGCTTTTTTACAGCTTCTCTCAATTTATGAGCTGGTGCATAATCAGGATCGTTGGAAAGAAAAAAGGCCAAACAGTGTATTTGTCAAACGCCATAAAATTAATGAAATTGATTGTTTGACAAATATTCAGCTAGTGCTACTCTTCTACAGGAGTATTGTTGCATACTGATATGGAGAGGTGACAACCAAGTAAATAATGTTTAAAAAAACGCTTTCTCACATCTTTTCCAAACGTTAGTTAAGAAATAGGCATTAGGGGTGTAATCTCAGTCCCCCTGAATTTACCAAAAAACTCTGGAGAAGTCCCACAGGGCCAGTATTTTATGACTTCACCTTTTAAAGCTTGGACTGCTCTGCTCCCAAGGCATTTTTAGGTTTTTTCTTTTAGTTTTGTCGTGCATTTCTTTAAGGAGCAGGCCCTCAAATGAGTGTTCTAAAGTATTTACACCCATGTACATGCGCATGCATGCACGCCCACACCCACAGAGTACTTCGGCAATTAAATGTTCTAGCAGCCTAAAGAAAAACAAACAAAAAACCTCCTCAGTCTTTGATGTCCTTTGTTAAGGGTATTCTCTCCCCAGCCAGATTTCACAGGCATTTCCATTCCAACCTTCCCAGCACTCACAGTTTCCACAGCTACAAACACCATTGCCTAGAACAGAATGAATAAAGGGCAATTATCATAATTGAAATGTACTACATTAAAATGTGTTTTATGGGAAGTAAAAAGCAATGCTAAAGTAGTAATATTGTTCTTTTATTGTTCCCCCCACCCCTTTTTTTTCTCTTTGGAAGGAAGCAATTACTGTACCACTGCATTAAGAAGCCACCCCTAACCTACACTTACAAAGCATTAATAGCATTCTCTCAATAACTCCGTCAGCAGAATTGCAAATATTGTAATTATGCCACTACTATTTGTACCCAACTGTTGAGGCTCAGTGTTCACACTGTACCTCTAGGTACAAGGAAAAACAAGATTACTTTTAACTGTTATGCAGAAAGAAAAAGATATGAAAAGTTACAAACAGAACAGCAATAAAAGCATCACTTTGAACATGAAAAACTTCAAACCTAAATTCTCAGAAATGTTATACAAATAAATAATATCTCAAACTCTCTATTGGATGGAAAATGTGTTGGTCCTATTTTGCAGTGGGGAAACATTAAGCACTGAGACCTATAACTTCATTTTATTTCAGTATTTTTCATGAGTCCTGGATGCTCAGCTTGAGACCTTTACAGCCTGGGTTTCCAAAGTGAGCTCCGCTTCCAACTGAGTTTATGAAGATCCGTGAATAGCCACTGCAGTCAAAGATAAGGCTTCTGTTGCATCTATACTGGCTACTTGCCCCCGGAAAAAGACCCTTGGTAATCGGGCTAGCTGGAAGACACAATTTACTGGTGTCAGCCCTCCCACTCTCACTCTGTTCGGCTTGCAGATTTCCTCCACGTCTAATAATTGCTCAGTAAAGATTTTCTAAAATTAAGATTTGTAACAGGAAGCAGCCAGTGAGTTAATTTAGTAATTCCCATGTTGCTTCTTGTCACTAGATTTGTCATGAGGGTTTCTTGGCAACCTGCCCGTTTCTATCTGCATCTGCCACCTGAACTCTCAGACAATGTTAAGGTGAAGCTGCTTTAATCACTAGCCATCACATCATAAGAAAAACTGTCAGGTATTTCTGCCTCCCACTGAGAACTGTCTGATTGCCAGGAAGCTTTGTTACCCCACAGAACTATGCCTCTCACCTACCAAAGATCATCATACAAGTGAATTTTGTCTATGACTGAAGTGCATTATACACATAGGAAGACCAGTAAGAGAACAAAAGTTAAAGATACCTCATGATCACAGTGCTGACACTGTACATCCTTTGCCAAAAAGCAGTAACTTGTAGTCTATTACAGTGAAAATTGTTGATGGATTTCATAGCTGGCTTACTTATTTAAATTCATACTCAGGCTTTCAACTGTTCTTTCGAAACCTTAAGTTGATTATCATGCTGCATGAAGAAACAATTATAGCAGGTTTGAATAATCAGCAAATGCACTTCCTCTGTCAGTGGAGAAAGAAGAAGCTGGGCTTTGTCTAACATAATTCCCATCAACACAGTTTGTTTCTTGGAGCAATTAAGTGTTAGCCTGTACTGCACCTGTGCAAATGAGACCATCATGTTTGTCACAGTCTCTGTCATCGCATTCACAGAAATCGCCCGAAATGTACCATTCCTGTGGTGAACAGATGCACTTTCCACAGTGGCAGGAACCTGAAATCACAAAAATTATTACTCGCAGTCAAAGAGCACTGGCATTTTCAGACTAGAAAATAACATCCCCAGACACACACCTGCACACATACACACATGCCCATATGCACAAAATTGCTGCCCAAGAAGCTATTGCATAAAAGAAAACAATCAAGCTAAAAGCTTTTTGAATAAAAGCATTCTTTTAGCATGAGTTAGGGCATGGTGGGATGTTACTACTAATACTTTGATTCTGCTATTTCACTTAATCAGGACTCACATTTTGAAGCTTTCATTTCAGAGACCTACAATCAGGGCTGCTCCTCCCAGTAACTGTTCTATTTTTTTATACTAGAAAAGCTCAGATTGTCCCTGACCCACTGTTACTGAAGGCAATAAAATCATAACCAGGAAGAAAATGGCCCTTCTCATCTAAAGCCTTTAGAGACGAGTCCACTAAAGACCAGAGGTGCCTAAGACTAACATTTAGATCCTCAGAGCCCTCATCCACAAATGAAGCTGCTCCACCTCCTATGGAATTACTAAATATTTGCTCTAGGTCAGAAAGTTTGTGCCCTTAACGGCTGTTCAGCAGTTCTCTCGTTCCTGCAGAGTAGCCCAAGGCTCCTTGTTGGGATAAGCCACGTTCCTCCTCAGGGATATCAGGTCGCACCCCAACAGGCAAAGGAGGGACTTCATGGTGACATTCCGGTCATGCCGTAACCCACTGAGCACCAGAACCCCCCTCTTTAAGGGAAGACTCACAGACATCCCTGCCTTCAGGAGAAGGTTCATGGCTCTGAATCCTGGAAAGGAACCGTTGCCCACAGACAACCATGTGTCAGGAAGTCTGTAGCCTGAGAAGGGTGTGACAGAGCCGTTTTTGCAACTAGAAATGCCGCTAGGAGATGGTAATTCCTCCTGGCTGATTCCAACACCCGGCTGAAGAGAGCTGTTTTTTACAGAGCCCACCCTCAGCTGCCTGACCCTATACAGAGTTCAGGCACTTAAAAGCCAAGGTGAGGCACTTAGTAACTGTTGAGCAAAAATCCTTTTGTGGACCTACCCCTAAGAACTGGTTACAGCACAAATCAATACAAAAATCTCAAAACCCAAATAATTTACAACAAAGAACACACACATAGTTTTCAATTACAAGAAGAGGAGTTTAAAAAAAAAAGTCACCAAGAAGCTGTTGACCTTTAACAGAACATACTTATAAATTAGTTAGATTCTGTTGAAAATCCCACCCTCTTGCAATATTTCCAGAATTATTCCAATACCAAGTCACCAATGTGTTTAATACACTATTAAAGAAAAATATATAGAAGGAAGCTTGCTCATGTCAGAATATAACCTGAACAGAATTCATGGGTTACTTAACAGGGCCTGAGCCAAAGTGTATAAAATGATGCTTTTCCATCCTTCCGTTCTCTTCAGTGAGCTCTGAATAAAATCCATAGTAAAAATCCAGCTACACTTTTTTTTTAAAAAAACCTGGATTTATCAATATCAACCAATTTTCCTTCGCTTTTTCCCATAAATATTGAAATGTCTCTGATCACTGGAACAATTCTTTAAAACTCAGAACAACCTCAGCAGACTATCTATTTTTTTAATAAAAATCTAAGTAATTTAGTGTTCATTGTAAGCTGACAAAAATTAACTCATTGCCTAATTTTACAGAAATGCTGTTTTAACTTGTAACATATGGAACATGTAAATATATAGAGGAAGAGCTAGTGATTGGAACATTTGGGGATGGGAGTATTTGGTTAAGCATCTACTTTTTCCGTTAGTTCTGAGTACTGCTTACTAAGCCATGGGCACAGAAAATACTGACATTCCCTACAAGGATAAAAAATGCCGTTGTATAAAGAGGCAGTGGAAGATAGGATACATATTGCATGGTCGCTGTATAAGAGATACGCTAAGACATACTTGAGGGTAATTCAAACCAAATGTCTCTGTTTATCCAAACTACAAGGTACTGACAGCTGAAAATGACGAATAGCATGAGAATCTTAGTGAGTAGTTAATAAGAGCACGACATTGTAAGAAACCTGAAGTGATTCTCCATAAGCAAGCACTGATGCTGTTACTGAGGGATGCCCATGACGTTTAAAACTATTTTGCAGAAGATACAGCAAATTTAACACCAAGTCAACCAAGGAAGATCAGGCTCCATAACGTAAAATCTGTTAGCGAGGATGAATGTATCAAGCCTTTTCCCTGAACAGAGCATGCTGCTCTGGGAAGCTCCTCAGTTTAATTAAAATGAGTCTAATGAGTTGCAGGGTGTTCCCTGGGATCCCAGCCAGATTGTCTAGGGTGCGATTTGGCTCATTACCTAGTCCATGTCCTGCACCGTTACAGTAGCCATCTGCAGCCCTACATTTACTGCCAGGGAGGCAGCAGCATGGTGGGTGTTGCTGTTTTCCTTGGGAAGAGCTTTTACTACAGGTGGCATAGTCAGCGAGCCAAGATTTTGGAAACAGCCCAGGAATGTGGATGTCCAACTTTGCTTATATTAACCAAGTGCAATTTTCTGAAAGTGTTCAGCAGTTATCTGCTGAAAAACAGGACTCGTTATTCTATTAAATCCTACATACAGAAACCTAAGCTCTCTCAATCCCTTACAGCGCTTGCATATCTTGACTAGGTCTCCAGCAAAGACAGGATAACCACCATTAGTGCATGGGTTCAAAATTCCCTTTTATTTGACCAGTAATAGTTACTTGTTGCTCAGTGTAACGAAACAGAAAGAACAATTTGTCATTTTGGCCTCTGGACAGTGTCGTCTGGCCTTTGGCCAGTCACACTAGCTATGAACAACATAGTGGGTATTGAGTAAGTTGTGATTTCTAGATACATATTTAAGCATCAAGAATAGATTTGCCTTTAAAAAAAGAATAAAACAGGGCGGGGGGGAAGCTAAGCATAGCTAAGCATAGAAACAAGAGTTACAAGTAATTAGACTGTCTTTACCTGTGATCCCCATCCTGCTCAGAGAAAACACAGGAGACAGTTACCTCCTTGGATGTTCATTAGCCACACACTTCGGAAAGTTACCTTATGTAGGCATTTCTCAGCTGGGACAAGCTCTTGTATACGACCAGCTGTTCCCACAATAAAGCTGCTATACTATCTGATTTGACACAGCTTTATTATATCGACTGTCCTCAGGGCAACCTTCCACCACATTGGAAGCTCACCTGTGCTTGGAGGCCAAAGAAACTTTACAGAAATATCCCACAAGTACTGCTGAATATGGATTTAGGGTCACGATTGTAATTTCCATAAAAAGTAAATGCTGTTCAACAGAGTGCTACTACCTTAGAAAATGTGGACCTCTGGATCCTCCATTCATCCCGTCAGGTTTAAAAGCACTACCTGCCTGTAGCTGGTTACAACGTAGAGCAACTTTCAGGCTGCTCCAGTTTACATCAGTGACCGGAACCCACACCACCCTCTGGGCAGCATAGCCAACAGAGGGGTAAAATCCTCAATGTCTCTGCAAATTCCTGCCACATTACCTACTTCCAAAGCCTCAGAGTAAGTTGTAGCCTTCATATACGCACCCAAAGCTGATTGTTCTCAGAGTAAGACCCACAGGCTGGAATAAATAGCTCTCAGCCATCCTTACCAAAAGGTAGCAGATAATACAAATATTTTAAAACTTCATATAATTTTTCATCTTTATGTTTATTTAGAATCTTATATAGTGCATTTTGTTGATTTTAAGCATAATCACTCACCTTCACAGTTTATATAAAAATCACAGGGAGACCAAGACTAAGAGAAGAAAATGGAGTTACTCTGCAGTAAAACAGTAACTCCATTTCTCCAGTAACTCAGCATCCTCTTACACACATACTAATTAAAAGATAGCCACATCTTCTGGAAACAATAAAGAAACAGGGCAACTTCCTCATCTTCTATGACATTGAGATAACTGGGGGAAAAATATTGTGCAGTGGGGGAGAACTCTGAAAAGTGATAATACAGATGGAAGAAAGCCAGGCTGGAGACCCCATTTAAATTTCCTTTGCACTGAAATAAGTTATCAAAGGGACAACAGAAATCTGCCTGATGTAGAATGCTCCTAGCTGGTTTAACCATCTAGCAGGTTTCTCACCTGTCTATGTAAGGCACATGTACATGTACAGAGGAAATGGCATGTCCAGTCTGGAGTGAGTGCATTCTAACCTCCAGCCAGTCCCACCACCCATTTTTTGTCTATTCTCTTTCAGACGTATTATATACAAAAATAGGCAGTTTGCACTATTGGAGAGTTAAAAAGCCCTCTTTCCAGTAATGCAATTTCCTAGCCTGAAGGACTGTAAGGCAAGAACCTAGCAGAACAATTTCACATAATTATCAAGACTTTCTAAATTTTATTCCTCCCTGTGGCATTTTTTTTTATAGCTGGACTAAAGCTGATGCCACCACCTGTATAAAAATTAGTAAATGAGAGAGTTTGTGGGATTCTGTTGCGGGGGCTGCAGACATCTACCTTTCTTTTGCTGCTGTGTTGGAGAGGGGGTGATTAAGTATACCAAATGTTGCTGTTAAGAACTCTCCTCCATTTACCGTTGCCTGAGATACTACATTTGCCATCTTGCCCACTGCAGTGTTACTGCAGGTAGTGCCCCTGCCCCTCAAACTGGATGGAGCACTAACAGTTTATAATGTACAGCTGTTCAACATAAACCATCAGATAAACACATACAGGAAATTATATGCTGTTAACAAATTACATAGGAAAGGAACACTGCTAAACATGTGTGGCTGCAGTGGGTGTTTGATAAAATGGATGTAAGTACATTACAGAGCCAAATATAACATCCTTTTAATAATAGGTGCCTTTGAAAGAAAGGGTTACTGAACAACCTGCTGCCACGCACATTAGTCTTCCAGAACATGATCATTCTCCTTTGGCAGGGCGCTGACACGGGCTAGCTCAGCTGCCAGTTCTTACCCTTCCCCGAGCATAATATGCCATCCGCTGACTCGCAGAGACTTCTGCTCTCCTCCTCCGTCATGTTGCATTTCCTTGAATGCTGGCACAACTTCCCAAACCATCCATCCTGGCAAATGCATCGTCCGCATGAGCAGGTACCATGGCCTGTAATGACACCAAGGTTGGTTACGAGCAAAACAAGCAGCAAGCAGTGACTGTGGTCATGACTGAGATCATCTTCAGATCTCTGCAGTGTGAAGTGCATGTTATGGGATAGGCAAGCAGATAGATGGACAGCACAGCTTCCCAGCAGGGTGGCCTTCTTCAGTTCTCTTGTTCTTTTGTTAAACAGGGTGTCCTAGTGATGTGCAGAAAAGCATAGGCATGGCTCCCCTCATCCAAAAAGCTCAGCATCAGCTCAACTTTATGGGATGATTCCCTAATACAGTGTACTGAGGACAGATACAACCCCTTTCCTTCCTTCTCTTAATCCTGCATCCCGGTGCTAAAGTCTCACCTGTGTATCGCATACTAACACCTGAACAAGCAAACCCCAGCACATGGCTGAGACCAGCATGGCACACAGGGAGATAAAAGCTGCAATCTCCTCCAGCAGCCCATTATGGCTGGTTATCTGCTGCAGTGCATGGAGCAGCTGATGTGCAAAGCCTGGACTCAACACGCTCTGCAATTACTACGTATTAACTCATACAATACAGGATGAAGATAATTCCCCCAGGGTCTCATGCAACTGCTAAAATTGGTTGTACATAAAACCAAGTGGCAACCTGCAAAGAGTTTCTTTCATCACCCTAACAATATCCTGTTTCTCTTCTGCATCTCTTCCAGACACAGCTATCCCAACTCAACAGTTTAAAAGGTTTGGTATTTTCACTCATGATAGTGTAGTGAAGTGCCAAAGGAGGAGCAGGAAGGAGGAAAAAGAACAGAGCATTCTCCAGAGCACACGCTTCTATGACCCCAAGGCAGGATTTTGAAGAAGAATGGGCAGGCTGCCACGGTGGGCTCTCTCCCCAGGACAAATAGATTTCAATTCTAAGGTCAAGACAAGAAGCCTGAATGAGAGGGAAGGTGGACAGGCAGAAGAAGAATACAGTAGCAAGGACACAGCTATCAAAAGGTGATGAATAATACGGGGGGGAAATAGGGGGAAATGAAAGGACAGAAAGAAAAGAGAAATGAGAAAAAACTTAGAATGGAGGGCAAGTGGAGAGGAATACTCTCTGAAACGTTAGGGGAAAAAGGACAGGGAATAAAAAGTGAGGGAAAAGTCAAAGAACACTGGTCAAAGATAGCACCTAGAAGCTATAATCAATTTTAAAAAAAGGGGGGGGGGGAATAGATTAAGTAGAATTTTTGAGAATTATGTGTACAAAGACTAATAAAAAAGGAAAATATGTTGAATAGTAAACTGAGTGGAAAATCTGGCCAGGAAGAAGGGAAGTGACAACGAGAATATAGAAATGGAAAATAGAAAAAGGAAGTAAAAAGTGTCTCCCAGCCATAATTGCATTTCTAAACCTTTAATAATATTTCTGCTGTGATGGGTGTAAGCTAATCGGTTTACTGGGCTTAAAAGAAGCAAATTATACATACCAGTGACATTTGTCCTATCCTATGTAGGGCAAGGGAGTGGAAAAAACAGGACTGAGATAATTTGGGAGCATGGGCTGGGAAGAAGGGAACAAGCAGTAGGAGTATCTGGCAAAACATTGAGCTGTAGGATGCAGAGCAGCAAACCAGCAGTTTTGCTTTTCTGCTTTGTGGACTTCTCATGAGGCAACAGTGCAACCTGACATTGTAAACCAGGAGGCAGCACTGGTAGAAACCCAAAGGAAAAACAAAGCTTGTAGTTTGCTATAAATGGAAATCCTTAATGTTTTACTGTTGGCCAAATACTTTACTAATTTAAATTAGAAAATACTTGAAGCTCAGAAATCTTGGAGCTGTTATTTACAGTGATCTAAACATTCAGAATGATTTTTGTACTCTAGACTGTGTATTGATCTTTGGTTTTTTTATCTGATTACCTATACAACTTTAAATGCTCAGTAACAATGACAATCTTATTATGATAGTATTCCTACCCACTTCTGCAAGTGACATTCAGCAATTATAAATTTATATATATGCATTTAATATATATCAAATATTACAGATTGAGAGCTAGCAACAATAGAAGCTTGATGCCACTTTAGCTTCTGTGTTAGACTGGGAAACAACTATACCACAAACCAAAATACAAGAGGTAGAAAACAATATATACTTTTCCATATGCTCTTTTCAGGCAGATGGCATGCAATTGTCTACATTAACTTACTATAGCTAAGCTTCTGTCAAAACATTTTTATCTGCCTTATTTATTTTTAATTAATATCATATAGATTAGGTTTGAGAATAGCTCAACCATTGAAGAGCAAAATATACAACTGGATGTCAGTGTTGGAAAACTATTTGTGGAGATACAAATACTTGTACTCATTTTAGCAGCAAATAGTAAGAAATCCCTGCTGATTTCACTGAGAAAATAACTTTGTATGATTTTTCTTGTGAAGTCGTTATGATTTACAGAAAGCAGAGACTGATCATGCCTGTAAAGCCTTTACACAATTCAAATAAAAAGGTAATGAATAATCTATAAATTTACAGCAAACATTTAACAGTTTACCACATATAATTTTGACATGCGTTTTTCTGAGATGACTATTCCTCTCCTCGTTTATGCCATATAATTCCTCAAAACACAAATGATTCTTTTGTCTCATGTAATCCATTTTACCAAAGTAATATTTACTCCAAGCTAACACTAGCATGGGCAGCTGTAGCTCTTTGGATGCCTTATCCATCAGGGTGGTGAGTGTACAAGTGCTTAGCCCAGTGCTTGTTAACTCCTAGCTATCTTCTGCATGTGCTAGCCTGTGAAAAACTGATTTACACAGTTTAGTTTTCTCTTTGCAGAGGGTCCTTGCATTTATCTGAAGATGTCCGAACAAGCTGACTAAAATGAAGGGGCAAAACATTATAAAAAACTGCTTTCAGCTGAATGTAATATTCAAATTACATTCAAAGTGTCCCAGTTGCATTCCAATGAATCCCAGACTCTCAAAATTATGCACAAGAGCAGCTACAAAAAGGTGCTACTCTTGCTCATAGGTCTTTTTAGATCTGAACGTAATTCCCTCCACAGAGGAGAATAAAATTCAAGAATACAGCAATCATAGAGCAAAGGCAGAAAGATAAATCTCTAATTGAAGAAGTCGAGCCCAACTGAATTGACTAACATGATAAAATACTGATGTAACTATTCAGTTTAAGCAGATCTACTGGAAAGTTTTAGCCTATCATCAATTCAGATTTAACACGAAACACTTAAAATCATAAACAAATTGCATATTGCAATGGTTCTGAGACTATAGCTCTTCATTCATAAAAATCTGTGCTAATGAATATTTAAATATATAACAATGTTTTAAATATTAATCTCCAAACAAGAAGGAAGACTGATGGGAGAGAGACAAAGGAGAGAAAAAGATGATGTTAAAGATACTGCCACTTTGTTTAGAATTATCAACAAATCAAATAACCACAAGATTTAAATGTGAAATATGAATGCAGCAACAAAGAAAGCTGTGACAGATTACCAGCAAAGGTCCGTTATCAATCAACCAAATCAACCCAAATCAAACCAGACAACAGAATGAATTATTTCTTACCATGCCTTAAAATAAAACTGTGTGGTTGTGGGAAACTTACAGTTTAGGACTACCTACAGAACTGTTGTTGGAGTTCCCCCAAAATCTGCATGATAATTTTCTAATACAAAAGGCACCACTACATGGGAACGTCAGCTTAATAAAAAAGATGAAGTAATCATTGCAGAGGAAGCTGGTTCTTATTTATAGACTAACTGATTATAAACAGATGATGTTCATGAAGGGCAAACTGAGGCCAGGCCCAAACAAAATTTGGCACCTCAGGAGAATAAGTTTCTCAAACTGATATAACCGGATTAAAAAAAAAAGAAGTTAAACAAGTGTACTAGGAATATGAAAATCTTAGCATAATGTAGGATCCCTGATTTAGAACAATACAGTAAATGAAATAAATATTTCTCTCTTTATTTAAATAGAAACAGGATTTTCCATGGTTTTTTATTACAGGACTATGATAAAGAACTCTCTATATTATTAACATAAGAAAATAGTAAACAACATCTATCTGAGAGAAATATTTCTAAGCAAGCAGGCTTCATTAACCCACCCAAATATGTTAAAACAGTTGGTAAAAACATTACTGGATCACTGATTTTTATTTTTATTGAATACCAGGAGAATGCCATAAGACTGGAACAGTTGTGGTAACCACAGTTAGAGAAACCTAATGTAAATGTGAATCAAAATACTGACTGTCTATTACATTTTCATAGTAAGTCATTTAGTGTTGTCCAAGTCTAATAAAGGTGGGCTGTGGTGCCAGTTTAAGCAACACAACAGGCAGGCAGTTTAGCAAAACAAGGTGAAACACTGTGGTGAAGACGGCTAATGCCATCCTCACATGCATATAACAAGAGAGAAGTGAGTAGGAACAGAAATTAGTAGGAACATTTAGAGCATTGATGAGATGGACATTAAAGTCCTGCAACTCATTGTGATAGCCATGTTTGAAGAGATTTTGAAAAATCTGGAAGAATCCCAAAAAGTTCCAAAGAAAGAGTTCAAAGGGCAGAGAAAATTGCTTGTTGAAAGAACTTCAAAGATCTGTATCTGCTTAGCCTATTGAAAAGAAAAAAGGAAAAAAAAGAAGGGAAAAAAAATGGCTACAAAGTGTTTTAGCAGGAGCTGAACTACCTTCTTTGAATATACTAGAATGGGGATTCTCCAACTACCAGAGAAAGACAAAGCAAGAACCAGAGAGAAAGGCTGATACTGACAAATTCATTTGAGAAATGAAACAGCATTTCAAACAAGGATGATGACTACTGGAACAAACTTTCAGGTGATGTTGGCATGGGCTGCGCATGTCTTAGAGTCTTCAGGGCATTGCCTTCTCAGAGACAGGCTTTAGTTGCACACAGTACACAGACTTCAACATAGGGGTATAGTGTAATGGCTATTTATAACCTAATATACGAAGTTCAACATATAAGCCCCTCTTGGATTCACAAATTAATACCTATTAATCAACTTAATAGTTGATGCATTAGCAATTAATTTACTGCTCGTTTCAACAGAAAGATTCAATTAAAGTGCTTTTACAAACCTAAATCATATTTTATGCTATCTGAAAAGCTAAATAAACTACGTTATCTGTGCATCTATGTAAAGTCTCAATTTTTCATACTCCTGCACAAGTGTTGGGGTGACCAGGACAGAAATATGTAGTGCATTTAAAAGAAAATTTAGAAAAGTAAAATTAGCTAAGCAAAACCAAATTAATTTAATGCAGAATATACCATGCACATTAATACCTATACTGGCTACATTAATCACTCTCATATCTAAATCAATACCTACTGATCATTTTGAATTTATCTATTGCTGTCCCTGTATGTGCCTCAGAGCTAGGATGAAAAAGTAGTTAAGTGGAAGGACACAGGCATTGAATCATTAACTCTTTATTTAGGGTTGTCAGAATAAAACCCTAAATCACACTAGCCTTATGTCAGGTAGACTCTGACTTCTTCACTACCTAATACAGTCATTGTTACTTTTTTTACATCAGTTTTACCCAGTAAGCATGTGTTTGAACTTTTTTCCCCAGGAGAATCAATTGCATTTTTCAATAACAAATACCATAACAAAAAAATTCTATTAAATAGTATAAAAATGTTTAGTGAATACTGTAACAATTATATGTATTTCAGATTCCTCAGTCAAAAGAACATGGTCCCTGCTCTAGACACTTTGCAACAGAAAAGATGAAAAACTTGTTGGGTAGGAAATAAACTATTATTTTAACATAAAAGGAACAACAGAGAAATTACTGATTCAATTCAGATGCTTAGTGCCATTTGACATACCCTAGGATATCTGGTACATCCTCATGATGGTGGCAGCTATGCAGGCATCCCTGTGTCCTTGTGGAGCCAAGTTAGGGTCAGGCAAGGGTAGCCTTGGGCATCAGAAATCATACAAGGTACCTAACTTTAGGCAATTGAAGACTTTGAAATAATGTCCCATGTAGTCTGAGAAGCCATATAAGCATCAGGAGTTGAATTCGTATTTCTGAATTTTCAGAGCAGTCAGTGCCAAAAGCTGTCTTCAGCTGGGACATAGGCTGGAATTATTTTTCTCTCCTAATGTGCATTCAGATGAGCTCGCCAAGTCACTCTCCACAATTTATCAACAGTCCAGGCAAACTGGAAAGGTCCCAGAAGACTGGAGGTTAGCCAATGTGATGCCCATCTACAAGAGCAGGAAGGAGGTTCTGGGAAACTACAGGCTTGTCAGCCTGACCTCAGTGCTGGGGAAGGTTGTGGGGCAGATCATCCTGAGTGCCATCACGTGGCATGTGCAGGACAACCAGGGGATGAGGCCCAGCTATCATGGGGTTATGAAAGGCAGGTACTGCTTGACTAACCTCATCTCCTTCTGTGACAAGATGACCTGCCTAGTGGATATGGGAAAGGATGTGGATGCTGTCTACCTGGACTTTAGTAAAGCTTTTGACAC
The DNA here is from genome assembly GCA_035590275.1 of Ibycter americanus. Lineage (NCBI taxonomy): Eukaryota > Metazoa > Chordata > Aves > Falconiformes > Falconidae > Ibycter > Ibycter americanus. The sequence continues at coordinate 58,474,031 of JAVJGI010000014.1, read as the reverse complement.
CATCTCCCACAGCATTCTCCTGGAAAAACTGGTTGCTCACGGCTTGGATGGGTGTACTCTACATTGTGTTAAAAGCTGGCTCAGTGGCTGAGCCCAAAGACTGGTAGTAAATGGAGTTACATGCACTTGGTGGCCAGTCACAGGTGGTGTTCCCCAGGGCTCAGTATTGGGGCCAGTTCTGTGCAATATCTCTGCAAACAGTCTGGATGAGGGGATCGAGTGCACCCTCACTAAGTTTGCAGATGACACCAAGCTGGGAGGGAGGCTCTGCAGAGGGATCTGGACAGGCTGGACCCGATGGGCTGAGGCCAACTGTATGAGGTTCAACAAGGAGAAGTGCCGGGTCCTGCACTTGGGTCACAACAACCCCACACAGCACTACAGGCTTGGGGCAGAGCAGCTGGAAAGCTGCCTGGTGGAAAAGGACCTGGGGGTGCTGGTTGACAGCTGGCTGAACATGAGCCAGCAGTGTGCCCAGGTGGCCAAGAAGACCAATAGCGTCCTGTCTTGTATCAGAAACAGTGTGGCCAGTAGGACTAGGGCAGTGATTGTCCCCCTGTACTCAGTACTGGTGAGGCCGCACCTCAAATCCTGTGTTCAGGTTTGGTCCCCTCACTTCAAGAGGGACGTAGAGGTTGGACTGGGTCCAGAGGAGGGCAACGAAGCTGGTGAAGGATCTGGAGAACAAGTTCTCTGAGGAGCAACTGAGAGAACTGAGGTTGTTCAGTCTGGAGAGGAGGAAGCTCAGGGGGGATCTTACTGCTCTCTGCAACTAACTGAAGGAGGCTGTAGGCAGGTGGGTGTTGGTCTCTTCTCCCAGATAACTAATGACAGAACAAGAGGAAACGGCCTCAAGTTGTACCAGGGGAGGTTTAGAGTGGATATTAGGAAAAACTTCACTGAAAGGTTGTTGAAGTGTTGGAACAGGCTTCCCAGGGAAGTTGTTGAGTCACCATCCTTGGAGGTATTTAAAAACACATAGATGCAGTGCTTAGTGACATGGCTTAGTGATGGACTTGGCAGTGCTGGATTAACAATTGGACTTGATGGTCTTAAAGGTCTTTTCCAACCTAAATGATTTTATGATCCTATGATGCTATGATTTTAGGTATATTGGAGAGTTCCATAAATGTCCTATATATTTCTGTTTCTGTGAAGCAACCTTAGTGCAAGAAATAAGAAAATTTTCTGACAGCAACTACACCATAATATTAATACTTAGCTTTGCTTAACGAAGCATATCATTAATCATAACTCTCATTATTGTGGTTATGGTCTTATTGGTCCTCATAAGAACATGTTATCTGAAAATACCATGTTTCTGCTTCACTGAACAGATGACAAAAATTAATGTCATCCATGATTTCTGCAGTATGGGCCCAGAACTTTCATAAAAAAGAACTCACAGTTTCTGATATTTATCTTTATCATATAACACAGTTGTGTTCCAAAAAGAGAAAGGCAGTACTTTCTCTGAATCAAAGTACCTAGCCTGGCCAGATAGTAGTGAAAATTTTATATTCAAAAGAGCATGGCAATTAGGGGCAAGTTACACCAGCCTTTTGAGAGGGAGCACTTCTATTGTACATGCTGGTGATGACTATGCAATCCTAGAATCCTTCACTAACTCTTAAGAATGTGATGTGGAAGCTTCTGTCTCTGTTTTAAAAGTTTAAAATGTCAGAAAGCTGGGAATTTTGGCTTTAAGTATTTGTATGTCTTATAAACCACAGCTTTTCCCTTGTTGTCTGCCAATACACAGAGACTTACATTGGAAATTTTAAGACTGGTGTGAATGATGTATGAATGGAAATCTGTAGGTAAGAACCAGAAGAAACACCAGAATGAGCTTAAAAACATGACCTGCATACACCGGACACCTCAGGCTATGAGCTGGGTGCCTGAGAGGGCAGAGATGAGGGGGGCATGTCTGCTGATGGGCCAGCAAGTGG
>JAVJGI010000014.1:58399603-58463052 GCA_035590275.1 Ibycter americanus | reverse complement strand
TTCAGGACTTTCCCAGACTCTTCAAGGATACACAGGTATCTATTCAAGGCTAATATTAACAAGCTTGCATTCCGATCCCTCGGAGCAGCCGTGTTTTCCCACACCAACACTTAGATTGAAAAAGCCCAGATTCCTTGTTGATATCTGTGCCTTGTATTTTATTTTGGCTGGCTCCCACCTGAGTTCAGGGTACAATTTAGACCATTCGACTATGGACCTCATAACTGAAAGTGTCTTGAAACTGGACAGAAACCTCATTCAGTAAGTGCTGTGCTCTGAAAAAGGATTTCTCTGAGCTATTTTTTTACTTCTAAATATTCAAAGATTAGTTACAGTAGTTTAGTACACCGCTGCTGAAATTGATACTCAAATTATTAGTTCATCATTCCTTTTCTTTTACAAACATGACAAAAACATTACTAGGAATGTGAGAAGGGAATTTAGTGGTGGCACTAAATAATTGCAACTTTGCACTGGCTTAAAAAAATATATTTTACCTCCAAAAGTACTGAGATTTTGGTAAGATTATGTAAGGTGAGCTCACACTGTGGATGACAAAGAATTGAAGTCCCACTGTTTTTGAACAACTAACTACATAGGATGTAGCAAATGTAAACTTCAAAGGCTCAGTTTATCACCATATAGATAAACAAAAAAATAAACAGCATTCTGGAACAATAAATTTCAGGTTGCTTCCCTGGGAAAACCAGGATAAGATGTTTGCACGGTAAGTTTGCTTCAACCATATTACTGCTTTGTCAGACGAGTCTGCTGCTGAAATAACAGAAGCCACACCTCATTCTGTGACCTTCTTCTCCTAGTTATTGCGATAAAATACTTACTAAACCAATTCAATCGTTCAAAAGTAATTTGAAGCTCACATTATACTGAAAAAGGATCAGCACTTTACTAAACATACTCTTTCTTTGTCTAGAATAATAGGTTTACCATAGCAACCTGATTATAGAGGGAAAGCTACTGCCAAACACATCCTAAATTCTCTTTAAATTCCAGGGCATACAGAAACAATTAAACACAGGAGGAGACTGTAATATTCTGCACCTTCTCAACCATCTGTGCAAGAGCTACGTTTTATGAGTAAAAAGAAACAAGTTCACCTCAGACATTTTATAGCTAGTGGCTTCCTCTTCTCCTCACTGAACAGGGAGAGTAAATTTCATCATCTGATGACTTCAGATGAAGGAAGCTTTATGATGGAGGTTGTATTAGCTATTGGTGTTGAAATGCTTAACTCACTTATTGCAATGCAAGATTCCAAAAGTACAGTAATTATACAAGTCATTTGTTTGTCTATAGTCTTAATATTTCCTCACGTTCTTTCCTCCCATTGATGTCAATAAGAGTATTAACTTATTACCAATACTTGTTATTATTTGAAGACTGAAAAAAGACCAGCTCAGGGTGGGGATTTTCATCTTTAAAGGGAATTAAAGTGCCACATCTCATTAAAACACAGAAGTTTGTTAGATAACTGACTCTAGAATTCTAAAAATCCGTGCCTTAAGCATTTAGCTCTTGATTTTATTCACCATTTACCACAGCACTTTTTCATTCCTCTTGCCCAACATTTATGAAAGCATAACTAAAATAGTCCCTAGACTCACACTAAACCTGCTCCCATGCAAAATGCGGTGACCATTAGCTGCATGCATTCAAACCAGTTTCCAGCTGCCTATATAGACTGATTGAAAGTGTCTTTCATACAGGTAATTTTCATTTTAAAACACTGTTCTAGAAGTATATAATTTGCGTAATAAAACATTCTTACCCTGTTATTGCCACCAAAAATATCAGGAAGAAATAGCAATAGCTTTCAATGTAAAAATAAACACTGAACGTAATATGATGTACTTCACTGCCTTTGCCTGTCTATAACTCTACAATATAAAGGATTTTTTTGTGCACGGTACTGAATTTTTATCTTCTAAATGAAAACAAATAAATAAAGTATATTTTTTTAAAATTATTTTTAACACGTAGGGAATACAGCGCTAAATTGCACTGAATGTGTAAAAGCAAACCAGATTCATTGGTACCTGGGACAGATGGTGTTCAGGCTAGTGATAAATAGAAGGGAATGTGCCTGTAGGAAGGACTTTTCTGCCCCATGGCTATCCCAGACTTAACATCTGAAAGCATTACCTATCAGAAATTGCAATTTCTTTGTTATCAAGCAATCTCAGACAACCTGAGCACATTCAGTAAAGCTGCTGTGTCTTGCTGCCAGCAGAACCCATTTCATGCTGGATGGGAACAAATGATCTAAAATAATGTTCAGAAATGGCAAATCAGAGAAGGGGGATGGGAAGATTTGTACAGAAGATCACAAAGTTTCAGGGGAGTGGGTGAGGGGAAGCAGATGTGACTTAAGGATGTAACAGATAGCATGTAGCAGCTTCAGGTAAGGAAAACGAAAATTCACCAACTGAATGGTGGAGGGAAAAAAGACCAGTAAAGGGAATACCAGTACCACAAAATGGGCAAACAAAATGCAGCGTTTGCCAAAAGCAGGGTGGACAATCTCATCATGCTTTGCTCAGTCCGAGGAATTAAGAGCAGTGCAATCCAGCTGAGCTTGATCAATGTGGAGAAATGTTTAGACTCAAACAGAAAGTAACCACAGAGTTCTCAGTGGGCTCACCGTTTATTTCGCATGTCCTATTGCCAAAATGGCCTGGAATGACTTCCCACACCTAGAATGGCTTTCCATTTAAAAAAAAAAAGATCATATAAAAGTATTGTACTGACTAGCCAAAAAATAATTCTGTGTTATACATGGAGGGATCCCTAGCTTTTCAAATGCTGGTAATTCTTGGACCTGGTTGGTTGGATGGTTTATGAGGTGCCGGTAAAAGTGAACCTTTGGAAGCATCTTCAGTATGTGCAAAGGTGTCCTTGAAACCTCTTTAAATACCTGAATATCTGGCTGATCTCACACACACTATGAAAATCTGGGGATTAGTTTCTTACAAGGATTTTGGGCAAGTGAGAGCAATGTTGTACTTGCAATATATGAATAATGTCATCTGCAACCTCTAGTTACGTTGGGAAAAAAACAAGTTTTCCTCCTCTAAAACAGCTTTTCGAACTTATGTCAGCAGAGTTCTGTTTGTCTCCAAGGCTCCAACATGTCTAAAGTTTTGTGACAAAACAGCTAGATGGGCTAGCATAACTCTGGTTCTACCTCTTCAGCGAAAGGAGTTCAACATCTACATGAAAAAAACAATTCTCCTTCTGGACTAGAACACCTCTTTCAGTACTGAAGGTGCTGTTTTACCATCTCAGAGGAAAGAAGAACATCAGAGCTCTTAAATGTGGTTTATCTTCCGTACAGAGTGCTCAGCTGTAGCTGCAGAGTGAGGAAGGTGCACTGTGCTGCTCATCATAATACGCTGACCTTCATCACAGGTACCAATGTTAGTTCATTCCTGGTGAGAAACAGTGGTAGGAGCAGAGGCATATATGATTTATCAGTAATGTGGCATCCTGGCTTTGCTCTGCTCTGTGCCTTATGAGTATTTGCAGGAAAGAGAGAAAGCCAACAGCCCAGGAGAGGACATCTCCTACAGCAACTTCCTTGCATTTGAAACATCAGATGGGAATATTGATGGGTTCATATTTTAACTAAAACTACAAAACCATGAAGGATTTCTTTTCTCAGTGGGTGCGGGATTGCTCTGTTAGTCTGTTGGGGGTTTGTGGTTGAGGGCTTGTTTTTGTGGAGAACTTCTGGTGAAAACTGAGGTTTCTACACAAGGTTCAAACAACAAGCACTTTTTTTTCTGCGGTACATTGTGAGAATAACATTGTGCATTTATCTCCTCATACACAAGAAAAAATGTGCTGCAGCTATCACAAGAACAACTACTTGTTTGGATTTGGGTTGGGAACTAACTTTCTGATTCTAAATCAATACACAGAAAACAAACATGCCTTGAGTCTACTCATAAAAAAGAGATTATTTGCAGCATGACTGACCCAAGTCCTCAGCTAAAGATGTAAAAGCTCCAGAGAAGAGCTTAACTGAATCATACAGACATAAAATGAAATGAGAATTGCTTTAATAAATCGAAATCTCCAAACTTCAGATTTTTTAACTACTTTTTTTCAAAAATTTTGTACAGTGAAGCAAACTTTTTGAGGAAGCTCTGAGATTTTTATTTAAATAGCATGAACAGTAACTAAAGCATGTAATTGGGTTAAATATCTGTATTTTCCTTAGCCTTACTAGGCACCTCTCAGATGCAATAACTGCATCAGCTACTACATTCAGCATTATCAACAGGTCTGAAGTAACTGCAATCAACTAACTATTATCATATAACTATATCACACACTTAGAAGACTTGTGTCTATAATTGGTAACTTTTGGTTTCAGGTTGCATTATCTCACCTTAAGTCCAGATGTGGCTTCAAAAAAGGCTGGGATACTTTCACTAATATTTTATGTTGATACATCTGGTTTTATTTTAATTTCCATATCATGCTTGGAAAACCTATTCTAAATCTGTGTCAAGTGCTCGATGACACTGGGACATCCAGTGCCACACGGAACACCATAGTCCCATGTGAAAGGGCTGGGAACAGGCTGAAAGGCTTCACAAGGCATTTGCAGTGCAGGGAGTTTCACGGTGGTTCTGGGGACTTTCCTGTGTAGTTTCTCTTATCTTTTTCCTTTAGGAGAAGGTACCTAAAGTCCCATGTCTGCTCATCACCTACACTCAGTGTCTTGTTGTTGGTATAAAAATTAAGAAATTATTTCGTTCAAGCTGCCTGAGACTTCCCAATATTGCATGTATGTTTTATGAAATTGTTCACTAGTACAAAGTACCAAGCTGTCCCTCACATAACAAGGTGTGTGACTTTTTTCTCAGGCAGAAAATGTGTGCTTCTTTTAATCTTTTGAAGACTGAATTGCTTTATAATGTGAAAGCATATTGGAAAAGGTCTGACAATGTAGTTTTTCCTTAAGAGAGAAAAAAAAAAACCAACACGGAAAACAAATATCCCTAAGATAAAACCCCTGGAGAAATAAAATATGTTATCCCAAACAACAGAACTCTCACAACAGCGCAAGCAACTAAATGTCCAGGATTGTAAAAGTGTAAATGCAAGAGTTATGCAAGTGCAATTGCAAATGGCTGAGACTTGCCCCCCACCCCCACCTCCACCCCGCCCTGCTTTAGTACACAGGCCTGTATGACTAGAGCCTAATTGCACAGTTGACATATGGCATCTGAAGTAAATGGTCTTCCTTTGTGACAGCCTAATAGCGGAATACTTCTTTACATAAATCCACTCAACAGCACCACTTTACAGATTTAGCATCAGATAGTCTTTTACAGCTCTTGCTGATCACCACTACTGATTTGTATCTTCTTTTCCGTGTTGCTTTTCTTTTCTTTTTTTCCCCCCTCATCCTTCTCTTTAAACATTTGGGTAAGAAGCACTACTATGCCGCTAGTTTCCTTTTCAGATTGTTAACTTGTTGACATCTGCTATCATCAAGCCGGCATGTCTCCTCCATCTGCCTCCTCTCAGTAGCAGTGCTTTGAGGATACACTCACTGAAGGCTGCTATTGTGTTTCTGCATAGCCAAGAGGGAATTTCTAGAGGAGTTCCAGGAGAGGAGTCATCAAGAACACCCCTACCCACTTTGCAAGAGCAGGATTTTAGCCGTATGCCTCGCCTTTCCTGGTGACATCCTCCTCAGGTCTCCTGCTGGGGGCATGCACTTGCCAATTCACTCACTATATTAAGGGGACAAGTAGGACTACGAAGGCAATGACTGCTCTGTTCGAAAGAAATGTGATAGTCAATGTCACCACACAGAGGAGAGATGTGTGAAGAAGACAAGAAAGAAAGTGGCAAAACACTTTCTAAAGAAATGTGTTGTTACAGTAGAGAACAGTGGAAGTAGAAGAGGAGGAGGAGGAATCCATGGGGGAAAAAAGATGAAAACTAGACAGCGTGGCAAATGTCACTCCAAAGATGTAAAAACCCTAGAATTCAGCAAGCCATCACATGATTTTTTCCTACCCTTCCTCCCCTCTCCTCTTCTTTCACCCCAATAAAAATAGTTCCTCTTTCTTCCATTAGACTTTCTTTTCTGGTTTGGTCTCTACAGGTTTTTTTTTCTCTTTCCACTTTCTCCAGTGGGTCCTCCACTCCTTTAAAATGTTTCACCTCTGGGTACTGAACATTTTGTACTTCTACAAATCAACTTCTCTTTCAGATCACCCCATGTTACGTTCTCTAGCTTGCACTGAGCTCTCTCTTTTCATCTCTTTTTCATTCTTTCCCTCCAAAATGCTTTCAATAACTCAGACTATCAAGAAAAGCGACTGTAAAGAGATGCCAATAAATCAAATAAAGGTTACACAGCATTTTACTAAACTAACATCTTCTCCATAGAATATGAAAAATGAAGTTGTGTTTGATTTAAAGGACCTGACTTGAGAATGCTTTCCCTTCACCTTGATAACTATCAGGAAAAATAAGTCTCATTTCCCTTTCAGTCTGTCCAACTGTCTGATGTTTAACATAAGCTGCTATAAAATATTTTCTAGCAAACCCCAAACATAATAAAGAAGCACGATCCAACAGTGAATGATATATGAAACAGAAGGACGTTGTTCAAGAAGCTGTTATGGCTTTTAAGCCATTTACAGCTTTATATATTTGACTGCCTTATCATCCAGAGGATTGACTACTTACCCCTTTTTTACATGATCTGCCATGTAATGAGTCATAGCACTAATTCCACAGAGATATTTAATTTGCAGATTAATTTACTAGAAAATGTCAACTGCTTTGTGGAAGTTTAATCACCAAAATGTTAACCTCGTTCACTTCCTGCTGATGTCTGTTGTTTATTAGGTAGTAAATTTCAAGATATTTTAGGGTTGTAATACAAGCCTATCTATTAAAATATTTAAACTCCTAGACACTCCGCTTTTTGAAGATTTAGCCAAGAATAAAGAGCTTTATAATGCCAAAACAACAATATGATAAGATTCAACTGCATAGCAACCATCAATATTATTTGCAGACAACAAACTGCTAAGTTTGGAAACCATGGCAACAAATGACATCACACTGTATCTACCTTATTGATTAGCTTTCACCTCAAGACTTTTTCCAGAAATGAAAAACATTACCTAGCAACTGCATCATCTACTGAGTTGTTCCAAGTTAAAATGCTCTTACCCCTCACTTGCAAGCAAATTTTTCGGTTTTGTTGCCAACTGGCCAGATTGTGCACTAACCTCTTGTTACAAGGCTCTCTATTTAATATGTTGTAAAGACTCTGCCTTATGGCTCCTAAAAATCTTTGCCCCAAATATAATTTCATCTGTGAAATAATGCTTCTTCCCAGTGGCCAAAAAGGTTGGCTCTGAGGAAAAGTATGTAATGTGTAATGAGGGAATTAAAGGCATGATCATAACAGCTTTTTAAATGCAAACTTTATCTTTAGAAAACAACACAATCCTTCACCTTCCCATTCTCTGATTTCAGGTATTGGTAGTAAATTCTTCATTGCAGGTAACCCTGAGTTTACAGATTTCAGGAAGAGTGCATAGCAATAACAGAACTGAGCCAAGGTTACCAAAGGAGACCAGCTCGTCACCTTACGTATCACCCAACAGCTGTACTTGTTTAAACTTCTTGAAAGTAACACCTGAACTCTTTGTTCATCTGTCTTGGTAGAACCCATGAGCAGGCAAGGACAATGTCTGTTAAGACTGAGTTAGAGAGAACAGGTATAATTATGAGCTTCACATATTTGTGCTCAGACTCCTTGGAGGACCTGAATAGAACCCAGCAATTAAAGACATCAGTTTTCAAGCTAGTCAAAACGCATGCAACAAGTAATTAAAGCCTACCAGTGAGGTCACGCCATTCCTGCAATGTCTGCCACGGAAAAGATGGATTTGTGATCAGCCTCCAAACCTTCCTGACAAATACAACAGTACTTTGAAACACTAAAATTAAGGCATTTTAATTAGTTAATTCAAGCAACTGCTGTGAAGTGTCTAAGACTGAAACGATTGCCTATGCATTAATATCGTTGTTAATTCTGAGAGCAAGAAATCAGGTTTACAGTGCACATTAGGCCCAAAATTTCTAGAAGGATCACTGCTAAATAAGACATATGTTCCTGGTGAGATTTCTGCTTTGACTGGAACTAACCTTCATTTTGCTGATCAGTCACAAGCAACAGCTTTACCTGTGTGCTTAAGCTGGAGCTGCAAAACAGAGCAGTCTCACCGCGCGGCCGCCGCCCCTTCTCTACCACCTGCTTTCGTTCCCAGCCCACGCTGCCACCAGCTACTCTGTGCCTGCTCAGCAGGACGGCCCGCTGAAAACACTGACAGCCAGGAAACGTGCCTGGGAGAGCCTCAACCCTTGGTCAGTGTCACCCACTGCACAGGAGAAGAGGAAACACCACCAGTGAGCAGAAGAGGTGCTTGAAACTGAATGGAAACTAGGGATCAAGAAAGTATTTTTCACATCAGTGCAGGGACTGCTATACTGCCACGCAACATGAACTTCTGGGAGTGCCAGGGAAGGTTTATATAACTCATAATTCTTCCTATTATTCCTCTCTCAAAAGAGGGAGGGAGAGAGAAGAAACAGTCCAACATTCCCCAGAAAGCATTAAAAGCTCTCCGGCAGACGGAGAATTTAAAACACATGACCAGTTATTAGGCCCTTGAAAATTTTAGTCAATATGATTTTGAGGGAAAACGGTCACATAAAATGTCAGTAATATGCTCAGTATTTAATATTGTATCTCTTTTGTTTTAAGGATATGGCTATTTTATTTTGTCTTTAAAAGCCACTGTTTAAAAGGTGAGAATTTTATCAACATTGATATATGGAAAAAATTCAGATGAAAATAAGAATAACAAAATGTCAGTTTTTTATAGCATCAGAAACATTCTGAAGTCAAATGAAGCAAAAATAGAAAAGCTAATGTCTATTATATAAATCAGAGAGTAAGAGGATCTTTTACAACTGATTAAAAATGTTAAGACTGTAAAGCCTGATAAGTACTGTAGGGAATTCTATGCTAAACTGAAAACATATCTCCTCTTCTGTTTGGGAAATAAGTATAGATATTACACAAAGTACTGCTTTGTCAATCTCCTCAGTCATCATGTAAGAACACAAAGACAATGTAACCAGTGCTTTCTACAGACCAATTGCTTTATTAAATATTCACAAATTCATCAGAAATTAGATTGCTGCCTAAAAAAGCAATCCTTTCAAGGAAAAAGCAATATGCACTGCAATAGTTTCTAGCAAAAAGTATCTGTCAAGCAAAAGAACTAAGAAGAGAAATCTGAACCTAGCCAGTGGACTGAGTGGTTTTACCTTTCCAGGTAGAGAAAGTGAAAGAATGCATCAAAGCTGTAAGCTGTAGTAATTTGTGTGCTTTTTCTCCCTCAAAATAGTTTGTCTAAGCAGGTTCACTAAATTGTAAACTAAAACTGCCTATTCCGCACCAATGAATATACAGAGAGCTTAGTGTTCCCAGAGGCAGTAGTCACTATTACAGAAATCTGAAGGTATATGCGGCTCCCTACCCACTCCAGCTATTTAGGACCACTTTTCAATGTCGGAGCAAGGTTACTGCAGTGGAGAGGAAAGAAAGAACTCAACTCTTCAGATAAACCAGGCTTGTGAAATAAAACCTAGAAAAGTCACTTTCAGGACTTTTTTAGACTTCACAAAAGCTCACTGTTAAAATAGCCAGTGACAAAGTCAACAAAGCAGAAACACAGTGGAGATTTCATGTGAATTTAAAGGTGGGAGAGGTTTCTGGGAGCTTTTTCTTTCTTTTTTCGTGCTTCTGCATTTAGGGTAGGAGTAGGAAAAGTAATGTAAGTGGTTGCCAAGGCAGCAGAAGACAGGACATGAAGAGAAAAGACGACCATTACAATGACTAGTTACACTTTGGTAAGCATGCTCTGGAATATGTACATGTAAGAAATGTAATCTAACAGGTTCCACCAAAGAGAAGATCCCAAGACTAAAGCCACAGCTGAGGATGAAGGCAAAGTTTGGATGGGGAATGAGAAAGTATGAAAGAAGAGGGAAGGCTGGATATACTGAAAACAGGCAAATCTGGCAAAGAAGAAGATTCTGACAGCAGGTTCCTAGATGAGGAGAATGGGAAACATCTGGCCATGAAGTCAAGACACAAAATCAAAACCAGTAACAGAGAAGAATCAGGCATGAAGGATAAGTTTGGAGTGCTCCAGACACCCTGAAAAATGAAGAAACGAAGATATGAAATGGAAGGAAAGAAGAGCAAAGATGCCTGCAAATCACAGAATCACAATCACAAAATCATTTAGATTGGAAAAGACCTTCAAGATCATCCAGTCCACCCATTAACCTAGCATTGTCAAGTCTACAATTAAACTATGTCCCTAAGTGCCACATCCACACATCTTTTAAATACCTCCAGGGATGGTGACTCCAACACTTCCCTGGGCAGCCTGTTCCAATGCTTGACAACCCTTTTGGTGAAGAAATTTTTCCTAATATCCAATCCTAACCTCCCCTGGTGCAACTTGAGGCCGTTTCCTCTTGTCCTATCACTTGCTACCTGGGAAAACAGACTGACACCCACCTTGCTACACCCTCCTTTCAGGTAGTTGTAGAGAGTGATAAGGTCTCCCCTTATTGCTGAGGAACAGACAAGGGAGGCAAGTAAGTATCAGAGAGTTCACAGAATAATAAGTGTGTGATGGTGTGAAAAGAGAAAGTGAGGTGATCTGCCAAAAGAAAGAACAAAGGAAGGAGAACCTGTGACTGACAACCAGCAAAATAAGGCAGATTAATCTCAAAAATACAAAGGTATGCAAAAAGTGTGAGGATCAGTAGTTCTGAGGAAGATGCTCCAGCAAGTGGAAATCCAGGTGTCCTCAGGAAATTTTTTCTAATTTGCAGAAAAGAAGTGACATTAAAAGAAAATTAAAGGCAACAGCTAGCTCAAGCAGTGGTGTGAAGAGAGATAAAAGCTACATTACCTTCTAAAAGCAAAAGAACTTCTGTCCAAGTCAAAATTACTTTATTTATGGGAACAGCCAACACATTTTCCATAATAATAAATAATCAGATCCCATTTCCATAGGAAGACAGCTCTGATTAATCAAGACTTTCACCTTGCTGAACTATGAAGCAATGTATCATTTTATAGACTGTTGAGTCTACAGAAAGAAGCACTGTTTCCGGCACCACCATGGTTCAAAACTTTACCAGTTGATTTTTATTGTCTGAGAACAATCTTTCTGTCACTGCTATGGCCACCTTTCCTCATACACAGTGGCACCAAACCATCTCTGAACCATCATGGTTCGTACAGGTTGAATGGTGGCCATAACATGTGGGAAACCTGGTGACACACTTGGAGAGCTTGTGTTTACCCAGAGAAAAACAGTGTTCCCACCTGGCTGTTCAATCAAGCTTTTCTTTCAATCAAGATCTTTCTTTCAGCGAAAACAACAATTCCTGTATGCTGACTTGTTATAATTAGAGAGGGCATCAGGGATCACAGTGCATGGTTGCACCTTCTGAGTTTCACCATGGATCTGAATCTAGGCAAATCATTAGCAATCCACCTTCTCGCCTACAAGAATGAAGCAGGATTACAGCACCTGATAGCAGAGCACTAGCACCACTGTATTAAAAGCAGTCAGCATGCAAATTGGTGTTATGAAAAAAACCCCACCACACAACAACCTATGCCTTGCAAGAAAGGCAAAATTGCAAAGAGCATCTCCAGATGGAGAAAGACCACATGGGGGAAACTGCTCCTTACAGCTGCAAGGCACCATCTAGAAGCTGATAGTAGCTCTTGTGCTGCTGTGAAAGTCAGGCGCTCCTGTCCCTCGGCTCTTGCTGCACTAAAAGGAGCCACAAGAGCTGGCAGCTCTTGGTTTGCTTGAGAGGTGGTGGCTCGCAGGAGCGTAGTGCTTATAAATCCATCAACTCTGCTGCTCACAGAGGTATTGCCATGCTCGAGGCAGAAAGTACTTGTGAGTTCCACTGAGCCCTGAGCTCTAGAATATCTTTCGACAGCAGAAGGATCCATCCCTGCTGGAAGGCAGCTGCCCCCAGAGCCAAATTCAGCTGTTGAGCTTGGACCTGTGCATTTACAACAAGCACTGGACATGAACCAAGCACTTTGCAGCAAGTGTAAAGTAGTATTTGTTGTTCATGGCTTTCACCAAGAAGGATTAAAGTAGTATGACAGAGACAGGAGGCAAATCCCAGTGGTGAGAAACATTGTTCCAGAACTAGGATGCCATCTGATTTTATCATGGCATGAATTAATGCTAAAGCCATGTTTGCTCATATCAATTTTTACCGGCTATCAAAAATTCACCCCAGCCCTTTTCTAGGAAACATCAGAGTTCTGTTTAACAAATAGGAAAAAAACCCAAACCAATTACTGCTAACCACATTGAACACAATGAGTTTGTCAAGCTCTGTCATACCTAATTTCAGCTGGAAATCAGGCCTAGATGGAGCATTCCACATTTATCATAAACATCTTATTAGAGAAACAAAATAGGTCTGGTATTACCGGTTCAACTTTGTCAAAATTGCTCTAAGCACAGCATGAATGTGGGATTTATTTTTATTGCTGTTTCAGAGAAAAGTACTCCAAATTACTCAGACAAATTTTTAAGCTAATAAAGATTTTGTTTTGTTTTGCTTTGTTTGTTTTTAACATCAAGCGATAATGAACTAAACATCATTTATTTCATTAAAAAAAAGGTATATTGGCTCCTCTTTGCTAATATAGTCATAAGAAAATTTTATTTAAGCCTCCTCTCAGTAGTTCCATGCAACAGAAAAATGGACGTTATTAAATTCCTGTGCAGGAAGATGTAAGTTCCCAGCAACTGCTTGGATTTTAACCCTTCTCCCCAGGAACCTGAGTTATGGCAGAGCACTGACAGCAGCAAATAAGAGGCTGCCACAGAAGAATGAGTAATTTTGCTGCTATTTTCATTTCCCCTTCCTGGAGTGGGGAGGATAGTGATGCTTGGTGCTGAGGGAGTGGGAAGAAATAAGGAAAATAATCAGTAGAATTCATTATTTTTCTGTGAGAAAAAGTGGGAGGCATAAGTTATAGGGGGCGGTAATTGTAGATCAGACAAGGGCAGAAACTGATACTCAGTTGTGAGAGGAAAATGAGCAGTGGAGACATCAGCTGAAAATAAGCAGCAACCACATGTACTATAACATCACTAGCATGCAAAACACGTCAAAACTCTTGCAGTGCACATATGTGCACACTCACAGAAATGAAGCATTGATTTTAAAAAGTCAGTCACTCTTTGCTTCCTTCCCAAGAGCACCAGCCTTGCCTTCTCCCCAGCAGTGAGACTGACACATCTCAGCATCACTGCTGGAGACTTCGGGTCTCTCCACCTTGCGCAGTAATGGCTTGGCTTTCAGAAGTTATGATGGGAAAAGGGGTCAGCAGGCAGAGCAGCAGCAGGTGACTGCCAGAGCAGGCTGTGTTGCAGCAGACCTGGACAGCCTGGGATTGTCACTCTCACGATCAGGAGCCCAAGCACAGACAGATCACAATGACAGAATTTAATATTTTCCTTTAAGTCTTTGTTATCAGCACTGCTACTTAAATGAATGACTCATTCATCTATCCTGTCTCAAAGATCACAACAGGAAACTACACCCATCTCTATCTCTTTCTCCACTACTTTATTTATAGATGCAATTAATGAAAAAAAAAAAGTATTTTCCCAAGAAGTTTCACTACAAAAGTGAAAACTTTCTACAAACCAAACAGTTTATAAAAAAATCAGAAATACATATAAAATAATACACACAAAACCCCCTCACTTTTAGTGCCTATCTGAAAGACAATCTAGGCTTACCCTAAAAAAGCCACCGCTGCTAAGAGAGGTTCAGGGTTCAGAAGACCAATAAAATCAGTCTACAAAACCAAACCAACCCCACCCCAAATGTCAAGAGACGTGTGAAGCGCCACATTTCTGTAAGACAAGGGGTAATGGTTTTAAACTCAAGGAAGGTAGATTCAGACTAGATATAAGGAAGACATTTTTTATGATGAGGGTGGTGAAACACTGGAACAGATTGCCCAGAGAGTTGGTAGATGCCCCATCCCTGGAAACATTCAAGGTCAGGTTGGACAGGGGTCCAAGCAACCTGATCTAGTTGAAGATGTCCCTGCTCATTGCAGAGGGGTGAGCTAGATGACCTTTAAAGGTCCCTTCTGACCCAAACTATCCTATGATTCTGTTTCTGTTTCTATACTGCAAATACAATTGTTTTCATGGGCATTTTCCCCTCAAAAGACCTTTCTCTGAAAAACTGTAGTATAGATTGATACAAGTACCTCATATACACAAAACCTGTGCAAATACACATGCATGCAAGTGTTTCTAAAAGGCAAAATGTAAAAAGCAAATAGCTGAGCTTTCACAGTAAGTTGCACTAAAATAACATGATCACATGACTTACCACGACACTGGAGTTCAATATAATTTTAGGGAAAATAACCCCCCCCCACACACACAATATCAGATTAAAATAACTTCCAAATAGAGGAAAATTTGGAATGGCAGGTACAGTATAGTTCGCAACATGCACACAGATCTGCATGAAGGACATGAGTCAAATGGTACAATTCTATGTTTCATGTAATTTTCAACAAGTACACCCAAAAAACAGAACAAGCCCCTGCTTACTTCTATACTAAAGAGTAAGAAATTACCTGTGAGCTTTCACTCTATCCTTCTGCTTCTGTTAGGAAGGAGATAAAACCTTTAAGGACTGATCTGTACAGTCTTTCCAAACAAAGCTGGATCCAAAACTCAGTTATCAGCATGAATACAGATGCTTAGCAGATGTTAACAACTCAAGCATGCTGCTATGCTAATGTGGTTTCACGTCTGCAGCTAGATCTCGTATGGTTAACACATTATGAAATACAAACTCAGGACTTTCTGTAGAAGACCCTATGGAAAAAACTCTTAGCAATGCTAAAGAGTTTTGAGTTGATCCATGGCCTGTGTTCCTAATGAAATTATGCATTTGTCTGAAGAATCTTATTAACTCCTAGACAGCTGTACATACCATACAAAGCCCTTGATTAGATGTGATCCATCGTAGCTAGGGAGATGCAGCTGGAACTCAGGCTACATGGAAGCTTGGATATTTGCCTTCTGCAGATAGATTTGTAATGAAAATAAACTCAATTTTAAGAATGCCTGTGGCTCCAAATATCTCAGTAAAGGAGAACCTCACTAGTTAGCACCAAGGCTGAAGTGAACCATAAACTAGCCAGCAAGGGATGTATTCTTGCAGCACCTGAAACCCAGAACAACGCTCTGAACTCCCCCCTTCAGCCCTCCTCTTGCCACCAATGCTCTCTTCCCAGGGAAGCCCAGGCAGTTGCAGGAATTGCCCACTGCAAGGGAAAAATTTAGTAAGTAAAGTAATGAATGAGCGTTCAATTCTCATGTACTTGTTACACAAGGACATAAATTAACAGCAATATCTGCACAGATGTATAAACCAGAGAGATACACGCACTGAGGAGTGACTTAGCTTTTCCTTTCCACTACAATACATAAACAACGTTACTCTCAGATGTCAGCCTAGTACCATGAAATGACACCATCTCAAATTAGAAAAGAGACGGACCAAGTGTCTAATATTGCTGTCTCCTACTCCTAAGGGATTGCAATATGTTATCCTTAATTGAAATGAATTCGTTTGTATTGATGGGAAAATGAAACTGTTGTCATGAAGCGATGCCCCCAAATTCAACAGATTTATGTGTCCTTGTGGGAAAGTCTTTTCAGCTAATGTGAATAACAGTGTAATCAATGGCAATCACAGAATAGTTGAGCCAAGAAGGCAACCCTGGAGATCATCCAGTCCAACCCTTCTACTCAGTACAGGGTGACCTACAGCAAGCTGCCCAGGACTCTGTCCAGTTGGGTTTTGAATGACTCCAAGTATGGAGACTACACAAAATCTCTAGGCAACCTTTTCCAGTGTGTGTCCACCCTCACAGCAAAAGATTTTTCTTCATCTTAGTATTTTTCCTCCTCTGACCTACTATGGCACCAGGATGCTCATGGGTTTCATTACCCAGAAATCCCACAGAATTTTAAGACAAATTATTACAATACCTCCCGTGTATTTAAATTTAAAAATTTAAAAACACCTTTTTAAAAAAAGTTGGTGCATTAATTAAAGATCATTGAGAGTTTTGTGGAAAAACAAATACAAGTTTCCCAAAAACCTGTGGTGGAAATGCACAATACGCATTTGCACTCAACACTTTCTGATTCATGATAAAAATATGAAACAATCTGGGAAATGGAATATTTTACAGGACCCAACATCTGCAAACTGCATTTCTTTGAAAATGAAGATATGAATCTGTTTTGCAAAGGCTGTATACCATTTTTGACTAATAGATTATCTTTTCTGCAAATATATGAATTAGGACCACAATCAATATGGCAATGTGTTTTAGTGACTTCTAAATAACACCAAAATAAATGCTTAAAAGTGTGTTTTTGCCAGCTACCTTTAAAACAGTGAGAGATTTCAAATTTCTATAAAGGACGCACTTCAAATAACTCACTTTTCTTGCCCCCCTGGGTGCAGGGTCCTCAGAAAGATCCTCAGAGTTAGAAGTGAAGTGACATCCATTAAAGCCGAAAGAAGTACTCTGCTTTTCAGTCTTAGACTATCAAAACTGGGCTCCACATTTATTGTAAATGTGTTTCGTAGGGAAGATGAATGTTCATAAGACATCCCATCAGAAACAAGCCAATTTTTAAAATGGAACTATGACAGGATTAATCTTCCTAAATGTTCTATCAAGAAATTTCAACCTATTTTTCCATTTTCTTTGCTTAAAGAATCAAACAGCTTGTAAAAAAATAGTCAGTGTTCTTATCTTTGAGTCAGTCAGTAGCACTGACTATAATAGATGATGGTTTGTCTTAAGTTCTACAAGTAAGATCTATAGTAAAATCTCAAATCCAGATTAGGCACAAAGTTATTTTATATCCAAACCAAAACAAAAAAAATGATCTACACTGTAGTGAAAGATTATCAGAGGCAGGCCTGCAACTGGAAAACAGAAATTCACAGAGCATGAAGACTGCCGCAAACGTTACCATTCTCTGCTGGGAGGACAAGGTATGTCTCCTAACATAAATCATCAATTCACCTCCTCAAAAGAAAACACTCTTCCTTTGTGAAAGGGTGAGAAAAAGAGCAAGTCTTAAGTGGCAGCATTCTTCCTTAGCAGGCAACTGAAAGGCACTTGGATATGGTGGGGATGTTGTGTGAGAGCATATACATAGGTTAGAATTAATTCCAAACACAGAAAGTTATTCAAAGAAATTCAAGAGGACAAACCGACTTACGGTGCTTAACAAAGTAAGGCAGCAAGCCTGAAAAGCAGATCAACAACTTGAATGCAAAGCTAAGCAAGGAATTTAATAGGGGAATTCTAATAGGAGATGGTCATGAACAGGGCAGCCTGCAAGGAAAATACATTTAACTAAAGCAAATGACATGGACTGAAGACAGGTGTGAAACAACTTTAAGCTGTGGAGATTTCTGGAGTTTTAAAAATAGATTACTCAATATCTTTTAAGCAATGCATTTTTCTGTGCTTTGTTGAGAATAACTCTGATGTATAACAAAGTTCTCAGAATAGCATCATTACAAGTCTACAACTACAAAGAAACATAAAAACTCAGTATAAGTCTATAAGGGGTATCTGTTTCGTACCAAGACAGGTTCAAGGCACATCAATGCACACCTTCTCAAAAAATAAAATAAAATAAAAATTAAAATAACTAAATGTATCTTAGGATGCACTAATACAATTTCTGGCAAAACAGGTGTGACAGCAGGATAAAGCCTCAAATGTACAAAAGCTTGGCAATTCCAAATAACACAACCCAGATCCCCTTACCTGGGTCCCTTTTGTATATCAGGATATATTATGGCTGAACACAGAAAAAAATTATGCACATGTGAAGTGTCATTGCTACTGTGTTCATCCACTTACATACATGTATTTAGATAACTGTAACTGCTTTCTTGTTATCATATGCAATATGCAGAGAAAGCTAAAATTACTAGAAATGGAATATTTATGATCTTAAACCACTGGGGCTCTATCTAGTCCACAGAGTTTATCATGAGACTCTACAGGTTAAAGACAACAGCCACTTCTAATTCTGCACTATATTAATTTTATATCCAGTCCATGTTATCTGAAAAAAACATCTGTGGGAATCTTCACATCCAAATTTCACTTGCATGAAAAGAATTGCTCAGTATGCCTCCATTTTTTAACCTGCAAAAAATTATTCAAGAGCATGCGTTAACTCCTGCCAAGTGTTGTTTCTGTGTTAGTGTGTAGGTGAAAGGGCAATAGAAGCATTTTTCTCTCTCTGTTTTTGAAACAAAGTCTTTCAGTGAATTATTCCTGTGTAATACCAGGATGTATTATAAGTGCTAGCATTGAAAAAGCATTTGTAGTCTGAGTGTAGGGTCTTCCAAAATACAGCCAGTTGAACTGGAGTTAGTAGTAGGAGTCACCAACAGCCATGAACAAATAAAGGGGTTACCTTAGCACTGTTTGATTTACTGAGATGGGAGCACTGACTGATTAAGTCAAAAAGGCAATAAAGAGGGAAGAAGTATGCGTTAGAAGCCCACCGTTCATGCTGGCTGGTCTGGGCAAGACAACTGGCTAGCTTCATCTTCTTTCCAGGAAGAAAGTAATGTATCAAAGTGTAGAAAGTTATATGGTCATGGCTATGCTGACTCCTTGCAGCATGCTGAGAAACAACTGATTCACCTGTAATAGGCACCAGTCAGGCACTGCCCAAACCCATTAACGAGCCAAATTAACAGCTGTATCTCCTGCTGCTCACTTTTCTTCCTTAGGGACTTTTCATAATATAGATATTCTAGCCTGAAACTCAGATAAGAGAGAGAAGGAAGGACAGGAAATTATCTGTTGTTATTCAAACCTCAGAATTTTTGCCCTTGAGCTTTATCTTTTCTTCAAATCGAAGTATTTCTGTGCATTGTCTTTCATGAAGTTATGGTCTTCCTGATATCTGACTCAATAATTAATGTGTAAAGTTATTGCTTGCATGCATAATCTTCCTCTCTCATGAATATGTGAAGGAGGAAAGATTATAAGTTGTCAAATGCTTCCAGAGCCTCTCTCCATGACAGAATGATAGATCCCAATGCTGTATTTAAAACACAGCTGAATAGATAAAAATAGTGTTTAACTTTTATAGTCATTATGAACCACAGTAATTTATTGAACCCTTCAATCAGCCAAGGAAACAAAAGATTGGGAATGGGTGAATGACTCATTTCTTTTCATGCCGTGTGCACTGATGCTCCAGTAACTTGATGATCTGAAGGCTAAATAAGACTGCACAAATGTATCACAGAAATGAAGCAAACAAAACACATCATAAACAAAAACAAACCGGTGGAAAGCACTGAGGGGAACTCCAACCAGTGGCTGACTCTTAATTAGCTGTATCTGCAGGATGTGTCTGAAATAGTTGGGAAGACAAATGTAGATTTCACAGTGATTCAGGGGAAAAAAAATAAAGTCATTTCAATAAGAACAAGAAGTCTAAGTAAATAGGCTCAGATATTTCTGCTCCCAACAACCTGACTATGGCATACATGCATATGTTTTGCACCCTCTTCTCTTTTCCCAGAAATTAGGACCTATTCATGGAAGAAATTTGGATGCTATGTTAACATTAGGTAGTTTGACTGTAACCTTATAATGTATATTAATGGGAGGCATCACCTGTTTATATTTACAGATGACACTGAAAATACTTTTGTGCTACCCTGTTTATAAACTGGAAGCTAAAAGGCACCACCTGTCATAGAATATCCATTAAGGTGATAGTTTGAATAAATCTGCTGAAACACACAGCGATCCTGTTTCAGCACAGAACAATGCAGGAATTGCTGTAGTGAAGCAAAGCAATAGTATATCTGCTTCTGTATCCCTTCACTGACTATGAAAAGTTTTGGAAGATTCAGATTTGATATGCCGAACTCTACGTTACAAAGCTCAGCTGCCTTCTGTGCACCTCTCACAGAAGAGCTGGGATCCCTTCAAGATTGCATATGGATCCACAAGCAGACATAATAATCTCTGAAAAAGTCAGATGAGAAAAGGGTTATGACATCCATGAATTACAACCATTCCTGCTTGACAAAGAGTACAGAGAAGTCCATTTCTTTCCAGATATCAAAGGGGCAAAAGTTTGGGAGGTAAAATGAAAGACAGAAAAACAAAAAAGCCAAACAAAAAGAAAAAAATCATGCTGTGCCTTGTTCCATTCTCAAAATATTTTTTCCCGCAGAAAGAAACCAAACAACAAACCAAAAGATCATTTCAGCACCTTCAAATGAAGGTCAGAAATATGAAAGGTGTAGGCAGTTCTCATTGAATCCTAAGAATGAGAATACAACCATAAATATGGGCAGTGTTATGAACACAGCCATGAATACACAATCTTCTATATGATTTTCAATACACTGATGCTGTGGGTTGAATTATGAACATCATTGGCATTGATGCATTTGCACTTTGCACTTGTGAAATGAAGATAATCCTTTCAGCTGCTATAAAAACAAAATGCAAACTCTAGTAGAATTTAAAAAAATAATATTTCTACTAGAGTTTGCATCTTGTTTTGAAATTTTTCCTGTTCCTTACAGTATCTCAAAATCTTCTTTGAAGCAGCTGACAGAAACTTTCAAGATGCGAACAAAAAAATCAGGTGGATAACTGTGTTGAAATTTCTCATCCAGGTACCAAGTCTGGCCTAATTACTAGAACTGCCCAACATGCCTCTTTGTCAAAAGTGTTCTGAACACCAAATACGAACCCAAATCACACTAAATAGAAAGTAGTGCAAAGAATTCCTGACAGAGTAAATATGAAGGTAGCAATAAATGTACAGCACAATCTAAATAATTTGTGTTGTTTTGAAATATTATATAACGACTGTAATTACTCCTCATTGTTCCACTACGGTGCTAGGTAATTAGGAAGATTATTGAGCCCCACTATGGGCAGTGAAAGCAGGTGTTACTCAGTATTTCAGACTAAAAGTTCAAAATATTCTTTCATGTTGTTCTCCAGTATCCGATTATGTATTTCTTACTGGGGAATATCAGGCTTCACAATAAAACATATAGTTTGTTGAACCCTGGAGCAGAGAAAGTGACACTATAATTGATAACACAGAAGACAAGAGAACAATTAAAACCTCAGCTAACACTAAGCCTGTGAAGGCAATGTTCCCTTTCGTCTCCCATATGCCATTATTCATTGTCAACAGAACAGAACAGCCCCTCCTTAAATAAGAAACCTCTTCAAACAAGAGCCATCACTTGTTGCCACATAGGCATATAGTGCTTACAGAAATGCTGCTGCCAACTGCCACATGGAGATCAGAGGCACTAAGAGAACATAAATGATCACAGAGTAATTGTAAGCCTGAGATAACTGGTGACTAAATGCAGAGCCTAAACATAAACCTCAGTTTGGTTTATTAAATATATAGGCACAGTAGAATCATTAGCTTGCCATTATGCACGTACTCACACAAATAGTACCATTTAAAAGACTTACCATGCAGTTTTCTATGCTTCCTTAACACTAATGTGGTATCTTTGAAAGCAAACAGTAAGAGGGATCTGAGCTATCTCAGACTGAAGCAAGAGGTTAACTTGAAGCTACTTGCAAAACTACAAAACTGTCCTGTGATGCATTTCTCTGTGAAACAGCATTTTAAACAGCTGTAAGAAGTGTAAAATGTGTGTAATACACTTTGCCACAGGCCTAATTAGAAACACCATTATTTGGGGCCTTTTGGAGTGGAGAAGAGGTCCCACTCATCACATCATTACCATCCAGAACATCATCTCAACATTTTGGTATTTTCTTGGGGGGGGGCATGCGCAAAAAAAAAAAAGAGACAGTTTCTTAAGCCTCCATTGTTCTGCTTTTTCTCCATTAATAAGTCATTGCTTGATCTCAAAAAAACTAGTCTTAGGCTATCCTTTGATGCTTTTTTCTCGGATACAGTGTTTTACTAAATCCTGTTGTTGTAAGTTAAAATAGGAAAGCTGAACAAGGGGACTACATACCTCTAAGTACTGTTTTTAAAAATAATATGAAGTAGAAAAAACAAGAGGGGAAAGAATTGAAAAGATTCTTCCTTGCTACTAATATTTTTCATGATTGTGTAAGTTTACAGAAATTCATACATGTATGTTTAGTCTAGCATCATCTTTTAGAATTGTTAGAGATGTTGGCCTTAACATTTTCTTATCTACCATTCTTTCCTATCCTGGTAGCTATTTAGTGCCAATTGTAAAGAAATTCCAAACTCACTACTACCTGACCTTGTTTAAAACATACTAATACTCAAAAACAAGTATAGTGCAATGGCTACATTTCCTGAATGATGATTTTTTGATTGCCTACTTGTACTACACAGGCATTTCTTTTAATGTGACACCAAGTGAAGAACTAATAATACCATGGAGAATTTAGTTGTAAAGATATTTTGGTACAGTATTGGCAGTTTGTGCTTCTATCTGCCTGGATCATTCAGACCAGGTATTAGTAGTCACTATCCACTCTTAGGACACAGCTGCCACCACCACCACTACCCAAAATTTCAGGTAATGATTTTTGGGCTTCATTTCATCTTGTCTAAGTATAACTACCATTTGATAAATGACTTATTAAAGCAACATATGTATGACTTCTTGGGTATTTATATGGTTATAGTAATGAAGTTGTTTAATCATCAAAATGCTGTCAGAGAAAGTGCTGTGTTCACTTTCCAAATCAGGGTTGTGGACCTTTCTTGAAGATGCGGCTTTGTTCTTAAATCAAACAGAAACTCAGTACGTGCTTGTATGGAATCTAAGCACCTGAATTGTGAACTGTCTTTTCAAAGTTAAATTCAGTGGGAAAAACAGAAGTGATTTGGAGAAAATTAATTTTAATAATAAAAAAATATTTAATTATTAGTAAATATTTAATATCTGATACTATTAGATATTTAATTACTAATTTGTGTACTGGAAAACAGAAAGATGAACATGAAATCTATACCTCCCCTACCCCTTTCCATGTTCAGCTTCACTCTTCCACTCCTGACCCCTTTCCTCCCCTACCACGAGAGCGGCACAGAGGATGGGGAACTGGAAGTTCTGGTCAGTCCATAACAGCTCCTCTCTGCCACCCCTTCCTCCTCACACCTGCCCCAGTGCAGGTCCTCCATGGGCTGCAGCAGATGTCTGCTCTGCCACAGAGCGCCTCTGTCTCCTCCTCCACCTCCTCCTCCTCCTCCTCCTCCTCCTTTCTCTGACCTCAGTGTTCACACTGCTGTTTCTCACTCTTTTCCTCTCCTTCCTGTCCGTCGTGTTCAGCCCTTTCTTAAATACGCTTTCCCAGAGGCGCCACCATCGTGGCGAGGGGCTCAGCCAGCAGTCGGTCCGTGCTGAGCCAACGGTGGGTCCGTTGGGGCCGGCTGGAACCGGCCGCACCCGGCACAGGGCAGCCCCGGCCGCTCCTCACAGGGGCTTCTGCAGCCCCCGCCGCCACCTGGCCACCTCACCCCATACCGGAGAAAAACAGAATGGATGTTTTCCCAGTATTTTTTCTTTTCAATTTCTAGCACAGGTTTCAAGGTCCATTTTACATTATTTGGCTTTTATCCTATTTTAATAATTTTTTTTTATTGCTTCTCTACTGAGCTCTACGTAGGCATTCAGGTACAGCAGGAACACTTCCCCTTGCCATAAGGGTTTCTATGTTCCGCCCCTGCTGTCCCCAAAGCAGTTTTAAAAGACTGAGTGAAGATCTACACAATACCTTCAGTAATTTTTGTATGGGTGATAGTGCCTTAGACGGAAACATTTTTGCCATTATTAGGCAAATCATGTTGTAGAAATATATCATTACTATGTCAATTCAAAACTTCTTGAAGGAATGTAGATTTAATTACCTCCCCACAAGTATTTATTTCAGCAGATGAAGAACTCCCTGAAGGCCTTCTACGTGTAAAACTATAGAAAATAGTCAGCAGAACCCAAAGGCGTTAATCACACTGGAATATCAGTCTTGTGAAGTTTTCTGCGTGAGGCACAAGGTATTTGGAATTCTGACAAAGAGGTTTAGAACCATAACATGTTCTCTGTAAAGTGTACAGAGAGCATTAGCGCTGTACAATCCTTACTGACATAAAGTAATTCCATGTAAAGCCTGTAATCAGGTCCCTGACTGGCTGATTTACTTGCCTCTGGAAGGAGACTGGAAAATTCTGCCAGTCTGCTGAGCCAAGCTTTGCCCTAAGTTTAAAAAAAACAAGTGTAGCAATTACAGTGCAAATCTTTAAGCTTCTGAACTTGAGATTCACTTTCTGGGAGTGCCTGTGCAAGTAAATCTCACTCAGCTGTTCACATACATGAATTCGTAAAGAGGCACAAGCAAGATAAAAGAAAATTAAGATTTAAATTTGAACACAGCAAAAACATGGTGCCTATAGTCATCCACCTTAACTATGGTTAAATGGTCCACCATTGGAAATCTAGGCATGTTAATCCCCTAAGAAACCTGGCTGTTATGAAAGGTGGAATAGCTTTTTTCTAGGTCATAAGAGATAGCTGTCAAAAAGTCACCCCTCTTTGAGGAGAGAAATTTCTTTTTTACAAGTTTTTAAGCAGAACAAATCATTATCGCACTCTGTTATCTAAAGGATCTATTGCTCCACAATCCTTTTAAATTAATCAAGACAAATTATGTCACCTTGCTGACTCAGTTCAGGCAGTGTATAACACTCTGAAGAGTATAACACTAAGCTACATGGATAAGATGGGATAAAACCCAAAAATGTCACAGTATCAAATTTGTGATTATATGAATCATTCCCATTGAGAAAGAACCACATTTACCACCTCAGAAAGAGCTCTTCAGAAACACAGCTATACTTGACACACGACAAAATAACAGTCAATATACAATTCCACATCAGTAAGCATTATTTATAAGGTCATTTAGTGTGAGTTATCATTTACACCTAAACCAGCCTCAAATCTAATTAAGATATTTCTTACCGCTGCCTATGTTTGCATGTCCTATTTACATTGCAGCTAAGTCTATCTGATCCAAACCCATCACATAAAGTTTTATAACTGTTTGCTATAAAGAAAATAAACTCTAATCTTAAGAATTTACAAGTTAAACATAGAAGCAAGAAAAGCTGCCAAACAGGAGAATGGACTCTAGTAGATCACCTTTTTCTTTATATGGAGTATCTGCTTTTCCTTGAAAGTTTGTCATCTGAGACATGATCTACCTGATCTCAATAGAAACTGATACAACGTGCAGATTTAGAGAAGGGCAAGATTCCTACCCCAAAGACTGATGATCTCTTCAAGATGTTCATAAGCCTCACTACGCTCAGCGTCAGGAATGAGAAGTTTTCTCTGAAATTCCTGTGACCTACTGTTAATATATTCACTGAGATGACCCAAGATGACGGGACTGTAATTAATGGCTGAAGTTTGGCATGCTAGATAATTCTACAAGCGACAGATTCTTGCACATCTTGCCTTGATTTACATACAACTGCTTATCATTATGCACTTCATTTCAGACCTCAGGAAAACCTGTATTAATGTTAATGAATGCATTTATATTTATATTTGTAATGCCCTTCCTTCTGCCTCTTCAGAGAATTTTTCTTTTGTCTTTTGCTTAGTTGCCTTTGCCACCAAAGAACTATTAATGCTTAGGAAATTATAAAGCCATATTTACACTTCATGTGATTTACCTCTATACATCATTACCCTTTTCTTTTTTTCTGTGTTAATAACTTGAAATGCTTATAAAGTAATAATCGATGTTTATTATTCAATTACTATTCATCTGTATCTCACAAAAACTGGGCAAATACATTCTTGACCATAACATTACTATGGTATCCCCAGTCAAAAATCAGTCACCTATGACTAACGAGTGTAAGATGCCAATAATGAAATTCAATACATCATATATATGAGACCACGAGGCCTCTGACTTGATTATTTCTTGCAAATATCTATCTAAGATTATAATCAACAGTGCATCACATTCAAATTGCTAACGGATCGGTAGCAAAGGTCACAGAGAGGTATCTAGAAACATCTTTGAATCTGTGATATGAAATAGAGAGCGAGCTAATACAAAATAAATTTTAGGCTGTTCAGACTAACTGCCCCATTCTTTCTACATCCAGAAGAGTGAAAAAAAGATCAGCATTTTTCTTCCTTACGGTAACAGCTTTTAAGTATTAAAACATGCTGAAACTAATACAACAAAACTATTACTCATTTGGGTACAAGCCCAAAAAATGCAATTAGAGGTAAAAATTTGAATGAAAAGATCCAGAATTTATAACATTTGCATGCCAGCTCGAGTTTATTATCATTTCAATAACAATAAAACAGACTAGTAGCCTATGCTTTTTGATAAACGCATGGATTAAGGATAATCAAATCAAATTTACCAATCACAACAAAGATTAAAGTGCACCTCTAGTTTAATCTAACATATAAGCAGCAAACAAAATTCCAGTATGCCATTACATACATAAAAACATAAGACTGCATATGTTTGTGATATTTCTGGTTTCTATTAATTCCTTTTACTTTCAGAGTCCTCTTAAAGCTTATATGAAACTTTAAAGGGTGGGAGACACTTTGAGCTGCTCTTCAAATATGCTCCAGTGCATGTTCTACATAAAAATCTGAACCTCTGTGCAGTGAGGGATACATATCTTACTCCTCAAGCTACACAAAACCAATGCAATTCCTTGTGTGGTAAAGTAGTATTTGGGACAAATTCATGTGGCAGCATCTTCCCTAAGCAAGCAGCGTTTGTGAAGGACATTTCCAATGAAGACTGGGTAAATGGAATAACTTCTGGGTAGCAGAGCGTTACTGATGACCTGAATATTCCTTCCATGGGCATTTTTTCCATAATCATAAACATAATTAAAACACCTTTGTTCTTCCCTGGCTCTCAGCTTGGTCCTCTGACTAAAGGGTCATGACAAGAATCACCACTGCAACCAGGTCACTGCATCCAGGACTTCTGACGGTCCTGGGAATAACAGATTTTTTCCCAGTAAGCAAAAATGTGCAGTAAGGTAAAATTCTGTTTTGTTTCTTCAATGTACAGAGCGTGAGCCTATGTAGGTCAGTTGACCTACAGGGACAGAGGGTCTTCAGATTGTTCAGTTTGACACTGCTTTACATTATCAAGGACTGAAAAATCACTGCCATTCAAAGGCTGGGTTTAGAAACAAAGCCATTGCTGATATAAATTCACTACTTAGTAGATACATATTCACCATCACCAATAGTTGTATCCAGAAAGTTTTCCACATTTGGCAATACCTCCTCTAACCAGAGAAGGCTCGTTTACCCAGAATCTGAGAGGCTGCTGCTCACACTCACCTCCAGCTCACATCTGGGTAAAGAGTGGCTGTACAGGCGTAAAGTGAT
This sequence comes from Ibycter americanus, assembly GCA_035590275.1. Taxonomy (NCBI): domain Eukaryota; kingdom Metazoa; phylum Chordata; class Aves; order Falconiformes; family Falconidae; genus Ibycter; species Ibycter americanus. Next base: position 58,435,347 of record JAVJGI010000014.1, on the reverse strand, counting down.
GGACTCAGTTCACACGCAATAGCCAACTAAACCAAGTGTACAGTATTCCAGTATCCCAGCTGGGGACATTAGACTTCTAGTATACACAACCTCAGAGGTGTGCAGCTTCTACCTACCGGTTGGTGCCTGTGAAATAAACATTCAGCACGCACAAAAGCCACAAGGATCAATATCTGGATTACACAGTGGAATATGCAATACATTCTGAAACGCAATGGATCTTGAAATATCTTATACACTTCAGTTGCTCATTTATCATTGCAAAGGTCATAGATTCCATTATGACTAAAGCACTAAAATTCTAGTTACCTTCCATCAAAGTATCTTTGTGAGCAGCCCTCTCATTTCAGTACCCATTGAAACAGGTCAAAAAATTTCTGTTACCAATATACATCTCCTTGTTAACTTTAGTGGGCTTTAGATCAAGCATTCAAAAGGAGGGGAGAGGGAACATATATTTCACCATTAGTGAGCTGTGAATTACACTTGGACCCAGGTTGCTGGGTTATTCCACCAGGTCTGCCACAGGTCATCACAGATCTACTACAGAAAAAATGGTTCTGTCTATAGTCTGTAGGTGTTGCAGACAGTAAGCAATAGGGCAGCAAAAAAAAAAACAAAACTCTCTTAAAGAAGTTTTCTTGAATGAAAGCACCCATATTAAACTCTAAGCTCTCCATTAAATATTCTGTTTTATCTTCCAAAAGAGGAAAAGAAAAATCCTTGCCTTTCCCTCACCCCAACTAAAAGTAAAAATTACTAAATCACTTGAATTGCATCATTACATGAATCTGAAATTACTTTCATTTTGGAAAAAAACTAAGATTGCTTTGTTGAACTGAAAAAGGGAATTTTGACAAACATTTCAAAATAGCAGTTACGTATGATTTTCATGAATACCCTGAAAAGCAAATGTCTATCAACACACACCCCACACCCCCTTCAAAAACACTGACAAAAAAGTTTCAAACTGTTAGTTATTTAGGTAATATAAAGAATGCCATCTACTGGCAATAACAGTAAGTAGCATTGTTTGTAAGTTAGGTGTGGTGAGGTTGCCACTTTCACCCACTCCAAATGAGTCCAAAGGTTATTGAAGAAGAGAAATCTCCAAACTTGAAACAAGGTGTTATGTTCCAGGTTCCTCTTCAATGTCTATTCTTAATCATTGCCTTATGTTTGGAAGCAAATCCCCAGTAGGAAATAATGGTCTGGGTTCATGACTCACTTAGAAAGAAGAGATTTTTTTTGTGTGTGCATGTACCAAAGCCTTATAAACATACGCAGTACTGGCATAGTTACTGAATGGACACCTCTCACAATGAGAAGACAGACATTTATAGCAAGCAAACAATAGCATAAATTAACTCCAAACACACAGTTCCAAAGTTGGCCCGCATAAAGGAGGAAGAAGATGCAGCTAAAAGATTCACGAGTAAACTGGTAGAGAAAGGGAGCCCACTAGACACATAGAGGTTCATGTTCAGTTATTTGACATACAATTTTCCCAAAACTTTCATTGCTTAGGTGGTGTCATTTTGAAACACATATTTAGGCAATGACTGATTTATAATGAGCAAGTAAAGTAGATAGCAATTATTTATTACAGTACAAATACAAGAAAGAAAGGGTGTACAAATTGCATGTTATACAAAATTTGGAACAGCATGTCTTCAGATACTTGGCCTTTAAAACCATGACTGTGACCCATTACGGGAAAAAAAAAAAGCCCAAAACAAAACCCAACCAACCAACCAAAAAAATCCAAAGCTTAAAATAAAACCATTAATTTTTAGTATCTCATTTGTCTGCCCTTGTCTGTCTCCATGTCTCAGAGGGAGCAGATTCAGCAAGTATTAATGTTTTTATGACAGCAGTTTCTTGGATCTAGTGTTTACCTGTCTTTCTGAAAACCTCTATAATTGTAAGATAGTTGTTTTGTTTGGTTTTACTCTCAACACTAAGCTTTCAATTTTAGCACTGGAGAGCTGAAATTCCAGTAAATTTCACAGAAATTATGATTTGATCAGAAGCACTTAGGGTTTTGGGTCATGTCTTGCTTTATTGACTTTCTGAATTGTGATTTAGATGACAAACTAAAGAGAACACAGACAAAGACAAATATCAGACTTCAAGCATACCATAACATTATTTTCCTAACTGAACTGACAAAGATGTCTGCTGAAAGTATTTTGAGAACTGGACAAATGAAGATGGCAAGGAAAGGGCAGAACATTTGAACCCATGGGCCTATTACTTGGAAAAATTGCAACAGTTCCTGTAAAAAAAAAGCATTAATGGTATTCAGGAAACCAAAATGACATAATGCATTACAGCAATCTCTAGTTCCTCTTCCTGAAACACTACCTCAGAAAGACATCTGCACCTTCAGGGACAAAGATTTTGACTTGGAAAAAGACTGTTAGAATTTCTCAGAATGAAGACTGGCTTTCAGCCTGATTTTCTTGACTTTGAAGTGTGATTGAACTTTGCACCAGTTTTCTCCAAACATAAATTGCAGAAAACGACTTTACCTTAGAGTTATTTCCCAAGGTTTCATATCAATATTTAGACTTATAGCTAACAAAGATTTTAGAAACTAGTTCGGCTCTTAGTTGCTAACTATACTTGCCACTTTCCACTGATAACTGCAAAAACTCTGAAAGATCAGAATCCTAGGTACTTCCCCCCAATCTTACTTCTCCCCAGGTTCCTTGCTTCCAGTTAAAACATTTAGTCCAGTCTGTTCTAATAACACACAAATCTCTCTATAAACACTTAAAAGTAGGGAAACAATTCCACATCTTTCTCTCTCATGGAACTTACGCTGTCATTTCAGTTTCCTGTGCAAAGCAAGGATGCAACTGTTCATACAATCACAGGGAATGAAATACCTTAAAAACACTATCCACATAAAAAATGTTGCCATGTTTTATCATTAGGTGTTTGATAGACATTTAAAACACTAAAGAACTGATTTCTAAAGAACATATTTTTAAAGACATTTAACAGCAACTCTAACACTTCCTTTTTAGTTTCCTCCAGAAAAAAAATTAATCAAATGTTATGTGTTTTTGCAAGATACTGTTTATTTCCTTATAAATTGTATCTTTGTCACTGTGCACCTTCACACCAAATAAGCTACCTCAAAAAGTAGCACAGTAAATATTCAGTTTAAATATCAAGATCACGTCAACCTAAATTCAGCGTTTGCTAAATGTATTAACTTCTTAAAGTTAGTTTGCTAAAAAAAGATGGACTTCTGTTTCTGATAGGAAAGCCTACATACTTTGAAAATGAGATTCACTGACTTAATAAATTACCTTATAGTGTTCTGTCTTTTACAAATACCTGCATCTCTAATGTATCAGTGAGTGCTTCATCCAAAGTTGGCAAACGGCACTTTAGAATTTAATTAAAGCAGAACATAACTATTGATATAAACATGCAAGATTATTTTTGCCTATCAGAAAAATAAAGTTTTCTTAGCTTTTAATAGCTTTCTGCCTTACAGAATTTAAAGTTTTTTTATCTTTGTACCTATATGCTTTAAATACACTGGACTCATACATAGTTACCATGGGAGTGGAATAACTCTCTCTGCACCATAAACATGACATAGCAAAATACTTGAAGGAAAATAATGAACTCCTCAAACAAGAAACTATGAGACAGATAAGCAAGTAAGCATTGATTAGGCTAGAACCTTGTCAGGTCTAAAGTCAGTTAAGAAAAAGGGTTGGGTGTTATTTTTGTACCATGGAAAGTTGGACTTCTAAAGTAATGCCATGAAGTCCAGGCTTCCTTTCCAAAAAACAAATTCTGGAAAACAATATGTCATGGTTTTCATCAGCAATCTGAACACTCCCAATTTGTAACAGCTTTCAGCTTAAAAAATTGCTTCCATTTGAATTTTCAGGGCCTTTAAGGTACTTTTAAGTAAAAATTTTCATAAAAGAAGCACAAAAGAAAGAAGAAATCAAACTATTCAGTCAACCTGGAAATCTATTAATCTTCTGTCACACTTTACAAAATCAATTTTGGAACAGAACTGATCCATTTGTTTTACACCGGCTGCTGTCTTGGAGAAGGCACAGAGAAGGTAACAGCTTCAGAGCAGGCAATGGGTCCTTGGCAAGGTGTGCTGGAAACTCTTATCTTTCTTTCATCTTTTCCTGTGGGCTACATAGACACCACACCAACCACAGCGCAGAAAGAAGGTCGGTCTTCATTAGTATAACAACAGTACAGTGTTGATAGATGTCTCTTAACTAGTCAATTACATGGGATTGGGACTGTTCCCCAGCACTGAAGCCAACTGGCACGGAAGAACTGGCATCCGTACTACCAAGCTGTCTTTGGTGAAGGTGGCCTCATCCAGACTGCCTACTGGGACCAGTCACTAGCCCACGCTAATTCCTGAACTATAAGCAGGAATTGTTTGGAAAGAATACTAGCTGGCACAGGGCAAAAGTGTGCCAGTGACTGTTCTAACAATCTGACATTACAGGCAAGCAAGCAGCAGTTCCTGGGGATGATCCACAGCACTATTGAATTTACTAGTCTAGCTGTCACTGCTAAGGCAGCTCAAAACACTCCATACACTACAAGATACTCCGAAAAAGGACTCATACCTGCATATCAATAGAAAAGGTTCTTTGCTCCAGTCCATGCAGACTTCTATTCATTTTATTTGCAATGTAGTAAAACATTACAGTTGGGGTAAATAATTTCATAAACTGGTGAGAATCACAGAACCCCAATGCAGGCATCTAAAGATTATCCTGATAGTCATTTTCTCTAAGGACAGTAGGGAAATTATGAATGATGACAACTCATCTTATAGTAACATAGAAATGTAGAAGAAATGGGCAAATTTCCTGATTTAGAGGTACTATCAATCCACTAAAATCAAAGGCTGAAGTGTCTCACATTTTAATGTCTAGATAAATTCAAGAGATGAACCCCACCCTGAATATTCTGCGGTGTTTACAATAGCTAGTGTATATTTAACATGACTTGTAGGGAGCTGTACAGGTAAACAAAAATGTTCTGTTGTGCATACACCAGTCAGGTCTGTATTTCCAAATGCGAGCTGACTCATGCAGTAATGTTACAATATACGTACATTTATTATGGGGACGAGTGAAAATTTTGGACAATACAGACCTTCATCTCACTTTTTGCTGCAATGTAGAAAGTCAAGGCTTTATATCAGGTATTTGTTCTAGTCAACAAGCTGCAAAATCTAATCAGTTTTCACACATAAACATGTATACACACCTCAGTTGCTTTTTTTTTCCCAGCAGAGATTCTTCTGGAATGTCTCCTGTTACTACGATCAAACTACAAATACTTGATATCCCAACGTTATGAGAGAAAAGGTACTTGAAGGTACTTTCATTTTAAATAGCTGCTATACTTCCACAAATGTAAAATGAACCTGCATCTATCTCTCATGCTGTATGCATTGCACAAACATTCCTTCATACAATTACCCTTGCACATTTCAGTGAATAATTTTTTCAGCAGTGTGATTTATTCCCATATCTCTGCAAGTACTCAAGACCTTGATAAATTCTGACTCCAGGTCAAGCATAATTTTTTAAGTGAACCAAAACAGGTTGACAACTTGGAGTAGAAAAAATCTAATCTACTTTTAAAATTATTATTAATTTTAATTGGTTGTGTCTTCTCTGACTGGACAAATAGCTTACATTCTACCTCTTTACAAATTATTTTGGTATCTCAAAACAGCAAGTATATTTAATGTTTGTTAGGCATCCTTCAGCAGAAACGAAAGAAATTTTACCACAGACCTCTGACGATCAGGATTTACTGCTTAAGCGTATGCAGTTTCTCCATCTAGCTGACAACAATGCATTCACTTTATAGACTCTAGAAGCACATACCATCCATCAAAGGTGTTGATGTGTTGCAGGTCTATATGCAGCTCCCTATCCAATCCAATGAAAGAGAGACTAGACAAAAGATTCAGAGGAAGTCTAGCACAAATGAGTGTTGGTCTATTCTTTGATTAGGTAATAGAAATTATGGTCATTACAGCAATCCACTACAAGGAAGTGTTCCAAAATTGCTGGCCTGCTGCAAAACATAACACTTGCAAGTATCCACTTAAGAAAAGCTTTGCCTGAACTTTTTGAATGGGCCTGCTCCTCAAGCATGTCAAGATCATTCTGGATGGCACCTCTTCCCTCAAGCATATCAACTGCACCACTCAGCTTAGTATCATCTGCAAACTTGCTGAGGGTGTATTCAATCCCACCGCATACATCATTGACAAAGACATTAAATAGTATTGGTCCCAGTACAGACCCCTGAAGGACACCCTCACTACTGGTTTGAACTTGGATATTGAGCCATTGACTATATCTCTTTGGACATGGCCATCCAGCCAATTCCTTATCCATCTAACAGGCAATCCACCAAACCCATCTCTCTCCAATTTAGTGGCAAGAATGTTTGAGGGGGGGACCATATCAAAGACCTTACAGAAGTCCAGGTAGTTGACATCCATAGCTCTTCCCTTGTCCACTGATTCAGTCACCCCACTATAGAAAGCCACTTGGTTACTCAGGCATGGTTTGCCCTTTGTGAAGCTGTGTTGGCTATCTCTCTAACCCCCCCATCTTCCATATGCTTTGGCATATCTTCCAAGAGGATCTATTACACAATCTTACCAGGCACAAAGGTGAGGCTGACTAGTCAGTACTTCCCAGGGTCCTCCTCCTGTCCTTTTTAAAAATAAGTGTGACACTTTCCTTCTTCCAGTCACTGGGGACTTTCCCTGACTGCCATGACCTTTCAAATATGATTGAAAGTGGCTTGGTAACTACATCTACCGGTTCCCTCAGGACACTAGGATATATCTCATCAGGTCCCATGGGACTTACGGATGTTCAGGTTACTCAGGTGATCTTGAATCTCATCTTCTCCCACAATGGGAGGGATTTCATTCCTTCAGTCCCTGCCTTGAGGTTCAGGGAGAGATGTGGGAAAAATCTGCTGGATTACTTGCATTGAGCTATCCTGATCTTCCAGCAGGTATTAAAGTAGCTGAAATTGCCTGTGATTAGCAAGTCCTCCAGTCTTGAGGCTTCCTTCAGCTGTCTAAAGAAGGCTTCATTTACATCCTTTCTTGAGCGGGTGGTCTGTAGCAGACACCTACCACACTCATAATAAATAATTTTATATTAATAATTACATAAATATATATAAGTAATTACATAAATATAACATATATAAATGATTGTGCTTGCCTCTTGCATATCCATTTAAACATCAAAATTTGTTTTGCCCTACACTTCCTTTCTTACTGGTGAAAATAAAATAAAAGATAGTTGAAGCAAAAATGCTATACTGAGAAAGAGCATGTCAAGTTATTCTCATTGTGAAGTGGCATCCATGGCTGTTACTCTGCCAGCCATAGATGCCATGGTTTAAAGTTTCCTTTGAACTTCCTACTGGACTTTTATCCCACAGCCTTAGTTCCTAAGTATCATCCTAAAACAAATATGTTACTTTTCCTCTGTTCTTTGCCTCTTCTCAAACTTCTCACTGTGAAAACAAATGTGAAACTTCAGAACATTAACAAATTCTATTACAGAAATTTTTCTGAACTACTTCACTCTTACAGTATCACCTACATCTCAGAAACAGACAACTTCCAACACATCCTGTTTCTACCAGATCAGATTAAAAAAGCACTTATGCAGAAACAAAGTACTTTCTCAACCTTTTATTTATGACTGAGTTATAAACACTGCAAGTATGGGTTCAGTACAGAAATGAAATGTTCTCTTGATTTCCAGTCCTTCCTTGGTTCCTCTGTCCCTGTTTGCTGTCTCCCCAAAAAGACAAGAGTAAAAGGCAAAAACAAGAGCCAGGAGTGCTGTAGGAGGAGTCACTGATAAATAAGTAGCTTTCTCTACAGAGAAATACTGAAGTGTTGAGCTCCTGAACACTTTCTGACAAAAAAAGGATAAATTCATTTTAAAAAATCAGAAATGGAAAAAGGTGAAATATTCTCAGCAGTTCCAAATTGGCTTTCCTAACAAAAGGCGGCTTCTGAAGGATCCTGCTTCAATTAACAGAGAGAGGCTCATGCAGAGCCTGAATCAGAGAAGCGGTTTAAAATCAGTGATCTAAACTATTGATAAACAAATCTGGGAGGAGTGTGATGCAACTATTTATCTGTATTTTTTCTGTTAGACTTCAACAGGCTACAAGTGGAGTTGAGTGACAGTCCAGCATATAAGGGTGTACCAAATTGTACAACAAATACTGTTATGCCAGCTCATTTGGCATTAAAGTACTAGTATAGTGAGTGCCTCTCTGCTTGAAGCACATGCATGTATAAAAAACCTCAGTCTCAAAGCTGATGAGGTGAAAGCTGGAAATGTGACGCATGACTTGCATTTATGTTCTGTTCTTGTTACACCAGGTAATAACATTACTTGCTGCCAGACTGTCTACTATAGTGCTTTAATTAAGACCTCCTTCAGAATGCAAGGGTCATGCAAAATGAATGAAAACAGCAGGCCAAATTCAGAGATGATGTACATTGGAGTAATTTACACTTCAATTAAACAGTGCAATTTGCATAATAAGACAATGCAATAAGGAGCTGGTAGCAGGGATACTAACCTAGATTTTACCTTAGGATTGTTTACACTTTTCTGCTCTAATCCCATCCTATCAAATATAAAGTATAGTGAATTATTCAAATGGCAACTTCTACTATCATCTTCCTTCCCTAAGTCAACAAGCAATAGGCTTTAGAAAAAATGGGGTTTTTACAGGTACCTAATAGAAATAGGAAATTTTTTTGGTTGATTGGTGTTGACTATATCATACTAGACGAGGACCCCAAAGTCCTTAATTAATAACTGCACTTAGAACAAAAGAACCAGAACTGTGAGGACATACAATAAATAATAGTTGTCATGGTTTAACCCCAGCCGGCAACTAAGTACAACCCAGGTGCTCCCCCTACTCCCACCCACCCCAGTGGGATGGGGAGGACAATCAGAAAAAGGTAAAATGCATGGGTTGAGGTAGGAACAGTTTAATAATTGAAATAAAGAAAACCGTAATACCAATACTAATAATTGTAATGAAAAAGGAGATAACAAAATGAGAAAGAGAAATAAAACTCAAAGGGGAAAAAACAGACAAAACCAAGTGATGCACAATACAATGGCCCACCACCCACTGACCAATGTCCAGCCAGTCCCCAAGCAGTGACCCCGCACTCCTGGCCAACTACCCCCAGTTTATACACTGAGCCTGATGTCATATGGTATGGAATATCCCTTTTGCCAGTTTGGGTAAGCTGTCCTGGCTGTGTCCCCTCCAACTCCTCATGCCCCTCCAGCCTCTTCACTGGCAGGTCCTGAGAAGCTGAAAAGTCCTTGACTTCATATAAACACTACTTAGCAAGGACTAAAACATCAGTGTGTTCTCATACTAAATCCAAAACACAGCATTGTACCAACTACTAGGAAGAAAATTAACTGTATCCCAGCCAAAACCGGGAAAATAGCAAATAAAGCTCCAGTGGTAACAGCACAGAACTAGTTCTCATGATCTGGCACACACCACCAGCAGCCCTTCAGCCCTCCTAAGGCAACACACCAATCTGTAGAGACTTACCCATTGGTGAGATGATCAGATTGGCATTACGGTTTGTACAGATGTTAAAATTTTGACAATATACTGAATGATGTCATCCAAAGGTTTATATGAAGCTACAGTAGTTAACAATCTAACCCCAGAAATTATTTACAAGCCAAATATTTTATGTCATATTTATAACCAGTCATGTAAGGCTTCAAAAGGTCAGAAGAAAATTGCATATTTACACCTGCTTTTAGACACTTATTTACCACATCTTTTTATCTAGTTTCCAGCCACTCTTGGTACGCAGACATGATTTATTCCATGTGTGTTTCTCTTTCCTTCTGCATGTCATGGTGTGTTGTATCAACAGGAATTTACAGCATTTCCTGTATCAGCCAAGGCTTTGATCAACTATGTTTCAGAGAAGCATAAAGTGTGTATTATACATTAGTACAGCCAAGACATCCCAAAAAGGGTTAGGACCTTAGAGCAGCCAATGGCCAATGGCTCTGCTCTCTGGAGTCATCACTGACCCTTGTTTCTAAGCTTTGTTTCCAGACTCCGGGAGATGGTATCCTGCAGACTAGCAATATGCATTACAGAATCAAGCACTGAACACAAGGGATTGATTCATTGTCTCAGTTCACCACAGGGATTCTTTAACAACGCATTGAACAATGTTGCTCTTCCACTAAGTCAGTCAACATCTGATAATTTTAAATAGAGAAGAAACAGCAAAATTACTGTAAAGTCTCAATGCCAGTAAAGTTTAAGATGCCGTACAACTTTTTAACTCATGAATTGTATATTTTGAAAATGGGACATGGGCAAGTTTGCAAAAACAACAAAAATCTTTTTCAGTACAGAATCAAAAATACTCTTCATATTTCAGATAGCCAATGCTAGAGCACAAGTGAAAGGGGGAATTTCGCAGATAAAGAAACAGTTTCATTCTCTCCATATGACAATTACATAAAAGTTTACAGAAAAGAGATTAAAATGGTAAAGACACTACCAATAAGAAGATTTGTAATTTATCTGTCTTTGGATCACTGCCATGGGATGGCTGCCTTCAGTACGGGTACGTGATGAGAACAAGATTGTTTTAAAAAAAGCTCTCATCTATTATTCTCAAAACCTACTCTTTTTATTTTCAGTTCTCTTCCTGAATGTTTTTTTATTATAATTATTTTGAAATCTGCTTTTTGCCCTAAGGGGAAACTCAAGTAAGTTATGTGCATTTTAAAGAGGAAAGTGGTTTGTCTTGTTCCTTAATCCTGACATCTCTTTATTTCTTACCATAAGGATTTTTTGGTATGTCTTTTCCTTTATCTCTGACACTGGTCTTGTACAGTGTGTTCTTAAAAGGGACAGACTTTCACTGTGAAAGTATTACATCTATAGTGAAAAGTCATGCAGCAAGCAAAAAACCTCTCAGGAATAAAAGTGTAGAAAGAATTATTCACTTTATATGAATGAAACTGGCTAGAAACTCTCCTCATCCTCAACATGCTTTTGTAAAGAAAGTAACTTTTGGAAAGTACCTAGCCATAATGCATTTTAATTCCCAAAATTTTCATCCAATCCTTCTCTCGCATTATATATAACAGGAACTACTGAAGATAAAGACAGCCTGATTGATATAACTGAGAGAATTTATATTTCCTCTGCCATTACAACATCATTTGAGAATGTAGACATTCTCACTTACTGCTCAACATGTCAATATAAAGCCTCCTCTCTCCTTCACTTACTGAAGCAGCTAAGAAATAGAAAACCATGGTGAAATATATTTTTGGCAGCATCTCTGCTCTCTCCACATGCCAGCCAGCACCCATGAAACAGCTTGTTATTCCTGTGACTGACTGAGGAAAATCAGGAAGGGAATTACAGTCTGGAATAAAAGTTCATTGCTTCATCTGCTCTCAGGAGAGCAAAATCCAGATTGAGAAATAGTAATCTATAGCATTTTATAGATACTGATTATCTAATTAGGTCATGTTCTTCATAACATCCTTTTAATTCTCTAAAATTTTTGATACAACTTTTACATACCCCTGATATATTAAACACATCACTTTAAAAAAAGCTTTCTTTTACTGTTATTTTTTTTCTTATGTCTTTTTTTCTCTTGCTGAGGTTACATGACATAGCTAAGGGAACCTTGGGTTCTCGAAATCTGAGTGGCATGTGACAATTCTCTTAGTTTGCACTGCTGATGCTTTCTCTGTTTCTGCTTATGTAGGAACATAATTTGCCTTACAGGTAACTAATAAAAATTTAGGTAAATTTATATAAAACTCCAGTACTTTATATGAAAATTTAATATTACAAACATATTGTGTCACTGAATGATTAAAAAAAAAAAAAGTAAGACGAGGCTAACATTCTTTTCTTTTCCATTCATCATTACCTGTAGAAACTAATAATAAGGTATAAAAGAAGCACCTTACCAAAATTAAGTTCAAAGATGGAAAATTTTGGTCCCACATACAGACTGAAAATTTTTGAAGAGTACCATTTTGCCATGATTCTTCTGCTAATATTATACAATTTTTTGAAGTGATACAAAGGATTTTTTTTTTTTTTTAATGTAAGCCCCCACCATTCCAAATCTCTGACACAAAAATATACAAATCCCGAACTTTTTTTAATAAGGAGTTTAGAGTATTTGATGGCCTGGTTTGGGTAGTCCTTTTGAGTTGGTTTGGTTTTTTTTTTTTCTGGTTTGCCTTCTGTAACTAATATTGGAGGTTTTAAAGACTGAAGATGAATCATTGGGAGTTTTATAATCTTCCATATCAGAAAGTTTTGCAAAATGCAAAAATAACTAAAAATGGCCAGCCAAAGTTTTGAAGGACTATTACTTCAATGCTTCCTCAGACAGGATGGATTTTCTTTTACTACTGTTTAAGTGAAGTATTATCACGTTTTGAAACCATGCTCAACATTTCAACAACAAAATACCATCTAGGAAATATAATTTTTGTTAATCTTGGGAACACAGTATCACAACTGAAGTTTCAAACTCCTCCACTTGAAAATCTGAGTGTATGTCAGCACTTAGACAGAGACCATTGAAAGACACTATGAATTTTAACAGTTCTGTCTTTTTCTCCCTATATATTTTGGTTATCGATATGCCATTAAAAATCCAAAAATGCTTTGTGCTTTAATGTGTTTATCCAAGACCATAAGTGATTACAAAAGAGTGTTAGCTGTCACAACTCTTGTTGACTAACTTAGAAACAAAAGGTACAGATGAACAGAAAACATTCTTCAAAAAAACTCAGTACATGGAAAAGTCATAAAGTCATGCATCCCTGGGCTCTCTGTTCTGCATTCTATTTCATACATGAACTGCCTTACTAAAAGATACCATTAAATAAGGACGTTAAGTATTCAACCTCTCCAGCAGTACAGTGGATTATTGACCTGTACAAGGACTTTCTGTCCTTGTGTGATAGCCAGGAGAAAAATACTACAAGAAGGTTACCAAAACAATAATGTTCAAATTTCCTCTGGAACTTTCCCTTCCTTGTCACTTAATCCTCCTTGTGGATTTCAGAAAAATTGGGGCTGGTGGTACAAGTCCCTGGCCTTTCCAGCCCCAGCAGATTTGAAAGAAGTTGCATTTGTTTTGAAATCTTTGTTTCATTTGCTTGTGTAACACTTCTGCCTGTGACAAGCTATAATGACAAGTAGTAGGATTTTCAAATGGGACCAAAGAATTTAACTGTGTAAGTTCAATGACAATTTTTCATAGTAACTAAACACCTACATCACTTCAGCAGTACAGGAACTTTCTCACATTTTTTATTATATCCAAAATAGGATGGAAGAAAGGGAAATCCAGGGAGTCCAGGGTAAAAAAATACACTACCCAGTAAATGGCAGATTATTAGACTAAAATATCTTTTCTCTTTTTCTCTCCCAATTTCCTAAACAAAACTGTGCATAGAACTAAAAAAGATACCATGTTCCGTTTTAAAACAACTGTTTTCATAGGAAATTTTTTTCAAGCATGGAATGCAGAATCTCTTGTTCCTTCATTATAGCAGCTATCATACTATGTCCTAGACCCACAGCTGTGCCATTTGCACTCCTCATAAACCTTGGTGATCTTTTCTTGTTTGGAAGTCAAAGGAAGGTCAGTTAAAGCCACTATCAACCAAGCCTTTTGTTCCAATAGATACTGCTTGTACTTTATTTTAAGATTTTGATCAACAGATCATTCAGTCAGATGAATTTACCTAAAAAAACCTTCTTTTGCTGCTAGAATCTCAAGAAGAGAACACTGCCAGTATTAATACTCAAGTGGTTGGGTGGGGGTTTTTTCAGAAAGCCAAGAGGACAGAATTATTGCCATTAACAGTGGAATTTTTAAACTCACTCTTCTCACTATACTTAACAAAACCCTTCAAAAATCAAAATATAAATAGAACAATATGTTCCATAACTTCAGGCTGTATTTTAATTCAGATTATGTTTGGTTTTATGACTGGGTTTTTTTCTTTGTCATTTGACTTCCATCGTGCACAATGCAATTAAATCATAGAACTGACTCCAAACGCTCGACACAAAACTCCTTGTGACACAGATGACAGAAGAGACATTTAGCACCCAATGACAACAGAAGTGTGAGTTCATATTAAAAAAAAAAAAAGTAAATCAAATGTCAACACTCCTTTTTTTAGTTATAGTTCTTGCAATCATGAACAATAAAATACAGCTAATTCTCTACAGATGTCATTTCACCGAACTTGTAGCCAAAAATTCCTTTGAGAATTTTTACCAAGAGAGATGTAATTCACTGGAAAACCCTAGCTTAATTAAGAAAAAAACAAGCAACAATCTGTTAATACATAGTTCTTTTAAGATACTGCTAATGCTGTATTTACTAAGTTATGAGCTGCTACACATTTACAAAGGGGAGAAAAATACAACTACCATAGTGCTAACTTGGGTGGAGAGCATACAAATTTTGACTGTGTTAGACAGTATTAGTGAAAGAAGAAATTGCAAATGAAATTACATTTAGGGTCAAATGCAGTAATTCAAGAGTATCTTTAGACCTTTCCCAGCAAATCCTTAAGTGGGCAGAACTCATAACAACTTCAATTACCAGTTCTAGCAAAAGTCTATCTCATATTTAGTTTTCTCTCTTCTCTCTGCAGAAAACCACATTTAACACAGTGACAGAGGAAAATTAGCAGGTCTTTTTCCTACTGAGAAAAGTTTCCTTTTGCTTGCAATGTGTGTGTCAATTATATGTATGACTTAGTTTTTTAGTCAAAGCATTTCACAAAGAAATGTTTTCAAATGAAAAGCCTGCAGTTAACTAACAAACCGCATTGAAGAAAGCTGAATTTTAGAAGTCAGTCCTGCACTCTAGGGCAGGTTCTTAGGTAGCGTAAATCTGAACAGCTCTTACCACAATGGTGCCACAACATTTTACACAAGCAGAAAATCTCATGTTGGTTTTGTCAAAGAATGCAGAGAATAGGTTCATATTTTGAATGCACCTTTAGTAAAGACTTAACTGCAGCAATCTTCAAAGCATCCTTGAAAACTTCCAAAACAAATGTTGAGATATTTAAAATAAAATACAAAGCAGTAGATGAAAGGAAAAATAGATGACCTTTGTATTCTTCTCTTCCCTTCTCATAACTCACACTATGCAGGGGTGATTCATGCACAGTAAGCCAAGAAAGTTCACATTTTCCAGTACTAGTAATGCTGGACATCTGTAAAAATTCTTTTAATGAAAGTACATTTTAAGGGCATGAACATTCTTCCAGAAATGTGCTTACCCCTTCCAGAGCAAGGTAAATTAGAATTTCCTTGGCATTTCTTAGCGCTCTCCTCAACAGACAATGGACAAGAACGTGGATGTTCACATTTCTTCCCAGTCCATCCTTCTTTACAGTCACACCTTCCACAATTACACTGTCCATGACCTTTACAATGAATACAATTAAAGATTAGTCTCCATATTGATGGTAAGTATTAAAACCTCATGATTAGATGAACTTCATCAAAGTTGTGGTTTCATTAAATAATCAGACTGGCAAAAAATACAATCAATTCACTACATCTACTCTTTTTCTGAAAACAGCACTGGTCTATCATTCCATGTGAGCCATATTTCTTTTTAATTTTTTTTTCTTAAGGGATGTTTTGCCACTTGACATGCACTTGTTGTGCAAAAGGGTGGAATACAGGTTACAAATACACATTTCACCACTGACTGGAAAAGTGGAGCCTTCATAAGGCATTATTTTAATTACCTTTATGATGTTCTTTTTCTACCACAGCTGCAGCATATTCTCTAAGTAATATATCAATACCATCTTTTATCTACTTGTGATCAATGTCATCCACTAAAGACAAGCAATATCAGAACAATTCCAAGTTTCAAACCAGTGCCTTTTACTAAACAGTGATGTGCAAATAATAAAATAATGGACATAATCAAGTCTCATTTCAACAGGGCAGCTGGATGTGGTCTTGGTATCTCATTACCTAACTTGACTTTTCCTGACCATGTCTGAACATAGCAACATAAATACAACTTTCACTGTGAAAGCTGAGGTAAGGAAAAGTAACTGAACTCCATAGAAGCTTTTTTCTGGAAAGTTTCATTAAAAAAATGTGACAGCCAAGAAGTTAGGGGTGAATTCCTCCTGGGAACTTAACCAGGAAAGCCATCCAATCTATTTCTTCTATATGAATGCTAACATATCCAGACCAAGAAAAACCAAGCTAACTGCCCAGCAACCTTCATCACGAGCCTAATGCTTTTTGCACAAAGCAGTGGGATTCTGGCAATACAAAATGTTCCTTGCACTGGATGAGGAAAGCTTGAGCATCAACAAAAACATTCTTTGCCATAAAATCAAATATTTATTTTCATGAGCTCTGACAGCAGGTTAGATCTTCTCTCAAAATTTTTGCATTTACTGGACACAGTGCATTGCTCTGATGTCCACTTGTCTATCCAGGTTCTTCCTGAAAACCATAGCAACACAGATTGTATATTGCCTTCTAATCGTACTTGCATTTTAAGACTGGTTTATATTATATTTCTAAAATATATGCATTTATCAGTTCAAAAGGAGAAAAAGGGAGGAAGCAAGCATTCTGCAAGTTGTCAGAGTAGTTGCCAGAATACAAGTCTTGTTAATTTCACAAGAATAAGCTTTATTTACATTAGTTATTTATTTTTCTTGAGAAGCAATAAAGTCTTCCTCTTGTGTAGACAGTAGATTTAGGTTAGATCTAAGGAAGAAATTCTCTATCATGAGCGTGGAGAAGGAACAGACTGGAACACATTGCCCAGAGAGGCTGTGGATGTCCCATCCCTGGAAGTGTTCAAGGCCAGGTTAGATGGGGCTTTGAGCAACCTGATCTAGCGGAAGGTGTCCCTGCACGTGGCAGGGGGGTTGGAAAGAGATGATCTTAAAGGTTCCTTCCAACAAAAACCGTTCTGTGATTCTGTCCCTTGCTTTTGTGTGTACTTGCTGACAGGTTGTGAACTGGACATATGTTCCCTAATCCAAATAGATACTTATGAGAGGATGATGTTCTTTCATATAATATTTTCTTTGCTAAAGCCACAGCAAAGGAGCTAATGAGATGTATAAACAAGGAGTTTTCTTATGAAAGCCTTTTTTCTTTCAGTGTCAAGTCATGAAAGCTATTCTCTCTTTCAAGGAAGAGAATCACTTAAATGTTGTGAATACCTCTGAAAGAAAAACATTCAGTAACATACTGAACATCACTTCAGATGTTAGAAGAAGGCATCCATTTGCCAATATGAGTTACTACAGATTGACATTCACCCCAAGCCATATGAAGCTTCTGGAAGGAGCTGCTGTTGTGTGACGTTAAATCCTCACAGCAGGGCTTTCAATTACTGTCATTTGTAGTTTATGAAATAAAAGTAGCATTTCATTCAGTTACAATAAAATTCTTTACATGTAAACATGTTTTCCTATCATTTCAATCTGCTCCTCAGGACAACATGATTTCCTGTCTCTACCTATGAGGTAGGCAGAACAAGACAGGAAAAGTTTTGTACCAGCTCTGTTTGATGTAGGTTTTTAGAAAGGTGGATTATTTTCCCTAATTTTACTAATCCTTCTTGGATTCATCCTAAATCAATTTACAAACAATTGCAAAAAAAATGAGTATGTTTTGCAGACGCACCTAACACATGCACACTCTGTGCACTAAGTAAATTTATTTCTCATAAACAAATAAGAAGTTGTCCAATTAAAATTCTGCTAATAAGTCTTTGATTTAATTGCAGATTCTGTCTGTCTACCACAATAAACTAAAGTTAATACTTATGCATTGTCCATTTCTGAAACAGGACTAAAGAGCAGGACTACAAGACATTGTTCACACTGCTTCATGTGAAAATAGATTTTTTCCCACAGTCTCTTTGAGGAATGCATACTTGGATGGCCAGCTAAGGCTAAATTAGGTTTTTCTAAAACAATGGAAAGGGAAGGGATAAAAAGTAGTACTAAAATTTTTGCCGATTAGATAGCAAAACAAAGCTACACTTCAAGTTTTAGTTGCATCCAGCAAGCCATATGAGTACCTCCTTTTCTGTCTCTCATAAGGTTTGCTCATTTACAGTCATATCTGTGTAATAAAAACACTGTACCAGTCCTTAATCCAATGGCAAATAGCAATATCTGCCCTCCAACTCCTTTGCAACTGTCCATACTTTCTTACACCCTGCTTTCTTACAACTATTACCACCCTGGGCAGCAGCAGCAGCAATGGAAATAATATCTGGGAAGAAGGGAGTTCAAGCCCTGTTTCAGTGATGTAGCATTAGCTGTTTGCTGTAATCTAATTTGGTTTGAAACTTGTGTTCACCCTTAACTACAGAACACATTTACCATGTTGGTTTTTTAGCTTTGTATTCCTTAGCTGATGCTGACATTTTGATCACTCCCCGAGCGCTAAAAACATACTCAGCAACACAATAATATATTCAAAAACTGACAATATCCCAGTCAATTCTCCCGCTACTCTCATGACTGCAGTTCTACATCCTTTCAGCTTATTAATTAAATAAACCTATACAAAACATTTGTAGGTGGTTGAAACAGTAACAAGCAAATAAATTCACTGAAGGTTTCTAGAAATGCTTTTCTTTTCTCTCTCATTTTCTTAGCTAGTGATTCATCAATATTTATTTTAAAAAGCCACCACGAAAGTTCAGGAACCTTTCGCCATTATCACAGGCAAAGAAGATGCTAAGAATTTTATGTATCATGTTTGTTTCAGCCTTCTCTCCTTATTACTGGCAACTCCTATGATCTTTCTATGAGGGATCTCTCATTCTAGTAATAGAAAGAGAATATACCACATCATTATTTTCCTTGATGTGACTGAATTATTCCTATTATTAATTAGGCCAGATCAGATTTCTACAGGATGCATTACAGCTGACAACCTGTAATCTGTCAAGTCCCTTTGAAACCATCCTAATTTGTTTTTGCAAAGTTCCTGTGTGTACAAATTGCATGCTGTGTACTGATCAAAGTCCTTCTCTCCTGCCAAGTATTAGCATCTTTGTCGGTAACTGTGTCAAAATTGTATGTAAGGTCTTGGGAAAGCGTCTAGGATGTACAGTCAGTGATATGTAGCTGGGCCACACATTAGTATTTTCCATGTATTGATGATCTACTTGTTCTCAGGTTAACTAGTATTCTCAGGATACTGTTTTTCATTTAACTCATGAATTCACTTTTCCCTTAATTTCTTCCTGTCAATTGTCCTCTCTCTGGCGTATGACATGAAATAGCAAATAAAATTTGATCTAACAATTTGAAATGTCCACAAGGCAGGATATAGATATATATATATATACACACACACACACACAAAGTTTCAACCATTCTCAAGTGTGTGTCAGGTTACACTGAAGACAAGAGTGCTAGAAGGGAGATGGGCACCTAAAATTATTTCATATTTACAGAATTTTGTTAAAAGGCTTAGGAAAAAAGACATGTTTTAAGAAAGCTTTAGACTGAAAACGTATTTTTTTTCAGAATTATGTCTTTAAATTTAAAAAGTCCACTCCCCCAAAAAACAGCTAAAGCTTGGTATATTTTAAGCTAGGAAAATGAGAACTGGAACATTAAGGAAGAGCGAGATCAGACCAGTTGGATGCTTTTGATTTAAAACTACACAGAAGTTCCTTTTATATATATTCCTTACCTGAACAGAAGTCATCAGAATATCTATCATACACTGCTTTGCAGTTTCTTTCATCACACTCACAAGTATCTCCATGAATATCTCCCCAGTCACCAGTTGGGTCCACATCATGGCATGTGCATTCCCCACATACACATGTGCCTAGGAAAGGGGGGCGTGGTGGTGGGAAAAGGGAGACAGAGACAGAAGATCAACTGAGCAATTTAGAGTAACAGTACTTTGATTACAGGAGTTTACACTTGTGAATTTTCTGCTCTCACAGGAGTGCAGTTTCAAAGCTGCAAGTGCTAATCATGAGCATATGCTCATCTTCTATGATTTAAAACCTTCTGTGATTAGTTAGTAGTAATACTTCATACAAACAAGCTGGCTTCCTGTTGAAGTTTCTTTTAGCTGTTGAGCCTTGTTAGGAATCAACAGAAAAATGTAGTGCACAGAACAGTCATAAATCTTTGACATCAACAGTAATTTGCCCTGACACTAATGACAATAAAAATCAATGCTGTTTAAATGACTTGGGCTTGGGCACAGTGGATAATTAATGATTGTTAAAGCATAAACATTTAAACTAGAAGGGAATCCAAATTCTAATCCAGCTAAAAAGGTCTAGGAGGCCATTCTTTACCCAAGCAGAACATTAGGACAGATCTACATGACCAATATTCAGGACCATATCCTGTTGTCTACAATAAGAAGGGAAATGTGAAATATGACAGAGATACTAATTTGGCACAACCTCACTGATATACAGAGAACATGCATCTCACTTACCTAGGAAAAGTCAGAACAAAAAAAGACAATTTCCTTATTCAGAAATCCAAATATGCTTCAGGGCCATACACTCACCACTTTTTCTGAGATGTCAACAGGCACAAACAAGCAGCCTGACCTTACAGATGCATGCACTTCATTTCCTGAAGAGTAGCTTTACCTTCTGCTACTCCACCAAAGCCTTTGTCTTCTTATTCAAATTACTCTGAACAACATAACAGGATAGGGTGACTAAAGAGTGCATATAGATATTAGCACATATAGATAAGAGTTGCTGCCCTGTTTAGTGCTAAAGCCACCAAGACAGCCCTAAAGAAATTTTCACCTGATTTTTGGTACTTTCACAATTCAGTGACATTACTGAAGAAGAAGAAAAAACAACAATAAACAAGCAAAAACCCCTAGAAAATTAGGAAATGCCTCTGGCGAGTGATTAATCCTCCCAGAAACAACTTCAAAGTGAATTTGGATCAGCTGTCCTGGATATTGGAATGCAAAACATCATCTCACCAAAATGTAAAAAATCTAAAGGTTCACATCTGATCTCAGCTGATTGACTAGACAGCTGGTGGAAAGATACACACAGTTTATCCATCTTAGCACTGAAGAAGACTGGACAGCAAGGTTAGCCTTGATATTTGATTTTTAGAAGGCTCAAGACTGACAAGATGAACTGCACCTATATCACAAGATGTATAAACACAGAAAACTAGGTAAATGGGACTAAAGAGAGTAGAAATACTGTGTTGAAAAGCACCTATATATTGTCAAATCCTACAAAAATTTTATGTGGATAAAATCACAAATATGTGAAAGGCTGAAAATATAGAAGTATCCCATGAATGTATCTTTGTATAGGAGTTTGTAGCTATTCAGAATAACGGCTATAATATTTATCCCATTTCCCTCAATTACAATGTAAATTTAAAGAAATACTTGCACATTAAAATTTCAAATTTGAAGAAAAAATTTCTTTGACAAGAAATTAATTTCTCAGTGCAAACAAAGCATTTGATCTGAAGCCACTTTGATGTTTATTATTTCCAGAATTACAGAAATGTTTTTACTGCTAAGGTCCCAAGACTAAATGAGCCTACATGTTCTCTGTATTTGAGCCAATCTTTCAATTTCCTCATAATTGAGAAAAGAGAGTTTTCTAAATGCTCTCAGGATAATTAGATGTTCACACTATAGCAGGTTTGTCAGTTGAGATGTTTTTAAGAGAGGTATCTGTGTGACTTGTGCTTATGTTTTACTGTAATTATCCTGGACTATTGCCAGAAAAATAACACATTCTTTTAACTCTTTGTTCAATAAAGCCAAACATAGCAGCTAGTGAAAAGCAACCTTATTTTGAGCTACTTTTTTTCCAAAATGGCTAAACCAGGCAGAAGTAGAAGGTAAAATTCAAATTTTGGAACTTTTTTTTATTATTATTATTTGCAAATAAAATCCCATGTAGTTAGAAATACTGTGTGAAGTTCACCCTTCCACCTCCGTATTCATTCCATAGCATTGTTACTGAACACATCGTAGTGCTTTTTTCTGGTTGCAGTGGAAACTAAAAGCCTTGTGTTTTCATTTTCCCTATTCAGTTGTGGGTCCTTGGTCTTCTTTAACAGTGAACTGACGTACAGTGCTGTTGGCCTTATAGCACCAATACACACAAAGTCAAAAATCTGCTAATATTTTATTTTACAGGATAGGTCTCTCACCAAAGCTGATGTACTAACAAATTATCCTGCTCAACTCAATCTTACTACAAAAATGAAGGATGAGAACAACTTGGGTCAGCTTAATCCAAAAATAGGCGTGGATTTTTCTAAGTTTATACCTAAACACAGGTATCTACCCACTCACTTGGAAATATATATTCAGATTTGAAATAAGTGAGAACAAATGAGAAACTGTCAGCAAACACAATCTATGTCCTACTGCAGAAAATGCGTATTGTAAAACAGAAGCAAGTTATATAAATATGCATAGAAGTAATGTGTGAATGACACACCTCTGTTGCTGCAGATTTTGCCATCTGGAGATGTGCATCTTTTCTTGATCTCCCAGGGGCTGATGTCACACTGGAATTCACATTTATCTCCATGCCAACCAGCCTCACAGTAACAGTTTCCACAGTAACACTTTCCATGGCCTTAAGCCAAAACAAATTTTATACAGTGAGAAAAAGGCAAGTTTTTAAAAGGCATTAACAATTTAACTGTTTTGGTCTTTTCTTTTAAAAACTTTTAGTGCTAGACTCAGAATAGAAACAATTTATAGACCATATATGCCTACATAAAATAAGCCAAAGGATATCTGAAGTATACTTTACCCCGAGTCTATTTTCAAACATGTTTTCATTCAATCACAGATTAAATCTAATCAATACATACTAACACCACCAATATTTTTATATTTGTAAGCTTAATTTTTGAAACTTTATAGGCAAATTTTGAAGATGGTAAATGTAATAGTTAAAATTTAAGCACAGCTTTAAATGTTGATAGAACACACTTGCCTACCATACTTGGCATGTCTAAGAAAGAATTTTGTGTTCCTGACTCCTCAGATAATTCCAGCAGAGAGACCTTGATTTACTACAAATTATCTACATTGTATATGGCTTCTCTTTTTACCTGTTAAGATTTTTGAACATGGATAAGCCAGTTCATGAAAGATAAGAATAAGTAAAATGAACCTTTTAGATGCTAATAAACCACACATCTCCAAGAAGATAGCTGGGTCATCTGAGGCTTGATGAAACCAGCTCCTGAACATTTTGATCCACTACAGTACTACTGCCATGTGCTTCAATGATGCGAAGCATCTGAATTAAGTAGCTGCAACTCTTACTAATCTTACAGCCATAAATTAATTCTTTACTAGAAGGATCAAGTCAGGATCTTGTCCTTTCCCCCCCGCCCCAGGTATGTCAAACTTAGTAGACCTGGTCCTCTCTATCATTGTCTGGTCAGCTTAGATCCTTAACTATCAAAAGCGCAAATTTAGACCTGTGGAATACCGTTTTTTCCTATTTTTACAATTACACATGACATTTTCATTACAATTGTTTGATTACATGTCAAAAAATAACAAGATAAAAATGTTATTTTGCTTAGATAACTAAACAACAAAGACAGTCTAAAATAATGCTTATTACTGAAAGGTTGTTCTTAAATAGTGGGCAAGAAATAAAGGGAAAAATGGTGGAGTAAATTAATTTGATCTACTGCCAGCTTTTGCAGATTAAAACATCACTACTTCAGTCTTTACCCACACTTGTATAGTCCTGAAATAAATATGAATAAAATTATAAAATTTGCCTCTACCTCTTGTTCTTGGCTGAAGACAAAATCACTCCATTAGAGCAAAAAAGCTTTAGATAAAAAAGATCAGGATCAGAATGTAATTTGCTAGAAGCCATGATACTTTAATAAACAGAAGCTGCAACTTGATTCCAAAGTTTACGTAACCTCAAACAAAAAGTGATGCAGTCAACTGACTGCTAAAAATCCAATGGAGGCTGAAAAAGCTTGATCCACCTTTGTAACTCTGCTCTGCCTAAGAATCAATTTGCTTAAAAAGTACAGTCCCCTTGTGCAAAGATTAAAATGCATGTTATCCATATCTCAGCATGGCATTGTGTGCTTTTCCAGGATAAAATACCAGCTCACAGCTGCAGGCTTTAGAAACGTGTGTAAATAGAAGCTTCTGTCTTTTCATTAGTTTGTTCCTCCATAGTTGGCTTTCTTTGAAGACAATTACAATCTTCAAGACCTTGCCTATACCTTCAAGGACAATAAAGGGTATGTAGCAACTAAGTAGGTGCTACACAAACTGTGAAAGTACAACACATTATGTTCACCTTATCTGTGGAGAATATCCAGGGGCTATTGCTAGCTAAGTAGAACCAGGTTGGAACACTGTTTCTGTATTACTTCATAAATAAAGCTAAATGATTCCTGTGGTGGAAATCTTGTGGAAAGATGGCACAGAGGGTATTAAAAGAGACATCGGGATGGGAGAGAGAAGCAATAACCACACAGGCATGTGGGGTCTGCTTTTTCTGTGATGAAATTATGTAGCTTTGACCTGCAGTTCATGTGCTGCCCATTTTTTCTGCATAAGGCCTGGTTCAACATATAGTTATGTACTGCAGAGGTTTATTAGAAAGCAAAGCAAAATCTAACACTCATAACCTATGTCTGTAAACTTTTCAGCTTACAACAACCTAACCAATCAAGCACACCATTAGTTTATACCTTATATTTACTTTAGAAGGCTACAAACCTTCCATAATGTATTAGGGCTTTTATACTGCTGTATCACCGACCTTAGAGACTTGAATCTACCAACATTTTTTGTCCTTTTGTATCAGCATACTATGATTTCTGCATACACATAAAAGTAGTATTTTACAGAGATGCATCTGGTCTGTTCTGGAATACAGCACTATTGGATGAAACGAGGAAAGAAAAGCTAAGAAAAACCTAACAACATAAACAGGCAGCAAAACAGGTGGGGGGAAAAAATGACAAAAAGAGGAGAATTTACTGGAACTAAATAAATGGTAAAATTTTATCATATTTGGTAGCTTATTTGGTACCATGGTTACAAGGAAATAAATATAAATGTGATCATTGACACATAAAATTATTGCCTTCCACTCATTTTATTTTAGGCAATTACTGGAAATATTGTACTCTACTCCTGGATTTGGACTTCAGAGGACCATCCTGTTTGCTGTCATTTAAAATCTCTAGCTAATCCTATGCAAACAAAAGTTCTTTTTGCCTTTGAAAGCACTTAAATAAATATAATTTATTATGTTGTCTGTGTAAGGATAAAGACAGATAAAGCTATTTTACACAAGTACTGTCTCTATACACACACACACAGAGCAAGGACTATTATCAAAGTATGAATACTCTAAGAACAGTTCTGAACCCTCCTGTAGGTATACAGACGTAGTATGCATCTGTATAGCTTGAAAAATTCTTGTAGCACCTTCCAGCTCAGGGGCAAGCCTCCCTAGTAATATAGGCAACAGCATTTACAATGCCTACATTTATTCTTGTTCTTTTTAATTTTTGCTTCCCTGACAAAAATCTTAATAACCTATTTTTCTTTTTTCTTTTGGTTTTTTTCTATGCATGTCCTCCATCTTTCTCTCATTTGTGCCACAAAGCATTCACATTTCTTATATTCTACAAAAGACAGACACACTAAGCTATGAATTACCTTAGTGAATTACCTTGTATAATCCTCTTCGCTGTTCTTTCAAAAGAAGATCCTGTCACAGGATTTCTTCATTCTTTACCCTCCTGCTTAGCTCATTTTTGCATCTGAAACTCCCACTTACAATTTGCAAGCTAAGTTCTTGCAGATATACTTTTATTTTAAGCCATACATTCAATAAAGACATTCGTAGCTTCACACAATTAAATGATTTTATAACAGCCTGTATTAATCTTCACCATTCTTCTTGTACTCACTAAAATACATACCTGTACAAATCTCTTCTGTCTCATCATCTATGCATTCTCTGTCATCACATTCACAAAATTTACCATAGACCAGTCCATTTCCTTCTGAGTTTGCACATTTACACCTGCCACACTGACATGTGCCTGTAAACATTTAAGACAGTACTTAATGACTGCAGTTTATGGAAAGAGATTCATTTGTCCATCAGAAATGGTACATACAGTATTTCTGAGAAGGCTGAAATCTAAAGATCATCCACCCAAACACAGAAACAATCCATATCAATAAAAAGCCTAATCTTAGCTGTAAATTGATACATTCAAGCGGTTCATTTTTGAAAAACAGCACCATATTTTCCTAAGTAAAACTCACTCCTGGAGTTGTCTGTCTGACTTCATACAACAGAGATATGAAGTCAGCTTTTGAAATTTCATCTTCTGCCTACTGAAAGGAGAAAATTTAACTTGGTCATCTTCTCAAGAATGAAGCCTGGTTTTATCCCGTTTCACAGCCATGTTACATGAGATTAACAGGGCATGGCTACTGAGGACCTGAAAATGTGTTTGCCTAAGTTCACAAAGTTCCTTTGCACTCTAGCCTCTAGTTCCTTTTCTACAACTATCACCTGAGGATTAAGATTTTATAAGTATAGCCTTGGAGAAAAAGCCAGGAATCAAAGGAAGGAAACATTGGTGAGGAACATCTGCATGAAGATGTTATGATCAGATGTCAGGAAAAAAGGACTCAAGTTAGAAAGCAATTATCACAGTGATACACTAATTATACAACAGACAAGATAATTGCAGAGAAATAAATTCATAGGATTATTAAACCATAAGTATTATAATAGCATATCAACAATTTTACTGTGAAGTGCGTGTTTTTCCGGTGGTACTGATGACCACATTGCATGTTATTTCATTCATTTGAAATATTGTAGGAAGCTCTATAATAATATCTTGTTATTTCAGGACTTTGACCCAATCTAAGCTTTTAGGGCTCATTTTTCTTTGGTTTGTGGGTGATGCCTTAGAAAAGAGTAGATCTTGCAAGAACATTAAGAGTTATAATAAAGGCACTTGCTGATTTGTCAAATAGAGATGGATTTTATACCATGGCAGACCAGCAAATGGTTTAAGAAGACCGGTAAGCCTGAGATTTTCCCTCAATGTAAGTACCCCCAGGACTTTCAAATGCTTTGGAAGTGTTGAGCTGGTTTTTCTCACAATATAAACCACAACAGAAAACTGTCTGATATAAGGAAAAGCCAGAGTGCTCAGGCAATGCAACAGATGGAAATGGGTTTGTAAACAGACTTCTCTTCTGTCACCTCTGGTCTGGTTGTACATTTGCTTCTTTGTCTTTTGAGTAGGGTTGTGCCCTCACCTCAGTGGCTGCCTCTCACCATGACCAACCCTTCCAAAAAGAAAAAGGTTGTTTCGTTGCTCTCAGTGAAAGAGGAATCCTCCCTTTTCCCTCAGACAGTCTATCTGACCTGGAGTGCAGTTGCCAGGGCAAAGCAAGCAATGGGCTTCTCCTCCTCCTGAATATTTTGCAGTTTGGAACATAACGCATGATAACATACAACAACCATAAATAAACATATTAAAGAGTTACACAGCAAAAAACCAAAAACAATACAAAATCACAGTAGAAACAAAAGTATTGCCGTGCCTGTCATATAAAACACCACTTTTCCCTACATCTGTCACCTTTATTAAAATTGTAAAGGTAAGAACTTTGTGCAATACCATGTTGGCCCTGTGGTCACTAAGCTTGCACAAGCTGTTTCAACGTTCATTGGTGTCACTATGCCAGTAAGTATAGATTTTTTTAAAAAAGGAACTTAATTCACAAGACTCATACTCCTCACATTACATCCATACATATTTTAGAAAATATGGTTATTGACACAAAATAAGTCCTCTAAAATATAATTTTTATGTTGATATTACAAACTAGTTTGCAGAAACCATTTTACATTTCACCATTACAAGTATAGTACAAGTTTTACTAAATGTATTAGTCCAAAGAGCAGAAGAATGGGGCTTTGCAACATACAAGGCCAGTCTAAAAAAGTAAACTTTACAAGTGTTTGCAAGAGCTAATACAATAAAATAATAATAATACAACTGATAACACAACATAAATAACCTACAGAACTAGAATTATTTGCTACAATTACATGGAAAATAAATACAAATTTAAAATTTTGAGAAAACTGTCTTATTTACAGATAATTCCCAAGCAGAAAAAACTAACAAAAGGTAAATTGATTCACAAACTGGGCATCTACAAAGGTCAGACAGACTGCGAATCATAGAAGTGTCTATTTCTTGCCATTGACTAGATAGAATTGGAAACTGCTCACATAGAGGGTCGTGGTTTAAGTAGAATACCCTAGTTGCTCTGACAAATGATTAGTAACAGTTGAGTCAGAAAAGTTAAATTTTAGGTGGATCTTGATTGGTTCATGAAAAGAATTACAATAAATTGTTAGCTGTGTGACAGCGGAGGACTGCTTTTGCAATAGCTCATGCAATCCCTTCCCATGTTTTCTTGGCAATTGAAAAACAGAGCTCAGACCCTAAAGGCAATGTTGGCAGTAGACTGAAAGGCAAACTCATCAAGACAAATTATGTATGGCTACAGCCCATCGAAGTTACCCCATTTATTCTTCTCCTGATCTCACAAACACTCCCCTCTTAGCCACTTTTAGTGGTTTTCAGCTACATTGGTTTTCCTGTGAAGACTCAGTGATAAACAGACTGGGGCCACTTCTAGCCAAGGAAAGAAAGAAGAAAAAAAGGTCTTAACGTACTTGTTTAAGTACTTTGATCACAATGAACTATGCTTATTTCTCATTTAGGTGTCTCTCATTTGTTAGCCAAGCAATCAAGAGTTTCATAAAAACTGTATTGTTGTCATAAATTAAATGTATCATTTAGTCAGTATGCTGTGTGCTTAAAATTTTACGCTAAATCGGTTTCATATCTTGCGAGAGCCTAGCTTCTCTGTAGCAAGTCCTACAAATCCTTTGGGTTCTGTGCTCATGTCAGCAACTGCCTTGTGAGAATTTTAGTTGTATGAAAGTGTATGGATCCAGAAAGAAATTAAAGGCCAGCAACAGTGAGCAGAAGTGGGGTTCTTGAAACTTTCTCTCACTTGGAAGTTAATGTAATCGAAAAACTGGAAGGCAGTTTCTGGTCTCAAACCTTGGCTGGTAGGAAACACCCTTCAAAATTTTACCATTCTGCAGTGAAGTCTTCTAAAAGACTGTTTCTTTTTCCTCTGATTTTTTTTAAGGAAAGGACTTTCAATTTAAGTTAGGACGAGTTATAAGATTAAATTAGAGAAAAGAGAGTTACCAAATCAGAAAAGTGAAGATGGAAGTACCCCATTTAAAATGATTCAGCAGATCTTCCAAAACTGTTTTTCATAATCATTGTTACAACTCAAGAGTGTCTCAAAAAATTGTACAGCTTATAAATGTCCTGGGAAAATATTTGTAAATGACATTTCTGCATGCTATAAACAAAGCACAAACACACATAAAAGATGTCACTTCCTGTGTTAGTCTCATTACCGCAACCTTTTGATGGGCAAAATACATGACACAGCTGCAGTTTCATCAACCTAAAATAGCTATGGATAAACAGGAGTACTAAAGGAGGCGTTCTGAATCAGTGCAAATCATATGCACAGGAATAGGCCTACAAAAAAATAAGCATTTTAGTATACATACAGTTATTTCTCAGTCTCTTGAAACATAGTCTACAAAATTCCTAATTAGAAAAAAATTTACAGTGATTCTCAAAATAACACAGGGAGAACATCAAGCCATCAAAAGCAACAAAAGACATCTTACCTGCACCAGAACAGATGATATCTTGAGAATTCTTGCACATTTCATTGCTTTTCTTCCATGTAAGATTGCAAGTAGTTGGATACTGACAAGCTTCACCATACCAGCCTTCATCACATTTGCACTTCCCACAGTCACACTTCCCATGGCCTAGCAATGGAAGGAAAGAGTGTGTCAAGTCCTTTTTTTCATTCAGAAAGTGATATTTTCTAATCCAGCTTTTAAAATAGATTCCATCAATTATAGTTTTAAATGAACATGATCAACATATTCACTTAACATAGCTCATACGCAATAAAAATAGAAATGAATAAATATGCTCTTAAATATGAGACACCTGAAATCATGACTGAAATTTAACATATGTAATTTTGATAAGTCTACATATGAATTCTTATTGTAAGGAATACAGAACTAAAACATCCTGTATAAACAATGGGCTTTCTTACTACTTTCACCTCTTTCTCATACCAATATTGTCTACTGTTAATTATTATTAACACAACAAAACTCCAAGTACACAGATTCCATTCACCTCCTTGCCAGCTGTAGGCAAAGAACTGCTAGAAACTGTAGCCTGAGGATATAAGGCACACAGGATCAGCTATTATGGTACAATCCATGAAAAGGACCATGAGAGGGCCAGCTGCAGCAGCAAGCGGTATTTCCCTCATGCAGCGACAGCTGCAGCTCCTATCTCTACTAGGAGGTGCAAATCCTTCTTCCTGAAGCCTTCTCTGGCTACCGGTTCCTACAGCCCTCTCCCACGTACTTAGACTCTATTTGGCTCCTGCTGCAAAACTGAATTTTGTCTTTAAATGTTGACACAATATTGGCAATGTAGTATATTTTGATACTCACAGGACTATACTTACTTATGATTATTTGTTAAGTGTGAAGAGCTGGTTCTTTAATTGTCTTAAAGAACCAATGCAGGTGCTCCATCTGTTAGGACATGGCATGCTACCCTTCTATCAGCTGGATAATACATTGCTTAAAATTTTTAATCTACATGTAATGTATTTGTGTGTATATATATATACACACACTATTTGTGTATATATAATATTTGTATATATAAAATGTGTATATATATTATATTTGTAATATACTGATAGTATGAAGAACTATAAAAGTGATAAAAGTTTGTTTTTAAAAATTCTGTAGTTTTCTTGAAAAATACCCAAACATGCAGATGAACTGACAATTTACACTATTTATGTTGCACATTGTGTCATGTTCCACACTAAATTCCAGGTACAAATTTCTATCACTTAATTCTTTAGCAGTTGTTTACCATTTTAGGTAGTAAATGTGAAAACAATTGCAAATCTTTCAAACTAGAATATTCAATTTTAAAATAAATACCATTTGTATATCTGATTGACAGAAGAAGATTCCCTTCCAATCACTACATCTCCAAAACAGAATCTTATTGCAGTCTATTTTAAATGCTATCTATTGCTTGCAGTTAAGAGTCAACTGCCTGATAATACGTGCCCAGTCTTCTGCCAACAAAAAGGAATTTAAATAACTATTGTAAATAGAAAATTCTAATGAGAAAAAGGAGTATCTTTTGCTGCTTAATAAAATTTTGTTTGCCTTCCAAGATGGTCCTAAGACAAGATACAGTTCAGTAGCTGAAAAAAATATAGTTCAAAAATATATGAGAGAATCATGTTACTTCTTGTTTTAAAACAGGAGGTGCCACCTTAAAAATTGCTGAATAACTTACTGTTGGTAAAGGACAAGAAGAAAAAGTAGGATAAAAAATATATATTAAAATATATATTATATATATTAAAAAATAAAAAATATGATAAAAATATATAATAAAAATTTAAAAAACCTCTTGTGATCACTCGGTTTCACTGAGAGGTGACAGCATAAGCCGTTCTGGAAAATGGTGATAAGTCCTAGGGTAGCTTAAAAAAATCTAAAGACAATACATAACCATCTCCCTACATTTTCCTTTCTTTCAAGGATTACTTATCACAATGACTGTGCATTCTCCATGTTAGGCACTCTTGTGATTTAATAGTTTGATGTCTACTGGTGAAGAAAAGATGTTCTAATAAAAGGAGGACTGATTTTTCCATTCCCATGTGTAAATGACAGAGTAAGGCAGAAGCCACCTCTGGTTAGTACTGATGATCCAGCAGCACTAAACTCCTTCAGTCAGAGATGCACTAATCTAACATATGGCACATAAAGGACAAAAATAATTTCACTTATCATTCATACAGCCTGCTTAAAGAAAGTGAATAAAAGACTTCCATGAAAGCAGTTATACAGAGTAGTTTCTTGGCTTTATTTCACAAGAAAATAATAAAAAAATGAAACTACTGAAATTAAACAGAAATAATGGAAGATCTGTTGCATGCAACTGAAAGGAACTATAAGGAACTTAACTAATACGATTTTTAAGATTATATGAATGATTTTCACCTTGACCACACCCTTAAAATATCCTTTTTTTGCCAATTTAATATTTTTTCAATTGTAAAGCAATGGCAATATTCTGACCAAAAATTTGGGTGAGAGGACTATATTGAAGTGTAGAAGGCCATAAAACGGCCTATAATAGCTTGTATAACTCACTGTATCTTCCCTGTCATACAGATGATGCAGTAGATCTGCAAGTCAGTTTGACATAGTAATTCTCTTCTTCTTTATTTCCCACATTCATATGTACCAATCTTACGTTCTTCCTCATGGCAAAAACAGTGATATGATGAACTACAAACCAAGTATGTGATAAACTGTAAGAAGATTAGAGTACAAAAGGTTTCTAATTGGTTTCAGATTCCTTTCAGAAAGGTTTGTAGGATCCCTTTTGCTGTATATAAATTTCTGTATTGTTCAGAAATTATATATTATTATAAAATAGTAACTAAGGAGTAAATAGCACTATGAAAACTGTGAGGTGATATTGTAACTTCTCAGAAAATAAATTCTATCCATAAGGGGTAGCCCCAGGTATCTGAGGATGTGACACATAACATGAGAAAAGTGAGCTACAAGACCTTACTAGATAGTTGGTCAGGAAAGCTGTACCTCAGAGTGAGTGATGACACATTCATTCAATTTTGGTTTAAATGTCTGTAACATGAATAAATGCTAAACATAAATAAATCAGAATTTAACTTTTAAAAAATCAGAAAATAAGGGAAATAATGAGACTCAAGGAAGCACTAGAATTTGTTTAAGACAATGACTGTAGCGGTGGGCTGCGAAAAACCTGCAGCTTCAAGCACGTGGAAAAACCTTTTATAACAAAGGGCTCCATTTCCAGCTAGATGAGCAGTCACCTCAGAGAGCGTATTTGGAGTCTGCAAAAAGCTTGTAGGGTGGAAAATGAAACTAATATGCAAAGAAAACTGTCAGATGTAAGAAAATATAAGGAGAAAGTGAGAATAGAAAATGTTAGGCAGGGTCAGATCTCGCATAATTGCAAGTACTAAAATGTACTTTCATCATCCATATAAAAAAGAAAACAGGAAAATGAGTAGCTTCACCAAGCAGCAAAGAGCAGTTAAGATTAAAGATAATTTACAGACAGTCCAAAATAAAATTAATATGGAGATGTTGACTACAGTAGCAAATGCAGTGTGGCTAATGATACAGGATGTGGAAATGAAAATTACTCATCTAAGATGAGAACAAAACAAAGACATAAAACTGTTTTTAAGGAAGTGTCTAGACCAGGAGGGCGAGACCCCATAATCTCCACTCAAGAGTACTTAAAATACTTGTACATGAAAGGCCAGTTTAATAACAAAGACTTTTAATGAATCTATCAAGCTGGCAATCAAGTATCTGAAAAATAGAAAAGCTAACTTTTTTTTATTTCCCTGAGAAAAAGGAATGTACATCATCCAGGCAACATAAAAACAAGTGGCCCTGACCTCATGAGATGTGCAAGGATTTGAAACAAATTATGAAACATTCTATAGCTAGAGATACTGAGGTAATGAAAAATGGAATATAATGAATAACAGCTTTATCCCAAAATAAGACTATCATCATGCCAAATTAACCTGGCATCCACCTTTATAAGATACCCGGAATTTTAAGAAAGGAAAACAGGAAATCTAGTTGATATGATCATATAAATGCCACCTGGGAAAAAAAATAATATTCTGGATAAGGTACTCCAGAAATGTAAAAGAATCACAACTTGGTTTAATGGAAGGAAACAACATTAGGACCAAAAGGGATATTACTGGGATAAAAGATTACTGGTGATGCTTCAAAGGATGGTTTTGGAACCAAGCGTGTTTTACTGATATTGATACAAAAATTCAGAGTATGCTAGCAACATTTCCCAGTGATGTAAACCCATAAGCCCTCAGTAGAAAGGTGAAGATGGAAAATAATACAGAATGAACTGGTCTGACAGTCTGAAGAACTGAAGTAATAAAAGTGGATTGAAAGTAGAAATACAAAGCACAGGGTCACACACCAGGGGCAAGGAAAGGATGCTGTAGGCTATGGCCTCCCTAGCTAGAAACAAGAGCCTGAATATATGTATACATATGTCAGCCCTGGAAAGATGGTGTGACTAAATCTTTAGCTGAAAAGAGTCTGAGATGTACCCATTGAAGATATATCAGTAGGAACAGAAAATGGCAGCAAACCTGCATTTGAAATACTACACACAATGTATGTAAAATGGACATGGGTCCAATTTTTTGCTGGAAAATTACCATTAGGTCTCTAAAACTCCAGAGAATGACTCAAGTTTTCCAGGGAAAACACCTGTAGAATTTTAGCCACTTGCAAAGTTGCAATAGGCTGGGAACTAAAACACCTCGTGATTCTAAGGGCATTCTTAAAACGTTTTTCTACTACATATTTGCATACCTATAGGTCCAAGAGCAAAGACATAAATCTTTGACAAAGTTCTGAATCCACATCTGAACTGTATGTATTCAAAGGACCAACTTGGAAGCCTGATTTCACTGTGATCCATCATGAGAGACAGGCACTTCTGCAGAGTGACTCAGGTCCTGTGTGGGCTGAATTGTCCTCAGAGGCTGGCTGCCTTTCTTCACTGAACTACTGGAAAGCACACAATGATTGAATAGGATACACAAACTTAACTGGTGGTACTTTGGTGCATCCCTAGACACGTATGCATGCAAATAAGGATTCATTCATTTATTTTCTTTTGCTTCACTGATCTACACAATAATCTATGTCAGGTTTTAAATATTCTGAAGCAGTTTCATATAGAAGGAGGGTATCAGCTTAAATATAGGTTGAACTCCATCACCTTATGAAAACAATTATATTACATAATTATTGGGTAAACCAGAAACTGAATTTGAACATTGCTTCCATTTCTGTGTGCCTACAGAAACTGTAGCATTGAGCAGTGTTATTGCTATTTCCATGCTTCCCACTGGAAAAGATTCTCTCCACTTCAGAGCAGTTTTGGATGTTTTTTTTTTAATTTTATACTAATGTTCACTATGGCTGAAAGCTCTGCTACATCCTGGTGGTTAAATTTTCCACAAGCAATGCAAACACTCAAAACAAATGACTTGTTTTGTTACCTACTGTACTCTTGCCACCTAAGAGCATGCGTGAATATATGCATGTCTATGTGTTGTGATTATCTTTTCTACTGAGCAATGGCGGGTGTCACAGCACTGCAAAACTAGCTGGCTGCAACAAGGCTTTCCCACACAAGTTTCCAAAAGTTCATCTACTGTCCGTGCTGTTTCTTCAT
>JAVJGI010000014.1:58368200-58399503 GCA_035590275.1 Ibycter americanus | reverse complement strand
CCAAACAAGCCACAGCTGTACATTATCCACATCAGCCAACCCACCACCCCAGAAGCAAGCCCACAGCTGTATATTATTAATGTTAATTAACCCTCTACAGTTCCTGTACAGTGGGGCACAAAAATGCAGACACCTTCGAAACACTTAGCAGAAAAAAAAAATAAGAAAAGGCTGATCTTGAGGTTAAGATCTCAAACTGACAGAAAGGTGACTGCGTTCAACTCTTGGATCTTTCATTTTCTGAATAATCTCTGGCACAGGACAACATCACCAGGGCTCCAAGAGATGAGCTCAAATTATCTTCTTTATAAAGTTGATAATGAACTTTGTCACAGAATTTTTGGTAAGGGCAAATTTCTTGGGGTTTGAGTGAGAGCTTTTGGATGTTATGTATGATTAAGGATAGCTAGTTTGAAAAACAAACACACACAAAAACCCCCCAGCAAGGCAACGTAGTATCTTTGAAGTTACATTCACCCTTTTTCTCAGTAAGGTGAAAAGAGCACTCCCTGTCTAGGGGCAATTGTAAAACTATAATCATGTGCTTGTTAAACTGCAAGGACCAAGCTCCTAAATAAATTCTTGGTTCATTAAGTCAACATTATTGGAGATACTGCCTCTGGTAAAATACCTGTGTATGCAGTTGTGCAGCATTAGTTATAGCACAGTAATTCTCACTACAAAAGATGTCTCTTATTGGAGTACAAAGATCCAGGCTGCTTGACCAGACATTAAAATACACTCAGATG
Source organism: Ibycter americanus (assembly GCA_035590275.1). Taxonomy (NCBI): domain Eukaryota; kingdom Metazoa; phylum Chordata; class Aves; order Falconiformes; family Falconidae; genus Ibycter; species Ibycter americanus. Next base: position 58,398,754 of record JAVJGI010000014.1, on the reverse strand, counting down.
CCCTCGCTGTCACTTATTTTTGATAACTAAAACCCAATTATGCTATGTAAGAACACAACTGAGGGCAGTCCTCATTTTAAAATGGGAATGGAATCAATTTCCTACCAGGCAGGTGAGATTTAGCATAAGGATTCCTCTCTATAGCATAAAGTCAGCCATCAGAAGGAAATCAGCAGCTGGCATGATAATTGAATTGGGCTCATTACTATTCATTTTTAGCAACCACTGAGTGATTCATGAAGTGCTTTTCAAATCTAAAAAACACTTCATGAAATAGGTGAAGAAATATGAAGAACTTGTTATTATGGATTCCCACTTTAAATTGGGAGGTTAGCTAGGATGATTGGGTTATAAGAGCTGAAAATTCTGGGAAAGTGAAAATTAAAGCATTGTTCTACACTTTCAACCTAGACCAGCACAGTGAAGATGTTTTTAATAGTTCTTTCCAACTGGATGACTTTCTTTCCTGCAGCTAATGAAGCGGATTCTGCTGCTTTATACCAATGTAAAGCCAGTGAAAATATTTCAGATTACACTAGGATAAGATTAGCAAAATAGCCTATTTTGTTTAGCTGCATTTGAGATTCTCAATAACTATGCTTTGCGTTCAGCTGAAGCATATTTCTGAGTCTCTTTTTTCAGAACTGTTGCAGTTGCAGTTTCTGAAAAATTTCTTGTGGTTTCTGAAAAGTTGGTATCATTACATTTTTTTCTATGTCAGTATGCTTGAAATTAATCTCTCTTTAAGGTTGGAGTCCTGGTTGTTTATATTGTGTTACCTCCGATGAAAGCCAGACATCTTCTAGACCCTATGGCATACCCTAGGGATTCTGTCCCTACTGAAATTAGGTTCAGCAATGCTGGGGTTTTCACAAAAATACTGGCTCTTCCTTCACAACCCAATTACTTGTTTCTCTCCCTGTGCTGACACTATGAGGCTAAACTAGAGATTGGTTAAAGGGACTGATCTGAATTTAGAAACAACTCAAAAAAACCCAGGGAAGTTTGAGAGAAAATAGCTGCTTAATGGTAGTAAAACACTTCAAGCCAAATTTGCCACGGAAGCCCCTTTATCAACAAACCACAACCCTAATAAGAACTGCATCAGAGATTTTCAAAGCAATAAAGTCCAGAGGCCTTTAGGGAGGAAAAGAGACTTAACGTTACTTATTTCTCAAAAGGCTATTAAAACAAACAAAAAAAAATTCTTAGATGTTCTTACATTAAGTCCATTTCTCTGTGTTTATTTAGAGTATCCAGACCTTGAAATAGCCCAGAACAACAGACACAAACATTCAGCACTGGCCTTTGGGCATCTTGAGAGAGTGACTGAGTCACTGTGACAAGAGCACACAGGATCTATTACACAGTTTGTCTGTCAGCACTCTTCAGTGACTGGATTCTCCCACTCCTCTAAGTCCATCTGAAATGGATTTTCAGAGTTAAAAAGTGGTGACAAATCAGCTTGATTTAGTTATTATTGGATGCACTTTAACAACAAAAACATCACATAGTGTTAAATCCTACCTCCAACAGATACACAAAAAACAAAGCCAAACTAGTGTATATAATTCTTAATGAAAAGTCCTCTAGCAGATAAAGAAAAAAAAAAAAAAAAAGAAAGAAAGAAAAAAAAAAGAAAAAAAGAAATCCTATTGCACTTGTGCTACATGTTGCAGGGATTGCTTACCACATGTTTTAGTAAACAAATATTCAACAGTGTTCTAAAAAGAGAAAATCAATCAGAACCCACATTAAAATGTAAAAAATATGCCAGTGGTGGGTGTGACCGCTGATGTTATCTAATTTTCAGGTTATAAATCAACTAAGTATAATGGATATTTCTATTATACACACTGCAATAATATTTCTAGCAATAACCTCTTTGTTTCATGTTGACATAAGGAACTTAATACTTTGGTGTGTTCTGCATCACTTGAGTCAATGTGAATACAATAGTTTTAAAATTTTCTAATCATATCCTGATACAAGTTGTGCAAATAAGTTGATTTTAAAGTATTACCAAATCTGGAGATTTGCAGAAGAATATTTTAAGAAAACAAAGTTTGTGTCAGCATCATACATGATCTGTAAGTAATGTGCTCTCATTAGATAAAAATTGTTATTTATTTCACTAATAGAAATAAGAAACTATGGATTAGATCAAACAATACATTAAAATCAGTATCTTTAGAAATGGAAATAGACCAGAAAATTAAACTGGAAAAAAAAAAAAAATCAAAATGTTGCACCCAGAAGGTATTTTAGAAATTAAAATTAATTAAAGAATATTGATAGAGAACTATTTCAGGAAGATAAAAACATCAAACTTTGTTTAAAGAATTAAAATTTTTACTCAATGTCTTTAAACTGGGGGGAGGAGGGGTGGGAGGGGAATAAAAGAAATACCCTTCACTACTGAGACTACAGTTATCTTTCTTTGTCTAAAGAAGTCAACATGCATGATTTTACTTCATCTTGAAATTTAAAACTACACTTACTGTCAATTGCAATTCTTCTGCCAAGATTAGAATTTAAATTACAGTAATGCTTATAAAAGGCTTTAATCACACATGCTGGTCATAAGTTGTTTTTAATATACACTACTCTATTTCTGTATTTCAGAACTTCAGAACAACAATTTCTGAAAGAGGCCAGGGCACACTTTTACTCTTTTACATGGTCTATCACCTTAATTTTTTGAATTTTTTTCTCTCTCTCTGTTCTGTGAAGTACTGAAGATCAGTCAGAGCAAAAGACAGCTGTAGGTGAGATTGTCTCCTGTGCTCTTAACATTTCTCTGCACACAACTTTGTGTATCAGATAATATGGTTATGTAGCCCTTTCTATATCTCCATCCTGCTTCTGCTTAAACTCCAAATAAGGCATTAGAAACCAAGCCTTCCAGCAAACATATTAAAACTGTATAATATGGAATATTTCTTTTTTAATATCAAAAGGTTTCAGTTGACTTAAAAAAATTGTTTTGGAAGTCCAGCTCATGGCAAATTCTGAAATCTTTTTTGGTTGAAGTTTAAAAAAAATAATGTGCAAGACATGAAAATTTCACGTTTTCATTCTTTCCAGTTGCAACACATGGTTTTAGCAGTTTTATGTACTGGACAGTACTCTGAGGCCAAATTTTATTTCATAGCTCAAGCCGCTTACTTGAAGAGTACATAAGCCCCACATTTATATATGTAAAATACTACATGCTTTATTACTGCATATGTGTAGTTAGTATAAATAAGTTTGTGTCTATGTATACATACACATACTTCAAAAATCAAAGACAATATGCATTTTTCCTCTACCTGTACTAAAAAGGTACAAAATAGAAGGAAAGAAATTATACTGGTAATTAGTAGCATTTCCTTTTCCCCCCCCTTAGCTATGAATTCAAATTCCCTGTAAAGTGAACAAAGTCAGTTGTAATAAAAATCAATTAGATATTGTGAATAATTAAAATGAAGGAAAGCAACACTCAGTTGAATCAGCTCCAGTTTGTTACCCCTGAGGTGGCACAAGTTGATATAATTTTAAATGTGATTCATGCTGTTTAGACAGATGATATAAATATCTCAGGGAGACAGAGAGAAATTAGTTTTATCCATCAAAACAGTCTAGACTCAAGGTTTCCATTAATAATTCAGTGGTTCTGTGAAAGATTCCTTACTTATTTTTAACCAAATGGTTTCTCATTTTTTTGAAGAACTAAAATAATCAACTTTTAAGTAGGAAGATCTTTTAATACACAGAGCAAGTATTCCCTGGCTTCTCCAGAAGACTGCTTTTCCATATGTTGCTTTTCCAATGTAAACTTGTGTACAGATACTGCACATACCAAACAAAATTATAGCTGAGACATGAACAATTCCTTTCCATGAAATAACTTGCAGAGAAGGAAAAAAATACAAAGAAGCTTCACATATTTAGCAATGTAGACACTCTAAAAACTGCATTCTTGTGGAAAAGAATGATTTGCAAACCCAGTGAGTTCATGTTTATGTTACTACACTCAAGAGCTGAAATGGCTGAGTTATTAGGACTGTCACGGTTTAACCCCAGCCGGCAGCTCAGCCCCACACAGCCGCTTGCTCGCTCCCCCTGCATAAGGATGGGCGAGAGAATCAGAAAGGTAAAAGTGAGAAAACTCGTGGGTTGAGATAAAGGCTGTTTAATAGCTAAAGCAAAAGCCATGCATGCAAGCAAAGCAAACAAGGAATCCTTTCACCACTTCCCACCATCAGACAAGTGTTCAGCCATCCCCAGGAAATCCGGGCTCCATCACACGTAACAGCTACTTGGGAAGACAAACGACATTACTCCAAATATGCCCTCCTCTTCCTTCTTCCCCCAGCTTTATATGCTGAGCATGATATTATACAATATGGGATATCTCTTGGGTCAGTTGGGGCCAGCTGTCCTGGCTGTGTCCCCTTCCAACTCCTTGTTGCCTCCAGCCTGCTCACTGGTAGGGTGTGGTGAGGAGCAGAAAAGGCCTTGATGCCGTGCAAATGCTGCTCAGCAGTAATGAAAACATCTGTATTATCAACACTGTTTTCATCAAGAATACAAAACATAACCCTGTACCAGCTGCTACGAAGAAAATTAACTCTATCCCAGACAAAACCAGCACAACCCTGTTTCCTAAGTCTCAGCCAGTTTGGTGTGTGCTCTGGGTTCACTAGCAAATGCTGCCCCAGATACCCTGTGCTGGGGCATGTGGTGTCTGCACATGACCTTTGGGTTCCATAAGGTCAAAAGTGATAATCCAAAACTGACTGAAGGACAATTCCTGACCACCTGTGAGTTGATGCTTGACTTCACCACCACCATCTCAAAAAGACCCACAAATGCTGCAGGGTTTTTACTTTCAAAAAAAGCAGCACATAATTATTAACAGCTATGCCTCCAAAGGCTTGCCCCACAGCTACTTGATTTAAGCCAAACCATCAAAGGACTTCTAGACTCCCACGGGCATGAGAAAGGAACCCGTGAAAATCTGTGGACCTCCACAGTTTTACCTCTTCAGCTGTCTGCCAATAAGTCTGGAAACCTTGGAAGTTGTGTTTGGACAGGAGCTCTCAAGGTTTCCATCTGTGGATCTTAGTCCCAAAGACAGACGAAGGACCCCTAATGCTTCTGGTCTCAGATATCGATAGCAGTGACCTGAAAATCTAACACTCGGTGGTTATCATTTGAGAAAAGCTCTTTCACAAAGCTCTTTGAAAAGCAATTTGAGGAAAGTTCTTTTCCTTTTTGATTCAACAAAAGTGATTTCCAGTTAAATCCTGTTTCATTCAAAAATTCCCTGCTATCCCTCCTGCCAGCAGTGCCAATGTTCTGGTCTACAGAGCTACATCCAGGTGGTGGTGCTACGGATATTGCCTCTATTCACCTAGTCAATGCCATGCTTCCCTTTCCAATGTCCCGTGGAGCTTTGAGAGTCTGCTCTGATCAAGCATTAGTAACCATGCATATAGTAAAACCCTCTGGGGTCCCCTCCCTGCAATGTTTTTATTTCCTTCAGCAGTTTTGTGAGCCTGACAGGGCCCTGAGAGCACCACGAGCCCTCCTTGTCCATGCCCAGCCTCCTTGACCCCTGCCCTGTCAATACTGAAGCAGGGCCTGGTCTTCAGCTCCCCAAAGCCCTGCCTCGCCTGGCCATGTGCCCCCTGCCCCACCTGGCCATGTGCCCCCACCCCAGCTCCCCACAGCCCTGCCCCGCCTGGCCATGTGCTCCCACCCCAGCTCCCCACAGCCCTGCCCCCGCCTGGCCATGTGCCCCCTGAGCCGGGCCCACCCAGGGGCCCACATCCCACTCATCCCCAGGGAGGTGCCCGATGGTGATGGCTGGGGCTGCCCCGGTGCTCCTGGCAGTTCTTCGACAGAGCTGCCGCAGAGAGCACAAACCGCCTGCTGAGGGAATCGGCCCTGTAACATCAGCAAGCACCCACTGCAATGAGGTCAGGGTTTCTAAACCCTGGATCCTGGAAGACATTTTGTGGAAGAGCTGCTTTTAGTTTATCACTGGGTACCTGAAGGAAGAGAGCATTAATGGGACGTTTGTAGCTAAACCTTCAAAGCTTAATTACTAAACTGAGGAGTTAGCTAAAGGTCATATAGCTAAAATATATTCACTTAAGTATAAACTAACTTCAAAAGTTACCAATGTATCAGCTCACTGGGGAAAAAAAATAATCAGAAAGTTATTTAGGGGTAAAGTTATGTTATACACACTACACGTTCAAAATGAATGCACCCGGTACTGCAGACTAAATCGAGCACAGACTGATGCCATGAACTTTACTTTAAGGACTGGGTGAGCCCAGATTAGTAGTAACATTCAATTTGCCACATAGGAAATACGCGGCCAGGCTCACCCGCAATGCCTAACAAGGGTGCCGCCTGAGTGTCTTTGCCTTTGTCTTAAAAGTTCTCATGTGAACATCCTTTTGCTTGACAGTTAAAATGACCCATAGTGTTTACTTCTAAGAAAATCCTGTGAGAGGTCTGAAGGCTGTAACACTGGTGAACCTCAGCACAGAGGATCCGGGCAGCCTGCTGTGCCCTGATTAGAGGTCCATCTGATGCCGCACAACTGAAGGTTGCCAGCTTCTGAAGAGACCTAAGATTATCTGTGCTGTCCCTTTTTCCTTCTTGTGTTATCTCCAGTAAAAGGTATCTTAAACAATACCTTATGGAGTCAGAGTGCCTTTCTTACTGCGATCCATAACAAACTCTAGCGGAGGTTATAATTCTCTGCAGCCTTCTCCAAAAAACCCCAGACCATCTACAATGTGCTGGTTAGCAGCTGGTCAAACAACCTCACAGTAAACATGCTAGTACATAAATATTACATGGAACAAGTCAGCTGGGTAAGACGGCTCCAGAGAGTACAAAAATGAGTCCTAGATATTATTTACAGCAACAGCATGGTAAACCTAATGCCCAAAAGGTCAAAATGACAAGCCTGGCACAATCTGCACATGAGCTGCGCACAGGAGAACCTACGCCCAGTTCAAGCCAACTCACTGCACAAAGCCTCTTCGATGACCATACAGCCACTATTGAGTCAGAAGTTAATAAATTTATGCTACACCTCCTTTGCATAGCGAGATGAAGGGGAGAAAAGGGGGCACATACTCATAAAACAACTACAAGCCTCCCAAACTGACTACACTTAAGTGAAATTTAGTAGCATCATGAAAACTTATCATTACTCAGTAATTGTGCTTGAGGAATGACTGACTGGTGATCCAAGGACGTTTTTCAAACCAAGCATCTCCTAGAAGATGTACTGTCTTATCTGAAATAATTAAATTTAGTGTTATCTATTAATGATAGATTAATTTTTAATATTTGTTATCAAAGTTGTGTATATGCTTTACAAAACATAAATTATCACTTCATTATAAGTACAGTTAGTTAATTGGAATGGATGACAATTCTATTTAATGGTCTTTTTACGTATGTAGCAAATTAAGGGATGTACTTGCACATTTTTTCCAAAGCTTTTGTTAAAAAGCTTAGTTTAAAATAAATTCTTTGTGGGTGTGCTTTGCATAGCAGTATCTCAACAAGAAAGCATAAACAAAGTTAATGCGTTTCCTCAGATTTAAATCAAAAACATATTTTTCAGTCCTTTGGTTAAACAGGAAAGTTGCCTAGTAATTTATGAATCCCTAAGCCAAAATCATAAATACCATCAACGGTTTCCTTGAGACTTGTGTCTTGAAGGAAATCAGGTTCCTTACTCTTCAAAACAATGCAGATGCACACTTGACACAAAATATAAATGGGAAACAACAGTTCCATAGCTTGTCACAGCATAGATTTAAATTGTTAAATACCAGCTAGTAATCCCTGAAATTGAGTCACTAACCTCTCTGAAACTTTTGCTAGTATAAGGGGGAAACTCATTACAAAAAGGTGTATAAAACCAGAGTATTCAAGCATGTGCTAGCTTGCAGTAATGTTTGAAAATAAACTGAGCATTGCGTATAATTTCAATAATTCTTTACTGGGGGGGGGAAACACAGGTGCATTAAAATCTCATTTTAGAAAGTTTTGAAAATATCCGACCACCGAGGACACATAAGAGAGCCATACCCTGGCATTCCAATGAAGAGCATGGGTCAAAAGTGAAATATAATTCTGAGCACATTAAGTTGTGTCCACATTTATCCACTCTTTAGAGCAGTGCCAAACATTAAATAAATGCTTCTCGAGATTTATTTTGGCTATACTCTTCCCCCATTGTACTGCGACATATTAGGTTTTTCTTCCCTTGCTTTTTGAACATTAATCATCTCTTAATACGCTTTAATTTTTTCCCTATGTTTTTAGAAAAAATAAACATTTGCAAACTTTTAACCTGTTCAGAGATTGTGGGGTTCTTTATAAGCTTTAAGAAGAATCTAATGTTCAGCAAAATATAGATGGATCCTGTTTCCTAGAACATGCCTCAGGCTGACAGGTTCTACAGTCCAGCCAAACCTCCTGCAGCATCTCCTGTTTTTATCACCGTCTCCAAAATACAGTCTTGCCAATTTACCAAGTTGTGCACTGGCTCCTTAGTGAAATTAAAACAGACTTCACCTTCCAAAACATCCTGTATGGTATTTGGGAAATTTCATCCCTAACCTAACAGAGATGGAAGGCTAAAATATATTGCGATTGCAGTCTTCAAAAAAGGTCAGGTCTGGATCAGTAGCATCCTGGCTTCTGAAAATGTTCTAAATCCAGTGACTTGATTCAGTCAGGAGGAGGGCTCAGCAAGTGGAGTAACAAGATGATTGGTAAAGTATGGTATTCAAAACAGGATTCCTTAGCAAACCATTGCATTTTCTTTGCAAATAGGAAGACTGGCAGAGAGAAAGAGGGGGAGGAGATGAAGAAAAAAAATTGTTACTTTTTCCCAGATATATATTTAGAGAGGATTACAAAACCACTTTAGATTAGCCTGGTATCTGAGTATTATTAATTCTTACAAGGTCCTTCAATTCTTCCCATGGAAAAGAATGCACTTCCGTTCATTGGTTAGGTTAAAAACTGGATCACCCTAAGCTTGTCTATAGTCAAAGGGAGAGAGAGGTGGCTCCAGCAAGTGGCTTGGTTTGATTCAGATCTCAAGCAGGTCTGCTTATTTCTTGGAGTAAAAAAGTCTATACCAGGATGTACATTATTCTTGCTTTACAGCTCCCAGATATTTTCCAGCTAACACGTTATCCTTTTCAGAAAAATCATATATTTTGTCAAATATATGTTAGAACCTGATTTCTTCAGTTGCCTTTTGTGAAAACTTTACATACAGTTCATGGCCCCTTACAGATCTGCACAGCACAGTCTGAAACCAATGTAAACATTTTAGGAAGATGGATAGGCTCCTATACTTAAGTTCTTCAGGTACCTTGCCAGAATTGGGTGGGTGAGTATGCTCAGACCTTTCTGTAAAAGGCATGGTCAGACCATGTAGGGAGAGGCAAACTAATGTGCAGCTTTTGCAGAGCAGGCACTATTATATTATTTATTCTTTATGTCAGATCATTTAAAGAGCAAAACGAAAAACTACTTGCCCAGAGACACAGTGAAAAAATAGCTGGCAGGTGGGAACAGGCCTCCAACTGCGATAGTACGCACAGATTACCATCCTTTTAAACAAAGAGTAATCAGCACAGTATTATACATTTTTAAAATACCGGAGACTGCAATTCATGGCAAACTGAAATTAACACTATTTTTATTCCTTAGTTTGAAATAAATCACAGAAATCTCTTAAACTAGAAGAACATAATGGATAAAAGGTGAACAGATTGTTTTCTTTGATTTTAAAACATTGTTTCAGATTCCTAGTGTAATAAGATTATTTCTAGGTGTGGGTGGTATAATTGAACTAATCAGTCCCTTTATGTTGTTATTCTCCTTGATGCACATTTACATATAGCACTGATTAAGTAATGAATTTAGGAAAAAAAAAAATCAGTCCAAACAATTGAACAACATTTTCCATTCCTGACGAAGTATGAAGCACAGAGTGAAATAAATCTCAAAGTTCTGAAGTAATTTCAGGTGAAGTCCTGAATTATTTTAATTTCAGGTATTGAATATATTTCCATTGCCACATAATCTTAGCATATCACAATCTACTACAAGGTGTTTTGGGGACATTTACATTCACAATGTCCAAAAATCATGGGGGAAAAAAAAAAAAATCCCATGTTTTACAGATAGGGAATAAAATGTACTGGAAAATATGTAAGACAAGTGAGTTTAGCTAATGTTCCCAAGGTATTCATGTGACAGAGTGAGACAGGCTCTGTCTTTACACTCACGTCACGTAAATCAGTGGTCTCATCCCTACATTTTGCACTGTGCACTTCCCTCTTAGATTAGGTAGCTGGGAAGGAATGGAAGACAACATACAGAATGAATCCTGTAAGCAGAGAAGGAAACAGAAGAGACTGGGCTGCTGAAGTCAATGGCAAAACTCACATTGATTTTCACATGTCTGGTTTCAATCTCAAGTCTAATCATTCTGCTTTATGACACGGAAGTCCTCTCATCTAATGAAATGATCAGGGGATCTTCAAAAGCTCAATCACGGCAGCAGAAAGGAAGGCTGCTCTAACAAAGGATGTTGGTTAGCTTTTGTTAACGAATCTTTCACACAGACAGGCAAAAGACAGATTCTCTGTCAGCTTTCAAAAGAGAAATTTCTGGAGAACTTTGGTGGCAAGAAATGAAAAAAGAAGAGCAAAAAATCCCTCCTATAAATTAGGAATTCAGTAAACAAGACTCTCATTGTTCTTCTAAGTCTGAATCTGAGATGAAGATGATGAACCTTTTAAAGGAGACAATAGAAAAAAAGGAGTCAAACAGTTAAAGAAGTTTCACCAAGCTGGATTGATAACAGAAAAGTTTTTTTTGTTTTTTTGGGTTTTTTTCCCTAGGTCTTCTCTTACTTGTACACTTTAGAATCATTTTGAGGGGGTGGGTGGGGGTGGAAAGTCTAGAAAAACACAAAGAAGCCAATAAGGAAAGTTCAGCAATCAAAGATAAAACCAAGGCATTTCTGCTTCTGACTGAGACACACTAATAGGAGCTCAAACACAACGTGTATTGCACTCATAATTCTTCTGTTCATGCTGGTTATTCATGCCTTTTCAAGCATGACATAATCACAAACCCATCTAGTTACAGCAAGACCTTGGCTAGTCAGAGAATTAAATGGTTATTAATAGAATTTAAAGAAAAGACAAAAAGAAAATAACTAACTTGGAAAAAGAACCTACTAGAGTTACAGAAAATTAGAATAATGCAATTAATCATTGTTAAAATAGTGCCTTGAAAGACAAAACCAACTCCAGGTTCCCCTGTTCTGCCTTTTGGTAGCATAGCTTTGTTTCACAAAGTTTTTCCGATGTGTAACCCTAGCTAGTTTTCATACTCTGTGGAAAATCAATTATCACAGACATTAATAATGTCTGCTTATTATGGATATGTTATTTGTTCTAAGAAGTAGATCTGTTTGACAGATAGATTAGACAAGGTCAACAAATTCATGCCAACACTCTGAAATCTATGAATATGGGTAAGTATAAGACTAACGATGGCTTAGACCAACAAATGTGAATGACAAATCAACACAACTACTTTGCAAATGGTACTTAAAATATTAAAATCTAAGAGGAACATATTTCTCCTTAAGTAAATATCCTTAATCAATGCTCCCCATAGGGGAAAAAAAAAAAAGATAAAAGTATAGGTTGAAAGGGGATCATATAGTATTGAAGAGGAGCAGAAGGGATAGGAAGTGGGTAAAAACATCAGAATTGCTTTAAGTGCATAAGAACTATGGCTGTAGGGGTAGGCAGAAGACAGTATTAAATACAACATGTGTAGGGAACCTAGAAGCAAATGAAGAAGAAATGAAAGAGTCTGTGGGAGTGAGCAAAGAAACTAAAAGAAAAAGAAGGAGGCACAGATGAGTAGAAAGGTCTGGGCTACAATATGGAGCACAGGGTACAAAACTGCAGGACTACAGCAAGTATTCAGAACAAGCAAAGGACAGAAAATGAAAAGCAAAGGTGAGAAAATATAGGCAGCTTTTAAAACATACACTCAAACTGGAGAAGGGAGTAAAGGAAGGAGGAAGAAAGCAGTGACATGCGGAGGAAAATGCAAACAAGAAAAAAAAAGTATAAAAAAATATCTTGCCAGAAAGAGTCAAGCTTGTCAGTCAAAAGGATGAGATGTGATCACATTTAGAATCAGTTCTGGCCTTGCAGAAGATATTCCTGAGCAGAATGTAATTTCCCTAAAGGAAATGCCTTTATAATAATTAACAAATCAATAGAAGAACTGTTTAATTTTCTTGCCATTAGTTCAAATTCATGTTCACTGCAAAGAATATCTGAATGACAATCATTAAGCAAAGCAGAATCTCATTTATATTACAGTTGCCAATCAAAGCTACAAAGCTACAAAATTTATACAACAGGGATCTTTGGTAGATACCTACAATATAGCAGTCCACAAGAGAAAACCAAGTTAGATCATAGTGGAATACAGGAAGTTTTATTCTTTAATTGAATGTAGATTAGTCAAACATTCTCTGTTACAAACATTTTAAAGTAAAGGTATGTGCAATAAAATGTGGCGCTTTTGAAAAAGGTGTATCTTAATGAATTCATTATGAACTCTGCTTGGTTTAATCCCAATTACACAGTGGATATTTTTTTAACTCTTGAAAAGGCTTTAGGATCAGACAAACAGAACATATAAATCATTGCACATGTTTCTAATTTCTTCTACACAGCCCACACAAATGCATATACAATATTCAAACACAATTTTCTCCCATCCAGAATGACTGATTACTTGCTGGTTTGTGTTGTTTTGGGAATACCCTGAAGGATGTCTTCCTGAGACCTCTCCAGATCCTCAAAAGCCATAATCCTTTCCTCTTCACTTCAGTGTCCACAGCATGGAACAGAGCAGAAGCAAACACTGTATCTGCTCAAAATGTTAGCTAAATTCCTTTGCTACATCCACACCCCTCCCAGTGCCATACCCCTTGAATACAGGTGCTGATTTTCAGAAGCCAAATTGTGTGCATTACAAAGCAATTGTGCGTTTCATTAATTCCTACTGAAATCAATGGTCTTGAGAGATGCTCAGTACATGCTAGTAAAAGGCCCCCAAAAATGTTGGGGTTTTTTTTCCCACATGGAGCTGACAGCCTATGGAAGCAGCAGGGTTTACATATTGTGGGCATGAATGATTGGTTAGGGAAAGAAGTTTATGTTCATTTTAGAACTACATCACAGGCAAACTGCATTGGAAGCAATTTAGTATTTCTACTAGTTAAACTGCCAGATCTTCGCAGGTTACTTTGAAGTGCTATGTTGGTAGGCACACTTTGCCTAGCAACAAGTGCCAGTTTTTTATTCCATTTCCACTGTACACAATAGAGGTCCATAAATTACTTCAGGTGCTAAGCATTCAGGAATTATATCTGCTGCTCAGAATGTATCTAGTCATAAAATCTCTTGCACACAAATACTGTATATAATCTCTTAGATGAAAAACCTAGACGAACAAGTCTAAAGATAAACGTGTGAGGGGCTGTTGCTTTGTTTAGGGTTATTGGGGTTTTTTTCTCCAAATGCCTGTGGTTTTCCAAAGGAATAGTTACATTACATATTAGCAAAAATATTTTTATAAACACGTTTAGAATGAAAAGGCAATATGCTATTATACCTAGATGCCAAGGAGACTGTAACAAAATTATTTTAAAAGTCACACAGTAAGGTAAAAAAATCAGTAATACAGAAATATTGTAGGGAGCTAACCAATTACAAATATTTATTGGAGAGTTAGAAGATAAATCTTGGTGAAAATAGTGTCTGCTAGCAGAGATCAAAAAAATTCACTATGGAAAGCACCAGCAGAAAGAGTATTTATTAATAAAGTCAGAGTCTATTGATCATAAACTTAAGTGTTTATTACTCTTCAAGTAAAATCTGCTTCATGATGATTTTTTATAACAGAAATAAAAATAATAATTTCCCGTATTACTAAAGCTGGTCATGTAAATAAAGATACATACTAGCAGGGAGAGTACACAATTTCCCACTTAGCACTTTAATATATGCATCTGCTGCTCAGTTTCTGCATGGATGTTGAAAAGAAAAAATAGTGTATAGACACTTTAATGAAAGAGCCGAATATTATACATTGCTTTCTGGCATTGAACAATTCAAAAAAGTTGCCTGGCAGTTTTCCCAATGCTTTTTGAGACAACTCCTTTCTATATACAGATATGTACACCCACCCACATATATAAAATATAGCTACATATATACCTATAAAAGTAAATACCTTAATTAGCACAAAAAATGTATACACTGTTTGGGACAGGTATTTCAAGAGGGATAAGACAAGATCATAACTAAAATGGAAGTTGAAGAAAAGGTTACTGTTGTACATGCTGCCATAAGATGTAGAAATAATTTTTTTACAAATGCAGTAAAAATTTATTAGAAAAATAAGCATCAACCACACATCAATAATGGGAAAAGCAGAGAAATTTAGTAGGTGTATTTTAAACAGTTTTGCTACGGGAAGTGGGTATTGTTTCAGTACAAATCATCAAATGATAGCAACTAGATTTCAAGGAAGGCAATTAGATCAAACTGGGTTTTGTTCTTTTTCTTTGCAAACTCTTCTTCAATCTTTCACTTTTGTAATGGTTTTTCTTGAACTAGCTTTTCTTCTAAAGAAAATTGAGAGATCAAATACTAATGGCAACAGGCTCTTATTATGCATACTTTTTTACTAATTGATTGAATATATGAAGCAAAGTATCGTCTCTTCCTTTTCCACACAGAATGGCAGCCTTGGAAGAGGCACTGCGATTTCGTTAACTTGCATTTTATACTGATTTTTCTGCCTCTACACTCTCCAAAACAGAGCTCCATCAAAAACTCATGTATTTCTGATCTTTGGTTAGGCCTGACAGTTAGCAGGATGCTGCACATCGAGGAGAATTGCTTGAATTGGAAATGCTGCCTGTGTTTCAGGGACAGACGTGTAGCACGCCTGGAACAGGGAACAGTTTCCTGCTAGCCCTTTGCTCCTGTTTTGGCTGAGGACCATGCAACAACCTACTTGGTATAAGAGGGGAAAAGAAAGTGAAAAGAAAAAGCCAACTGGAAAGTGATTTGTATTCCCAGGAATACAATACCGCAGAATGGAACAGATTTTATGTTAATTTTTTTCCAAAAAAATCTCTACAGTCTTCTGTAAATCATACACATTTCTTCCTAGTTCTTCCAGTTTCCATCTGTCTTTCTGGAACATAGCCTGCTCTCCCCATCATTTGTCAGATTTGCTACTTTTGAATGGAGTACACAGGTGACTCGAGGAACAACACTACTATTCCAAGTAACGAAATGACATAAAATCCTTAAAAATCTATCCTACCTTTATCGCTCTACGAACCATACTGGGACAATTGCCCCCAAAATTACACAAAGCATATGTCAATGAGGATGACTCCCTAATGCTCAATTGATAAGCATAATGTAACTTATACTATGAATTTCGTCCTCAATGCCTAGTGTTTTTATATTGAGATTACAAAAAATATTAGTAGGACAATTATTAAATTTCAATTTCTTTCTGTTACTCTTACTTCAGCAGGACTTGGACCAAGCCCTACACAGCTGCTAAACTCAATAGAATCATAGAATTGTAGAATCATTTAGGTTGAAAAAGACCTTTAAGATCATTGAGTCCAATATTAACCAAGTCTGACACTAAACCATGTGCCCCTAAGTGCCACATCTACATGTCTTTTAAACACCTCCAGAGATGGTGACTCCACCATACCCCTGGGCAGCCTGTTCCAATGCTTGAGAACCCTTTCAGTGAAGACCTTTTTCTTAACAGCCAATCTAAACTTCCCATGGTGCAAATTGAGGCTAATTCCTTGTCTTATCACTGGTTACTTGAAGGAAGAGGCTGACACCCACCTCGCTACAGCCTCCTTTCAGGTAGTTGTAGAGAGCAATAAGGTCTCCCCTCAACCTCCTTTTCTCCAGGTTAAACAGCCCCAGTTCCCTCAGCTGCTCCCCAGAAGACTTGTGCCCCAGACCCTTCACCAGCTCCGTTGCCCTCCTCTGGACACACTCCAGCACCTCTACTCCCCTCTTGCAGTGAGGTGACCAAAACTGAACACAGGATTCAAGTTGCAGCCCCACCAGTGCCAAGTACAGGGGGATGATCACTGCCCTAGTCCTGCTGGTCACACTGTTTCTGATACAAGCCAGGATGCTGTTGGTCTTCTTGGCCACCTGGGCACACTGATGGCTCATGTTCAGCCGGCTGTCAACCAGCACCCCCAGGCCCTTTCCCACCAGGCAGCTTTCCAGCTGCTCTTCCCCAAGCCTGTAGTGCTGCGTGGGGTTGTTGTGACCCAAGTGCAGGACCCAGCACTTCTCCTTGTTGAACCTCATACAGCTGGCCTCAGCCCAATCGGTCCAGCCTGTCCAGAGCCCTCTGCAGAGCCTTCCTGTCCTCAAGCAGATCAACACACCCTCCCAACTTGCTGACATCTGCAAACTTAGTGAGGATGCACTTCATACCCTCATCCACATTGTTGGTAAAGATATTGAACAGGACTGGCCCCAATACTGAGCCCTGGGGAACAGCACTTGTGACTGGCCACCAGCTGGATGTAACTTTTCACCACAACTCTTTGCGCCCGGCCATTCAGCCAGCTTTTAACCCGGAGCAGAGTACAGCCGTCCAAGCTATGAGCAGCCAGTTTCTCCGGGAGAATGCTTTTGGAGACAGTGTACAAAGGCTTTACTAAGGTCTAGACAGACAACATCCACAGCCTTTCCCTCATCCACTAAGCAGGTCACCTTCTCACAGAAGGAGACCAGGTTAGTCAAGTACGACCTGCCTTGAATGTTAATGTTTTCCCAAATATATTTGTCCACATTCAACTTCCAATCACTAAATTTCATTAGTACTTCTCCTGCCAAATAAAATGAAATCCCAAAGAAAGAAAGGGAAAAAAAAACCCTCCCAAAGTCTTCTGTTTTTAAGTTTTTTTGATGAGAAACTAAACAGGGCCTTGTAAGCTGGTCCTAAAGTAGCTGTGACCAGTGAAAACAGTATTGTGCCTTAAGCTCCAACGATTTATTGACTCCCTTTGACCTTGTTCATTATATCTAAGGAACAAACTGAATTTATTTACCTTATTCACATAGCCATGCTTCACTCCTCACAGCATTCACATCCTTCGTAACTGGAATTATTTCCCAAGAGGAACGACACAATGAGGACTGCAAACTGTTTGCACCTGCATAGGGCATATGAATGGTTTACTTCTCTGTGTTCACCAAAAACCTGTATAACCTTCTGAAGGTGCTTACGTAAAGGTGCTCTAAGCTGCTATGCCTAGGTTTATTTACGTGCCTGCAGTGGGCACAACTGGTAGGCTACTGGTAGTGGGGGGCGCACCAGAGCAGGGACACCCGTGAAGGGACTGCAGCCCATGGCTGAGCCCATTATGGAGCAGAAAAGATGATTATAAAGGAAGGAGCAGCAGAAGAAGAGTAAGAAACAAGGAGCAGCAAAGAAAGAGAAATCACTATGCACTGACCCCAGCTTCCCGCACCACTCCCTGCCTCACATGCTACAAAAGCAGAGTCGGGACTAAGACACGGGGAGGAGAGATGTGTGGACTGAAGCTGAGACAGGCGAAGGAGGAAGGGTATTTTACCTAAGTGTCTCTTTAAATGTTTGTCTTCCTTGCTTCTTAATACCCGAATGAGCAATTATACGTTTATGTTAATTGGCAGTAAAACAAATAAGTGAAATGCCCTGAGTGGAGACTCTTTTGCCCCTGACAGTGCCTCAGCTGGGATCAGGGCCCTGTTGCTCTCTGTCTGCAAGGCCTAGGAAGGAATTCCAGTGAGAAAAACAAAATCACCACTTTTGAAATAATGATTTTCACTGGTTTCTCAATCAGTGGACTAATGGGGCATGCTTTAAGTCATTTTGGCTCACATTTAGAAAATACGAGTTTTATCACTAGACAGTCTGAATGGCTTCCCTAATTACGTTCTGACACCTTCACACATTAACATCGTTATCACTTGTCATGTTACCACATGATAACGCCACAGGCTGTGGTCATGGATGAAGGCTTCCTTATTAGCCACTTTACATGCAAGTGCCTGAATCAAAGAGCTGTACAAGTGGAATAAGATTAGACCTGTTTATCAAATTATTTAATACTATGACATACTTGCTAGAATAAATGGAGCATTAAGATGCAATACATATATGAAGCATACATATAATCTGTAGAATAGAACAGTCTGACCACAAATTTTGATGAAATCATTACTGAATCAATGCTTCTTTCATAAGAGCTCAGTCTCTCAGCCTTTAACGGATACAATTAAATGGGGGCTCTGACTTAACAACTGTATCCACTCATTGCTTTCTATTATACCAGATACCAAATGACTCAGAGCTAAGGGATTCAGGCTGTGGTGGTGATGCTGATGTGCACTTCTGGCCATCTATGTCTGTGCAAAACAACACTGGCTTCATTCAGGTGGAGATGACTCTGAAAGGGCAGTGGGGGGAGGAAGGAGTCATATTAGGAGGCTGAAAACACCCTTGCAAACCTTTTAACTATCAGTTATATCTCCTACTTTGAACAAACAACCTACAACTATCATTCTTATTCTGTTCAACAACTCATAATTCACTGTTCCTCACAGACCTTGAAGTCTCAGAGCTGGCAAAGTAGGCAGTTGCCTAGGACAACTATCAGTCATAAACCACCTGCCTGCCTGGCCCATGCCAGGGACATGGAAAGACCAAGTGGCTGCTAATACTGCCACCAAGAGACAAGCTGGCTGTGTCATGTGGGTGTGGAGTGACAGAGAAATGAAAAGGTCAGCCTTTGCCACCAGTGACAGGTTCCTTTCTTCATCCAGTGGCAGCAGGAATGGCAAGTTGGATTTTCAAGTGTTTTCTTTTATGTTGGTATGTCTTGTCAACATTCAGCCTCCTAAATGTTAAAGGTGGTTTTATACATTTTTGTGTTAGGCAGTCCATTGAGAAAAACTGAAAACAACTTCATGGAAGAATGACAAAGTGCAGGTCTTTATAGTACTCCCTCTAGTCACTAGTCTTGTATTGCTTGCTGTCCTCCGGAGCCAGGAATTCCTGCTGCTGCTGACTCCAAGGGAGGGAGGTAGAAGGGAGCCTGCTCTGCCCCAGCCCCTGCATGGGGGTGAGTAGGGCATCCTTTCAGAATGCAGGTCTCACACTTTGACCACTGCACTACCATATAAAAATGTGGCTCACTTCTAATTTCTCTTTAAGAACCTGTATCAGTCTCTTGCAGCCAAATTTGTTACATAGGTATCCACATAAACAAATGGACTTGTACCTCTAAATGCTTGCTGTTTCTAAGAGTACCTAACTGGGGATCTGATTTAGGCTGACTTTTCAGCTTTTATTCCAGACTGGTGTAAGCATCCTTCCTCCCTTTCCAGTTGTTTGGCTTTCATGTGCCCATCACACTGCACCACTCAACACACTACTTAGGCACTATGAATTCTAATACTACAGACAGGTACCCAACCCCTAGGCAACGTTAAATCTCTCGTGCAAAATGTACTTAACGGATTGTGGTAGAGGCACAAAATCCAGATTCACAGCATATTATCTTAACCTTAATTCCTTCCTTCTCTTTTGAACAACGGACCTAATGCCACCCCAATATTCCCGCAGTCTAAGAGCAGCACCTTCACTATTCAAACTGGTTGCACACTCAAAAGTATTTTCCCTATCATAAAACAACTCCTAAGAGAACCAATGTAACTCCTGTGTTTGGTAGATAACATTTCAACTTACGGGTAAACAAATGAGCTATTTCGATTCCTGTACAAGTCTTTTATTAAAACAATACCTATAAGTGAATTAAGGAAGTTGACTTTGGCCCCACCATGATGTTTCCTTTCACAAACATTAAATTAGGTTCACTTTTAATTCAGTCATGACAGACATTTTTCACAGTGACATATAAAATCTTTTCTTCTAATTACCAATTTTGAAAAAGGCTCTCAACTGTAGGCACACCAAGAATATTAAAATTCTGGGTCACATATTATAAGGGAAAAGTCTTTATAATAAAAGTGGGAAGTATCTGAGACCTAAAGCTCTGTTGCTGTTTTACAGCCCACGAAATGAGATGATTTTGCTGGCTCGTGCTACTGAACAACGTTCACTTCTACTGTAAAGCAAGCAAGGTTTAACACAAATGTCATTTTTGTATATGTGCTTTGAAGCACTCCTTACCATTGAAATGTCATTATTTGTCTCCAAGATGCAACGTGTGCGTTTATCTCCAATATGTAAAATGGACATTAATGTGGTAGTCTTTGTTAAATACTCTCCACAGGTACGATATGTAATTAGGATCATTTAATGAGCACTGGCTCTAACAATTGACAGATGGGTTGGTGATACAACATAGAATAAAGTCTCCTTCTTCTCCTTTCAGAATGATCTTTCATGGCATAAAACTCTTGCTTACTTTGTAGAATATTTTTTACCTTTTCAGTATCTTTCATTCATGACTTCCTTTTCTTTTTGAGACTATTTGAAGCACTATGTAGCACTGTAAATCATGAAAAAGCATTCTCTAGAATTACGTGAGAGTAAAATCAGTAATGTAGCTGCAAGTGTACATCTGTAGATGATTAGAGATGATTGCACCCATGAGGCATGTGGAATGATTACTAGCCAGATGTTACAAAAATCTCAATGCAAAAGGATCTGTACTGTGTGCAAAGTACAGGTAAGCAGCAAAACTGCCCAGGATTCAGCAACAGTGGGGGTTCTAACACATTCATGTCTAACGTCCTTAGCGTGGCCCTGATAGGAATTACTGCCATGTTAAATGTTAACTAAAGGTCAATGCTGACCTTTAGATGCACACTCAGAGAAACAGTGACAAGGAAGGCAGAGGAGGTACTTGTCATAGTTCTCCAGCTGCCAAGTCTTGCATGCTTTTATTTAATTCAACAATTATATTTATGCTTTTTAGATATATCAGATGCAAGTACTACAATCCCATGCCTAATGAGTTGTACAGTTACTGGGATTTATTCACAAAACAAAGGCCATTTTTCTCAATATTTAGCTCAACTTTTTTTGCACGCTTCATGATACTTCATGCATACTTCATGATACATGATCAGCTACACCCTATGGAATTAAACACAGCTAGGAAAAACACAGAAAAGAGAATAAAATCAGAAAGAAAAAACAGGCCAGCTGTGCATGTACCTGATGGTCTCAGTGGGAGACAAGGCTGAAGGCTGTTCTAATATGAAGGAAATATCAACCTTTCTACAGGAGCTTGAATCAAAATCAGCTAGGAAGTCTGAGAAAGAGAAGAGCTTGGCAGTAGCATACAGGTATAGTCAATGGTAGGGAGCTTTGCCACCCACATCCACACAGCCAGCAAAGCCTTTCATTCATATCCTTTCTCTGACTCCCACTCAGCCCCACAGGTAGTATTTGAAATATCTTTCAGGCATCCTGATGGATAAAAGACTTCATTTAATATGAAGGCTCCCACTGTATAAGAACAACACCTACTTAAGAAGTCAAGGTCTGTGTCAAACTGTTGGAAAGAACAATCAGGTTTTTTCCGAGTTCACAAGCAGCTTCCTGGAAGCAAGCAGTAACTTCTTGTAGCCTCCCATCAGCTGGAACCTGAAACATCTGAAGTCACCTCACCTATGGGGGCAGATTATTCTTTTCCTACAACTCCTTCCTCCCATTTCAGAACTTCACAGAGAAAGGGATGTGAGGTACTGAGCCCTTAGCTAATTGGTTGTCCACTCAGTGTTTCATTAATTGTCCAGTTTCACAAGCAGTTCTAAGATACACCTCTGTGACTGGTGCTCATAACTTTACTAGATGTATGGCCAGACAGAACTGCCTCAGCTTTCAGTAACTGAACTCTCATTAGAGATTACACTAGGCAAGTTGGCAAACCCAACTGGTGTTAACTTCATTCTACAACCAATCTAGAAATATATACATTGAAGAACAGAGGCATTAGCTGTAGATACATGCCGATGTGGCCCATAGGTGAAAACTTATCTTCATAAACATCAGGTGTAAGTATTATTAACATACTGAAAGGGTGCAGGCCTTATTCTATCATTGCTGTACAAATGCAGAATGGAAGCAGGTTTTGTTAAGAGAGGAGAAGCACTTGATTTTGAAAGGCTTTTAACATTGTCTCACCATGGCAACATACAGACACATGGCTAGGTGAAACTACTCTATGATGGGTGCAAAACCATTTGTTAAGTGTCCTTATGAGCAGCTGTTGTGGTTTAACCCCAGCCAGAAACTAAATAACCATGCAGCTGCTCAGTCACACCCAGCCGCCTCACCCAGTGGGATACGGAGGATAACTGGGAAAAAGGTAAAATGCATGGGTTGAAATAACACTTTAATAATTGAAATAAAATATTTTTATAAGAACAACAATTGTAATGAGAGGGAGAGAGGAATAAAACCCAAAAGAAAAAAAAAGTGACGCACAACTGCTCACCACTGGCTGACCAGTGCCCAGCCAGTACCCGAGCAGTGATAAGCAGCCCCTGGCCAACTCCCCCCAGTTTATATACTCAGCACGATGTTCTATGGTATGGAATATCCCTTCGGCTAGTTCAGGTCAGCTGTCCTGGCTGTCCCCTCCCAATTTCTTGTGCCCCTTTAAGTCTTCTTGCAGGCAGGGCCTGAGAAACTAAGAAGTCCTTGACTTAGTACAAACATTACTTAGCAAGAACTACAGCGTCAGAGTGTTATCAACATTATTCTCATACTATATCCAAAACATCGCATTGTACCAGCTACTAAGATGAAAATTAACTATCCCAGACAAAAGCAGGACAGCGGCTATTAATGAAACATCGTCAGAAAGGAAGACCTCAAGGTTCCAACAGAGTCTGATCTTGCTCTGATTCTATTTACTTTTCCACTCTTGACCAGGTTATAGAAAATAAATTACACTCATCAAATTTCAGATACAAGTAAGCAATTAAAATTCCAGAAGATCTTTGCAAATTGAAGAAACAGTCTTTAAAAAAAAAAAAAGTATGCTATTCAACAGAGACAAATGTAGAGTCTACATGTAAAAATAAATGATCAAGTAAACAAAGGATGGGAAACAGTGATAGCAGCCCTTTCAAAAGGACACAAGGGCTGTAAGAAATCAGAAAGACACATGAATCACCCACAACATGCTGTTCTGAAAATGGAAAACATCTCACTGGGATGTAGAAAGTGTAACAGAGTTTAAAACACATAAAGTAATGGCTCTACTGGGGTATTCTGCCAGTACTGCACTTCAATAAAGAGGTGAATCAGCTGGAGAAAGTCTAGAGAAGGACAATAAGAATAATCTAAGGTATAAAACGTAAGTCCTATAGCAAAATACTGAAATATTTGGCCCCAGCAGGGCCATAGAGGGTACAGAAAGCATGACAGTCTTGAAAGATGCAGAAAAGCTTTTGAAAGGTTTGTGTCAGTAGTGAATAAGGTGAAAAAATATGATCTTAAATTGCAAAAAAGAAAGATTCAGGTTATACTTCAGGAAAGTCTTCCTAAGAGTACAGACAATGAAGCAGTGCCACAGATTGCCTGGAAGGACTGTGAAGTGTTTCACACTGGAAGGGGATGGCCTAGATTATCTTGACAAGATGACTTCAAGCCATATTTATCAGTAGTCTATAACTACATTCTTCCTTAAACAATACATACATACTCGCACAGAAGCATACATAAAATAGATAAACAGACCACCTCAAAACTAAAAATAGAAACTTGAGAAATAAATATATTGTCAAGTAGGAAAACTTACACTATCGTCTTTCCAATTTTCATCCCTTTAAAGCCAAAGCCATTTATAAAAGTGGGAGCCGGGTATGGGCAAAATTAAGGGATTTTCCAAATATGAAACTACCTACTTGGCATAGTCCTCACAGTACAAAAAAAATCATCAACTTTTATTTGATTAGGACAGCCTGGTCTTCGGCCAGTAATAAAGTTTTAAAAAACCCTCCCTTTTTCTTTAAAGAAAAGCAAAATAACAGAAATTATCAAATTCAGATATGCATAACTTGTACTTATATAACATAGATTAAGTGATACTAATTATACAATAGCTGCCAAACAGCTATACTCTTGTGATTTTGTAATGATTTCAGGAGCCAACAGGACAGGCTGCATAATATCTGCAAGTAAAATATCATTGAATGTATACAATAAAATAGTATAATTACACAGAAAAGAGCTACTGCGTTACCTTTTTTAACTACATACAAAGATGCATCACGAAATGAAGATTTATAAAATATTGACAAACTTGCTGGTTATAACCCTTTTATAACATTCCTAATTTGAGGAAGCTTATTCAACATTTTGTGGCAAAGCTGCTGTGTCTTACCCAGTACTTTAAAGTTTAGTAATCAGCTTTCAATTGATATTAAACTTAACTTCTGGCTGCTGTACCAAGAGGCGTTATATTCTGGTTACCTATTTCTAGACAAAAGTAATGTATCAGTGACAAGTCTCCTAAGTCTGTTAGCAATCTTTGATCTTTAAAATGCAGCACTCCGAAT
The DNA here is from genome assembly GCA_035590275.1 of Ibycter americanus. Classification (NCBI taxonomy): domain Eukaryota; kingdom Metazoa; phylum Chordata; class Aves; order Falconiformes; family Falconidae; genus Ibycter; species Ibycter americanus. The sequence continues at coordinate 58,374,002 of JAVJGI010000014.1, read as the reverse complement.
AACACGGATAAAATCCAGGACTGCCACTCAGGAAACTGGAGTTTGACCCCTGTTTTTTCAACCAGCTTTGCAGGCAGCCCTGGACAAACTATTTCACCTGTCTTTGCCAGCTTGCACCCATCATTAAAAACACAGTGGTCTCCTTTATTAAGCACTCTGAGCCCTTTTTAAATAATCTACCCACTTAAGCTTGCCTAAGGCATTGCAACTACTTCTCCTGGGGAACCAGGTAGGTAGCTAGAATAACAGCCTTCAATGCCACAAATAATTTTGCATGTCAGAATAAGAAGGTGATTTCAATCTGAGGCATAATTCTTCTGGTGATACACCTATCCCACACTCCCTGCCAAACCATCTCGAACTAGAAAACTTGTGTGTGGATGTTTTTAGCTTCTAGTGTGGACTCAGCTCATGGTATGGCTGTATGCCAGTAACTTAGGAATCTGAAGGCTGTCTGAGAGATCAGACAGGGTTATCCTTTGAGATCTACTGAATAAAAAAATCTATATAAAAGTAGGTACTATCAGTGCTGTTCAGCTAGCAGTACTGCTACAACTGGTACGCTTCTGACTCCCAGAGGAAACAGAAGGGAGCTCGGCTGTAATCAGTTTTTTCTCCCTTTCTCACGAGAAAAAAGGAAGGACACAAATGGCAGTTTTTGTTCAGAAAGTACTTGGTATCACGGAGTACTTGTTGTAAGAGGACCCTGAGACTATTTTTTGTAACTCTGTCTCGTTGTATATATTCAGCAGCCTGTAAACCAACTGACATGATTTCAGCTGCAAAGGCTTTCAATATTCAAAAAAACTTTTTGGATTGCAGTCATTTGGTCATTAAACCTTTTTATCACCTTCAGGTTCAGCTGTGGCCGGGATAATAGTCTGGAGCTCAAGTCAGGAAAAATGGGAGGAAAAAAAAAAAAAATGCTTATCAGAGTCAGAGAGATGCATCAGAAAGAAGAATATGGCCTGCAGGCATGCTTTATCATTTGAAGGGACTTCCCTACCTGTGCTGAAATGAAAATTTACAGCTGCAGGCTCCTGTTGGACCTTTGTTTTTTAAATAAATGTGAGATAACCACAATATTCTGACAGGGTAACTGCATATCTTCCATTTGTATATGAAACTTGCCACAGTCATCCATGCTCTTGCCACCTTTCCTGAATTACTGTTCTACACTTGTTTCCCCATGGGGATTCCATGACACATTGCAGCTAGCAGAGAATGTATTCTGGTGACTCTGCAGTGTTTTTTGCAGAACACAAACTATCTGCATTGCAAAATCTGCCTGACTCCCAATCATTTTTCTGAGTGAGGTACTGACTTACACAGTTTGGATCAAGATTGCCACAGATACACATGATCTCATTTTCTCTTCCCCCTTCTCTTTAGTACCAAGATGATTATCAAAGTAATTCTGGGTGGGATTTTTTGCATGGGAATTACTACTAAAATTAGACAAATAGGATGAGTTATATACTTTAAAATGAATCATAAATAAACCACAGAAACTAGTCACTGCATTTGCATATTGGTGATAATCAACAGTTGACTCTTCTTAAATAAAGACATTGTTTTAAAGTTATTTAAATCCTGGGATCCCAAGCAAGGTAAAAATAGATAATAACTTCATCATTCCAAAGCAAATTGCACAGCTTCTTGATCTGGCATGTGCTCTACTTGAGCAGAATATTGATTGCACTTGGTATCTTTTCAGTACAGACATGAGCTATCTGTTCTATTCATTTCATAAACAGTTTTAAATGGATACTGAAATGGATTTTACCAGTAAGACAGACCTATCTCATTAAAGCCACTGTAGCCCAGCTCTTGCCTGCTTAGTCCCAGATCTTCAAGGTCCATGCATTTAAATCCAGGTGGGCACTGGTAACCTTCTTCCAGCTCTCTGGAACAGTGGGTGTCTGGGATAGCTAAATTATTCCAGGTTACATTTCTGTGAAAAATACAAAATTAAGACGTTACATAAACTCAGGTCACAGCAAAACTAAATACTTGAAAGAGAGAGGACTAAAGCGAAAAGTATATCAGCTCTCATTTTTGCTATCTGATGTTCTTTGGTATATGTTATTTTTATTAATTAGGCACTTACAGTAAATGGCAAGCTAACAGTCTCCTGACACTTCAGCCTTATATAATGATAGTACATAACTAAGAGCAGAAGTTTCATACTGATGCCTAGAGACCCCATCAAAAATGGAGACACTCCAAGACACAGAGGAGTTTACATTCAGCTGCTCCAACTGCTCTTGAATGCAATTTGGACACTTACTGCCTCAGGTTCCTTTGCAAATCATAAGAGTGTGTTCAATTGCAGTCAATACTGTGACTTTGACTTCCACAGACATTACCTGAGTGAGCTTTGACACTTTTTAAAAAGGATCACTGTGGATGACTTGTCTGCCACCTGAGTATGTATTCAGCTTCTTGCATCTTGGTCAGGCCAGTTATCCACTACAGATGAATAGTCACAGTCTCAGGCAAAAAGTTAAATCACTACATGTTTAGTGCAATTAGTATCTAGGTATTGCTGTGACAGAAACAGACCTAATTCACATTTGGGTCAGTCCAGTAATGATTTGGTAGAACAGGTGAAAAAATCTGAAATGGCTTGAACTGGTTCAAACTGATTTATGTTGTGGAAAACAGAAAGGCCATGAGGCAAGGGGCAGCACCGCAACACAGTGTGTTGGCCATTTTTTACTGTTGCCAGAGGCTGAGCATCACTCGTCATGCCAGCTCCTCTGGCACCTGGGACTGAGCTGCTAGAGGCTCTCTCATGGTGCACTGCAATGGGAATTCAGGTAGGTCCAGCACTAAGGCACATAGCAGCTAAAAGGAGAGGGAGGGCAAGTTTGTAGCTCCCTATCCTGTTAAATGTGTGCCTGTGGCACGTACTCATAAAGATGGGTATCCATGTATTCCCAAAATTAGGTAAGGAAGCTCAGACAGTTGATTCCCCCTAAGCATTTACAGCACCTGGTTAATAATCACAATACATAGTCCTTTGCCAAAACCAGACACTGGTCACCTCATTTCCCCAGACATACTTTAAGAGGTTAACTTAGCAAACTGCCCCCCTCCATCCTGAGCAGGTCCCTGTTTGGGTCTACAAAGCAACACAGCACAGCATTACAGTGCAGAAGTGAGGATTCCTGTTACTTGTGCTGAGTCAGCTGGGTAAACCAAAGAGAAGAAACCTTGTAATATGACATAGCTCCAACTGCGCTGAACAGGCACAAGCAACATCCATTTTTCTCCTTGCTTGTATTCTCTCATCCAGCAAATGAAAATCCTGATTTTTGGTTCAGTCCTAGGGCAATTTCAAATCTGACTTGAAAAGCTAATCACAGTGAGTTCTGGTCTGAGAAAAAAAACGGTCAATAGAATTTTCCATTCATGCTCAGGTTGATTCTGTCACAGCACAGACTTCTGATATAGAAACACCTAAAATGAATTTCTGAAAGTTACAAAGATGATCCTGTAGTATTCACCCCATTATCCTGAGGCTTCAGACCAGTGCCTTAAAATTCATCAATTTAATTAACATTGCTTGTCCACAGAAAAGGTAAAACTTTTCAGTCTGCCCTTTAGTATCATTCATATCTTATTGTTCATCTGAAAGTCCTCTTCTTTTAATCTAAGTCACAGATGCATTTTGACAACTAAATTAGGTGAACAGAAACTTTAATTACTTTATTTTTCTTGCTTTTATGCACTGCATGCGATAGCAATAGATTAGTCTAAATCTGTCAGTGTGAAACTAAAGCTTCCTACAAAATTTTTCCTAGGCAATTATAAATGCAGAGAAATAACTGTAGTTGCACCCATCCTGTAGTCATTTCTTCATGATACCCGAGAGCCATACATTTCTCCATGGATGCACACACAGACATGTACAGTTCCAGCTGAGGTTTTAAAGAACATCCTGAAATTTAGCCACATGCATAACTAGAAAGACAGACAGACAAGCATACATGTACTTATTTCACTTTTTGTCAGCATGCTCAGCACATGTCACTCAAGGATTTAAAAATTCATCTGGGCACCTTAATTCTTTTATACTACAGTATGTTAATTCATACCCAGTTGTATGCTTTAAGTACATTAGATTTATGCTACTGCCATCTAAAAGCCATTCTAATATATAGGATTATCATAAGACAACATTTTATGAATATTTGCAAAAATGAAAATTAATTCATTGGCTCAAGCAGATTCAGAGCCTCGGCTACTGATAGCTAATGAATTTTGCATTATGGTTTGCATTAGAAAATCCCTCCGATCCAAGAGGCTAGCAGCGTGAGGTCATATTATTAAAAGTATTGCTGGCTCAATCACTACATTGCAAAGCAGTTATTATAAGTGCTTCATTTAAACGTAGGTCATTTTTATATCACATCAAACATACTTCTGAAGAATTACAGCTCTCTCCATGCACTGAGTATAATTTAGGCTAAAAAGGAAAAATCTCTGCTTATAGTACCTGTACTCAGAGATATAGGCCTTTTTTGGACTAATGTCACTAGGCAATTTGTTTTCTGCCTCAGGACAATAAATAAACATAGACTAGTCTACATGGACTAAACAACAGCAGATATCTAGTCTAGAAGTGGCTAGAATATTATCAGATGTTTTCAATATAAGAGGTTTAAAATATTTTTATTCTTTAATAGGCCATACTCAACATCAACTAAGCACCGAGATACTGGTTCAGCACATAATTAGTTTTAAGCATCTCAAAAGTTTGATTAGATGTGCTTAAATATCTTGCTGAATAGGATGCCTTGATAAAATTACAAATTCTTGCAACACGACCAAAGAAATAATTCATCCCAATAGACCAACTGAGTATTACTATGCAGAGGATTCAGTGTGTATGGAGTACAGCACCAACCCAACAAGCGAGCTGAGAAATTAGTTCTGCACAGGAATGCAAAGGACGCAGAAAGAGATAATTGACTCCACATCGCTTGATAAGAATTCTTCAACAGTAAGACTGTTGCAAAAGACTAAGACACTTGCAGTAGTGTTACTCTGACAAGCTTTTAACTGCCTGAAGAACTTTCTGACTACATACATACATAAATGTACACCACAGGAAGAACCTCTATTGATGTGTCTTGGCAGTACACATGCCTGTTTTCCATGGCATCTGTAGCAAAACTGGTCTTTCAACCACTATGTGCTCATGTGAGCACAATCTCTCCTTGAGCATAATCTCTTTATCAGGACCGTTCTTCTATGAGAGGTTTTGACAACTTAATAGACAAATTACCCAAGGTAGCTCTTAACTTCCTCTCTTCTATTAGCTTGACTTTCTCTGCTGAAAATAGGAACTGAGAAAAAATGGGATTTTTTTTATTCTGGTATTCTATTAATTTTCTAAGATATCACCAGAAAGCTATTCAAAATTATCAATCTATTAATGTAGTTTCCAGATCCAGAAAATTACAGAAAAAATTAAGAAGGTTATTTATTGATAAGGTATTAAAAAAACATTCCAAATTGTCAATTAGGTAAAGAAATCAGTAACTGAAAATTAATTAGCTGGAGCTGAAGGATTTCCTGTATTAGTTGAAAGGAACCCTATGTCTGTCTGCACCAAAACCAGGCATTGCATAGGTCCTGACTAAAGAACTACTGCATTGGTAAAAATACCACAGCAGACATAAAATATGGCTGGTGGATCATAAAGCGAGTAAGTAGCTGTCCTAGTTATAGTGGCTGGGACCAGTTTATCACTGTGTGGGTGTAACTGGAACTGTGTATTCTATACCCTCT
>JAVJGI010000014.1:58329946-58368100 GCA_035590275.1 Ibycter americanus | reverse complement strand
GCAGCTTTCCAGCCACTCTGCCCCAAGCCTGTAGCGCTGCGTGGGGTTGTTGTGACCCAAGTGCAGGACCCAGCACTTCTCCTTGTTGAACCTCATACAGTTGGCCTCAGCCCATTGATCCAGCCTGTCCAGATCCCTCTGCAGAGCCTTCCTGTCCTCAAGCAGATCAACACTCCCTCCCAACTTGGTGTCATGTGCAAACTTAGTGAGGGTGCACTCGATCTCCTTATCCAGACTGTTTGTAAAGATATTGAACAGGACTGGCCCCAATACTGAGCCCTGGGGAACACCACCTGTGACTGGCCACAAACTGGACGTAACTCCATTCACCACCACGCTTTGGTGTCCAGCCAGCTTTTAACCCAGCGTGGAGTGTAGCCATCCAAGCCATGAGAAGCCAGCTTCTCCAGGAGAATGCTGTGGGAAATGGTGTCAAAGGCTTTACTAAAGTCCAGGTGGACAACACGTACAGCCTTTCCCTCATCCACTGAGCAGGTCACCTTGTCACAGAAGGAGATCAGGTTTGTCAGGCAGGACCTGCCTTTCATAACCCCATGCTGGCTGGGCCTGATCCCCTGGTTGTCCTGTATGTGCCACATGATGGCACTCAGGATCCTCTGCTCCATAACCTTCCCTGGCACCAAGGTCAGGCTGACAGGCCTGTAGTTTCCCAGACACTCTTTCTGACCCTTCTTGTAGATGGGTGTCATATTTGCTAACTTCTAGTCAACTGGGACCTCCCCGGTTAGCGAGCACTTTTGGCAGATGATGGAAAGTGGCTCGGTGAGCACCTCCTAATGTTCTTTGCCTCTTTGAAAGTGCTTTTCCTCTATGTTAGTACAAACAGTCTTGCAAAATACCTCCAGACCTTCCAGCAATAACATATAGCAGGTCAGGATGTTTCAGGCTGGATTACACATGGGAATGTGTGTAGGAGTAAGAAATATAGAACTCCTTTTTTTTTTTTTTCTTGTAATAACAGTAATATCATCTTTTTTTTCCTTTTTTTTTTTTTTTCAGATTGTAAATTGCAGAATGCTGAAAGTACAGATCTGGATACTCAATTTGTTTCCAATGGGGTTCAAGGTGGGACTGAGATGCAGCAACCAAATACTTCCTGGAAGAGCCATGCACTATAATTGTGGTATCTAATTGAGACTCATTTCTTAGTCAAGTTATAACATATTTTTCTGCATGCTTTAAGCTGTTTCAGTATGCATCTTCCCCTCCTCTACTTCACAGCCAGAATCTCTCCTTTTCACTATTTCTCTCAAAAATAGATCGGTGAGAAAATTCTTCTAAACATATTAACCCACTTTGTAGGAAGGGAACACCAGGACTTAAGTAAAGCTGAAATGCTAGATGTCTGCATGATCTTGAGCTGACCTGAACATAGAAGACTTTCCACATGCTATTAAGCTACAAAACCAAGGAGCAGTCATACTTCTAATACTGTGGCTTTCATTTGCAGTGAAAACCGTCAACATGAAAAATAGTCTTGGTGAAATCAGATTTCATCCCCAAGATCTTGTGTCACCCACAGTCCCAGCACATTTTGTTCTGGCACTCTAACTCAGACTTTCTGAAGCAGACAGAAAGGAAAAAGCATCGAAGAACAGAATTCACGCTATTTTCAGTAGCCGTTTCCAACCTAATTTCACCAGTGCAGGATAGCAACATCTCACACAATACTAGCTTCCCACCTCTGTTTCAAGGATTGACTTTTCTGATGGTCTGAGACTGCGATGAGTGTTAATTAATGCACAGTAACTTTACAGGTTCATATAAGAAAGAGAGGACAGGACATTCTGCAGAGCCTCTTCCTTTGCAGAAGCCAGGAAATTTTTGTCTCAAATGAAAACATGAGTGGTCACTGTGATCTTGCATCGGTAAGAAAAGCTGGAGGGGCTGCACACACTGATTTGACCCATCATCTGTATTTGGGGCTTTCTATGAGCAATTTGTTTGTAAGGTAAGTATTTATTGTACAGATCAGTCACGGATTCTTGTACAAGGAGATGAAGCTGTAAGTAATTTTCTGCCCTTACAAACTCTTACAGCCTCACATGTGGATCTAAGGCTTGCTGCGACCCTTCATTGTTTTTCTAAGCTTTTTAGTAACAATTTGAATCTTTAGAGAATGTTTAATTTTCCAAGTGTTGAACAAGTGAAATAATTTCACGGCAACATGCCATGGAAATTGGTTAAATACAACATTATGCACATGTTTTAAAGGGGGCAATTGCTCCAGTAAAGTCAGTTTCAGTTATTGTGTAGTTGCTTTTTATTTGGCTTTGTTAAACTTCCAGCTGTTTGTTTGTTTGTTGGTACTGGCTTTATCATCATTTTGTCTTTGCTTTTTCCTATTAAAAATTCATTTAAAGATTTATTACAGAATGATTATTTTTAGATAGCTTACCTTGAATACTTCATTAATTATTTATTTTTCAGAACCATCTGAATACTCCTGTTGCTATCCTGATATCCTTTGTAATTGGCTTTGTGGAAAAAATGCAACTTTGATGGCATATTCACTGCTAGCCCCTGCTCACACTCCCATTAACTCCAGCTGGACTAGGGTTTCATAAATAAATTAACAATATTTCCTATATGAGAGGTAGAAAACAAAAGATTTCACCGTTCTTAAAAGTTATAATTTGTTTTATGTGAAAATACTTGGATTCAACAAAAATAGTCCTATCAGATAAAAATTCATTATGTAAATGAATATTCACTGATGGAGCCCAATGAACACTGCCAGTAAGCTCTGAGAAGTACCTACTGGAAACAGCAAAATGGATGTGTGGGCAATAACAAGCTCATTTAGATGGACATTTGCCAGAATTTTGTTATACAGGTGCATCTTTCTGAATCTATAACCAGCCACTTCAGCAGACGTAACTGAATTTCATTACTGTATTTGTTCTATTACTAGTAAACATGCTGCTAAAGCAGGAGTTTGAGAAGAATGACTTCAAATTCTATTGCCCATCTAGGAGAGAGTTGAGGGCTTAGAGCCCATACTATTCAGCTAATTCATCAAACCATCTATTTGTTATGAGATTAAGTGTTCTACAGGTGTTAGCAAGATGGAAATGAGAAGTTGCTTAGGGCAAAATATATGTCCTAACCAACAGTGTCTGACATTCATTGATCTAGCAATTTTGTTTCTGTAGTTAATAAAACATAACTCTGCCAATTATCATAGCTAGTACCACAACAAAATGGAAAAAACAAACTCCCTCTCATACTTTCATGTTTAAATAGCTAACACTGGAATTTTCTAAAACTGAGTATGTCAGCATTCAAAGTGATGGGAGGGGAGAAGGGCAATATAGACTAAATGTATTTCCATAACTTTTGTAATTCTCTTCTGGTTGTCTTTATTCAGAGGGATACAAGTATGCAATTAGTTAATATTTTAAACAGTACATATGACAGAGCTTAGAAGGCACAAAGCTCAAAGTGCTCTGAGAATGAAGGTGATATCATTGCCCTGTTCTTCTGGCTGCAGAACCTCTGACTGAGCATCACAGAGCAAGTCACTGGCAAAGCCAAGACCTGAAAGCAGTTCTCAAGCGCCCTGCTCCAGTTGTCTGCCCCCTAAGAGTTATATTCTGACTTGGTCTCTGTCTCTCTCTAAAAACAGCCCTCATATACAGGAGTTACTTATGTCCTGTAAGATTTCAGAATCTCCTCTGCTGACTGGAATGAACAACGATAAGGAGACCAAACTGGAAACTAGTCCTTTGCATGTCCCATCAGTGGGCATGTCTGCTTGCATATAAATTCTAGCCTTTGAGTGCCAGAGCTCTCCAGATGTCACTATTTTAATATGATCCTGGTAAGATTAAAACAGGAAAAGGCTAACAAGTGAAACATTTCTAATGTTAGATATGCAAAAATACGCTAAACCAAATATTCTACTTAAAAAACAATACAACTCTGACATTCAAAAAAACCTTTCTTGTTTGTTTTACTTTTAATTTTTTCTCAGTTAAGGCTTCCTGTATACTTCTGCTTTGCTATTTTTCCTCCAGAAGTTAGAATAAACCTCCCAACTTTCTATGGAACTGCACTGTACCACTTCTTGCTGATAGTGAATTGAAACATATAGTATTCTTTCCTACAGTCTTCACGCTATAATAATCTAACATGGCATGCTCCCATCTCAGCAGTCTAATATCAGCGGATATTTCTCTAATAGTCTAAAAATTAGCATTTAAAATGTTAATTGCTTCCTGACTAATGATGAAAATGATGAGTTAAATGTGCAAGAATTATTTATAAAGTGCAATGGCACACTAATTTTCTCTCCATATTTTAAAAATATAGCAGCCAGTGAGGAATTTTAGAGCAATTAGTAAAGTAGACTATACAAGTCTGTGCATATCAAGCTTTTGTATTTTGTACTCCATGCTTTTTTGGTCCCTAAGAGTAAAGAGTGTCACATTTCTTCACCTAAGATCTATTCTTGCCTCACTATACCTGAAGTGTAAAAATTTCTTGGGCAGAACTATACGTATTGGTCAAATGCTGCTCCCATTGTAGTCAATGTGTGAGCTCTGTATTAAATGTAGCAGTGGAATCATGACAGCTTAAAATACAGTTATTCATGGCAGGACAAAAGTCTTCAAGTACATAGTTTCTCCTTAAAGCAGAGATTAAATGTGGCCACCTGACTACAAAAAACATTAGATAAATTCACTATTTTTTAAACTTCCAGTTCACTTCTGTAAGGACTCAGTAGGAAGAAAGGCAATAGTTACAGTGGCATCAAGTTTGACATACACACATTACTACAGACAGCTACACAATTTAGCAATACAGACATCTTTTTCCATTGGTTCTTCAAACATTTTGAATTTTCTTAGGTTCACACACTGTAAGAGGATGAATGAAGCCCCTAAATTGCAGAATGATACAGATTATGCAAGACAGTTTCCTATGAGTTAAAATATACACCTATCTATATAATTTTACTGCATGGTACAGAAAAAAAGTATGTATACATTTTCTGCACCACACAGAGAGAAACTGGGTTTATAAGAAGGAGTCACTTACACTGGATTCTCTGTATTCCCACAATATTTCTACTGCAAGCTCCACAGCTGTGCTTCTGGCTCCCTATTCATTGCCTTGAAGGCCATGAAAACTTGATCCTTTTCTTCAACTTTCAGTCTGAGACTCCATCCAAGCAATACCTGTAGAACTGACCTATCAGAATGAATTCTTAGCACTCATACTTTAATCTTCAGTATCTTTCAAAATCCAGAGACAAATTCTTTCCAATTAATCTATTTGGAAAGTCACAGAGGAAAAGCCATTGTCTTATTGTCAGGTTTCCCTGGCTTTATTTGGTAGCTTGTTGAATGAAACAGATGTGTCCAAAAACCTAACAATTCCTTTCAAACAATAACAAAGGCAACCTAAACATGATAGCCTTCTTTTACATGTCCGTCCTAGCCTATTTTTTTTTTTTTTTTTTGGGGGGGGGGGGCGGGCCCCCCCACCCCCAGTTGTGGACACCCCTACAGCTAGAGCACGAGAGGTCCCCACTGCAATTCTACTAGCATGTAAGAGAAAATCACAGCTAACCCGAAATGGGGGATAGAAAAAACACTATTTATTTTAAAAGAAGAAAATGAAATCAAATTAAATATCTGTAAAGAGCAATATTAAGGTTAGAGAATAAGATAATTACCAAAAGCACGTAAACAAGATAGTGATACACAATTAGGAGATAAAGGGAGAAGGCTACAGTGACATTCTATAGTCAGTTTTACAAGCCAGCTTCCTTTTTAGTGTCATACTCCTCTTTTGAGAAAAAACAAGATGATTGAAATAATTCACTCTTATGTACCTCTTCTGGTCTCAAATTATCACTTTGGCAAGAAACTGAAGCTTTGTACCATAACCTACTTTTAGCCTATGCAGATCCAGTGTAGACTGAATTAATTCATCATCAGTATTCATTCATACTGAAGTGCCTATGCCTAGAAGTGGAACAGGCATTTTAAAAAAGAAAATTGGGCTGAAAAACAAGAAAGATAATATAAATGTATTTGTCTACTGTTTTTAAAAGAAGGGAAAGTCAATTAAAGCTGCGTTTTCTTGTTTGGCCATCACATTTTGCAGCACTCATGCTAAGGTCAATGTTGTTTTCATAGCACCACAGGGAACATATTTTCACATGGGTGACATGTTCTTGAATGATTGTTCCACAGTATGAGGAATAAAAACATTCAAAAGTGTCTACACAGGGTTACTTTCATCTTTCCCAAATCTGAGTATGTCAGACCCTGACACAGCAGCATCGCTTTTCTTCCCGTTGACAGCTCGCTAATATGGCAGCATAGCACACACTTACATATGTAAAATATGGGAGTGCTGCCAAATATGATACCATTCACACAATTTATCTTTGAATTATTAATCTGGATTCACTTTAAAGGCTGACCAACTTCAAAACACTAAACTGAGTTTCATTTTAAAAGGCTGGAACAAATCTGTAGGTCTTCAAAAAAATTTCCAGCTTTTCTACTTTTTCACTATGTAGCATTTACATAAATCTTCAGTTATTGCAGTTTAGAAATTGTCTCCTATTCGTCAGTTTCAACCACAGGCAAACCATGATTTGGGAATCTCGGACAAAGCAGGCAAGCAGCCTGTGCACCACACAGCCGTGATACACAGAGGAACTCTGCATGCACTATACAGCAAAATTAGAGAGAAGTAGCAGGTGGAGTCATGAAGGCTGACATTCAGTGGATGTAACCGGATGAGTGGTCTGGCTGTAATAAAACAGACTAAAGAATTACATGCTGAAGAAACTGCCTAAAACCCTTATGATCCCATTAATACTTAGCCTTGCCACCTGGTTTTGGCATATGAAGCAGAATTTGCATCAAAAGAGATTAACATTGCCTCTGGGGCTAGTCAAACTTATTCTAGCAAACTAATGTGAAGCAAATAACCCTACCTAATATCATTTATATGAATGAGACAAAAGAGATCAAAATTTAAATATCCAGCAGGATTATGTTACTCATCTATTGTCTAGGGAAAGAAAAACTCACTACAGAAATCATAACAATAAAAAAGTATGAAAGTAAGCACAACCTAAAATGCCATAATCATGTCTCACTATAAACAGACCTAATTGGTAAAAGCAAATGTGGGTATAAGGCACCCACTCCCAGTGTTTTTCCAAAGCAGCCATGTAACAGAACAGTGTAGGTGCACAGAACAGAATTATTTAGAGCATTCTGTCAATAGGTAAGTGATCTATTGATAGGGCAGTTGGTTGGAAAATATTAGCAGTTTATAATGGTCTGTGATGTTGAAAATGCACAAACATATCCATTATTCCTTGTCAGTGTGCACAAAGTGGATGATGTTATTGACAGAGCGTGGTATACTTTACCGGCAGTGTATATTATCGTGATGTTTGTTCTTGATCAGCCTTATTCAAAGTACTATTATCAGGACTTCCCCACATCCAGTCATTTGTTTTTCCTGAAAAGTTATTTTACTTTTTCAGCATACAGGATGCCTTGAGAAATGCTGCCAGATATCCTGGGGCTTTCTCATGGGCCTTGGTAAATGCAATTGCAAAAATTTACATACAGTATGCTGACATATATTTTGTGCAAATACTGACAGAGCATAATGCTCTCCAGGACAGTAAGTATCATGATTATCAGTGTTTGGACAGCACACATCATTGTCCTGATTGGGATTTTTGGCTGGTTTATGTGTTACATGAAAACACAGAGAGGTTATTTTTATTTTTAATTTAAGTGAGGAATTCATACTACCTTCAAACTTTTCTTTCCCATCACCTGTGCTCTTTCAGTGATATTCCAAACAGAACTTCCAGTATATAAACATTCACTAATAAACTTAAAACCTTTTACTTATTGCCTTTATCATAAAAAGGATATCAGAAAAAAAATTGTATTAAGGAATTTAAGTCAATCTGCCAAGAAAAGCCAAATCATGAGGCAAATGAGGAGACAGCTGTGAAGCTGGCAACATATTTGTCTGCAGAATCTGCCAAATAGCCAGATGTTTCTGCTACACAAGCGCACACAGAGCTCAGCGCAGGAATCCTACTAGAGATAACTACAGTACAAAATTAATGACTAAAGCTTATTTTAGGGAAAAATGTTCATTACAGACCATCCTTTCACCAATTGTTGTCAAGGAAGTTTAGAATAATTACAGGAGAAAGAAATTTACCAAACAGCTAAATGATAAATATATCGCTAATTCACTGCAACCACTGCCACTCTGTACCAAGTAATTCAAACAGAAAATGTATTTCTGCAAGATTTTAATAAAGATTTCTAAGATGAGTCATAAAAATAACTAAATCAAGTTCACCACTGTTTCTGTAGAGTAACAGGATGTTTGAATGAACTCTAGATCAAAACATTTGCACATTTAAATTTGAAAAGTAGTTAAAAAGCTGATAACAGTGTAACTTTATAGCCTTTACAAAACCACAACATTTAGTGATATCAGTGGGAATTGTTTCTTTGACAAAATTGCAAAACACCCTCCTACAGCCATCCCAATAGAACAAAATTGTAAGTACTGCCCTTAACTTTCATTCTTTTTTCTCTGCACTGAAATAGCAGAGGCATTAAAAAATTAAAACTTTTAGTGGTCATTGATGTGATCCTTTCACTGTTCTCTGCAGCAGTACACGCTGAATATCTTTTGTTAACAAAATCTAACTAACAGTGCTGAGACAGCCTAGAGGTTAGCTTGAGTTCCTATGTCTCTAATTACCAAACATCAATTATGAGTTTTTTCTTTCTTTAATATTTGAACTCATTACTGTTTTCCATGGAAGAAGAGACAAAACTTAAACAGTAGCAAGTACAACAGGAGTTAAAGTAAACAAACATTCTTTTGGATCCCCAATGACCATACAAAACTTTAAAACCTAACCTTTGGAATAAACTCTGAATAAGATCTCTCCCAGCACTGAAAGGAATTATGGGTTTTCAAAGCTCATAGACCAGTGCTTTGCTCTTACAAGGAGTGCAGTACTTTTGCATAGGAGATGTACACATTAAACTTAAGTTTAAAAGATGTTTAAAACTCATTGAAGTTTATTCCATTTACAAGGATTCTACCAGTTACAGAAATCTTCCCCACCACGGAAGGCTGTGATTCAAATCAAAAGAAAGAAAAGGATTAATGAAAGGTATTTCTGGAGACCTAAACCAGAGAATTACTAAGGCTAATACCATTTCAAAACGTAAACTCTTTTAATGGACTGTATTCTGTTTTCAAAGGCACTTTTAGGCAGTTTACTTACTTCTTTCTAAAGAAGTTCATGAAAACTAGAAGAATAACTGGATTTGTCTTTAAAATTAATTGAGACCTTTGTTTAAAAGTAAAAGCCCTTCCTCCTCCACCAGTAAGATCCAGAAAAAAACCACCTGGGCCCCCAAGGTCTTGACCCTCACTGCCAAAGCCAGACGATATGCTCCAGGTCTCCCCTGTCTGTATCACATGGAAGAGCAGGGTTAATAGTCAGAGGGCTGGAATAGGCTCAGCAGTCTCTCCATGTCTCACATCCATGCCCCTGGCCAGAAACAAACCATCCTTGGCAGCAGGTTAGGAGACCAGACTGTGGCTCCCATTCCTCACCACAGCACTCCCTTGCTGCTCCCTCCTGGTGCTGCTGCATGGCTCAGGACCAGCCAGCTCTGGTTCTTCACTGAAGATAGCTCCCAGTCTCTCATCTGCTACCACAGCACTGACCAGGGCACTGATCCCCTTCTGTGGGTACCAGAAGTCACTAGCTTCTAGCTTTTGTCATCATTTCTCAACCCCAAAAATGCAGACACTGCCTGCTTCTCCCTCAGTACAGCTGGGCACTCAGGCTGCTGTAGCCACATGGTATTGGAGAAGATCTGGACAATTTTCTTTCAGTCATCACTGATGCTGTGCAGTGTGCTGACCTCCTGCAGCTCCTTCACTTGGTGCCATAGACCTCCACCTGCAGCCAAGGATACCATCTCCCCACCCTGTGCCTCAGCAAGAGGCTCCCGGCACCCCCTGCATTCCCAGACCTGGAGAGCTGCATCCTCCCTTGGGAGCATTCTCTGAGGCTCTCTCTTGAGGCTTCTGATATTCCAGAAATAGTTGCTCTAGTTGGTGGTGAGGACAATCATGCCCTGTGGTGCATCACCACCAGTACTCAGCACGTGGGCACTGTTCTCAGCAAAAGTTCTGCTTATCCTTTTTTCTGCTGCTTGGTTTTCATTGCAGTTTGTTGATGGCTTATTATCATGAAAAGGTATGCTTACCATTCTCTGCAAGCTTGCTGCAAAAGCAGTCCTATCACCATCATTCACCTGTGAGTTGATAACTGAATCAATATATTCATGATTTGCATTGAAAACACTGAGTATGTCCTGGATATTCATTAGTAGAATGCCTGTAAGCACCTTGAAGAAAGTCACAACTCTTCACTTGTTCTTTTAAATGGTCTCCCTGGCTCATTTCAGTCTCACTGCCATCATCCTGCCATGACGGCATCTACTACCACAGCTTGTCTTCCCAGCTGATGTGAAAAGTTTATTTGCATATCCCTATTCACATCAGCCTAATTCAAAACGACACAAAGATCTACTGAAAGGCTGGTGGTGCAAAGTGTATACCTGGTAAACATAAAAATGTACACAGCATCCAAAAACATGGATTTGTGAAAACCTTGTTTCCTGTTTAATTTGTGACTTCCCCAAGTTTGCATCTACAGATGTCATCAGCTTGTTCGACCAAGAGATTCTAAACCATGCATTTAGAGACAGCATGAAGACACACATTCTTTCCTTTAGTCACTTAAAAGCTTTTTCACGTTCCATCACCCACACAAAGATGCTCTCAGGTAACAGTGCTCCAACAACGCTTGTTGTGAGAAATGTTGGGCAAATCCAAGGAGTCTGCAGAACTGTGAATGGTGCAATCACTTCCAGAGGACCCAGGGGTCATTCCTAACCCCCATCCTCCAGGACACATCCTTTCTTCTGCCTACTTCAGGCAGAGGACTATTGTCAACCTCAGGCTTGAAAAAAAAAAGAAATTTTGACATCTCTGAACTCTTGACAGGCCTTTAAGCAAAATTCATTCCTCATCCAACTGCACTGGAAATACTACTCCTCACAGCAAGAAAAAAATCCAGGTAAACATCAGCTGGATTTCTCCAGTTATCTGCATGCACATGAGTATAATAACTGCCCTTTCAATCCCATGAATCGGACTTTGTTCAGGTCTAAAGTCCAACAGCCAGTAACCATCTGGCTAAATCGTTATCTGGGCAACTATTCACATGTATTGTTTAAACAGTTACTCTTTGCATCAGCAGCCCTCAGCTTTCCTTCTGTGGCTTCTCTCCTTGCATCAGCATCAAAGGTCTTCTGTTTGAACCCCCTCAAAAGGCAGTCTCAAGCTGTTTCCCAGCTGGAACAATATAGGGACAAGCCTACAAAAAGCCTCTCACAGCCACCACCTTGTTGCCTCTTGCTTTTTCATGCCTCAGAGAAGTTCAGAAGGGTCAGTTTCCTCTCAGTGCCTGGAAGCAAAAGCACTTGCCCTGTGCTGCCTGGCACTATACCTCACAACCCTCACTTGAAAAATGCTGACAAAAGGCCCGAGCATTGCCATGGAAACACTTTACCCAATATTCTTGTAAATCTATTTGCCCTGGGAGACATGGGTCTGCTAAGCACTAACAAACTCTCATCTCCTATATAACCAGCACATATTTTCCTCAAGCAAAATGCTTTGCCCACTGTTTTAAAGCCGATGCCACAAGTTGGTTTTTTTTTTCCTAAGAACTGCAAGTGCTGCTGGGACCCAGCAAGTAATTCCAATTAGCACAAGTAGGATTTAATTTCCTTCTCACCTCCTCAATCAGAAGCCCCAAATTCGCACTGAGGCAAGGCTGTAACACCACCTATTGGTGACAATGCCACCAGCTGTCACCTTTACAATACACTTGCTTTTCTTATTGCAGAGGACAAACCCCTAGAATCATTTAAAGCCCGAGCTGAAACACAGGAGAAAGCAAGATGATGATGATGATGATACAGTGAACCTTCCCGGCAGTCTCCAAATTCCCTCCCTGCGGCTGGCCCGCCAGCTGTCCTTCCCCTGGTCGGGAAGGGAAGCGATGGCTTTCTATCACAGTGGCAAGTATCTCCCCATGCAGTGTTTTCTACTGCCTCTTTTTCCACCACTCCCATTAACTGCATTTATGACTGAATGATTTCTTTCAATAGTACATCACTTGCATTCTCCCTCCTGGCTTGTGCTCCGAAACAAGCTTCCTACAAACAGTTATCACTGTGTTTTACTCTGTATTCTTACATATTCTTTTGCACTGAAGTGAATTGAATAGCATTTGCCATCTATTAACCCGTCCATTTAATTTATCTAAGTCCTTCTATAATCTGTCAGATTGCTTGGGTTTTCACTCTTTGCTACTAATTGAACGGTACCTCAAAAATTTGGAAGTTTATCCATTAGCCTTGTCAAATTAATTAAAGTGCACACCTAAACCATGAAGGAATAAGTAATAATCTTGTTCATAAATAATGAATTCTATTACCTTGGTATTATTTTTCTCATTTCAGATGTTCAATTTAAGGCTGATTTTTGTTCATTTTTATTCAGTGTTATATTCACTTCCAATTTTCATATTCAGTAGTTCATTGTATTCATAATTGCTTTCCAGTGTAAAACCTTCCTAGATACACACAGACTGTCTATTGTGAATGGTCAGTGCCAATTTCAATCAGTATTTTCCTCTCTGCTCATACAGCCAGTAACTTTCTCAAAAAATCCATGGACAGCACATCAGTAAGACACAATCACCTCTCCTTGTTACAACAATAACTGTTGTTAAATACTATTTCCTCAGGGATCTTTTTATGAGTTAACCAAAGTGACATCCACACATTGGCCACTTTCCATGACAGCCTTGAGAGATACAGTCTTTATTCAATGTATGTCTCTGAAAACAGAAGTCTGGGTGGTAAAAACTGAACATTTCCTCCTCAGTACCCAAAGTCAATGTTACAAATTTAGTGATGAAAAGAAAATTCTGGTGCTTTTTCCAATTCTTTTAATATTCTTGACTTTTTCTGGCCCTTTGGACCTATTTCACCTAATCATCAAATGCCATATCCATTAGCAGAAGATGGATCACGTAAGCATCACTGGTGTCAGTTAGACATATCACTGTTCTGGTGTTATATGCCCTAATTATCATCCTAATACTGACTCACAAAACTTAGACATCCCATGACAGCAAATAAAGCATAAAGAACCCTGGCTGTCTCTAGGCAGATCATGCTGCAAAGCTGCTTTCCCCTTGTTAAAGGAGTACATTTATTTGACTCAGATTTATAGTGGAGACTGTTAAGCCTGAACTGCAGAGGCCAGATATCGCTGCAGAGGCCAGATGTAGTTGCCCATGCACTGAACCCAAGGACTTATTCTTGACTGAAGAGTCAGTTCACCTCAGCCAGAATAACCTATCAAGCTAGCGTGTGTAAGGCACACCCATGCTGATAGCTGGAACTCATGGTTCTGGATTGGTAAAATTCTGCCACTGTGCCCCAAAACATACCTTTGCTAAAGATGCTGGAAAACAAAAAAATACATGATTTCTACAGGTGGCTTATTTCAGTGCTATGCCTTGTGATGCAGTCGTTTGAGCCTGACTGCAGATAGAAGGATGCCTCATTGACCACAGAGGTCAGGAAGCAGGAACTCTTACACCAGGTATTTCAGCCACAAGACTGAAAAGGCAAGGATAGCAACTGCAAATAATAAATCTAGCGAAGGGCAGACAAAGCAGCGCAGGCAAGATCTGGACTTGTGAACTC
Organism: Ibycter americanus; assembly: GCA_035590275.1. Taxonomy (NCBI): domain Eukaryota; kingdom Metazoa; phylum Chordata; class Aves; order Falconiformes; family Falconidae; genus Ibycter; species Ibycter americanus. The sequence continues at coordinate 58,354,184 of JAVJGI010000014.1, read as the reverse complement.
TTGTCCCAGATGCTGCCTTAAATGCCAGCTCAGTCCTGGGGTCTATGACTGGAGCCAATAAAAACCAGAAAAGTGGTGCTCCTCTGAAGAGGAAAACCCTCTCAGTTCCTCACAGGGCAGGTAATTTTTGAGCTGTGCGGCACCATCTGAATTAAAAAACATGCACTAATTTTCCAGTATTCAACTGTGGTCATCTCTTATCTATATGGGAAAGTTTTTTCTAAAAAGGTGTGAATAGACTTTAACATAAACAAGTCATATCTTGATCATCTAAACAAATTTGAGTTTCTCCAGCAAATCAGTCTTTGTCCTCAACAATGTGCCTCATTCTTGGCCCTTCTACTCTCCTTCACTACACATTCTTTTTGAATTATGAATTCCTATAGTTCTATTTATTGCTTCCCTGTTTATGCATGAATACTAATGTTAACAAATATCTTTATTGACCATTCTGCCTATCTTGTAAATTGGAACCAATGTCCAATGCCTTTTTAAATCATCAGGTCACTATGATAAAATAAATTGAATAGTGACTGTTATTAGATATTCACTCAGTGATTGCAACCCATAAGAATTTTTTTAAACCCATCAAAAAAATTAAATACATCAATAAAATGTAAATCCATCAAAAACTTAAGTGCCTGGCTCTGAGACTGCTTAATGTGGACATTAATGATGGTACAATTTTCTTTTAAATTGGAAGACTTTCAATAACAAAACAAATATTACACAAAAATGTAGTGTCCCGGCTAAGTAAACACTTTTAACAACAAAACTTGTAATCCCTTCAAAGAATGAATTCAAGTTAATTTGAAGAAAAGTAATTTTAAAGGAGTAATTTCCATAAAACCAGGTTGACTTATAAATTATATTCTTGTTCTTTAATTCTTTATCAACCCAATCCTATATCAGATCTTCTATGATTTCACCCAAAATCTGAATACCTTATAGGTCACCTGCATCACTCAATTTGGATTTTTTTTAATAGCACTATTATACAGTACTCTTTAGTTCTTATAAAATAATGTATAAGGTGAGCACTACCTCATAATTCTGGTGTGCAAGTTTTTCATGCTCAAATTTTAAATGTTTTAATTATAATTTTAAAATGTTTTTCCTAGTAAAGAATGTTTAATTTTACCCTTGATAATAAAGGGTTGAGATGGTATTTTGTAATCCTCACATGATATCAGTATGTCATTCTTTCCAAATACAGAAAATTAATACCCATTGAACAAATTTGCCTTTTTTGCCAAAGGACTCAGCAGCACTGACAACTGCCAGCATGTTGTTAATAAGGGAATTTTTTAACTACCACAGTCCAAGAACTGGTCACAATACTTGAAAGATGTGCTATTTCCAAAAGGTTTCCCAAGGTGGTAGTCACGGTGGTAGTGTTCTGTTTCATTATGCATTAGAATGTATTGGTGGGGCAGACACAGTGTATGTGATGGATATAAAATAGTATAGGAGTACGTGTTACTTGTCTTTCCTTTGGACACTTCCTGATATCGAAGAAATTTATTTAAAATTAAAAAAACTTACAAATTAAACAGCCTAAATTATTAGTCTTGTATACTATTTACCTGCTTTATTTTATACTTCAAGTATTTTGATTTAGTGTTAATAAACAATTTAACACATCAAATCTGTGTAAGCCTGCAGGTAATAAATTTTTCAGTATTTATGTTTCATCTTTGCCTCTCCTGACTAAATTCTGTAAGAAGTAATATCATCTAATTAAAAGGAAAGAAGTAGAGGAGGGAAAAAAGAAATTGATAGCAGTGAAGAGTCTTGAGATTTTTCATTCCTAAGGTACTATTTGACCCTTGAACTCATTTTTCTTGTACTTGCCAACCATTTTGTATTTGATTTTTTAATATTAGTTACATTGTACACTACATCCGTTTTAATTGACCAGTTTTCATTTTTCCATTTATTTCTATTGGTATGTAATAATGACTGGAAAATAATTAGTAGAGAATATTATTTTAGAGCAACTTTTCTAAACAGGACTACCTTTCCCTTCAGATTCCAGAAACAGCAAGGAGATAAATGGAAGAAAGCTTTAACCAATATAAGTAAGCTCAGCTTAATCAGAATTAAAAGCCATTAATCTTAAATCCATAAGCTAAAAAGAATTAGAAATGTAACGTTAAAAAAAAACCAACCAACTTGTGCAAAGTTAAAGTCTAAGCTGGATACATTTTTAGTGGCCTTTATTTGAGTAATCCAGTGAAAAGAGGCATAATATACAGTTCTTTGCACTATCTTAGTCATAATAACACAAAGGATGTTCACAGTAAAAAGGGCAGCTTTAAAACAAGTAAGGCAGCAGGTCCCAAGAAGGATGGAAAATATCTTTTCCTAAGAAAGCAAGGTGAGTTATAAATGGCAAAAGTCAGAATTTAAATTTAGGCATGCTTCATGAGCATAGACTGACAGCAGTGGGGACAATAAAATACTCCTTGAGTGTCAGTGCTTATTAAAACAAAGCAACATCCAAGGAAAATATGTTACTTAAAAGGAAAGTAAAATCCAAATCTCCCCTAACAGTTTTAAATGTTGTTGTAGTCCTTCAAAAAAGTTGTTAATGTTTACTTATACTCTTCAGTCTGACACATTTTCCAAAAGTGCTATAAGCAACTCACATCTGCATATAATTTCATTACCCTTCATTCAAGAGCCTGTAGTGATAATTTTATAAAGCATATTGTTGACTTTCTCAAAGTACTATTTCTTCTAAAGTTAATATCAGTATTTTTTGTTTGTTTTTTGGATGGTTGTTTGTTGGTTTGTTTTGGGTTTTGGGGTTTTTTTTTGTTATTAAAAGCAATGTGGATTTCTGAGTATTGGAGTACTACAGAATTTTTATTTTCCTCATCAAAGTTGGGGAAAATGTACCATTGTGTTACTCAACTGATTCATATGTGCAGCCAACATTTTAAAAAATCTTTTTGTGAAAGAACATCAGGGTAAGGATAAGAGATGGTCTTGAAAGTAATGACTTGGCTTGGCAAGGGGTTTGCTATACTTTTTTACTATAACCTTTCAGTACTCTATTTTTAAATCAAAAGCTTGTACACAGAAATCCCCAGGAGCATCCTACTAGTTCCAGTAGTGAATTATAGCATACATCCAATAATGCTGAAGCTAGGTTAGCACTATATCCCAGAAATATTGGGAAAGAATAAAAAGGTAGAAGCAAGTAGAAAAAAAAAATCAGGAAAGCCATTAAGCTATTAACTTCCCAATGGAAATACATGGCTCAGAACTTAAAAATAAAGGCAAAATCTTACTGATATCTTGTTTCTCTTTGAATTTGGTCATTCCTGCACATACAGAAAGTGTAACCCAAGTCCTTGCTTCTTAGCAGGACAAAAAGCATGGGGTATCCTGAGACTTACCAGCTTTCAAAATGTTTACCTGGCTAGTGTATTAGGCCAAAAATCTGGATGTGGCACATTCTTGTCTTCTTGTGCAAAGCCTAGACACTGTCTCTCCAGCTCTTGGTACAGGTACAGAAGCACATCTGTATTTCTTCCGGCCACAGAGAATCCCTGGTTCATCTTGGTTAGGCTCAGAGAGAAGAGCTGTCATCCTAAACCCTCCAGTAAGCGCTACACATTTTCTGACATCCAGCAAACCTGCGAGTCTCCTCGTTTATCACCCGCCGTTTGGGGACAGGGAGTAAAACTGTGTGGTCACACAAACAAGTTAGACGTACACCCGGGAAGCCACAGGCGTACGTGAGCAATATGCTTCCCCAGAGAGCAGGTAGAGCTGCTTCATGCCCCAAGGTGGGCTACATTTCCGTGCTCACCACCTTCGCCTCAGAGCGCGCGATGCAGCCAGGCAATCAGCCGTCCTTTTGGGCCACCTCCAGTAACTTCCTGGCAGGGGAAATTTACTCATGGTCTTAACATCTGGCCCACTTGGGGAAGCCAGCTAGGTCTCCATTCCTCGTACTTAAGGCACAAGGACAAGGTGTAAAATAATCAAATCTATAGAAGCACAGCATTTAAGAAGTTTAAATGAGGGGGTGGTCTGGTGGTGGTGGTGTAAAGTTAAAAATCAAACTGGAACTCATGATAAAGAGACAATGCCAGAAGAGGTGAGAGTATCCCACTGAAGGGGACTGCCATGACTTAGTTTCTTAGTACTGGGGAGAGGCAAGTTTGTGCCTTCTGCTGTTGCTGCCTCCATCTCTTGGCATTCAGTTTCTACAAGAAACCAGTTTTCAGTTGCTGCCAAACTGGAACCTCACGCAGCAATAAGTTCACAGCGCTATCAAGAACTTTGTACTATGATTCTATGATTCTAAAGCAAATCTTGAGCACCTCTTCATATTTACTGAGTGATAAAATATCATGCCAGAATTAAAGGGTGTTTCTGAAAATAGTTTGAATGTGAATCAGAGGATATTTCAGCAGATCCAAAGGAGTAATTACAGGGTAGGAAGAACAAATAGAGTGTAATATATAAGTGAGACAGGCAATCATAGACAAACTCTTTACTTCCCTGCTGATGGATGAATAGAGCAAAGGGTCACCTAGGTGGGGTTTTCTATTTAACTTTTTGCTGGTAGATTTATTCTTGATGTCAGGCTTAAGACTAGACCGACTATTTGGTAACAATACGCTGGATATTTTTAACACCAAATAGCTCTGTGGAGTCTTCAACCACCATCTAAAATAGGTCTTTATGGAAGGATGGTAAACATTATGTCCCTGTTATAGAAGGGAGGATTAAACACAGGTAGTTCAAGTTCACCTGTCCCATAGTCAGATTGAGCTAGGACAGCAAGACCTTCCAATTCTTAATCAAGTGTTTAAGCAGTGTCAAAGTAGTTGGCCTATGAAGGCTGTAATCAAGGGCTAGAAAAAAACCTGCGGCTGAAGCTCCCCAGAAATTGTGAGTCTTGGAGTCATTAAGCCTTCAGTGACCAGTGGCAACATAACTTGATATAGCCATGATGAACCATGTCGCTGCTTTCAATTATTAATGGCCTCTTACTGGGCATGAAGTCTGAGACACAGACAGTAGTTTTATGACTGCATCCTATATTAACAGAGAGATGCTTGGGCCCAAGCAATAAAATCAAAATTTCTTTCTTATTTTATCTGAATGATGAAAATATCACATTCATTCCTTCAGGGTATCTTCAATTTATGAACTTGTAAGGTCTGGCAACTTGAAAAATGCTTAATTTCAGGACTAAGCAAGTCTATCCCTTTGCTTTCTGACACATATCATGTACCACCTTCTCCTTGTTTTCCAGCAGGAAATGCCCAGCAGTTCACCACACCCTCCACGGAGAAACCCAGGAGTAATCAGCTCAACCAGTCAGCACATATTCAATAGAAAACCCAAGTCTACTAGCGGCTTGAGTGGTCAGAGAAGCATGAGAAACAGAAAGTAACCTGGGGCAGACGGACTGATTGAGTGTTAACGAGGCAGGCAGAACTAGCCTAACTAACAGCCCTTCCTTAAAAGACTATCCATGACAAAATTTTTCTTTTCTGCCTTTGTGTTTATCTCAAGGCTGCCTTTTTTTCTGATTGAAGCTGCAGAGCTTTAAAAAACAACTCTCAGGATAAGAATTATTTTTTTTAATAAAGATAATGGCACAATAAATCAGTTTGGTTTCATGACCCATCTCTCCTCATGTAAAAAATTATTTTAAACTGTTTCTAATTCTTGAAACATGAATCAGAAGAATTAAGCACTATTTCAGCAGAAGTTCATCTGTACTACTTTTGATTGTTTTTATCTTGGTGACATAGACATGTTTTGACTTCATGTCTGTGATGACCTGAGTAACTCCAAAGCCATTCTTTCTTCAGCAGGAGGCTGGACCAGCCAACTTCCACAAGTCCCTTCCAACCTAAATCACTCTCTGACGCTATTATAATACACTGGCTATGAACCAGCCCTTCTTTCTGTTTTCACTATTCAACCAATGTTGCTAAAAATCATGGCAAGAAGTAAGACCTCCAAGGCTGGAGAAGCCTTACTTTGTGATGGCAAAATATATTATTGTATGTTTATAGTAACATGTATATAGACAAAGGGATATGCTTCAGAGGGGTTCTTAACTCCCGTATTCATTTTTCTCCTGTCAAAATTTCTGCTTGACCATGAGAACCAACACTTTTTCCAAAAAGAAAAAAAATTCTCACATGTGATGGATTCCTGGCAGGGAGTAGAGCTGGATGTGTACAGCTGAATTTCAGAAAGGAGCACTGAAATTCCTCTTTTGACCATGAAGGTAAGTCTGCCTGTGGTGTTGAGTTGGCGACATAATAAGAATTGTGACACAAAGACAACTACTGTCAATAGCAGTGTTAAAAGCCTGAAAATGCTGCCTCAGCACAGCTGATATTAACATTCCTGAAGTTTAATTTTCCTAACCCTGCCATTCTGCTCCTTGAAAAATAAATGTCTATGTACCCTCTGCTCCTTGTACCTAAATTCCTTTTGCATGTTCTAATTTCACTACAACCACTACAAACACTGCAGGCAAAGTAATGGAAGTTTTGCAGACAAGCAAAGTAATGAAGCAAAAAGACTGTTGTTTTTAATAGTTATTAACAGCTGTATCTATGCCTATTTACTTCTTCTTCATTTCATCCTCTATTATAAAATCCTCTCTTTTATTCTCTGATGAAATCCTCCTGCTCATCCTCTAGGATAACAGTTGCCTTTAGGCATCCTCTATACCATTTGTTCCTATACCAATGTTTCTGACAATTCCATGCTCATTTACCAACTGCGCAATTGTTTATGAGATTCTAAGGACCACTTCTTATTACTCAGGAACCAAAAAATATGCCTTGAAAGTTCATGACAATACAAGCTTAAAACATTTACAGAGAGAAATCCACAAGTCTATTCAGCAGACTGCACAGCCCCATATCACTTTTCATTCCCCAGAATTTGTAAATCAGAGAGTGTTCTTAGGCTCTTTGCAAAACAGCAAAAGTGATCAAATTTCTCAGCCATATTAAAACACAAGTGAAAATACATTTAAGAGAAAACACAGAAATTCAGAGTTGGACTGATATTAATGGTATGTACTACATTATCTTCAGAGAGCCTTCTGTAGTGCATCATACCGTTAGGTGTTTGGAAAGTAGCAGAAAAGATTAACTGAAATCTAAATATATGACTAGGACAATATGTTGCAAAGGAACAAAAAAAAGAGGTTTCAAGACGCATTCATAGATCAAGTAACTCCTGACAGAACTAATCTCATTATATTACCTCTGGAACTGTTTGAAAGCCAGGTATATCAAAGCGCACCCATGGCCGCTGTACATGCTGTACCAACAGAAAAACTGCCTGCAAGAACAGCAGACAGGTGGTCCTTAAAAGCATTATGGATGCTTACGTTCCAGTTACAATACAAGGAATCTTTGGGTTTAAGGTTTACATCTCAAAATTACAAAAAAAATCAGTATGACTTTGCATTGATTTGTCTCTATAGAAACCAGAAACATGACAGTGTTTAGATGGTGATGCTCTGCTCACCAAGTCACTCCACTGCATTTGGAATGCATCTGTTTTAGTATTCTAACTTAGAAGTTTTAAAAGCTATGATGCAAGTACTATTTTTAACTGCTTATTTTACATGTTCCAGTATTTTGGGTGAGGAAGGAAATAATATTTTTATTTAAATTGCATTTCTAGCACATTTATTATCACAGACTATGAAAGTGCTTTTATCGTTAAAATGCTACCTTGGAAGAAGCCATTACTGGGGGGGAAAGCAATGAAGACATTGAACTATGTTCACTTCCCTGATCATTTTATTTTAATGACAAAACAGATCTTGTAATGCCAATACAACATGTTTCAGCACAGCCAAACAAACAATCTTTTTTGGCTCTCTCCCACATTTTTTCCAGAAATATATCTTATCCATCCGAGTGTCTAAAATAGGATTTTCCCACATAGCTGGTTGCTTGGAAAGGTGTTAGTATTTCCCTATCAATTTTTGACATCTGTCAGTTCAGTCTACCCTTTCTATACTACATGCACGATGTCTTCAGGCATTTGTCTCCTTCATTTGCAGGCTGAATGAAACTACTGGGTTAGGAATTTTGTGAATGTCACCATCACAAAATTAATTCACTGTTTAAAAGCTGTGGGTGCTATAACAGACCTACATTTTCCTGTTTTGAGGAACACTTTGTACTGCATGTAGTCTCATATATTCCAGCTGCTGCTTGTATACGGGGTTTTTACATTTGTTTCCAACCCTCAGTCCTTTTCTTCTCACTTTCACCACATTAAATTTCCTATGTGCATTTTGATTCTTTTTCAGCCAAGCAATAAGCCATGGCACAGTGGAACTCTTGGCTTCTGATGCCTGCCAGAAGGTGTTAGGAGGTATGCAGCCAAGATAATGCTCAGTCTGATCCATTTTTGAAAAAGGATTTAAAAATTCAAACTGACAGTTCAGAATACAAACAAAAGCTTGAGGTTTTGACATTGCTATGACCAAAAAAAAGTGTGCTTAAGGAAAGCAAGTACTTATCATAAAGGTGTCAAGTAGGTGACGAAATGAAATGTTAGCTTTTAGGTAGCAAAGAGACTCTGCATATAGTGACATTAAAGTAGGTTCAGAATTACCAAAACTATCCATCAGCAATATGACTCACTGAAAGACATTTAAAACCACTTATGTGACTCACATGGGGAGGAAAAACAGAGCAAAAGCGGAAGAACAGTGTACAGTGGCAATGTCCATTATCCCAAGACACTATGGGACTCTTCAACATTGGCCTCCATCACTACACTTGTGAGGTGACATTTCTGTCACATCATACGAATGGAGTAACATCACCCTCTAAAAGTACTGTATTTCCTTCTGAGGCTAGCCTAACAAAAAATTTTAAGCACTACAAAGTTAATTGGTTTTATAGAATACACAGTCCAGGAATGCAGACATTCCCCTTACAGCAGCTTTTGAAATCATTGCTTCTGAGCAGCAACAAACAATTGAATGGCACAGTATCAGCGAGACCAAAACATAGCTTCCATGAAAGGCTTGTCTGAAGGGACGTGAGAGACACCAGGCTAAAGGAAAAGTAAGCAGCAATGTTTTCATATTTCTTGGATGCAGGAGAAAAGCAGAAGACTGGGGAAGCTTTCTGTGGGGGTGGAATTCCCTGTCTCCTTCCTACAAATGTGCATGAGAAGTGTGATGAATACCACATGCCCAGGCAATGGAGGAAGACCAACAGAGGGAAAGAAGGCAGAAGAAATACTCCTACAGACCTGTGCTGTATGCTATGTCTATAGCATTACCCAGTGTAGAGCTTGGTGTTTTTAAGGTGAAGAACGGAATAGTAAGGGCAATTCCCCAATTCCCATTGAGATGAAAGAAATCAGGTTGATAGAAATGTTGCACCCTCACAATGGCAACATCTTTTGACTTTCATCAATCTAGGTAATGTTTTCAGCTATCAATACAGGGTTCAGTTCACTGCCACCCAAGAATAATTAACTTTCTAGAGGGTATAATATTGCATTGAGACAACATAGGGAAGGCATATCCTCATGGCATCACTTAAAAAACTTTTTTTTGTAAAAATTTTTACAAGTTTATTAGCAATGTAATACTGCCTGCTACCCTTTTTTCATTATCTGACAAAACATTTTTACATATTTACTTCCACTGAAACATGCAGAACAGATGTGGTTCCTGTTTAAGTAGGAACTATGTTATTTGCTGTTTAATGGAGCCAACAAGTATAAGGAGCTTCTATAATATCATTTTCGTCATGGTCTGTATTATCCTACATCAAACTGCAGGGCAACCATTCACTTTCCCTTGCTGTTTTGTACATTTTGCCAGTTATCTATAAGGTCAGTGGTTGACTAAGAATCCATTTGTTTAAACAACGCAAATAATAAAAAAATAGAAATGTTTGTTTAATGCTTCCACTGCTAACTTTCCATCAAATTGCAAGTGTTGTATAAAAAATGTTTTCCGTGACATTGAGCTTGTTACAGAAGTCAGTCCACCACTTATCTCTAGAAAGTATTAATTTATGCCTCTCTGTTGAAAAGATGCTTAAACTTTAAACAAGCAAGCTTGTTCCCAGGATTGTTCCTGCTTAGAGGCTTGGTAGCAGTTATTTAGAAATGTAGTCATTTAGAAACTTGAAACAAGACACTCATATTTTATAAAGTAGTATAAATACTGCAAAAGATGAAAGTTGTTAAGATGAAGATTTTAGTCTTAACAGATTAAAATCCGTGTTATGCATCCCTTTCAATAAATTATTGTATTTAGAAACATAATAGCATGTAAAAAAACTATGATCATACTACCACAGATCCTCCTCACTAAGGCAGAACACCAAGCCAAGAATTAGTTTCACAGCAGCATCAAAGAAAATCAGCCTCGAAGAGACCTCTGGAAGAGATCATCTGGTCCACTTCTGTGCCTGGAGGCACAAACAAGTGTGTGTTGATCCTTCCTGACAGATACTTTTCCAACCTGTTCTTGAACACCCCAATGACAGAGATTCCACAATCTCCCTAAGACAAGCTTTTATACTATGGTCAAAAACATTCACACTCTTGGGAATAAGAAAAGCAATGCACAGATAATTCGGAGTAACTAAAATAAACTGTAAAATTTCAGTGTGCTGTGCCACCTACTCCAGGAAGGAGAAAAGGTTGAAGCAAGGAGAAATTATGATACAGCAGTGTACATCTGATTTATGCCTATTTTAAAGATTCCGTGGTTTAGATTCATGTCCTACCAGGAGCCTCGACAACTGAACAACACCCACATGAACAGAGTATGAGCTGAGAAACAGTATTTAATTTCATATAACTGTGGTTTACTTCTACAAGGTCACTGAATACCCAAGGCAGTTCAGCTCCTCTTGAAAGCATGCCTCCTCTAAGAAAATATAGTCCTGGAACACAAGTGCGAGAGCAGAGGTCATTGGTTTGAGAAAGAGCCACCAGGAAGAGTAAAGAGAGCCAAGGTGGGTCTAACTTCCACTCGGGTCCTCATGGAAACTGGTCTCTGATGAGTCAGAAGAATGGATTAGGAAACCTGTGAAAAGTAGTGCCAAGGAACTGGGCCATATAGGGACCACCCAAAAAGCAGAAAAGACTCTGAGAACAGGGACTGGAATTAGGAAAAACAATTTGGCAATTGGAGACAACAAAAACGTGCAGAGTCGGGCTGGCAGCCACTGCTCACACAGAAAAAATGGAGGAAAAGCCCAGACAACACCTGAAAGCCTGAAATATAGAGGACTAGAAGCCCATATGAAAGGCCAGAGGAACTATGAGCTTGTTTTGGAAGAGCTTGATAAATGATGTCCCAGGCAGAGTAAGATTATTTTTAAAACCTTTCACTATGAATTCCTTTAATAGGCACACATGAAATAAAATGAAGTCTGTGGTCACTGTATTATTTAAATATAGCCTCCAGAATATCTTGCAAGAACTTCATTCGAAACATTCTCATGTGATATGTCTTTAAAACCACCTACAGAGAAATCATGCTATGTTTTCTGGAAAATATCTGTAAAGAAAACCTCTTATAACCTTCATGTAAGGGTAGAAGACCTATATTTAAGCAATTAACAGTTGCATTTAAAATGGAATTTTCTTATTTACAAGAGAAAATCCCACAGAACTCATATACAAAAACATTAAGATGGTGAGGAGAGAAGTAACTGACACTTACCCTGCTCATCCAATCACAAAATCTTAATCTTATCATGACTTTCTAAATCAGCAGACCATTTAATAAAACCTGGGATAGTTCTGTCAGTGGAACCAATTCCTTAATTAATACAGCAGAGTCTAACTCTTTGAAAGATTAGTTTTCATTTATCAGAATGTTTTCACACACTTCTCATTTCTGCTAAGTCCAACTCTGCCAGTTCGAAGAACAATTATTTTGGTAAATGTCCTGTCAAACTACTGCTGAGTAACAGGTAACTCTTAAAAGTAGTACAATATACAGAAGAAAAACTAAACAGAAAATCATATAAAATGTTGTCAAGCTTAAAAGCGTTCTAAACTTTGAAGATTTCATTATTGTTATTATTGTTTTACCATTATCATTTGCAGGTAAATTGAAGGGTCTGTGTGATGCTGTTGTACCTTAATCTGCTATTAACTGGAGATTCTGGTCAAACATGGGAAGGAGATGTTGTGAGACCAATTCTCTGTTGGCGTAACTGTATTGATTTCATTAGACATATGTTAGCAGAAAACACAGGCTTCTATTTAGGTTTAAAAAAAAGCCAGACCATTTGCTTTTATTAAAACATTTTTTTAACCTGAAGAATAGATATAAGTGACAGGATCCATTCCTAAATCTAACAAAGTACATGAGTGAGGTTTGGCAATTTTGCCATCTCCAATGAACTTTTTTGTGTAGTTGTGCGTCACATACACAAAGCTAGTAGGAAGTTAAGCATTATAAATCTTGAAAAGAACTTGCACAATTATGTTTTACTGTGAGACACAAATTTATGCCAGTTAAGCCTCTCTGTTTAGAACAGGCCTCATACAAAGGAAAGCAGTTTACAATCAATGCCAATCATATGCTCTAATATTTCTCCTCTGTGCTTCAACTCATTAAGAAATCTTGGGAGAAAAAAAGGTGGTAGGAAATGTAAGAGTCCCTCTCACTGTAAGATGATGTCCTAAAGCCCTGGGAATGAGAAAGGGATATGGTCAGGAAACAGAAGAAAAGTTCACTGTGTCTGGGGTTGGTGGAGGAACAAGTTATGCAGAGTGACTTGTTCTGGGAAGTTCTCAGAAGGATTTTCAGTAATGGAAGCAGGAAAAACATTGCCTCAAGAGCTTTCCAGGGCATGCCAGCCTTAGGTTGAGCTGCAGTGGATGAATCAGCCAGGCTTAAGAAGCTAAAGGAGAGCTGGGCCAGCAAAAATTGGTCTCTTCTTTTTTTTTTCCCCATAAAGGATAATTGTAAAAATAAAACTTGGACATTCTGCCTTAAAGAAAAGGATTTCCACAAATGCAGGCTGTAGGCAAACCCACATAAATGGAAAGTAGTTGTAGTCAACTGCAATTACTCCTTCATTCTCAGTTCCCATCTAGAGAAACTGCCCTTTCTGGTGGACATGATGGGCAATTTCCTTTCAGTGACAGCTGGCACCTGGATGTCTTCCCAGGCACGGACTGGGAGTTGTGTTTCATTACATTTGCAGTGTTTGTGATGAGGATTATCTCCAGTTTGAAACAGAAGTGAGAATGAAAAGAAATTCTTCCAAAAGATGGTCATTAGAAGTACCGGTCCTACAATAGTACTCCAGTGAAGTGCTTCAAGGCCATCTTCTGATTTTAAATACACTTCTTACTGGTTATCTGCTTCCCACAGAATTTACCTGACCTCAAAGGTACCCGACAAAAAGCGAAGTAAATTTGTAATACTGACTTCTGTGATTCTGTAACAGAAGGTCTCAACTTTATCGCTGCAAGTCAGACTACAGTTGTACAATTAATTCATTGCCACTATTCTTTCCAGTTTAAAAAGTGCTTGAGAAAGAACAAAGTCAGTGCGATTATTAGGGTGAAGGTGCAGTATGTTCCAAGAGCCCAAGTGTTTTTTTTACATGTAAAGCATATATATAGTGATTAAAAGGCACAATTCTGCAAAAGCATTCAGGAGAACCACACTGCAACATGTTCTTATATGGCTTTTTGTCATGGCATCGCCACTGTTCAGCAGGATTTGAACCTTCTGCAAGTATGTTTGTAAGATTGTGTGCCCTTCTGCATTCCAGTTCTTCCCTGTTGCTGAAGTGAGAGGTCAGAACTTCTCCAGTAATCCTTCAAATCCTTCAAATCCTTCAAAGAATGACTTTATAAACCACCATTTTGAGGACTATTCTCTGGAATGCAGTCTACCAGGCATGACACCACACCTACAGTTGTCAACATTTCTTTATAATCTTTTCATAGTAAGCTTAAAAGGATATGAACTTAAAACCTTCTTTCTGTTTAAAAGCCTATCATTCTGAAATAGCTTTGAAAATGTTACTCTTAGCTTGATTAATCAAAGTTATTTCAGAATATTCTGAATGAACAAGCTTTGTCTGACTGATTCTCTGTGAGATTGACTTGCTACAAATTCACCTCCTTATTTATAGGTGGAACACTTTTAAGCTGGAAACACACTGGGTGTTTTCATAAATCAAAGCTGCTCTCACTTGGATAATGATACATAGGAATCAACAATTTAGTAGTATGTAATGCACAGACAGTTCTTTGGAAAGGGAATACATGACTTATTTGTATAAAACTATTTTTAGCATGTAAACATGTAAAAAAAGTTTTTTTGACACAGCCTTAACTGATAATTTTCATACCGTCACATTTTATTCTTGCACGTGATGGGGGCTCAGTGGTTGGAGAGTCCCTGAGCCAGACTCAGATACCTGGGCTCTCTTCTGAGTCTTACTACCAGTCTAAGATGATCAGGAGGCATATTTTTTATCTCTGACCCTCAGCTTCCCCTCCCTTCAATATCAGAAGAAAAATATATAACTTCTAGTAACTTGTTGCAAGAACTGCAAAGAAAGGTGTATATCAGAGCTGGATGCTGTGATCATTACAGTCCACTGCTATATACCAGACACATTCACACCACCTGATGTAGGACTTGCATTCTTTTCTGGAGGGGAGGAGTCTATCCTGCTCGTATGAACATGTCACTACCAGCTGATTTTACCATTAACTTGTGGTCCCTAAGAATCCAGTAAACCCTGTTCAGAGGGAAACAGAGATTACAGCTGAGTGTCTCAAAGATCCCTCAAAGTAAACAAGATAATCACCATGCACCTATACGAGAATTAAAGGAAAGTGGTTAAATTTCAGCTTATGAACTACACCTTCAGAAAACAGGTTATTGAGAACAGAAATGTTTTTTAGACATCCAGATTTGTTACTTTAAAAGTCACAGGAATTGCTCCCAGGACAAGTCAAAAACTGTATAGGTGTACAACTGAAAAGACAAAGCAAATCCGCCAACTCATATTTATTTTTTTTTAGAGCATATACTCACTTGGACATGCAGACATAGAAATGGACTAGACTATTCAAGTTTACCTCTTGTTCACAGACAAATGCCATTCGTTATTCAACTCTAAAAGAAACACCTGCATCTTCATTGGCTGAAAAGCCATTCAAACCATATACCAGCTCTCCTTGTATCCAAGAATTTCTGAAGGGGAAAGGACAGACAAGGAATGAGTCTGGGTGTGTTAGGAAGTGGAGAGAAAGAGGGTTTCCTTAAGAAGGCGGGCTTGTGGTTTCTGAGACTCAGTCAACTTGCACCCTTGAGTCTAGCAAATATCCAGTTACTTTGTTCAAAACAGTTTAAAACACTTGGAGTGAGGAAATAGGGTATGAAGAAATTTGTGTTACATGACAAAAACCTGCTTTGCCGTCCGTGTTCCCCGCATTTCAGACAAATGAATGGACTAAGGTAAATGATTAACATTTATATCTTGCTTTAAATATGTTATCAATTTTGCAAAGTAAACCATTTCAAATGTCAGAAAGCAACCATTTCCCTCCTGTCCTTGAAGCATAAGTCCACTGGAGAAAACTATTATGAATACAAAATCGAAAGACGTATCATGGTGCAAATGCACAGGACTCTTCATTAGCGGTAGAGAGTCAGATTTAGAATTTCTTAACTGTCAGCCACACAACTTCAAGATGTGAATAATTTTACTTACAAAATTACATGCAAAATGGGAAAAATACTTACAAAGAGCTATTTTTGCATTCAGTAGCCTCTAACTGTGGACCATGAAAGCTAACATCCCTAATACTTAAAATGACTCACGCCACTTGGTCTAAAAGGCTGAACTGGAACTGCTGGAAGCAGAGGACTGGAAAAGGCATGACTGAGGGAGTTGGACTGTGGCAGTCTGTTTGGGACACGGGAGGATTCTCCCACAGGCCGCTCATGCCTCTCCCCCTTCCCAGCATTTTCCTCAGGAATACAATGCTGTGACCAGGTGCTCCAGACACATCTGCTGCTGCCAAGGCAACAGCATCTGGCTCTCACATTTTCCAAACCACAAAGTTATCACTAAGTTCACTCCTGCCAGTGTCAAGAGTCGGCACTCCCAGTCACTTTCCCCACAAAATGCCTCAGATACGCCTCCAAAGACTGACTGCCACTTTTTAAGCCACTGGCAAGAAAACACCCCAGATTATCCGCTGCTGCTGCTCAGGTGTCCTGGCAGAAGGGCGAAGCAGGTCTTAGGAGCATTAGGAATGTAACTGCTCTCTGAAGAAAGGGGACAGGTGCAACTACAATTAAACTTGCTTGAATCTTTATTCCTCTTCATACGAGAATCTGATCATCTAACTGTTTGAGTTGATGTTCCAGGCCACTCCCTACGTACCAACTCACAAACCTCTATCTGCGAATACTCACACCTTCACTAGGAAAGCAAGCTTTTAAATAGCCTTTAAAAATGCTGTTTAGAAGAAAGACATTTTTTTCATTACATACTCAGACTTTGAACAGAGGAGTGGAGGAAAACATACCTCACTGGGTCCAGATATGTGTCTTTTCAATCCAGAATTACTGCTATGAGCAGGGCTTGCAAGTGGTTTGGGCCAAAACAATCCCCTCCTTCTAGGGAAAAGTAAACAACCTCAAAGAAAGCAAAGAAAAATCACAAATTCCAGCTCCTTCACCTTTGCCTTGTTCTTCATAGTACTTCCAGCTCCAAAGGAAATTTGGCTCCAGCAATACAACTGTGATACACCACAAAGTAACGTGCCCTCCCTCAACCACCATATACTGCATTAAAACACTGGTAAATTCCACTACCACATGTATACTCTGGGGTCCTTCTTTGCATGGAAGCCAAATACCAGTCCTTTATAGGCACAAATCACCCTTTTTCCTGGGACAGGACTAGCAATGTGTTCTTTCCTCCTAAAAAAGCTCATAGAAACTTAAGATCAATGGCATGTTCCTTGTCAGGATCAGCTACCTGGAAACACCTACACCTGAAGGTTTACAGTCCAGTGGCAAAAGTGATGGATGGTTTGAAGCCCTTTACAGGAACAGCTATCAACAATAAAACTTCAAATAAGCATAGAAAATTTTACCAAGCCAGTCAGCTTTCTGACAAAAGCTGTCATAAGAACATTTAATGAAACTCATCCCTTGATGCAGCAGTTAAGAGCATTAATACACTCTTCTGTAACATTAAGTACACCATCTATTTTCTGTCACCCATGTCTTTTCCATATCAATGATAATGAAAAACAAATGTTTATAAAAGGACTCAGTCTGTGAAAGCCATTTTGCCACAAAAGGCATGCTTTCAAATAAATAAAAAAATACTTCAGTTCGTTATCAGCCCTTGAATAGCATCAAAATTCAAACCCACTTCAGAACACTCATTTACATTATCAAAACTTGCATGAATGTTTGCTGTTTCTCTGCAACAGATGAGCCTGTCACCCCAGTTTAAAGAAGGGCAAAAGGTGAAGGAGATGTTGCTCTCCCCCCCTTTGCTGTTGGTGATGGCCTGAGGGGCTGCATTCCAGCTCTGCTAGGTGCTGCAAAACGCCTCTCCCTCCTTCCGCATGCCCAGTGTACTCAGTTTGGTTTTTAAACTAACACGTATTTTCCACAAGCAGTATCTGCAGGTAAAGGCGCTCAAAATGAGAGCTAGGCATTTCGCTATGAATCGTTTAATAAGATACTTTAAAAATGCCTCCCTTCCAGTAATCTCCCTTGCAGTGCCCCTCTCTGAGCTTCCTTCTTGTGCCTTTCTCACCATTGCTGTGAACATACGTACTGCATTCGGAACTACAGCAATTGTAGATGCATCAAATGCTGCTTGTGTTTACCTAGATCAGGTTGTGAGAACATAAAGCCGAGAATAATACGGTCTTTGGCCTGTGCTTTGTAAGTTTGCCGGGACCTTGTGCGCCTAGCAAGGCAGCGATCCTGCAATGAGGTCTATGCTATCACAATTTCACTTCACTAGAATCTGGGGGACCTGTTTTGAGATGAATATGTATGTTATTATCACACCTACACATCCCTGCTCCTAGAGGAAGTGTCACTTAAGCCAAGTTCTGAAATCCAGACTAAAGCAAACTAGGTCAGAGAAGAACTGCAACATCCATTTTCATCAACATCCTCCTGCCCTATTTTTAGCTTGGTCTTTTTAGGAGGCTGTGTCTCCAATGACCACATGTGCCACAGCTGAGTCTTCGCAAACATGGCCTCTGACAGAGAAGAGGCTTACACCTGCTCTCAGAACCCAGGGCTTTGAATTTCACTTTGGATCTAATGGCAATCAGTGCAGGTCACAGACTGGCCTTTCTTCACTTTTAGCAAGAAATGCTGCTCAATGAAAAATCAGCATGTCAGACCTCCCTCTAGTACGAACACAAAGATACAGTTGTTAGAGCATTTCCAACTCAACTAAGATAGCTCTGCCTAAAATCCACTCTTTTTGTGCAAAGAGCAGTCCTCAGCTCAAAATGTTCTCCAAATTCCATTCTCAATTTCCTGACTCTCTCCAACTGACTTATAGGGCCATATATCCAATAAACTCACATGGATACATAACTATGTATTACATTACTACTTTAATTCCAATTTATCTTGTATTTCCACATCCACTCCTTGTCAAAGTAATTTTTCACTTGTGTCCTCTGCATAGTTTAAAGCCTTACAGAGAAATAATGGCACTGATATCTTTCTGTCCTTCACATAACATGATAACACTTCTGGTTGTGAAAACCTATGACTAACACTGCCGTTACATTGCTGAACTAGCCTTAAAATAGGTACAGCACTTACAGCAACTACAGCTTTGGAGAAAGTAGCAGAAAAATGTCTCACTGGCCTGAACAGCGGAAACAAAAGTCCCCCAGCAACTGCTTAGGGCAGTGGTAAATCACACAGTGCCACTATCATTCAGTAGGTGTAAAAAGTATTTCAGTTTGGAAAAAAATTGTTTATAAAATCTTAATAACTCTGGGAAAACCAAGACAATGAATATAGTTCTGAGCAAAAAGGTACGTCCTTCTTCATATGTCCCTCTCTGTGCTGTCACCGAATTGCATCTGCCCCTTGAGCTCATCCACTATGAGCAGTGCAATCATACTGCCTCATGTCCCAGCTGGCAATTTCTGTGGTCCGTTCTCTAGGAACATCTAGAGTGTTCCCATTCCAGTTGGCCATGGAAGTCTACCCTTTGTTTACTTTTTCTATCTTCATTAATCACAGGCACGGTAAAAAACATTAATCAAAAAAACCCCAAACCCAACAACCCACTAAAACTGGTTTTCCCCTATGCTGCAAAACCACAGAAAGATAAGTATCAAGCAGCAATGTGACAGGAATTAGTGTCACATTCCTCTTTCCTTTCACACAACACAGGCTCTACTTATGCTAAGAAAGCCTGAGGCAATATGAAACTCTCTGAGGTCAGAACTACTAGTTGCAAATAAACAGCAGCAAATATATTGTCTGCTCTGAATGAAGCGTAAATCCTTTGGGGTTTTGATTCAGTGTTTGATTCAGCCTTCTTCCTCTTAGCTCGTCTCCTTGAAGACCAGAAGAAAATGACAAAATAAAGATGTCACCGACACTGCAAAGAGAATGACAGTATTGGGACTCTACTCTTCTTTCCTCTACACCTTATGATATGGCAGGCAGATAAAAAGGCCACTGAGGAGGACAGGAGGCTCAGGGACTCAGACTACAGCATTTAATTTCTCTCTTCTTCTTTGTTTCTGACTCCATGAAAGATCAGCTATTGCTTTATCAATCTCAGTGGGATAAAATGATCAGAATTCCCTCTAAAGCATGTGGAAACATCATGGAAGGGAAACACAGCAGAGAAGTCTCAAGGGAGAGTAAAAGGACAGAGACATTTGCATCTGCTCTCCTTCTGTACTCATGGCATAATCTTTTTCTCATTGCTTATACAAGATGATAAGAAAAAGAAAATCATAAACAGATAAACATCTTCTCTATCTTCAGGCCTTTCCTCTTCAGAATATGGGTGTCCCATGACTGGTCCAGAAGATGGATCTGACCCAGAAGTACCTTGAAGATAACGAGCTGCACATTGAGCAACTAAGCATTTTGTTTACCTTGGGACAGAAGAGGGAAGTGGAGTTATGTCTGAACTGACTGGCAGGAGAACCATTATGTTTGGCTCTCGTGACTCAAAAAACTCTGCCTGAGAACTCTGAATATGAACATCACCAGTGACTAGACATCAGTCACTTGAAAAAGGCATCGCTCTGGCAGCTTGAAAAGTAGCTTGTTTGAAACAGCATTAATCTCAAATACCGTGGCTCTCTGGAGGAATATTCAGTGTCTAGTAGTTCTGCATGTGGTACCAGTCAGCAGTTATTGTTGTTGTACTCATCAGGAGAGACCCACATTGGAATAGGACAGAAGGTATAAAAATAAAAATAGGAAAAAGGAAAACAAAGCAGGAAAGAGCAATAGAACTGCAGTAAGACATTTTGGCTCTTCACCTAGAGGAAACACAATTTCATCGAGTTAAAAAACGTGCTCAAAAATGCAAAGAAAGGGAAGTATGTCATACATGAGAAATCAGCTCCGTGGTGTGACACCAAGAAACATCAGAAGATGCGGTTCACCGCATGGCTGGGCGGTGGGGAAGTTATTCATACAATATAAAATATAACTGCCAGTTATACTAGATCTGACCACCTTTTCTATGATCCCCTCCTCCCACACACGCACAATGTAAAGTGACTGAAAACATGGGGGGAAATGAAGAGACCAGCAAGCACAGCCCGAAAGGAGGTGTTTCACTGCCTGGATCCAGACCCTATGTCCCAGCTCCGAAGGAGTTACCCAGGGCCATGCTCCTGCAGTGCTGGGCAGCCCTGGACTCCAACAAAGTCAGCTGGACTTTCAGCACTGTTGTCAAAAAAACAAACTAAACAAGCAAAACCCCTAGGCCCTTCGCAGTTGTTTCCCTGCCCATTACTTTGTACTGATTTTTTTCCTACTTTTTTTCCAGAAGAGTGCAGTTAAATTATTTGACATCTCAGTGGTAATGCAGCTTCAATACTCCAGCTGCAAAAGGTGACAACTACAAAAACTTGGTTTTTATAAAATGTTTAATCACTTAACATTCACATCTTTGAACTGCTGCATGAAGTGCTACACAAAAGCTAAATATTGTTAGAAATCTCGTGGTTATGTTTATCCTGTCAGCACCACTTTGCACCAAAGCACTGACAAAACTTGCAGCCACTGCTTGTGCCATTGACAGGCACATAATAGTGAAGTTTGCAGCAGAATATTAAAATTGAAGGAGCTTTCAATTTCACTTTATACAGTTACCCCAGCAACAACAGCAAGCATATTGAAATCACACCACCAACCAGGAAATTCTTGCTTGGGACAGCAAAGCACTGAAATGATCAGCAGACCCCTGATATTTCTTATGTAACTGGGCTTGACACTGCTAACTACAGAGTCTATAAATCAGTTTCTCCACAAAACCCTAAAGTCATAGGTGCCAAATACAAATATTTTTCTCATAATTGCATCCTTGATCTCTTCATATTATTACTGGACTTCTTATTCTTAGCTACTTTGTTCCTAAAATAAGTTGCTCTTTTTTTCCTACAAAATTTGCCAAACCCACTGCTGGAATGCATTTGTATTGTCTTCTTACTAGGAGAATTCCTGTAACATTCCCATTGACCTAATTGCAGTTTTTGGCCTGAAAAGATGACACGTTTGTGTGAATCTGGTAAAGCTGTTGAAGCAGGGATACTGCAAATGAAGTACCCTTCTGGCCTCTTTCATCGAGCTTCAGTCTGAATACCCTTAGGAATGTGATGGCATTTCTCCTCCCTGCTTTCTTCTAAAATCCTATTCTAAGCTGCTTAAGGGGAAAAAAAAAAAAAAAGTCCAAAATCCGACTGAAATAGCCCAGAAACTTAAGTAAAGACAGCTGGAAAGATGAAAGAGTGATAATGTTTAGATGCAAACCAAGCAGCATGTTCCAACAACTGGCAGGGACTAAATTCTGTCCCAGAAATGTTATTTCATCTGTCATTAAAGAATACAGTGTCAGTGGGGAAATCTCTGAAACCACAATACAATTACATTGTTTTAAGTCTTTATTTGGAAAGCATTACCATTACTTAGAGAAAACAGAGTTTTCATATCTATACGCCCTGAGTGTGGTACCTGTTACAGCAAACCTTCTTCCTCGTAGCAGGAGAAGAAAAAAAAAAATAACTACAGGACAAAATTGATTATTCAGAGATACTTTAAAGCCTTGGTAGATAACATATGCCATCATTAGGCAAGCAGTTCAAATGCAGCAATATTATATGAAAAACACGAGCAATATTGTGCCCTGCATTAGATTCAGTTTTGCAGAGCCTCCAAACCAAAGCAGCTCCTGCTTTTGCCCCTGCTGCAGATGCAGACTCACTCTGGGCAAAGTCCCATTTAATGGCAGAGACAGTGACTTTGACTTGTATCCTTTAATCTGATAAAAACTTTGGATGTGCCCACAATCCCATTTAGAGCCATGGTTTGGGGACACATACACAACTGTGTCTCTACTGTACCAGTATGCTGTGTTCCCAACATATTTCTGGTTATAATATATATTCTTAATTTTCTAAGCTTCTGTCACTTCCTTACCTGCACAGATCTTCCCATCATAGATCTCACATACCCAGTCGTGGCACTCGCAGAGCGGACCGTAGTATTTGCCGGACTCAGTCACTTGGCAGATGCAGACTCCACACTCACATCTGCCTCTGTCACTGCACAGATTTCCCCCTGGCGTGCGGCACCTGAGCTCCGACTCGGTCCGGGACAGCTGGCAAGAAGGACTACCCAAAACGCTCCTGTAGAGGACAGCAAACAGAACAAGCTGTGGTCAAAGCCAGGGGCTGCAGCTCAGAGCTGATGAGAACTTGGCTCGTGGGAAACCATCCTCCTGCCATGGCTTCAGCCGATCCCCAGAACGTTGTTTTTAACACCACCACTTCAGTTACGGTTGTAAACTATTACTTGCCTCAAATCACCCAATGTTGTTCTCTTTCATCAGAAATCTCATTGCTACCTGTGGGAATGCTTATATTGTATTTTACTTACCTTGTTAACTGCATTAGGCTCATCTTTTTCATTATGCATATCTGGTATAGATGCATATACATGTATAGTTTGATTATCTATCACGAAACATTTTTATTTGAATTATTCCAAAAAGTTTGGAAAAGACGTACACATCCAAACATCTAGGTAGCATAACAAGAATGTATGATACCAAAAAGCAAACCTATGGTTGATTCTAATAAAATACATTTGCCAAAGTAATCCTTCTGGTTTTCATATATATAGGATCCATGCTTTTATCGGAAAAGGAAACTGAAGTAATCACTGCTTTCCATGCAACAGTGTAGTTTGCGGCTCTGGTTTTAGTAAGGTCAGCAGAATCCAGACGCTCGATCTGAAGATTTGCAGCTCTGCCATGCAATTGTACCATGCAATGCACCCGAGCACAGAGAGATCAGGACTTTCAGGATGCACACAGGGAAAATAGTACGTTGCCTCACCAGGAGCTGGATTGTAGGAAAACAGAACAAAGGACTGGCCAAGCCAGAGGTGTACACAGTGCTACGGAATACCGAGGATTCAGGTGACTAGTACCTGTGCTTCTCAGACACTAGATTTTGCAGGCTCTGGGGTACGAGCTGCTGGCTCTGAGAGCAGGTGGGTGCTGGGCCTGGTGGAGGGGAAGAGCAGAGGGCAGTGTGCCTTGCTGGGCTGCTGCACCGAAGAGCAGGAGCGCACAGGGTTTTGTGGTTAGCAGCCTGCTCCGCTCAGGCGGAGGTAAAGGTTTGGGTGTAAAGAGTCATCACTGTTCAGCTCTTCGCCCTTCACTGCTTTAAAAGTCTGCGTCTCAGGCACGAAATACATCATTGGAAATAACCCCGGCGGTTTGCACAGCACCTGTTTAAGCTCCCACTGACCCACAGCGCTTCCCGCCGTGCCACTTCCAAGCCGGCACAGGACGAACTTGCAAACGACTCCACCACTCCCCCCGCAACCCCAGCCTCCACGCTCCTGACGTCTCATAAATCAGTCGAAATCCCCTCCCGGGGAGGCTTCAGAGCCACACTTACCGCAGGGCTGGGGGGCCGGCTG
>JAVJGI010000014.1:58293888-58319717 GCA_035590275.1 Ibycter americanus | reverse complement strand
CGGGCCTCGCCGGGGCGGGCCTGCCCCGCGTCCCCTCTTCGTCCCGCCGTGGGGCCAGACTGTGCCTCAGTCGTGACCGAGGCGGAGCGGGGCGGTGGGGCGCGCAGGCCTCTTCTTCTATCGCAGGCCGGGGGCGCACAGCTCTGGTGGGGCGGGTGTGGGTGGGCCAGGGCGCGCGTGCAAGCCGCGTCCCTCGGAGGGGGGGGGCGGTTCGCCTGCTTCGGGTGGCTGGTGGCCAGGGGGCTGGGGTGGAGGGAGGGGGCGGCGCACCTAGGCCTGAAGTCAGGCTCTAACGTGCAGTTTCTGGGGTCTCGACACTGCTCATGGAGTGGAGAGGGAGGCGCTTAACGTTGTTCTGCTGTTGACATGTTTTTATTGTAGCAGTCCAGTAACATCAGAGACACGTTTTTAGGAAGGATGGTGCTTTCTGATGGACTTTACGCGGAGATTGTAGCTTTAAAGTCAGCTGTGATTTAGTCGGTTACCCATTGTTGCATTCAGAGTCACTTAAAAGGGGCAGATAGTCACAGTGAGGAAATAATAACTAAATGCTGTTCAAGTCTTTTGGTTTTCTCTTAAGCGTCTTCAATTTCCTGTTTCATTTCATTGACCCTCTCTTCATTTCCTTCCACACCAGCCACATACCACCTGCCTTCTAAGTAACCGATAGAAAACAGTACATATTAACAATGAACAAAGTTTTGTTGCATAAATCACAAAGTTAAGAAACTTCAATGAATGGAGAAACAAATTTTATTTCTTTGAGTTGGTCTCTCTGGCTGCTAGAAGACTACAGCTCTCTGCAAATTCATGCATATACCTTTGGGGACTTTTAGGAACACTTGGGGGAATTTTTGTTTAACTTTGAGCTCGGTATTGTGTTTTGACATGTAATTGTTATGGCTTTAAAATTTCATTTTATTTGTGCTTTAGAAATGTAGACTTTTTGTTTGGTCCGTCTGTTTATTTTAGTCTGAAATTTGGTCCCTCGCAGTTCATTCCCATTTAAGCTATACCTCTTGAAAACACAGCTTACCCTGATTTGACTTATTGCCAGCTTCTGGACATTGCTGGTACCATGAACACTGTGTAGAAAGAACTATATGGCATTCATCCAAACCCAGGACTTGAGTCACAGAGGTTTCAGGTCTTAAACCTTCACCGCAGGATATGACTAGCATCAAGCTGGGTTGTAGGGAGTAACAGGCTACTGGACCAAGCTGTGAAAGAGGTGGCGAGTCTCAGATTTTCACAGATAAGAATGTCTTCTTAAGGCATGGGTATCTCATGATGAGATAGAACTGTTACTGGCTTCTGAGGATTTGGGTTTCCTCCCCATCCCACTAGGAACTCAGGCAGTTGTAAACAAGATTTTTCATGTGTTTATGAGTAAGATAAGAAGTGTATTCACCAATTGTTTTTAATGTGTTACTAATAGAATACTTCCATGGTTGGAAAATTACTTGGATGTCCTGTAGATTTTGAGCATGAAATCTTTTTGGAGGTAAAGAGCAAAGTCAGCCTAATATGGGCATTGTGGGTTGAATCTTGTATTATTTCTCTTTAAATCTTCTTCTGTTCTCCATTTCTTTACCTCCATAGCCTCTTTTATTTTGCTTAAGGTTTTCTGTATTGTTAAGTACTGATAAATGTCTTGCTTTGGGAGTTACACTCTAGACTATGGTTGCAAATTGTCTTTGTTCTGCTAGGTGATTTCTCTTTCTTTTTCCTTTAGTTTCTGTGATATTTTTATCTTTCACGTCTTCTTTTTTCTATTTCATTTTCTTCCACCGTGAGAACAATCAAACAGTGGAACAAGATGCTCAAAGAAGTTGTAGTCTCCAGACCAGACTGGAATAACCTGAGTAAATTGAAATAGCCTGGTCTGACGCCAGAGTTCATAGAATTATGGAATCACAGAATGGTTTGAGTTGGAAGGGACTTTAAAGACCATCTACTTCTAACCCCCCTGCCGGGATGGGGGTGGGGGACACACACCTTCCACCTTCCACTAGACCAGGTTGCTCAAAGCCACATCCAGCCTGGCCTTGAATGCATCCAGGGATGGGGCATCCACAGCTTTTCTGGGCAACCTGTTCCAGTGTCTTACCACCATCACAGTAAAGAATTTCTTCTAGTATCTAATGTAAACCTACCCTCTTTCAGTTTAAAGCCATTACCCCTTGTCAGGAGTACCCCTTGTCAGGCATCACTACCTGCCCTTGTAAAAAGTCACTCCCAAGCTTTTTTGTAGGCCCCCTTTAGGTACTGGAAGGCCGCTGGAAGGTCTCCCCAGAGCCTTCTCCAGGCTGAACAACCCCAACTCTCTCAGCCTGCCTTCGTGGGAGATGGGCTCCAGCCCTCTGATCATCTTCATGGCCCTCCTCTGGACTCGCTCCAACAGGTCCATGTCCTTCTTGTGTTTGGAGCTGTGTCTGAATGCAGTGCTCCAGGTGGGGTCTGATGAGAGCAGAGTAGAGATGGGGGATTGTCTCTCTCGACCTGTTGTTCACGTTTCTTTTGATGCAGCCCAGGATACGGTTGGCTTTTTGAGCTGCAAGTGCACATTGTGGGGCCATGTTGAGCTTCTCATCGACCAGCACTCCCAGGGCTTTCTCCTCAAGGCAGCTCTCAATCCATTCTCTGTCCAGCCTGTGTTTGTGCTTGGGATTGCCTTGACCCCTGTGCAGGGCCTTGCACTTGGCCTTGTTGAACTTCATGAGGTTTGCACGGGCCCACCTCTCAAGCTTGTCACGGTCCCTCTGGATGGCATCCCTTCCCTCCAGTGTGTTGTCTGCACACACACAGCTTGGTGTCATCAGCAAACTTGCAGAGGGTGCACTCAATCCCACCGTCTGTGTTGCTGGCAATGATGTTGATCAGCTCTCATCCCAGAATGATGCTGCTTGAGCAGGAGGTTGGACTAGAGACCTCTCGAGCTCCTTCCAACCTGAGTTAGCTTATGATTCTATGATCTCAGTTTTCCATATATTTTTTCCCCCCAAAATAAAGCTTTTGGGTTTGGACTTTTCTTCCTGAGGCATTGCATTCAGTCATAGTGTTTATGAAGATGGTAGTACAGTACCAAAGGTTATGGCTGCACCCTCTAGGAACTACCCTGCAGCAATGAGAATGTGTATCACATGCCAGTAAGTTTGTTTTAAAGGAAAGACAATATGGCAAAAAGGAAGTCCTAATTTTGTTTTGGGGATTTCAAGTTTAAAATCTATAGGTCTTAACTGTTTTGCTGGTGATTCATTAAATGATTGACAGGAAAGAATTTGGGAAGGGAAGATGATCTAGAAAATTCAAATTTCTTAAATAATTATTTTACCAAAAATTGTGGCAATGCTAACCACTGTTTGTTTTAAGTTTTAATGTATTTCAATTTAAATTATGAAAAGATGTGTGTACAAGGTTCTAGGCACATTAACATGTAATTAGTGGTATAACAAAATCCCAGCAACATTAAAATAATCACTTAAGCAGGCATGCTGCCAGCCATCTGCCTACAGAGAAGCTCCTTTCCACCCCAGCATCATTCTGGGAAGGATGCCCTCATCCCTTTCTTTAAAACCCTGAAAAATTAGATCTGCAGGATTCATAGCAGGTTAGTGAATGTGGGGTATTTTAGAGGCAGGATGGGTTACTCCCTGAATCCTCTCAAAGAATGACCTACTGCTACCTGCCCCCTTGCTCTCAGAGAGGGCTGCGATACAATTTCTAACTGGAGATGAATAGAGCGCAAAAGCAAATCCCAGAACGCTGCTCTTCGTATTTTTTCCAGCATGATTTTTACTGAGCACGTTGCTGCATGTCTTTGTCAGCTATGGGCTTTTAAGGATGTTCATATAGACTACATTGCAGTAGACTAATCCTAGGGCAGCAAGTGGTGGGTAAGTGGCCCACAGCTGAAGTGAACTTTTCAGGTAATGTAGCCGTTAAACTGTGCTATACGTCCATAAAGGCAATACAATGCCATCAATGTGTTCTCTGCATATAATTACTGTGCATTCAGTGGCCATCATTAAATTCTAGCATGTTATTAACCATTCCGACAGAGTAATGTCTAAGGGTATACTTAAATTGTAGGGCTTGGTAAGCTGCCCTGTTGTCCAGTCATGCCAACAGCCAACATGTTGGAAGGAGACTGAGGGTGCTGCCCACTCCTGTGCTTTGGTTTCCACTGAAAGAAAAAGCTGGTTACTTTTATAGGGAAGTAGCCACTTCATGCTCAGGTGTGTCCCTCCTTTCGGGACACATGGGGAGCTGGGACTCTGAAATGTGAGACTGTATCTACTCTTTACTAGAGAGTTAGCTTTTGAGTACCTTGATCTCTACTTTGTATGTAAAAGGAGTGGTGTGGTGGAATGTGCCATGGTGTGGTCTAACAGCACCATCTGAAAAATCATCTTCAGTTGTTTTTTTCTTTTACTCAACCAAATTTCTTAACTGAAAAATGTCAAAAATCTAACCAATTCCGTTTAAAATTATGAAGTTGATTATCTGGCTGCATCACGGCACCATGTATATGCTTGTGTAGCTTCTTCAAAACTGTGTCTTCTGGATGCTAGAAGGCTTATAGTAAAAATGACTTGTGATACGACATTATGAGAGAGTAGTGGTAGGCTGTGTATCGTATCTGGCTCACATGAGATCTGCTTTTGTATGTATTGTGATACTTGATTCTGTCTGCTGAGTAGATCTGAATTATTTTGGCTAGGTCTGAGAGGAAGAACTTATATTTGAGAAATAAATATTGTGTGAGCATTGTCCTTAGTGGATAATAAGACACAGGCAATGTGTTGGGAGCAAAGAACTGAAGTCTGGACACCTGTCTATTTTCAGACTAGTTCTCACATTGGCAGCTTTAAGCAATTGTTAAACCTTCCTCGATCTGCGAACCCCAGTCTGGTATTTTTGGTCTGGGGTCCTGTTAGTAACTACAAGATATCACCAGCTGTTCTTTCCTACCTGTATCCAAATGATTTGAAAATGTGAATTTAACTGATTTTTAGGGTGTTCCCTTCAGTATAACTTCTTTGTGAAGAATCCTGTTTGGTTTTAATAAATACTGAAGTTCAGTCAGCTATTGGCAGTATATTGTGTTCAAAATAATGAAGAGATCTTTTAGGACATTGTATCAGATACAATAACAATACCACACAGAGAGAAAAGTACCGAAATAAGTTTTTTCTTGAAACTAGTTATGAGTTAATAACATCCATAGTGCCGTGTGCCATGTGATTGTATCCATTGAAATTCTGTCTTTACCCTTCTAAAATGAAATATATCTGTACTGTCATTTGTGTAATTTGCTCACTTCAAATATTTTGCAACGTGAAAACAAATACTGAAATGCCGTTCACCTGTACCTGCACTCAAAAGCAGGGGTGGAAGAATGTGGGGGTGGAGGGAGCAGTCAATAGAGAAACAATTTGCTAAGAGGGAAAGGAGAAGGCTATTGAGATTAAAGAATGAGAACTTACATTTTTCCTATAACCATATAATGCGTACTGTGGTTAAGAACAATTTCTTCTTTAAGTTAGCTTTCTAGTTCAGGGCTTTTTAAAATGTATAGTGTGGAAATGGGGTTTTGTCATCATGCTATGTGTATGGGTGTTCACATCCTCTTACTGTCACCCATTTCAGCTTCCACAGATAGTAAAAGGTTCAAAGATAATTGTTCTCTTAGGAGTGTATGTGCCACTTGTGTGTGTCCCATCTCTGGGAAAAGCTGGGAGTTGACGTTTTTAAAGAAGAGAGATTGGTGTTGAAGAGAGTGCTTGTAGGTGGCCTGCCCTGGGAGGACCTTCAGGCAGTGCTGACATGATCTCAGGTGACAAAGTTAATAGGCAGTATGTTGGAAGCTAGACATTGCTAATTCCAAGGATTTGTCTGATTTTTAAACTCTCTGCATAATTCACAGGTAGGAATATCTGCTTTATTTTCCTATTTATTTCTCTGTGATGTCATTTTTCAACTGCCTTCTTTGTATACCAGAGCATTTATAAGCACGTTTTCCTGACTTTGTGATAGAGATTTCATGACCAGATTATGCTGTATACAGTGAGCTTGCTTTATACACAAGACACAGATTTCTCAGCTTTTGGTATTATGTAGGATCAGGTACTTTTTAAAATTTGTCTTTTGGTTTTTGTAGGAAGTGCAAACTTCCATCAGCAGGAGTGTCTTGTGGTTAGTGTGGATATCACAAACTGGGATTACATCTTCTTCAGACTTCTTTTTCCCAAGTGCAGTGTGGGTCTCACATTCACCAACTATGGTGCTAGCATACTTTCATTTCAGCAGAAGCTTCAAATTTAGTGATTGATGGTGGCTTAGACAGTGTAGTGGTTGCTGAACATACCTGCAAGTTCAGGGAGAGAGAGGAAGAGAAAAGGCTGACCATATGGATCTGAAGGGACTCAGTGTATGAGTAATTTTCTGTTTTGTTTTCTTCCTTTAATTTGTCTTGGCTTCTAAAAATAGAGGAGAGATTTAAAAGCAAATACACAACATTCCTCCCTGACAAGGTTGACACCTGCGCTATGGTTTTTCACTGATACTGTAAGGAAAGTACTCCAAAGAAATGTGAAGTGGACGTAGACCCAGAACTCCATTATATTTTCCTGTCTCCAAACCTGTCGATGCCCTGCACCCAATACTTTTTAAAAACTCTGGAGCTAGAAATACAGCCTAGAGAATGTATTAAGCCTTTCATGTTAATAACAGGTAGTGATTAAAGGAAGACCTAATGGTGTGTGTGAGAATCAATGCAGTAACTGCAGGGGTAGGTTTGTAGTTGAGGTTAGGGAGGACTACAGCCTTCCCATTAGCACAGCTTGGTGTGATGC
The DNA here is from genome assembly GCA_035590275.1 of Ibycter americanus. Lineage (NCBI taxonomy): Eukaryota > Metazoa > Chordata > Aves > Falconiformes > Falconidae > Ibycter > Ibycter americanus. Next base: position 58,312,860 of record JAVJGI010000014.1, on the reverse strand, counting down.
TCACTGCATTACATGCTGGAAGGTGTTCGTGCACAGCTCCTTTCCTCCTCTTCATCTTTCAGCAGGTTCCCCCCCTGCAGAAACAGGTGCAAAAGGGATTGTAGTCCAAGAGTTAAAATTCTTTACAAACACGACAGAGTCCCGAGGCTGCATTGAGCTTTGTGTTACTCTGCAGTAACAACACATGTAAAAAGCCTGTGTGTTCCCTGGAAGAATAAAAAGTAGTCAGAACAACAACAAAAAATGGCATAAAAGCTTGAGAGCAACTGTGCTAGACTTTGAATAGTCTTGCTAAAGACCATTTCCAGAAGATTCTTGGCTTGTCATCTTTACTCTGCATTTTTTTTGTGGGCATTTCAAGTAGAGAGGTGAACAAGGTGGTTCTTACATTTTGTAAACGTTTCCTCCCTTCCATTGGGCTTATATACATTATGATATTTTCATTCAAGGCCACCTCTTAAAACTAAGAATTCTGATCTCTTAAGTCACAACATTTAAGTATGTGAACTGAATCCATTATGGACATTTAAAGTTCACGATATTTTCTGTGCCCAGATCAATTTAAAAAAAAAAAAAAAAAGCAGGCACTGCATAGAAGGGTAAATGGGAATTTCATTAGAAGGATATGGCTGATCTTCCTACACATCAGACATATAAATAAGCAATATTGAGAAAAGCATAAAAAACCCAGAGCCTCTGTAATAGCCAGTTGATAATTATGTGATTTCTTCCTCAGATGGACATAGCTTGTTATTTAGGGTGTCATTTATTTTGAAAAAATCAGTAGTGACTCATTAGTGTTTCATATCCGGAGCCTATTCTCATAATTATGGATTGTACTTCTCTTAATGATTCTCTATTTATTGACATGTATTTTCTTAAGAGTTTACTAGGAGCACTGTCATATAGCCATTACAGGAAATGGTAACTGTAAAATTATTTTGTTAATTCACTGATTAGCTTTCGACTAACAGTTTCCAAAGGAACATATTTGCAAGAAACTTTCTAAAAAGTGTCTTTTCCCCCCCTCTAAGGTCTTAAGAAATGCAGCTCCCAAGACGTTGCAGTCAACTTCTTGTCACTGTGCTAAATGTAGCCATTTTAAGACTTCATGACCTGAAAAAGTACACCAACGTCTCTGAGGCTTCAAGTGTTCCTAGTTATTCTTTGGTCCAAGCAGAGAAAATAGGTCAATACATTAGGCTTAGAAATAAATAGGAGAAAGCAGGAAGAATTGCTAAAGAGGAGGAAGTAGTGAATTCAGTTATGAGAAAGAAGTTATGAGAAGAGTGAGAAAGAGCATGAAGCTTGAGCATGAGGATTAAGAGAACACAGAACTCATAGGGATATTATTTCAGTCTTCATTTGTTAGAGAAAGACTATTAATTTATAATGTTCATTTTACAATATTTGCATATTTTCAGTGACAGCTTACCAGTTTCACCTGTACTAAGGCTGCTGTGACTGATCATCCAACACAAATAAATGTCAGAAGTTGTCCCTCATTTTGTGCCTTTATATAATTTCTGTTTATTTTAAGATAGTGGATTATTGCATAATGTCAGCCTCTCCAGCTGGAAGCATCAGTCCAAGACCTCGATGCTGTTGCTTTAATGGGCCATACAAAGATAGACCAAAGGTTCAGACTTGGTTTTTAAATACTAGACAGGAGATAAGGGATAGGTGCGTATAGGCAGGAAAACACAAGGTCGTACTGATGGCCCAGTTATCATGATCAGGAGTTTTAGTTTACTGACAGATACAAAAGAAGGTACTGAAAAAACTTTGTCAAGGAGCTCACATATGGGGCTTGTCATGTATGGAGAGACATCCGAGGAGAAACTGCAAATCTGAAAATGTAGCGAGGGCATTACAGAAACAGGAGCTGACCTCTTGAATCTGGGAGAGAAAACAGAGCAGGAATAGACTCCAAGGGACTTGGAAGAAGATGAATAGGTTATGTTTGCTGTAACAGCTGAAAAAGAACCAACGATGCATAGGTGCACAGTGTTTGGACATGAAGCAGCAAGCAGGCTGTGTGGTTGAAAAGGCCGGCTGAAGCCAAGCACACGGGTACTTCTGCGGTCCTGAGTCCACTGTTTCCTCCAGCTAATTGAGGACAGTGTCTCTTGTGTTCATTTTGCAGTCATCATTGTGATACTTGGGCCTATAATTACCCAGGGCCTGTAGCGACAGGGCGAAGGGGCAGTAGTTTTAAACTGAAACAGTGAAGATTTAGGTTGGACATTAGGAAGACATTCTTTACGATGAAGGTGGTGAGGCACTGGAACAGGCTGTGGAGAGAAGGTGTGGATGCCCCGTGCCTGGAAGTGTTCAAGGCCAGGTTGGATGGAGGCTTGAGCAAGCTGGTCTCGTGGAAAGTGTCTGTGCTCATGGCAGGGGAGTTGGATTAGATGCTCTTTAAAAGTCCCTTCCAACTCAAACCATTCTATGGTTCTATTTTATACTAATTTTAACAAACTTGAAAAGTGTAGTGTTACCTACAAACCACACTTGGTCCGGAGTAAAGGTCCAGAACAAGGTCCGAAGATCTTGCTTTCTCCTTCTCCCTTGCTTTCCTGAAAAAAAAAATATCCTTAAGGGATTGTATTTCATGAATGAGAGAATTGTATTTCATGAGCAGAGTGTTATGCCTTGGAAGAGTGTATCTTCTTCATCTCTTTGGATGTATTTGGACTCCGGGATCCATGAACTGCGTCTGTGGGAAAGTCAATAATGAGATCTGACCCACCTTTCTACTCTCGTGGTGTGTCTGCTGTTTGTGGCTCACATCACCGAACATACGGAAAGCTCGGTCAGTGCCACCCACGCAGGAATGTCCAGGCTCAGCCTGACCTTGTGGAAACAGCACGTTTTCCTCAGTCCTTCCATGTGCCAACACAAGCCCCAGAGACAGCCAGCTGTCTGGCTGTTGAATACATAATCTCTTAACATTAAAAACCAACCAACCAAACAAAAAGTATTAGAAAAATACATGTTAATAGTAGTATATAGCAAAAAGGCTTTTCTGATTTCAGTGAAGAACATTAACATCTGTTGGGTGCTTAACATAGCTTGTTTGCCTTTGGCATGTTGGGCTTTATCTTAGCCTAGTGTAATAAATGGAAATGTCACCATTAAATTAAATGGCTCCAGGTCAAATCCATCCATGATTACTCTGGGTTTAAGTTCACAGCAATAGCATTCTTTGCGTATTGGCACAATTTTCTGCCAGCATTGCTAAGTTTCTGTTAATTGTTTGTGTTGCATACCTTTATGTAAATTTTTGTAAACTGAAAGAGTCATGTCAGTGATGTATATAGGCAAAGATTTTTAATAAAATGAAGATCTTGTTAATCAGTAAGTACAAAAGCATTTTGCTTGAAAAGGAAATGCTTTAGGTTATTTATAAAACTATTCAAAATGCACTATAAAATGGTTTTAGTGAATTAATATCTTCTCTTTTTTTCTCCCCAAGGAGGTTTCATGATTATAGATAACAAAAGTTAACTTCAGGATGCTAAAAAGGAAACAAAGTTCAAGGGTGGAAGCCCAGCCAGTTACAGATTTTGGTCCTGATGAATCTTTATCAGACAATGCAGATATTCTGTGGATTAACAAACCAGTAGGTATCTCTTTCTATAGTTATTAATTTTAAATTACATGTAACTTGTATTGTTGAAATACGACTTCCACAAAAGATTGTGAAATAGATATTTGTTAGAAACAAGTATTGAGCTATAGTTGCTAATCTACCAGTTCATTTTTTGAAACAATCTGAAACTAAATTAAAAGGTTTCTTTTGGTTGTTGCAAACTGATGGGGATGATTAAGCAGTGTTTGCCAACCAGTTCATCTACTAATTGCTTTTTTAAACGGCCGTCCTTTCAATATCTCTGGTTCCTAAAGTGTTTGTTGAAATTAGAAGTTAAGTTCATAAAATGAGCTTTTGAAAAGGATATTAAAAGTATTAAAAGGAGCATTTCATTGCTAAAGTGGTAGCCAGCAGCTGGCACTTTTGACTTTCAAATCTCTCCTTTTACAACACTTATCAATATAAAAGTGTATTTTGGCTGGTTATTTTGAAGTACAGCTCACATTTTTCTGGTATCATTTAGCCTACATCCTGCTCTAAGAAATAGGTGTAAAAAACTTGAAACTTGGGAAAGCTTCATCGGGAGTGTAGTTATTAACAGAATTTTCAGTATTAAGAAAATGCCTTTACCGTGTCAATATAGTTATTAAAATTAAATTATTTATTCAGCAGTCAGTGTGCATGTGGGATTCCTGTATTTTGAATGACTAATGTTTTTGCAGAGAAGGAATTTTTGAGTTTCTTTTATAGTGTATAAATTTTTACTTTGTAAAAGCAGGAAGTCAAATATTCTGAAATAATACATGTTGTTGGCATTAAATTGCTTGAATGGAACTGTTGTCTCATTTGCAGTATGGATGCCAGATCCCCTCAGCTTTGCTGCCGAGTTTTAACACCTAAATCGTTTACAAGACAACACCCATATATTAATTCGTGCTAAATAATCTTAAGTAGAATCTTTGTATTGACAACTGCTCTAATAAAGTGGCATTGCAGAAATGTATTCTGGGTTATTTACCTAAGTTTCTCAGCACATGGTACACTTTTTTTCAACAGAATAATTTTTTTCTTGTCACACTGATGGACTAATTGTATATTGTTTAGCATGTATACTACCAACATTTTACTATGGCAGAGAATGGTTTTTGTATCAGCCACACTTTAGTATTTATGTTAATTTTTTCAGTTGAAACAAGATTTGAAACTAAGTGGGTGTTAAAGGGACATAAGAGATCATTCATCAGGTGCCTTTCACTTCCAAATTATTAATTTGGGCTCAGACTATGCAAATGATAGAGCTATTCAATTCAGGTCAAATATCATTACACTTAGGTGAGCATACAGTGAATATTAAATAAGGTGAGTGTTCTTAAATCTTAATATCAAAAGGTCTGAGGTGGTGTAAATGAGTGCAGAATTTTTCTCCAGATGAAAAATTGTTATAAATACACTTCAGTGGTTTTTGGTTGGAGAATTTTTTTCTTGCTGAAGTGTCTTTTTTTTCCTTCTTGTTTTGATAGATACGACCTTACCAACTCTGATTCATTACACTTGTCTGGCTTCCAGATCTTTCAGTGGTGTTTTGATTTAAAAGAAAAAAAATCTAACCTTCAACCCCTGTACTGAGACATTCTCTTTTTTGTTGGACCTCCCACTGTGACTGGCACTGAATATCAGCCTTATTAATAATGATTGTAGTGGGACTGAGACCTAAGTAGTCATAGAAATAAACTGTTATTGTATAGCAACAAAACTTGTTTGGAACCGAAGTGAATCCTGATGTTAAGAAGTAGCTTTCTGTGACATAGTCTCTTTTATATTTATTTGTTTCATAAATGGAAGGATGCTTTTAATCCCCATGCCTCTCACTTAATTTTTGAAATTGTAAACTGATTTAGTTTTAATTCTTGGTTTCTGAATTATACAACCTCCCAAATTAACTAATAAAACTATATATGTATATATACTCATATATATATATATAAAAATGTGTATAAAATATATGTATATATTAATAAAATTAAGTCAGGAGTGCTTGGTTTTGGATGGAGACTTTTAGTATGTGGATCATGATGTAAAAGAAAAATGCAGATGTGTGTTTATTAAAGTGCCAGTACAAGTTACGGAGGCTAAATATTTGAACTGTTTTTGAACATCAAAGCAAATCTCACAATGTCTTGATTTCTTTCCAGTGGGTACACTCTTTACTACGCATCTGTGCCATCATCAGTGTTATTTCTGTTTGTATGAACACTCCAAAGACCTTCGAGCATTATCCTCCTCTCCAGTATGTGACATTTGCTCTTGATACTCTATTGATGTTTCTTTACACTGCAGAGATGATAGCAAAAATGCATATCCGTGGGATAGTCAAGGTAAGCATTTAAACAGTATTCTACATGTGCTTAAGAAAGTGATCTAAATATATGCTGGTGACATTTGATCTTTGTGTTTTAACTTCTCAGCTCTTTTTGCTATGATTGTTTTTAACTGCAGGCAATACCATGGCATATAAACTGAAAAGACAGATTGACAAAGATGCAGTTTTACTGCATATTTAACCCCCCCAAAAATATAATGCCAACATTCATAATAATGGTTTCCTACTGAGGAATATATAGTTTCATTGTATTAAAGAATGAAATGAAAAATAAGCTACAGGTACATTAGCAAGAATATTTTATAAATGTCTAGAGAGCCATATATGGACTTAGAACTTTGATTTTCATTTCAGAAGACTGGATGTGTTGTTGTGTGATTACATTATTTAAATAAGAACATATGCCTTACTGTAAGCTAGATGAGAAGGTTATCATTTTTTCCTTAAGATAATGCATGTTGGTAAACAAATGCTCCTGTTATCGTATGTTTACTGTTGTTGCTGGACTAATTTGTATAAGTAGATATGATGTTGGACAATGTAAAACTGCAGAATTTTTCAGTAATCATTATTTTGTAGCATTATTGTATTGATTGTTTCCAGTCTTCTATAAAAAGATACAAATTCAGCCTACATATAGAAAATCTCCTTGCAGTCCTTATTGACAATACAGTTGTGTCACTATTGTGCAGAATAGATCATCAGTGTGTTATCCTTGCCTTTCACTCTTGAAAGGTCTGGTGACTCCAGAGACATGTGAGATTGTACTTAGCTGTTCAATTTGTTCTGAGTTTGCGGATAGCATTTTTTGTTCACTGGCAAACTAAGCTATTATATCATCATACTTAATGAATATTAATAGTAAAGTTAAAGTCTCATTAATATTAATATTTAGAAAATTACTGAAATAGGATGATTCTGAGGAAATCTTCATGTGTTGCATAAGGCCAAAGTAATCCTTTGTGAAGTGCTATTTCTGGCCACTGCCTATACACTCTTTATTCTGAGATGTCCATTAAGCAGGTGAAGATGAAGATACAGGATCGTGAATGGGGAATCAGCAACCAGTGTGCACGTTTGAACAGTGTGGGAGTGACAAGTTACTGTTGCAACTGGTTTAGGCTTTGCAAAGAAGTGGACACCTAGGTATCAATACAGAGAGAGGGAGATGTGACTTTTGTACAAAGCTTGATTTCTCAGCCTTTGTGTATGGTAGTATCAACTTCACTCAGTTGACACCTAGGGGCTATGAATAATACGTTGCTGCATATTCTGACGTGTTTCGCTGGGTTGTTTAAATTCATGGGTTTGTGAATATAGTATAGTATTAGATTAGTATTAGTACAGTATAGTATTGGTATAGTATAGTATAGTAAGGTATAGTATAGTATAGTTGGAAGGGACAGTTGAAAGGGACCTGTGTTGATTATCTAGTCTAACTGGCTGACCACTTCAGGGCTGACCAAAAGTTAAAGCATGTTGTTAAGGGCATTGTTCAAATGCCTCTTAGACACTGACAGTCTTGGGGCACTAACCACCTTTCTAGGAAGCCTGTTTCAGTGTTTGACTACCCTCTCAGTGAAGAAATGCTTCCTAATATAGAGTCTAAACCTCCACTGATGCAGCTTTGAACCATTCCCACACCTCTTATCACTGGGTACCAGGGCGAAGAAATCAGCATCTCCGTCTCTGCTTCCCCTCCTCAGGAAGCTGTAGAGAGCATTGAGGTCACCCCTCAGCCTCCTTTTCCTCTAACTAGGCAAACCCACAGTCCTTAGGTGCTCCTCAGAGGATGGACTTATCTTTGATCATCATATGATGAACTTGTCTTTGAAGCATGTCTGGTGTGTCTGTCCACTCAGAATGAATAGCTGTCTGGAGTTGGTTCCATTGCCTTGATTCATGTTATACATGTACAGATGAAAATGCAGATTATTTCATTTGCATGGTGACATTTCACTCTTCGTTAATGTCCTGGTTTTGGCTGGGATAGAGTTAATTTTCTTCTTGGTAGCTAGTGCAGTGCTGTGTTTTGGATTTGGTGTGAGAACAATGCTGACAGCACACTGATGGTTTTAGTTGTTGCTGGGTGATGCTTATACCAAGTCAAGGACTTTTCAGTTTCTCAGCCCTGCCAGTGAGAGGACTGGAGGGGCACAGGACGTTGCGAGGGGACACAGCCAGGACAGGTGACCTGAACTAGCCAAAGAGGTATTCCATACCGTGGGACGGCATGCTGGCTGTATAAACTGACGGCGGTTGGCCAGGGCCTGCAGATCATTGCTCAGGGACTGGCTGGGCATCGGTCAGCAGGTGGTGAGCAGCTGTGTTGTGTTTCACTTGTTTTCTTTCCTCCCTTCCCTTTGGATTTCATTCTTCTCCCTTCTCCCTCCTTTTCATTATAACTGTTATTATTATTGTTCTTTTGTTTTTATTTTATTTCAATTATTAAATTGTTTTTATCTCAACCTCGAGTTTTACGTTCCGTTCTGATTCTCCTCCCAATCCCTCTGGGTGAGGGGGGAGCGTGTGAGCAGCTGCATGGTACTTACTTACCAGCTGGGGTTAAACCACAACAGTTTTATTAGGTAAAAACACAGTAGAATAGATTAGACATAACCACTGTTACCAAAGATAGATTGTTTCAGTAGAAAATGGCTGCATTTGTTATTTTAACAATTGAGGATTTGCTTACAGCTTAATGTCTTGTAGCATTCAGTAAATATAATTACACTGAAATCTAGTGCCTTCATTGGCACTATTCATGGAGTCTTAGAATAACTTAGATTGGAAGGGACCTCCAGAGGTCATCTAGCCTGGCCTGCTTCCCAAAGCAGGTCTAGTTCAATGAATTTGCCCATGGCTTGCGTTGTTCAGGTGAATCTCAGCTTCCTCCAAGTATGAAGATTCCCCAAGCTTTCTAGACAGCCTGTTCCAGTGCTTGACCCAACCTCATGTAAAAGATTTTTTCCCTAATATTTAATCAGAATTCTCCATGTTCCAACTTGTGTCCTTTGTATCTTGTCTTACTGCAGTGCATTTCCAAGAGTATGGCTCTGTCTTCTCAGTATTCTCTGATTAGGTAGTTGTAGACAGCAATGAGGTCTCCCCTTTTGCTTCCCTGCTGAAGGCTGAACGGACCCATGTCTCTCACCTTCTACTACATCATGTGCTCCAGCTCTCTGACCTTTTTGGTGGCCCTCTCCTCGCTCCATTATGTCTATGTCCTTCTTGTACTGGGGAGCCCAGAACTGCACTCAGCTCAAAATTAGGCTTGTGGATGTGGTTTCACAATTGCTGAATAAAGGGGAAGGATAGCTTCACTGGACCTGGTGGCTACACATTATTCACATAAGAGAGAGCTGTAGGAAAAGGATATGGGCTTGAGTCATTTATAGCAACATCCATAAAACTATGTTAGAACTGGATTGGCCTTTTTTCTGCTGTTAAATCAGAACTTTTTGAATATGTTATCAAATTTGTTCTCTGAATACTAATCAACGAATAATCCTTTTTAGTGGACTATTTGACTTACTCTTTCGATTATTGATTCTAGGGAAAATATTGGTTAAATATTATAACTCTGCCAAGAACATAATGATCCAGAGACTTCCAAAGACAGCAGCAATCCAAATGAAATAAGGCACTGTTTAGAAACTTCTTAACATTTATTACAGATGTTTGTATATGAAACATCTTTATATATGGAAATTTGTTTATCAATTGTAGTGCTAATTTAAGTGCATTCAAGACTTTTGGTGAACGAAGGATCAATGAATGTATTACCATATGGTTCTACTGAACTTTACCATAAATCAGTATTTCTGTAAAGGCCTGAGGAACTGAGATGCTAATAAGCTTTTGAAATATGATTAATGCAAAATTTTAGTCCAGTGAGAAACCTAATTTATGGAGAAGGTAGGCACCATCCATTTAAGTTCCAGTTAATAACAATGTAAGTATAGCTGAACTAAGAAGATTTTGAAAATGTTTAAGTCATGTCTAATTAATATCTTCTGAGGACAAATGAGAAATTTACTTCCTTTGGTTCCCAGGGGTTTTTAGAAAAGGAAAGTAGTTTCTGAAAATCCTAGCCTTTTCTCTGTAAAAAGTTTCCCTTTTGCCTGTGTAAACTAAGTGACAAAATAAAGCGATACATCCTTCCAAATGTTTTATTACCCCAGAAGGAAAGTTAAACTGAAATGTTGCTGTGACATTGTGTCTTTTATTACTCATGTTTCCTTCTGAATAATTGTTGCTGTGGTAGTAAAATCTATTAAAAATTTGGGCTGCCTGTGCCTTGCAGGTGTTGGTTGTTGCTTGTTTCATTTGTGGACAATCGATCTAGAGGACTTTGAATTACAAGCACACTGCTCATGCATCCACCACCTACAAAGAAAATAGACACTGATATGTGTTTCTACAAGGAGCACAAAATACAAATATTAAAGAAACCAGAAGATGATGGTATAGGATATATCTAGTACAGGGTCCAAGGTCGTCTTGTTTTCAAAATAGTATGTTGATATTCCTTATTATTGCTACCATACACTGTTTGCTTCTGGTAGGTTTTATGATAGACTCCTCTGGAAGAATTAAAGTGGGTATACATGTGCAGCATAATGGATTATATTCAGTATATAGGCACTACCTTGGAAGAAAATACCAAAAGGCTTGTGATATGTTCATCACATTACAGCTTTTGGTATTGCAGGCTATTGCTATTTTTCGTTAACAAGTGAACTAATGTTAATAATATGTCTGTCTTTACCTTGAAATTCATATCTGAAAAATGAAATACAGGCTATAATTTCTTACTGATTGAGGTCTTTTTAAAAACAAAATTTTAGGACAGTCTGCCTCATGTTGGCTGGCTGCATTGTATAAAATGTATGTACAAACAGTAAGACAACTTGTAATGGTTTGTGAAGTTTTATATGAGATAGAGACAGAGAATTAGATCAAGTCAGTTTTGTTTTTATGACATATTTTATGCTTGTGTTATAAATTGAAGAATGATGGTCTGTGACAGATCTCTGTATGAAATGATAGAGTGGCTCAGGAAAATACTGTGTCCACAGTATTAAATCTATTTCAAATAAATGAGGTCATATATAGTCAATGAGGTCAAATGAATATATAGTATCACTGACTAGAGAGTAATTTTCATGAATACTACCTGGCCTCCAACTGAATAGTTTGATGACATTAAAAGGTAGGTGTTAATTACTTCATCAAGCAAGTTATTCACGTAGTTATAAGAGAAACTGTCATGGCTTAGTATTTAGATTTGTGTTTAACCTATTATGTTTTTATGAGCAAGTAATTTTGAATATGGATTTCAGTCATGAAAATATGCTGTAATAAGTGCAGCAAGATTTTAATATTATTTTTTAAAAGTATTGCATTCCTAGATATGCAGGTTTTCATATTTACATATTTTTTCTGCAGTCTTTCTGTGTAGATCACACATTTTAATGATTGCAAAGGATTGCAAATTCTGTTCTCTGAGTAGCACATGAATTAATGGGTGATGTGACAGCCACATCAATATTTTGTAGGAATAGCTTATGAAGCACATTAGCAGAAATTGTGTTACAGACACATCTTAAAAGGACCTAATGTTTTAGAAATTAAAAATTCTGATCTCTTTGAAAGCAACTGAAAAAAATGTAAAAGATTAATGGTAAATATCACAGACTTTCTACACATTAAAAAAGCTGTGGAGTATGTAAAATAAAAAAGGCGATTCTAGTAAAATGGGGAATAATGTTCTATTAGTGTTACCACATACATATTATTTCTTTGTGTCAGACCTAGAAACATTAAATATAAAGTGGAACTCTAATTCAGGAGTGATTGAAGGTAAGAATAAAGGCCAGGAGACCTCTTGACTTTCACTTGTTAGAACATCCAAACATGGTATGTGGGGAAAGTCTGTGTGTTGACAGAATTTGACATGAGATTCAATGACACCATAATAGCGTGGATTTTAGCAACAGGAGTGTTCTGATTGAATGAAATCCAACTTCTATTTTCAATTCTTTTTTACAATAGAGCAAGAACAATAGCGATCACTGTCATGGACTTGAAAGTCTCCCAGTGCTAATGTGATGTCCAGTCTCATCATTAATGCCGTTCAGTGAATAATTCTGGAGTGTTTCAAGAGATTACTTAATTTAAGTTTATTTTTTTACTATCTCATGTAAGATGTAAATGTATTAACTTAGACTGCCTTCATGGTGTCATGTTTTCCCCAGTTATACTTGTCTGCTCAGCAGATACAGGCTGAATCATAGTATCCTGAAACACAAAGCTCCACTGATACCCGGGTGACTGAATAACACAACATAGTATCACTGATTAGGCAGAAGTCAGAGATCCCTTTTATGTTGTTTCAGTGAACAGTGGCAGGTTTATTATCAACTAGCCTCTCACAGAATACATTTACTTCTTTCGCAACCACTTTTTTGTGCTCGAAGTAATATCTTATTAGGTCAGAAATACTCTGTGTTACTTGGAGTTTATCAGAAAATGCACAATAAGGTGATTGCCAGAATACCTGGAGTATGAAGATTTGCAGACATAGGCAGAAAGTGACTGACCTGTGATTCACTGGGATTGTAAAACTGGAACTTCCACATTTAGCTGGAATTTATCTTTATTTTGCTGCCTGCTACTGGTGATTTATAGTTGTATAAAGAATATAAAAGTTTAACATTGTGTGCAGCCATAATATACTACTTTGGTTTCGTAAGTGAAATTATAGCCTTCTAAGACAATAAATGCAGTTGTGGCCACCACAGTACTACACTGCGTAGTGATACATAAAATGTAATAAATTTAATGCAGTGGTAAAACTTACTGAATTCAATTTGACATTCATATTCTCATGATCTCTTCAGTTTAGAATTCCTCTTTCTCCAATTAATCATAGATTTATTCACATGATCTTCATTTCCCAGAATGTTGAGTTCAGTGACTCTGGTTCTGCTTTCTTTCATGTCTCAGCCTCCTTGGTCAGAAAGAACTCTGCAGTAATCAACTGCGTCAAGGAATTATTAAGTCTGTTTAAATGAAAGCAGATCAATGTCCCTCACTTGAATAAGATTTAAACTGGTCTCCCAATTACATCCAGTTTATGTCTACTGCATAATTTATTGATTGGCAGTCTTTTGAGAGCACCATGAATGAACTAATGTTTGCATCTCAAGAAATAGTTCATGGGTCAACTTGTAACCTAACAGACATGACTCGCAGTCCCTCAGGAATCAAAGGTCACATTTACATGCCCACTTATATGTTACTTACGAACATGACTGTATGTGCTTTACATAGGTCTGTCCATTGATTCAAGGAAAGTTTCCAAAACGATCTCATTAAAAAAGGAAGGTAAAGTGGAATTAGAGAAATGAAAGATAACTGTCAAGCCTAACCAGATGTGGTACTAGATGAGCATCAAAATTCTGAAAGCAAGCAGGGAGAAAGGACTTCGTATTTCTTTTAATCAGTGTGATGCAAAAATTACTTTCTGCTTTCTAATATGGTGTCTTCTGAAGGCCATCTTGTGAGTATGAGCAAGGTAAGCATACCTTACTTTAAAGGTGTCTTACCCTTATTAGAAGTTTATACTCAGTCTTTGTACTAGGAGATGGAATGAGATAGAGGAATATTCCAGGTAAATTGCTTGTATTAGACACAATTTCACTGGTGGCATTATATGTAATAAAATAACTGAAGAGGAAAATGTGCCAGAATCTGAGAAACTTTCAGGAAACTGTGTCCATGACATGAAATAATCCATATCTACTACAACAAAAAGGATTCAAGTAACAGATGTCTTAGGTGAAAATTCAGCTTTTAGGGAATGAGGGATGAATGGATATCGTTTCACTGCGTGGACACTGTGAAGGTATGTGAAATTAGCTTAGTTGTACCACATTCTCATGCGACTTCTAATTACAGTCTTGATGGTATTAGAAAACCTATATTGAAATCATGTTGTGAAAAAGAGGCATGGTTTATCCTGTTCCTCTGTTAAGAGAGTAGCACTGTGCAATAGAAAGTGTGAGTTCTCCTGTCTGTTAAAAAAGCCTAGCTGACACTTACTTTATTATCATCATGCTGAAAATTAGAATTTTTTTTATATAGCACAAGTGGTGCACTGAATTTAATAGAAACGTCTTTCTTTTCACTGTGCAGTTGTGACACATGTCAGCTAACAATGGAGATTATAGAAAGTCAGAAGTAATGGTCCTTGACATTTCCCCCATTGTTAAATCAATTACATTCACAGCAAAACTTTTGTACTAACCAAAGTAGTTGCGAGTGGCTTTGTCAGACTTGATTTCAGTAGCACTGAGTGTTATTTCACTGACTTCAGTACTCCTGCAAGGGGCTGAAGTGAATGGTTGTACCATTAGCTTTCAGCACTCTCTCAGTGAATTCATGCAGGAACTGAAACAAAGCTTACTCTTCTACCAGCACAGTCACAGAGAGATGGGAACCGTTTCTTTTGCTTCTGTCTCGTACTAAAGGCCAGGTTACTTAGTTAATTGAAATCAGTGGCTTTCAGTATGTTGCGTGTTCCCAGGCAGCATTAACCCTGTGCAGAGAGCACATTTTCCTAATTTTTTTTCTGATGGGTGCTTTGGTTGCTATAGTTGCTATCTGTCCACTCAAGAAGAGAGAATCGAGGACAGAGCAGGCTGGAGCCTTACCTGAGCCATGTAGGCTTAACTCTACATTCAGTTCACTGTCAGTGTCAGGAACTTTCCACCTGTAGTGCAAGCAGTGTGAAGTGGAGATGGGCTTTTTATGCTGTAATGAAAAACTGGTTGCCGTGATCTGAACTGGGGTGTGCAACTGTTTCCAGTGGCAGCAGATGTCCGTTTGCATATTCTGATACTTTTTTATCTTTGCTTGCACAAAATAGATTTCTGAGCTTAAAATAGAAACACTTTTAGTAGCATTCATCAGCGCTAATTTGAGGGTCTGCAATTGTCTGTAATTAGTTGTTTCTGTCTAAAGTAGGCTCTTCCAAAAGGTAATTTATCTGGCCTGTTTTTCTCCATTGACTGCAAGGGAAGCTTAAAAGTACCTAGGCTGACACCTAGCATTTAGGTATCTCACAGTCAGTGATTGTTCTGACTTGTTAGTACAGATTTGTTGTCAATGGACAGGTGGGCACTGGAGGAAGTATAGAGACAATTGGATGCCAGCTTCTCTAACACTTGTGGCCTTAACTCATTTATACTTAAATGAGTGTCTTGCATAATCATCCTGATTCAGAAGTTTGTCTTTGAGTTATGGATTGCAGAGCTGTTTTTTACTGTACCTTACTACATTTTGCCTTCTTTTTCCAACTTCATCGAACAACAATGGAGAAATTACAAAATGAGTTTAATCCTTCTGATAAATGATGGAAATATGAATTGAATTGCAGTGAAACATTCTCAGCTGGCTCACCAGCTTTTAATAACTTTGTCAAGGGAATTTCTGCTGCATTACAGACTGAAAATGGAAGATGGAAATTGCTGCGCTCTGTGACTTTAGATATGCTGTATACCCCATGGTGTATACATGAGTTAAAGATCAGAAAGTTGTGTTGTTTTCAAAGGTCAAGTAGTAAAACAGAATACGTGGCTCCTGTCATCCCATGTCAGCATGCTTTGATGTGCTCGTGATGCCTGTGGTGAAAGCTCAGTCTTGGGATGTGCAAGTCACAAACAGGAGTGAGAACCTCAGCCTAGAGGGCAGAGGCATAACCAGCAGCATCAGTGGCAATGATGAGAAAACGATGAGCTGCTTTGACTAAACAGTGTGTAATTATGTGGAGGGAAAAAATGAAAAGAGAAAACTGCCTGTGTTAGTAAGAAGCTCCCAGAGCAAACATGAAAAAAGACTCAGTTGACTTAAGATTTGAGTTTCCCCTTTACTTCTTGGAATTGTAAGGTAAAAACCATTTGGCCTTATAAAAATTGTTTTACATATCTATATTAAAAAAAGAGAATTCTGTACTATGTATAATGCTCTTGGAAACCTAGATGTGTAGTGCAGGTCCCATGGTGTTCTGTGTTGGCAAAAAGTATATTGTTTCAAGTTGACTTAAAACTTAACTTAAAAAATAATGGCCAGCTGTGATTGTTAGTTCATAGCAAATGACATTTCAAAAAAAATAGATTGTTATTTCATAGCAAACAGTATTTACATCCATTATTTGAATAAGGCATTCAGTCTACAATAGTTGATTCTTCTGGCTCACCTTTTTCCTGTGTGTGTTGGTGTTTTGCTAAGTGTCTATGTCCATCACAAGGACATCTGTTCCCAGCCTGCTGGGATTGTGTGGCTAGTGAAATGCTCCGATGCTGTTTCCAGTCACAGGAAATTAAAAAAATTAAAACTGATTATCATGGGGAAAACAAATACGAAGTTGTCTGCAGTATGCTGCTAGTTGGGTGTTACTGCCTATGGGCCAGGGAGGGTTAGGGACCATGGCACTGGAATATACGCACCTGTTTCTATGGTTACTTGTGCCTGGTTTTGTTGGAGTGTTTATTAGAGGAAAGTAATGACTCATATTACACAGTGGGGCTTTTTGCACCGTTTTTGCATTAGAGTATTAGAAAATCAAAGGCATTTAAATTACTTAGTGAACTTATATAGGCAGTATTTCTAAAATAAAAATGGTAATTTTTCTAACCAATGGGTCATAGAAGTTTTTAGTGAGAAATTCTTTTTGGGCATGGATTGAAGTATGTGTCCATGTAATACTTAGTGACTTACTATGGTGATAAAAATTTAACGTTAAAGTTGCTAAGAAAAAATACACAACATACTGACTTTCATAATGTATTTAGAAATTCCTCTTTCAGTGTACAGACCAGTTAGATGAACAAAACTTTACTTTTCAGTAATGTTCATTTTTTCCCTTTCTAATATCACTTTCAAGGATTACTTTACTGTTTTTCTTCATGAAAGCAGATATTATTGAGGGTAAAATGACGCGTACTGAGATAGCAGTGAAATCAACATATTGGATAACATGTTATGTATTCAGGTAGGAAGACAAGGAACTTAATCCCTAATGTGCCTTTCTGTGTTGAAACTTGCATTTTCAGGGAAGTCTGCTATAATTAATATTACTTTATTTTATTTTTATTTTATTTTATTTTATGCCCATGTTGTCTTCTCTCTTAATTTGAGAAAATAAGACATCAAGACGAAAAAATGTTAATGACATCCAAATCCCTGTGGAAGGGAATGAGAACATTTCTGTGCAGCTGTATTTTCATGAAAATGACAAAGTTTGTGTGGGATTTTTAAGGCAGTAAGCTAAATGTAAAGTTTGATTTCAGAATATTGTGTTCTCCACCACTAATACAAATAATTGCTTTCTTACAGCTATACTAAGATTGCTGTTTCAGTAAACTTTTCCTGCTCTCTGTAGTATAAAATGGATTCTCCAGCTTTTAATAATGATAATTGCCAAATAATAAAATCCTCTTTCTGAAAAGTGCCTCCTTCTTATCTAGTCCAACTTTCATCATTGTGGCTTTTTTTTGTTGAAAGAGTGCTGTGAATGATGATCGTAAATCTGAGTTTTGTCACGTTAAGTGAGACTGTTTGCCTGTCAAATCTTCCTATTCAATCTCCAGGCAATATTTGATGCTTTGGAGTGAAAGTTTTCACCTTGAAACGTTTGGATCCAGATCCGCCCATTGCATCCACCATAAATGCAGGAGCTGGGGAAGGGGAGAATATTGCTGGATGAAGCACAGCAGCATTTAACACTCGTCACCTTCTCAAGGCTGCAGAGTACTTCCAAGCATAAGCAGACGTCCAGGCATGTGGAACTAGGTGTAGAACTGGAGTCTATCCCAAGGAACTGGCATCTTGAGGAGATTCTTAGATGCGTACAAGCAGAGAAAATCTGACTTGAAAGGGACCTGTGGAGATGGTCTCAACCAACATGTTACTCAAAGTAGGGCCTTAATTTGCTTATCCAGGGTCCTGTCAAGCTGAGCCTTGAATATTTCGAGCAATGGAAATGCCAGCACTTCTTTGGGCAATGTGTTACAATGTTTTATTGTTCCCATGGTGAAGATTTTTCTCCTGTGCACTTCCTGGAAACAGTGAGTGTTGTTCCAGGTAGGGCGATCCTATTAATACTCCTTTTGGTCAGCCATGTTTAGATTTGCTGAACCCTTAAGACATCCAAAGGATCCGAGTCAGCTAGTAAGGCAAAACTTACGGCACCAAATACGGATGGCTAATGAGCAGATGGAGAGGGAAATGAAATTCAGGCTTTCAGTGTAGTAACCAATAAAACCTCTCTGCAGGGCACGTTGGCACCCAACTGCAGCAGTAAAGTGATGTACCAAGAAAGCAATGTAATACACCAGCGAAGCTTCCTTCCCCACATGTTCTGTAGCCATACCTGCTGTTGGGTATTGCTAAGAAGGTATTAGCATCTGTCCTCTATTGACTATATTGAAGGCTGTGCCAGGCAGCTCTGAATAACGGACAATCTGAATTACTTGTCACTCAGCTGAACTGAGATGCTGTACAGTGATTTGGCTGATACAGGAGGTGTGTTGAAGCATCCTTGCATTGTTTCGTGGAAATGGTTATTGTACTTGAGGAAGGGAACGTTGTATAATGTTTTCATGTTTGTTTCTGTTTTGTTTTTAAATCTTCTTTTTAACAGTTTTGGTTTAAACCACCATTTTTTAATGCCTCCAAGCACCACCATGCTACCCCACGCCACCCCTTTATATTACAGTAAATGCTGTTACAGGATGTGTAGCAAGTAAAATGGACCTGGTTTGTCTGTTTGAAAGTCTTGATTCTTATTTCACAGCCGGGATTGTTTCTTCCTTTACAGGCTTTCTGGTGGTTTGATGGGTTTTTTTCTTTCTATTAGAAACAGTAAATAAGATGGTGACTGCTATAGCTTAACACCCCACCCCCACCCCCCCACCCCCCACCCCCCCAT
>JAVJGI010000014.1:58272464-58293788 GCA_035590275.1 Ibycter americanus | reverse complement strand
CCACCCCCCCACCCCCCACCCCCCCATGCATTACAATGTGAAACATGAAATACTAAGTTTGGTGAAGTTAATTAGATAAATTAACAAAATTCTAGTCTGCCTTAAAAGTAGTTTGAGACTGTTCTTTAATGAATGAAACCATCTTAATCTTCATTGGTAATTCCTAAAATAGTCTGAAAATCTCGACAAATTCACTTAAATTTTTTTTTTTTTTTTAATTCTTGCAAATAATTAAGTAGTGGTTCTGTAGTGATTATAGCTTTTTTGTAGTGATAGATTGGAACTGTGTGTGTTGTGTGTCTGTAGCATGCATGGCATCACCCTCTAATCCAAAGGACCAGTAAGAGCTGTCGTTCATTTTTTTAATTATAGAGTAACTTTGTTTTGTGTGTTGTAATATCAAGTAATTTTTCCAATGTTTTTCTAGCATAGAATACAAAATTGCTATAAATACTACATTACATGTTATGACAAAGATAGATTATGCACTATGTAATGTGTTGGAAGCATCTGATGATGGAGCAGTTCAGTACAACACCTGAGTAGTTACAAATTGAACTCGTTTAACTCAGTGATGATAAAGTGATATTACACCCAGTATAACCGTTTAGAGTTAAGCTTCACACAGTAATTCTAATTTCATTGTCTGTTACAAATCAATTGCTGTTATGTGAATATATTTTAAATAAGTTTCTTCGCTGTGAATGAAGACATTGGGAAAAAGAAGACGCACAGAAATGAGAAGCTGTGTTGTGTGTGTCCCCCTGCCCTTGCCTTGTTGTTTCTTTTTCTTTCCAAATACAGACTTTAAAAAAAAAAATAATGTTGGTTCATTTTGAAGTGATACTGTCACTGTTGCAGAGGGGTAACTTGGAGGTGACCACTCATTTTAAAATATGCCAGTTTGTCTTTGGTTATTAACATGGCCTTCGCTGAGCAATCCACAATTTCCTTTGTTTCCTGCATGGATCATCATTTTACAGTCACAGAGTTCTTTGCATTAAAAGATGGTTAGTATGTAATTTGCTTGTTGTTTGCATAATAAAGTGCTTCAGGTTGAATTTTTTTATGTCACACAGAGTAAAAGATGGACTTTTAGGTAGGTAGTGCAGCTGAGAGTCTGTCTGTCTCTGAGGTCCTGCTTCAGTCAGTCCCCAGGACAGCTGAGGAGTTACAGAGCTATGAGGAAGGAAGAACGCGGCTGATGTTTGGCACATGAACAGATTTGAGAAATAGTTTTATGTTCAGGGGAGCAGAAGAGGAGAATTGAGAACCAAAGTCAGAGGCAGCTCTTTTTCCTGACTGTATCTCTTCATTCTCTTTTCTATGTGAGGAAAATGTTGAAATTGTTTGACAGGCTGGGGGCTGGGCTGGATTGTCCACATCATTCTGCTACTAAACAGACCTGTAAACTGCAGGGTTTTAAGGAAATAGGGAAAGTCTGAAGTTGAGCCAGAAACATAAGGGATGTATGCATACATGTGACCAGGTGGGAGATGCATACCCTCTGTGTGTGTATGTGTGTCTTTATCTGCATTTGCAGAGGGGAGGGAGAGGTTAAGCTAGGTGCTCCCTTGAGCTCTGATTGAATTTTCTGGCCCACTCCCCCCTCTGTGTCCTCTGGTGTTTGTGTGGAGTAAGGGAATGGGGGAGGCAGGATGAGTTGTTTCCCTAACTCAGCTGTGCCGTCTCTTCTAGTTTGCCATTTATAATGAGCATAGCAGAGAGGGAAAAATGATACTCCCAAACTCTGAATCTTCTGTTCCTTCAATTTCCTCCTGTGCATTTATGCTGCTCCTAAAATGCCAGTAAATGTCAGCCTCCACTCCTTAATGCTTATTTGTAATGCTACACAAAGTAGCCCACAGGGTGATCTGAAGAATTTGCTAGAGTTGATGTGCTTTATTTACCAGCACCACATACAGGATGCAGTGACCATGATAGAATAGCAAAGTAGCTAGTTGTTACTGAGCTTGCTGGTCTCTTCGAGTTTGTACCATCTTTCAGCTATGCTGTTTGTTAGGAGACTGTGATGAAAAGTGGGAGACTAAGGTTCTCCTACTGACAGACCCAGGGCTGCAGGACTCCTTTCCAGGGCAGATGACGGTAAATCTGATTACTCAGAGCAGATGTTATGTCACTTCTTTTATTTAGCTTTCCCACTGAGGCAGCTGGAAAGAGGCGGAAGGGAAGGATTCAGAGAACAGGTTGTAGTCAGGGACGAGAGAGAAAAAGAAATCCTTGAAGGCAAGCAGGGAGGCAAAGGAGGCTTTTTCATTGTAGGATTTGCTGTTCATCCTGAGGTGTTCCTAAGATGATAAGAGATAAGCAGGGAAGAAACGACCTGTGAGATAACTGTGCTATCATCTAGCTAAGCTGTCTACCTTACCAATGAGATACTGAAATTGCTTGAGAAAATTAGCAGACATAATCAATCTTCTAGCAGATTGCTTTATACAATTTGGATATTGGATTTCCTAGAGTATTTTATTTTCAGCAAGGTTGATAATGAAATAAACTTTTATTAAAAAATTACAGTCTGGCTAGTCTTTCCTTCTGGAGTAAGTTAAACTGTAATGGCTCTCATGGAGTCACTACCTCAGATTTTATCACTTCTGTCTGCGGTTCTGTATTTTGTACTGGCTCACATTTCCAACGAGTTAGATCTTATAGAATTGGTTTTTAAATGAACTTGTGTAACGACTGTTTAGGGCACCTAATACTGGCAGTTTTATCTTTAATGTGCTGTTTACAATTGAGAAAGTGTATCTTCCAGCATCTAAATGCTGTTATTGGGGTATAGTATTGCATGTGAAAATAAAAAATGAAGAAATAAGCTGGTACATCGTACTCAGTTAATGTAATGGTGCTAAAACCTGGTGAAATAAGGAGAATGTAGGCAGAAGGGAGGAGATTTATTTGTTGGTCTTATTTTTGAATAGGTAAAGAAACACTTAAGATCTTATGCTGAACTTGAGGTATTCTTCCTTAGTTGTAACAACATTGCCATAGACAATTATTGACATATATAAATTATATATGGCAAATAAAAGGGATATTTTAATTCCAGACTGTTATGTTAAGCTTGTCTATTCTTTTGGGATGTCAAATTTCAGATTAATTCAGATTAGCATCTCTAAGACAGAGGCAGACTTTTGATCCATTCCACATGTGTGGTTTACCAAGAAAGCCATTTCCATAATAGTGTACTAGCCTAACAGTGATGCTCACCTGTTGTAGATTAACTACTGGGGGAAAAGACAGAAGTATATTAGGAGAAACTGGGGAGACTAGGAAGGGTATTACAAAATAACAAATGGGCCTCTAATTAACAAAGGAAAAATTGATCCATCTAACAGCTAAGCAGTATTGCTGCTTTGGACTTCAGATTTTTTTGATGTATCTTAAAATGCTTTGTGTTTAATAGCTGTAAGTTAGTTAGCTAGTCCACTGAGTTCCAGTGACGCCCCCTGGTTTGCCTGGGAGAGGCATCAAGTGAGGATGTGGTTTACTGCACAAAAGCCTTCCAAAGGCTGTCCCAAGCCTGCAGTTGTGGACTGGCATCCACTGCTCTAGTAGAAGCAAATTATTTTGTTGCCTAGATAGACTGTAAGTCATGTTGCTGGAGAAGCTTTCAGGACTTGCTGTGCACATTGAAGAATCCACTGTCCACTGTAGGCAGCAGGGAGCCAGCAACTTTAATGACTTCAGGAGGTTTGGATTAGTCTCAGCATGAGGCTTCTAGTCTACAGTACTAATCCTTCATCATTTGCAAATGTTTAGGTCATATTTCAAAGACTTACAAACCATAATGTAAATGGTCTGGGATAGCACATTCACAAAAAAAAAATGCTAGAACCAACTTCATCAATAATTCTCTAATTTAATCAGACATGATGAAAAAAGGGTGAGGGATTAATACATTGCAATACTTCAACTATTTTACGTAAGATGTCATCAAGTGTATTTAAATTTCATGTATCTGTATTCCTTTCCAAGTCGAAGAACAGGCTGCCATTGACCATGAGCGTGGAATTTCAGCCCAAGGTTTTTTTCAAGTGTGAATGAAACTCGCTGTTGACTGCTATTAATATGTGAGTGCTAACCTGTGTTTAGTCAGATTTTTCATGGAAGTAGCACTGGAAGTCAATATCAAGATTCATACTAAAAAGTATGTTCTGATTTTCACATTAAGCAGGACGTGGTTTTGCCTTAAAAATGCTTCCAACCACAAATAACATCCTATATGCCAATGCACAGTATAAATGTGTTAAAGATTCCCCACCACATCCACTGCCAGCCAAATGACAAACTTGAAAAGGATTTAGCCAAAGCCTCCCTATATGCAAAGTGGAAAGGGCCAGAACCTCCCCCAAATGAGTAGTTTCTACAGATGTAATTCAGGTGCCCTAAATTTCCGCAGGCAATCCACTGGAAGCCTTCCTGACAGGGAGGATGTAGCGTTGGAAGCTGGCCTGATGTGTCAATGAGAGAAGTGAGGTGGTGGAGCAGCCTGAGTGGTAAGAAGACTGGGAAGGGTCACGACATCTTCCTTTGTAAGGAGAAAACAGCAGAGCTGCTTCAATCATGCCACACCTATTGTGGAAAGAAAAAGCAATTTCTAAAAAAAAAATAATTTGGCTTTTAGTGAGTACTTGACGGGTTATTCAGAGGAGAGTGACTACAGGAACTCCTGTACAAGTTCATGCTCAGATCTGTACAGCACAGCTCAGGGAAAACTTCTTGTTTTAGATAAAGGGTGCTTAAGAGAAGAAAAGCAAGTTTCAGAGGGTTCTTTGGTGAGAGAAAGACCAATCAGCATCTTTGTTCAGAGCCACAATTGAAGGACTCCAGTTGCATGTTGATACAAACCTCACCAGAGATTTGTTCACTGAGGGAACCAGGGGGCGAGGAGAGCAGAGGAGGAGATTTACGGTGTTGGTAGCTGATCTCTGTAGAGAAATAACATGTATCTGCTTCACCGTTACTGAACATAGCCACTGAAACAGCTGAGTTTGTTCAGCCTTGGGTGAAGAGTTACTGGTTAGCTCTGACTTTACTTAGGGAACTAAGTCTACTTTCTTCAGGAAGGACAGGTTAAAAATATGATGCAAAGTTTCTGTTCTGTTGCTTTCCTGATTTGCAGTCTTCCTCCTCTTAATTCTTGGATTGAGAACTTTAACATCCTTATGTGTTAGAAAATCCTTTGTCTGAAAATAGCATTGAAGTTCTCTGTCCTTTATTTCTGATTTGAAAATCACTTGCTGTATTTTCCTTATATCCTTGCTTTATTAACTTCTGTCCTGAAGAAATTTTGGAAGTGAAATAAAGGTTTTCTTAAAAAAACGTATTTGGTCTTTATTTATACAATACATCTTGCTGTCACCTACTGCAAGGAATGATAAATCATTTTTAGGATAGTATATGTCATTGAAAATTTTAGATTAAAACAAAACATCTTGTCTGTGCTTTCAGAATCAAGGAAAATGCTGAGACATTTAAAAACAAATACAGGTTGACTGAAATAACTACTGCTGAGATAAGAAACAATGTGTATCAAGCCAGGAATCACGTAACAGGCCAAAGTCCAGTAACGTCTGCAAGATTCTTGAGATGTGACAGTAATTTGTTCCCCAGTTACGCATGTGAAAAGTGGATGTCGAACACTGTAGTTTGTATCTGGAAGAACACTAAACACAGAAAAGGAACAAGACAGTGTATAGGGCAGGGGAGGGTATATCCAGTCTGTTGGAAGAAACCACATTTGGAAACGGGTGTTTATGTGCCCTGTGATACACTGCCAATGTCTCTGCATATGTTTTTACATGAAACCAGGATATCCACTTCCCTTAAGTCTAGTCTTGTCTAGTCTCCCTTTCAACAATATGCATTTGGTCCCCAACTTCCTCTACGGTCCATGTGGGTGGTACGTCAAACTAGCTCTCAGCTGTAATCTACCTAATAAAGGTGGGGTTTTTTCAGTTCAGTGGTTAAAGTAAAGCATGAGGCATTGGCATCCCACCAAAGAAGTGTTTTTATAGCTTGCAGTGGAGGGCCTGTGTTGTATGTCGTTGGGAATGGTGTGAGACGTGAGGAGATCTAAGCATGCAAACTGGAGCAGTGGTTGAGAATAGTGTAGTGCAGAGAAAACTGAGCTTGGATGCAGCCTTCTCCATACTCCTTTTAGGAGTGGTCTTTGGAGGGGACTATCACCACAACCATGCTCAGGTGTTAGACAACTAGTTGAAGAAGCCTAAAGCAGACCTGGAAAACAAGTAGGAAGGCATATGGGTCATCAAGGATCCAGTGCTCAGTTTTCTTCCCTGAATTTCTTTTATTCAGTAGTGCAAAGGGGAAAAAAAATAATCCTCTGAATCCTTGTGCTTGGTAATTCATGGAGTGCCAATAACATAAATGCTGAGAAGCTCACCATACATACTATTAATGAAGTCTAAAGAATGGTCACTTTGAGATGGCAAAACGTTGCTCAGGAAACGTCCAAAGAAACTTGAAAGCCTGCACAGGGGTGAGATCGTAGTTACTGTCTAGTGTTTTTGAAATGGCAAGCCTTCGCTAGAGCATGAAAAATGATTGAAAACGTATGAAAAAATGAATGTACAGTGGTACTGATTTAATTGAAGCTGTTGAGCAATATTGAAGTAATTGAATGGCACAATACTAGATAGCTAGCATTTTACACTTACCTTCCTGTGCAAGTGTTTCGTAATGGGCAATACAATGCCAAAGTCAGTCCAGTGTTTGTTTTCTGTGTGTTTTTTTATTTACATCAAAGTGGAAATAATAGGTTTCTTTATAAGTTCTCTTTGACACAAGTTGAAGAGAGGTACCACACAAGAATGAAGCTACCATTTATTCACCCAGAAGATGTGTTTATATGTTTCCAGCATATTCTAGTCCAGATACTGGGCTGTTTGAATCTTTCAAAAGTGGCAGTTTAAAAGTGGTACAGAGAAGATGGATGTGGATGTGATATTTGTAAATCCTGACAGTAAAACAACAACAATTAACCTCTTAGCTTTCTTTCTCTTGTAGGGTGATAGCTCCTATGTAAAGGATCGTTGGTGTGTGTTTGATGGATTCATGGTCTTCTGTCTTTGGGTGTCACTGGTTTTACAGGTAATTATTTCGCTTACCTCTTTGAATGAATAGTTCCTTAATTGTGAAAAATATGTGGTACAACTAAATAATTACAAGTTGTGGAAGTATAGCTGTACATGGGTCAAATTGTTTTTAAAATACTGTGCTGAATTGAATAACTGCGTAATTGCACATTGTGGCATATCTATATTAGCAGTAGAAGTTACCTTGACTAATTTTTCTTATTGAGAAGTTATACGTTAATCTGAAGCTTCTTACCATAAACCCTCTGCATGGTAAAAAGGAGAGAGAAGGATCTTCAAAGAGCTGTTAAATCTCTTACTCTATATGACAGTTGTGCTCATCTCCTTCCGTTGAGTCTAGTAGGATGCCATGGTGACTAGCTTAGTCAACTACAGACAGAATGGTTCCAATGGTAGATGTTTGTCATGCAGTAGGTGTATTGGTGTGGTGAGTGGAGGGGTTTCATGTAATATGGCCCACACCTAACAAGACCTTTTCCAAAATTCAAATTAAAGCACAATGGGAAAAATAATAATAATAAAGACATTTGGAAAAAAATTGATTAAATTTTCATAAAGAAGGGAACTTGGACATGTTGCAAAAAAGTGTGGAGTATTAAGGTACAGGTCAAATTTTGTCCTGCAAACCAATCAGTCCTTAACCATAGCCAGTTTTTTGGGTAAGAACAGACTGAAGACTGTGAGACTGGGCCTGCAATAGTACAAGGATTGTAAAAGTGCTGTAGTGATTGCTGTTAGGCATAACTTACCCACTTTTGACAAATTTAAAACACGTTGTAATTTTCTGCCTTATACACAGGAGTAACTTTGGTACATCATGTATGCATGTAGAGTGAAGGTTGATCATTACAGACAAGCACCGTAGGTTACCCAGGTTCCCCCTCCCTTTTCTTAGTACTTTGAGCAAATATTAAATTAAACAGTTTCTCTCAGAGTAAGAGACAGGAATTAAACCAAGACATTTTCACCCGATCATTAAGCTAAATAGTCTTTATGGAGTGCCTAACCTGTCAAAGTATTAAGGAAATGGTTCCCTGCTCTGTGGCTTGGCTGAAATTTGTAAGTGGAGTCTAGGAGAAGAACGTGTACAGTTTTCACATGGACTTGGAATTAAATGGACAATTTATAAGCATGTGCAACTCATAAGGCAATCTGTGTATATGTACTTTTATATTATAGCAAAAAGAAATGGTGTGCAACACTAACATACTGTTTTTCATATTTGGAAATGTGAATTACTTTTAAATGAAGTTGTGGGAAACTTGTGGGGTAGGACTAGCACAAAAGCAGGCAGCTGACACCAGCTTGCACAGCCTTCTTGAGCTGTTTGAGACAGAAGCGTTATGAACATAGGCAGAGTATATTTTTGGAATTTCATTAGGGTAACTTAGGAATGGATTAAAGGATTTACTAAGACTTTTCTTTTAAAAAACATAGTTAAAATGAACCGTAAAATAAACCAAGAGAAGATTGAAAATGAAAATAAAAATCATACATAGTATTCAGAGTTTTAAAAGTTCTGTAAATGAATACAGCAACAGGACAGGGTCATCAAGAAAAACTCCTGATTCTTTTGTTTGTAGGTGTTTGAAATTGCTGAAATAGTTGACCAGATGTCACCTTGGGGCATGTTACGGATTCCACGACCACTCATTATGATTCGAGCATTCCGGATATATTTTCGTTTTGAGCTGCCAAGAACGAGGATAACAAATATCTTGAAGTAAGTAAGGCTATTACCAGAAAAACAACAGAGAAAAGTTCAGTTTTGACTTAGACGGGTGTCTACACACCTCAGAAAATGACCCTGCACACTT
Organism: Ibycter americanus; assembly: GCA_035590275.1. Classification (NCBI taxonomy): domain Eukaryota; kingdom Metazoa; phylum Chordata; class Aves; order Falconiformes; family Falconidae; genus Ibycter; species Ibycter americanus. Next base: position 58,284,829 of record JAVJGI010000014.1, on the reverse strand, counting down.
AATGAGCATTTTCTTCCTGAATTTTAGTTTTGGCCAAAAAATTCTTGCTGTTTTCCATATTTAAGGAATCATTGCATTTCGTAAAAAATTATCAAAACTGTAAAATATTTAAATAAATCTTAAAGCATTTTGCTAATAACTGTAGCCAGCAATTTTCAACCAATGGCAGTAAATTCTGCTCCTTTAATATGGGCACTTAATAATGAAGGCAAACACTCTTAGTAGGGTAGTATTCATAAATAAAAGTACATGAGCACATGCCCTAACCATTACAGTTACAAGTGCACATTTATTGGTATGTGTACAGAGATGCTTACATGGAATCAAACACACCTAAGTAAGTTTGGTACAGTGCACGATGTCAAAAGCCATGTAATGGTAATGTGAAAGAGTTTTTTGGTCTTTATTTGGTATCAACTTTACTTCATCATCATATCTTGTCTATATAAGTCATTAGATACTGTTTTACAAAAGGTAGACTTTATACATTTTATTTGGATTTTTTTTGTTTCACCCTTTGTAATTTACAGCTGGTTTAATTACCTGAACTCACAGGTTTAAAAAACATTGGGGCTCCCTTTTCTCTCTTTGCACAGAGTGAGAGATCAATTTTAAGGACAAATTTTCTGCAGCATGAAATACTACTTTCTCTGTGTGAGCATATTTTCTGTTCTGGAGCTTTTCAGAAGAAGCTTCACATTGCCTGTGCATTCAGTGTCATATTTGTCTTTTTGCCAGGCGTTCTGGAGAGCAAATCTGGAGCGTTTCAATTTTCCTTCTGTTCTTTCTCCTCCTGTATGGGATCCTGGGAGTACAGATGTTTGGAACTTTTACATACCATTGCGTGACTGATGACACGCAGCCAGGGTAAGTTAGCCTGTGCAGGCATGTTGTGGCGCTGTTCTTTCATTGCATATGTATAATCGTAGTTAGCGTCAGTGGGTGTAAAATGGACTTAATAGATGAAAAGCAGTGCACCAAAATACACTAAGATAAATTCAGGCAACAAAAATATTAGGAATCACAAAAAATAGAAATTTTAACTGTGACAGAGAGATTGCAAATTGTGGCATTTGACTGCAGTCTGTGTTAGGGGTGTGAGTGACGAGGCGTGGGGGTGGTGAGAGAGCAAGAGAGCAAGAGAGCAGAGGAGGCCTTAAGGGGAGCATTGCCACTTGTGGCTTATTCAGGTCACTGATGATTCATCAGCTTTTGCTGTCAGAACATCTGGATATGGGGTCAAACCTAAAGTATGGGGTGGAACTACCCCTAGAATCTCACACCCTTTCTGGATTAAGAGGTTGCTGGGACCTTGTGTTCAGATTTAAAGAGTGTTTTTACCCAGCTTTTGGAAAATACTTACGGTTAATATTTTACACTGGTGATCAAGTGTACCTGATGTTTTTGATTCAGCACATACTTAAACACAAGATTAACTCGAAGTATAGTATACCCTCTTGCCACTGGGATGGCTCATAAAATCACAGATAAGTGTACACTCACACGTCCTGTTGAATTGAGGGCTTGACTGTACGCTCGATCACCATTACATTGTGAGAGTCTATTATATCTATTTCTTCATTTTGTCCCTGTTTCTTTGGATAGGGCAGTGTTAGCTCTGAAGCTGTAGCCTTTGCTTTAGTCAAAATTGGATCCTTTTATTCCTGTATTGAATTTGTCAGAACATAAAATAGAGTAGACATTATAAACAAGCAAAACACCGCTTAATCTGCTACTGTGCTGAATAAAAGGTCTGATTATTGCAAAACTCTGTGTTAAAGATTTTTCTAAACTACGGCCTGTAAGCAATCAAATATAAAATGAGGTTATTAAAAGTGCCAGATACAAAAAAGGTTACAAAATTATTTGAGAATATGCCAGAGATTATATGGTGTTTTGTTAAATGAAAAAAATTGACTTTTGGATATTTTCTTATTTATTTAATCAATACTATAGTAAAATATGAGGTTGATCATCACCTAGACTGGAAATCATGTATTTCATTCTGACTTTTCCATTATTTTTAAGAGAAAATATTTATAGCACAGATTTTTTTTACAGTTCCTGTAGACATGGGAAAAAATCTTCGTCAAAAAATTGTTTGTGGTAATGAAAAGATCTGTGATTCTGTGATTTGCCTGTGTTGTTTGAGAAAAGAAGAAGTGGAATACACGACACAGGAAAGATTGGGTATCACATAATTGCTTGTGTCACTGAATACAGCTTTTCCCTGAAATCAGCAGAAAAAGATGAACTGGGATATAATAATGTTTGCAATATGCAAAGTTAAGTTTATAACTTCAAGGTTGCCCGTAAAAATTTTGTCTATTTCTTCTACATGTGTTTTGTTGCTCTCTGAATACCGCATTATTTAAAAAAAAAAAAAAAAAGTTTATGAAACCACCTCAATTTTAGGTTTTTTAAAGGCTGAAATACAGGAAAAACTTAAAAGGGTCAAATATACAGTACATAAAAATAAAAACCTGGCTAAAGTGGGTTAATGTTGGAAAAGTCAAGTATGCAGAATTATGGAAATTTTAGACATGAGGTTGAATGTCTAGCCATAACTCCTTTTCCTTTCAGTATCGTCAAGTATATATATATTTACTTTTTAAAAATTAGAAAGTAATTTAAGTTACTTTTTAGGTACCTGGGATAGGCACCTTCAGAGAGTAATCAATCACTTTTGTCATCTCCAAACCAGACTTGTAAGTTTAAATGGCTCCCATGGTTGTGGATGAGGACTACAGTTGCATTGTAAAGCACTTTTCCCCTAGAAGCGCTGCCTGATTTATTCGGATTAATAATGCTTATGCAAAGAACAACGTATTTTTTTCATTGTTGCTTGACACGTGGACTTATACCTTACTTTTGGCATACTACTGACTCCTGCTCTGAAAACACTTACTTCCTCTTCTTGTCTGTAATACCAACTGTTATACCTTGTGAACACTTGAACATATCCAATCCTTTTCTAATTTTTGAGGAATGCAGTGCAGAAGCTCTGGGTGGAGTTAGGCTGTGCCTTCTTCGCGTGGGTTAGGGCTGACCTTCACAGAGCTGGCTGCAGAATTTATAAGAAATACCACCATGAGTTGGGAAAATAAATACAGAGAAAGAAATAACAGTTCTGGTGCCAAAAGAGGACAATTTAGAGGCAGACATTGGTCCAAAATGTAGTTGGAAAGGAGGTGACATAGCACTTCAGAATCCAGGAGAGTTTATTAGCTGAGATGTAGTAGAGCACAAAAGCATGAAAATTGCCTAGACAAATTTTACTTTTGTCTTTGAGGTTCAGTTTCTCAGCTTTATAATGAGGATTTAACATTCCTCTCAGAAGTTGAATCTGTCTGTATGTCTGAGGTGGTTGTGTTCCAGGCAATGGAGAGTGGCCAAAGTTGGCTGTAGTTGGCCTTAAATAACTATAGAGTCTTCAATAAGCCACAGCTGTAAATACTTAGTATTTCTGCAAACCAGATCCCAGGCTCCCAAGTCAAGATTAGAAAATGAAAAGCATCCAATTAGTGGCCACCTGTGAGAACTTTAATTTTAGGTGGGTGATTTGCCTCATATTATGCAGAATTCTATGGCAAGTAGCAAGGTTAAAATCTTATTATTGAGGTCAAGACTTCATCTATTTCAGAAATTTTAGAAACCACTCCTTTAAAGTCTACTGCCTTCTGAATTATTATTATAAGGGAGGCAAGTGTCTTTTGAAAGCAGCGTCTTAAAATCTCGCTATTCTTTTTTTGTTTGAAAGGACGTGTCGGCCTCATCAGACACTCATTGCCTCTTTGACTGCTGCAAGTTCTTTTATCTTTCCATCCTTCTTGACGCCCACACTGCCTGACCTCCTGTCTCTCCACCTCCTCAGTAATTTTCTAATGTTAACTCTGACAAACAGAAATACTGAAGTGAGCTAACTGCAGTCTGAGGTTTTCATTCTGTCTGTGAAACCAGCAAAATCTGACTTCCTTCCAAAGGCTGAAAAGTTTTTTTTTTTCTGTTGTTTGATGATAAATCTTTTTTTCCCTCATTCTTATAACCTTCTTTATTTTGCCAGACTTTTTATCCCTATGGGGAACACCGTTGTCTTCCTAGACAATTTTCTCACTCAGTATTCTCTTGTGATTATTACTGATCTTTTTACCACTATGCTGTCACAGCTTTTCCCTGATGATTTGTACAACTTGTATAAATTTACTGCCAATAAGTGGTTTATTACATGGATTTCCTTAGTGTGGATCTTCTTTAGTTGTTTGAAAGACACACAGTATGATTGGAATGTAATGTATATATACTCCAATTATCTAGGTAAGTCCATACATTATAAGCAGTTTGACAGGTTGTTTTGTTATAGCTGAGATTAATTTCAAAGAATTGGACAAATATGGTGAAAATAGGTTGTGTTCCCCAATCTGTTGTAATTTACTCCTCTAGTATACAAAAGGTACTTCCACAAGGACAGGAGAGAAAGTATTTCCAAACCATTGTTCTGACTGTTAGAATCCTCACACACTAGCTACTGAGGGTTTTCTTTATTTTTGTTACCATGACATGTTTGACTACACAAAAATACATGATTAGATTATATTTATTCCACAACAGTAAATTTTCCTTTTATAATTCTCAGTTTGCACTGAAGCTAAGGGAAAGGAAACCTCACCAAAAGAAAGCAAGCAAGCTAATATGGCTAACTGCCATAAAATGTAGTACTTACCGATTTCTTCTCCCAAAGTCATTCTTTAAGGGCCTTTTCTTAATGCTTGCAATAGGGTATAGGCTGGGTATTTCTGTAGACCTGTCTGCCCTGTCACCATGGCAGTCAATTTAAAATCCTTCTTTGCCAGTTTTCTTGTTTAAAGTAGGAACTGCCCAGGAAAATAGATAAGAAAAATAATTACCAAGTAATAGAAAGATCTAAGAGTTCTTGGTCATCTTTCCATCTGTCCATTGATAGGACCCGAAAATGTCAGAAAACAGCTTCAAAGACTCTGGAGCTGAAAGTTCACTGCAATATCTAATAGAGGAAATAAATATGATTAAAAAGAACAAAAGGGGTTCGAGATACTGTCTTACATCAGCAATGGGAAAATAAGAATGAGTAATTGGATTTCTGAGAAAGGGAAGAAATCAAAGATCATGACTGAAAAATCAATGTAACAGGACTTCTCTAACAGAGCATATTAATATATCGGTGCTAGTTGACCAGCCAGCACTTCTTTAATATTGCCTTTGGGATTTATTCACAATCTCTCTTAATGATGCTGTGTCTCTAGTATAAACTCCTCAGGGAGAGGAGAAATGGAAGAAATATTACTTTTCCAGGTCTGATGTTGTTTAGACCCCAACGAAAATCAAGAAAAAGACAGCATCAGTCTAAAAGGGAAGTAATTCAATCCACATGGGATCCTGTCAGAAGAGTGGGAGAGAGTGCTGAGGTGATGGCCAGTATTGGTACTGAAGGGAAGTGGTATTCAGGCAGGAGTGGGGCTCTCCTCACTTTCAGAGGGCATGTGATTTCTGAGCAAAAATCCTAATTTTGTCTAGAATTGTTGTATAGACAGTTACCCAAAGCAGTTAGGCTCTTGATCATTTGACACAGGCTTTCCAGTGTTTTTGCTTGTCCAGCTCCATTTTGAGCAAGAAGGTGACCTTTTAATAAAGGTCTAGGATAAAGTGATGGGAACTCAATAGCCTCACTGCATGTGGCTCAGTAATGACACATACTTACCTGTATTAAGATTTGGAGTCGTTCAGGTTTACACAATTCTTTGTCCCAGTACAGACATCAAAGTTTATTGAACTCATGCTCAGCCTGCCAACATTTACGGGCTTTCTTTCATTTGGCTAATAAGTCCTTTTGAGTAAGTTGGAGCGGATTTTATGGATTCTTGTGAAATTGTCTGACTATAAATACAAGAATTTGTATTTATACAGTAAATGTTGAATAACTTAACTACCACATCTCCTTTTTGTTGTAGGGAAAGTTTTATATTTATCCACAAGATTTTTACCTTATAATCAGTGTACAGAATTGAGGCCTGGTGAGTACTGAACTTTCCACAGGAAACCTGCAGGAGGCCAGGATGCCAAAAGTCAGGACATCCTCCAGTATGTCATAAAATTAAAGTAAAGGCCAGATACCATTAGACAAACAGAATTCTAAGAGTGATCTCCACTGAATCTGCCAGATGGATGATTGGGTGCTGTTTGCTTTCTTGAAAAGAAGGGAAGCTGGAAAGTTCTGTTCTTTATATTGCAAGAAGAAGCCAGACAACCAATGGAGAAGGCTGTGGATGTCCTGACATTTACAGGTTAGACAGCAGTTATCACTGAGCATCTCCCTTAGCCTGGAAATGCTGCGAGGAAGAGTCACTTCTAGATATGCAAGCAGTTACAGGAAATAGTAAGAAAGAAGTTCCAAAAGAGGCTTCAGCTCTTTTTCTGTGAATGATCTATCTGATACATTATTTTGAAAACCAGGTGACTGTGTTCAGTTTTGTACTGCTTTCTGGAAGCTGAATGTGACATCTGCGTTTGATTCCTGTCCCAATCCTTTGGATTACTGCAATTCAAAAAGGTCTGGGAAATGCTGGAATATTCATCCTGAGATAACTTGTGAGCAGACTGAAGCTATCATCTCAACTATTCCGTTATTTCTGAGAGCTTGTGGAGGGTGAGTGAGGAGCTGGGAGGCAGGAAAACAGCAGTATAAAAAGGAGGAAGGGATAAGACAGGGCAAGAAAAGCCAGGAAGTTACAGCTGGAATACTGGTAAGCTTAACTTCAATCCCTGAAAGAATTCTACAGTGAATAAACAAACAAAAATTTGTAAGCAGCTGGAAGATAACAAGGAAGTGAGTAGCAGCTAATATGGATTTGTCAAGAATAAACCATGTCAAACCAATATAATTATCTATGGCAGGGTAACAGCCATGTGAATTGGAGAGAAGAGTGGATGTCATGTATCTTTATTTTTGGAAGGCTTTGTAACAGTCTTACAGGACATTTTTGTAAGGTGGCAGGAGAAAGATGGTTAAGGTGGAAATAATCATAGAATAGTTGCAAAACCGCCTGGAAAACATATTCAGTGAGTTGATATTAATGGCTTGTTGCCAGAATGTGCTATTTGGAGGTTTCATTAACATTCTGGATGGTGGCAGATAGAATATACTTACTGCACTGACGATGACATGAGGTTCGGAGGGACTGCAGACATTTTGGAAGGCAAGATTAGGATGAAAATTATCTTGACAAATTGAAGACAGGCTCTGAAAAAATTGGATGAAAGTCAGCAGGGACAATATACTGCACTTAGTAAAAATTACCTGTATAAATACAACATTGTGAATGATTGTTCTTCATAGTTCTTCATAAATGATTTGGGAGCATAACAGAGGAACAGAGATCAACAGAATTGTGCTCTTGTTAAAATGTATAAATTGTGGTATCAGACAACATAGAGGCATTATACACCTACCTGGCAGGTTAATGAGAAGGGCTCTACAGCTGGTATTTGAAGAAAAAGCTTTGGTTACAGACTATCAGTGGCTCATTTAGTTTTCTCTCTTGAGCTAGATGTAGCCTGTAGCCTTGAAGGCTAGACCAATTTGGGCTCTTACATTTGGGTTTCTTAGAGCCCCAGGAATATTTCAAATCTCTTATCAACAAAATTATTTGATCTTACCTGGAGGTCTAAAGCTGCGTATTTTAACAATATTGTTCTCTTTAATACACCGTCAGTGAAGCCCTTTCACCAGATAAAATAGTAATCCGGTTGCTTTCTCTTAGGTAGAATGAGACCCTTGGTGCAACAGCCAGTTCCACCAAATAGAACTGGCCAGTCAAACGGCCAGTCATCAGATGCTAAATAGTTTCCATTTGGAGCTAGCTGGATGATGTTGGGATTTTTTTCTTAGATGTTCAGTGATAGCAGCCCCTTTCTTTTGCTATGCTAAGAGCTGCATCTCCTACCACTTGAGGTGTTAGAGACTGGCCTGTGTCAGTGCATTTGATGATGGCATCTTGTGTATGGTCTTGACACTTTGCAACACAAGCTTTAGGAAGGAATTTGTTTTGCATGTAGTTCAGATTTGGATTCAGGGCAGTATTTTTATGATACTGAGGATTACCCTGTCTGGTGCCTAAGCAGAAAGCTTGTTGAAATAAAACTGTGTGGTGCAGCGGTCCCATAGGGAGAGCCAGGAAAACCTCCCCTGCTCACTGGTAGCTAACTCTGCTGTTGTGGGTGATGGGTCCAAAAGTGCTTGTGAGCTATGATGGAAGTGATTCCCAGCTGAACTTCAGGCTTATGATTTTCAAATCCTACAGTCCGGTTTAGTGACTTTGTGTTTTTCCTATAGCTGGTAGACAACTACTTAGAAGGTATTTTTCTATATTTATTCCAGGTAAGTCTGATATGCAAACTTAATTTTTTTTTAAGTGATCCTGAACATACTTTAAAATCAAAATGGATACAGTCTTCAGCTTAGTTTTTTTCATATATTTCAGTTCATGTCCTTGCAATTTAAAAGAGAATTGAGGCATTTTTCACTCTTTCTTTTAAATTCTCTAAGGAAATACTTTATTGGATTGTAATAGGTACTATAAGTGTGAGATCGCTTAACTTGTAAATAAGTCTAATTTGATACACCTCAGGGAAATGCAGATTTGGGCAAGCTAGCTAGATTTGTTTTTAACTCTTACTCTTTATTTCCTATGTACTAGCACTTACAGTGACAGCCTTCTCCATTGTGCAAATGCCATTAATTCATGTTGTTTTGATTCCTGTGAAACAAGTCCTGAATTATCATATATATGCAATTGCTATTTGAATTCAGCTCCTTCATGACTGATTGTAGCAGTTACAAAACTGGACTGCGGTAGAGTTGTTATGCCATGTGGTATTTGACAAAATTTCAAACTAGTACTGATCATGTGTACTACTTTAAGAACAAATCGATACTAGAACTTCTGAAAATTTTCTTCTTGGAGCTTTGCTTTCTAGTGCCTGGATGTACATTCCAGCACTGTCCATAGGAAAGATTTCTTCTTTTAGTCATTTTTCTGTAGTTAACTTCTGTGGCTTTGTTACTCTGCAGGGTAATGACAGAGTGATTTGATTTTAATTTCCTCTAACGCCAGTAACTAGCGATCAAACCCATAGATTGTCAAAACTGTTAAGTAGGTGCAAGCATCCTGTTTTCATTTGGACATTGACAGCGTTGGCTTTGCACAACGTAAGTGATCAGCCATGAGTACAGAGTCATCTGTTTTTGATGTTAGCATCTGTGTTAGCAACCTAAATGCCTTGAATTCCCTCTCTGGCAAGCAGAGAGAGAAAGGTGCTTCTGGAGTGTGGCTGAACCCGCCGAACTCCAGACATCTGGAGATGTATTTCTCTCTGCCTTCATTGCCTAAAATGAGGTGGGTAAGTCAGGACAGCAGTGCTACAGCCTTTTATTGTGCAGCACCTTCTAGTGATTCAGCTAAGAGATGCTGGGTCTTTGAATTTTTGCATCCCTAAGTGTGAAATAAGGTTGGTGATTTAATTTGAATCTCTTCAAAATTCCTGTGCAGGGAGTAGGAATAGATGGACTATCAAAGGCACATTTTGTAGACCATAACTTAGGTGACATATGGAATGAAGAAAAGCTACAATCAAAATCAAATCAAACTTGACGTCGTATTACTGCCTTATGTAATAGGCAGTCTGATTTAGTCATGCCTTATTACTGAATATGGGTGGGAGAAGAAAGAGACTAAGACCAATACTTGTCTTAATTTGTTGAATAAATGTGTAAACAATTTTCTTCTTGAAAAACTGTCCAAAAAAGTAAGAATCTCCAAGTTCTGTTTGCAAAAGCTCAAGCTTAGACACTAGAGGACTGCGAAAACTGTCAAAACCCCCCGACAGTGAAACCTGAAACTGAACATATACATAATGAATAAAAGATCTGCAGTGTATAGTAAGATATAAAATCTATGTACCTTGGGGCAAATATAATGAAAGACAATATATTAGTAGTAGTAATTTTTTACAGTATCTATATATTGAATTTATAGTCAAAAGAAACAATTGGATCATCTAGTCAGACTTCATATTGTTCCCCCTCTATGAAACCTTATAGCTTGCATCTGACTCCACATTAGTTGGCAGAAGAACAATTCATGAGCAAGGGAACTTTTTGTTTATACCAAAAATTATTTCAGTGGTAGAAAATACTGTTCCTAATTCATCGTCTTAATTTGTCTGGCTTCAACTGTTAGCTTTCTATTCTTGTTATACTTTTTTATGCTAGATTACACAGAACCTTAATTCCTGGTATTTTCTCTGTGTGAATCCACTTACACATAGCAATTGAGGCACCTTTCAGTATGCTTTTTAATAAACTAATATTATTTAGCTCTTTAAGTCTTTATATCTCTTACTGTAAATCATGTTCTCCAGTGTTCTCATTTTCATGTTTTTGTATGATTTCCTCAATTTTTCAAATATTTAAAAAAATATGAGAAAAAAACCTATATGTAATATTAATCATAATTTGTATGAGTGCCATACAGAGAGGGATTTTAATTCATTATTGTTCTGCTTGTATAGTCTGGGAAAGCACTGGCTCGCTCTTGCCAGTTATTGGGACAAATATGAGAGGATGCCCTATTATATCCTCTCATTTCAAACTCTCACATAACTTCTGTATGCAATAATACAGTATTTCCATTCTCTTTTATCTCTTTTATTCCATAGGCCATAGGGTTTGCCTTCAGTGATCCTACCTCTATAACTTTACATTTGGCTGTATTAAAGCACATTTTGTTTTATTGGATCCAGGTAACCAAATGATCCTGATAACTTGTCAGACTGCCCTGTCCTCACTATTACTTACATTTCTATCCTTACTCTTGATTTTGTACCTGTTTCTCCCTCGTTGGTTACAGTAGATCATGATAATGATTTCCCTGGCAAGTATTTTTCTGACATGTCAGTTAATCAGTTTTCAGCCCATTTAGCATGTGCTTTATTGATGTTATGTATTGCCAACTTTTTAGTCAGTCATGTGTTACTGAATGAATTGCTTTACAAAGTTTAAGCTAGGCAATTTTATTGGACAAATCTCTAACCTTACCAAAATCATGTTGGTATGATGAGAATTATTTTCTCTAAATCCATACTGCCTGCCTTTAATGACATTCATGTTTTCACTCTTTAGCAATCAGACTTTGTATCAGCTCACTCTTTCTTTTGTCTTGGTTGATGTCAGGCAAACCAGTTGTGCTGCTTGTTCTTTAAAAATTAATGGCACATTAGCATTCTTCTGGAACTTCCCTGCTATTTCAAGATTTATTAAAAATCAATAGAAGAGATGAGAGATGCCCTCAGTTATTTTGGCCTGCTGATTTGAATATAATTATCCCTAGCAGATGCTGTTTGGTATTCTCTTCAGTTACTAATTGTTGGGTAGTGAAATCTGTGTTTGCCAAGTTGAAATGTAAAATATGGGATGTTGCCAAACATTAAGCTTTGTGTTTGTTGTGTTCCTAAAGTCATGAGTCCTTTAAGCATGCCCTATCTTATCTTTTAATGTGATAAAAATAATAAATAGATATCAGAGACAATCTGTTACCAGAAAGGTTTGAAAGCTTTATAGTTATAATTACAGATGTAATTATGAGAAACATTAAATATGGATGAACTTTTCACACTTACAGTTTAAAAGATAAAACAGATTTTTTTCTCGATTAAAACCAGGAAACTGATTCTGTAAGTATGGTACATGATAACTTTAGACCTAAGTTTATCTAAAAGCAAAACATGACATTTAAAAATGACCCTTGGGAATGCTAAGATTATAAAATATCAGAGGAAGAATTATTCCTAGACATATCTGTAATTCTTAAGCCACAGGCATACTCTCTGAAATTTAACTATCACCAGTGATTTGGGATGATACTGTTATTGGATTATCTGGAACCTATAATGACTCCAGCAGCAGCATTGTCCTAAGTTGCAATCTCTTGCTGCACAAATTAAAAGACAAATCAATAGAACTACTACCTGGACTTGCACAAAGCATTTGACGTTGTGCTGCATGACATCCTTGTCTCTAAACTGGAAAGACATGGGTTTGATGGATGGACCACTCAGTGGATAAGGAATTGGCTGGATGGCCACAAAAGAGTTGAGGTCAAGAGGCTCGTTGTCGAAGTGGAGACCAGTGACAAGTGGCATTCCTCAGGGGTTGATATTGGGACTCGTGCTGTTTAACATCTTTGTTGGCGACACAGCCAGTGGGATTGAGTGCACCCTCAACAAGTTTGCAGACAACACCAAGCTGTGTGGTGCAGTCAACACACTGGAGGGAA
>JAVJGI010000014.1:58227240-58272364 GCA_035590275.1 Ibycter americanus | reverse complement strand
CAACCCCACGCAGCGCTACAGGCTTGGGGCAGAGTGGCTGGAAAGCTGCCTGGTGGGAAAGGGCCTGGGGGTGCTGGCTGACAGCCAGCTAAACACGAGCCAGCAGTGTGCCCAGGTGGCCAAGATGGCCAACAGCATCCTGGCTTGTATCAGAAACAGTGTGGCCAGCAGGTCAAGGGCAGTGATTGTCCCCCTGCCCTTGGCACTGGTGAGGCCGCACCTTGAACCCTGTGTTCAGTTTTGGGCCACTCACTTCAAGAGGGGAGTAGAGGTGCTGGAGTGTGTCCAGAGAAGGGCAGCGGAGCTGGTGAAGGGTCTGGAGCGGCTGAGGGAACTGGGGTCGTGTAGCCTGGAGAAAAGGAGGCTGAGGGGGGACCTCATTGCTCTCTACAACTACCTGAAAGGAGGCTGTAGTGAGGTGAGTCGGTCTCCTCTCCCAAGTAACAAGTGATAGGACAAGAGAAAATGACCTCAAGTTATGCCAGGGGAGGTTTAGATTGGATATTAGGAAAAAGGCATTCACTGAAAGGGTTCTCAGGTATTGGAAACAGCTGCCCAGGGAAGTGGTGCAGTCACCATCCATGGAGGCATTTAAAAGACATCCAGGTCTGCTCAAAAGTGTAGCTATGGTGCTTAGCGGCATGGTTTAGTGGTGGACTTGGCAGGTTCATTTAACAGTTGGACTTGATGATCTTAAAGGTCTGTTCCAACCTAAATGATTCTATGAATTTATATCAGTAAGTGTCACTACCTATAAAAATAATCACCAGGAAAACAAAGTGAAAACACTTGATACCTCTCCTAAAACCATGTTAGAGCCCTTACACAAGTTACTGGATTTGGTGCAGGAAACAATTGGTGAAAATCTCAGCTTTTTTTGATATACAAATTAATTTTATATTCTTCTAGTGTAATGCTGGATTAAATTATCCCAGAGGTTCCTTTGGGTTTTAGAATTAATTCTGTGTATTATTTATTCTTTAGCTTGAAATTTTTGTCTCGGTCTTTTATGTGGCTGAGAAGTGAATGACCTGCAGTCATAGCGTAGAAGTAGTCTGTGTCTTCTGCTTTGTGTTTTTCTAACTGTGGTTCTGACACTTCAATACTTTAAACAAAAGATAACAGAAAATAGGTAATGCCAGCCTACCATGGCCAATGGGTCAGTATTTTCTTTTACTGTAAATATCTGTGCTGTATTTTAGCATTTATACTCCTAAATGTTGTTTGAATTTACTCCTGGTTTTACATTTTCCTGTTCTCCAAACATTTCTGAATGATTTTAAACCTGTTCTTCCTCCCTGTAGTGAAAAAATGCAGATCTACAATACATTCAGTTTTCACAGAATACAAAAAAACATTTCTTTGACACAATATTCCTCTCTCGATGCTCACCTTTAATTCCAGTCACTGTTTATCCACTCTTTCCTTTGAGGTTCCAAATGCCAGTTTGCGTAGAGGCTTAACTTCAGAAAGCACAATAATGACCATCTTTCTACAAGGATTTTACCCACAGTCACCCTTTTCCATTATGCTCTTCGGCAGAATGTAATTTTTGCGATCATGTGAGTCTGAAAGTATTGGAAGCTCTGTTCATCTTACATTATGCTTGCTTGTGTTCTTTGTTAGTATTATATCTTGTACTGGATACAGGATAATACCTTTTACACCAAATTGTCCTCTCACTGAAATTATTTTGCTACATCAAGTAGAAGCAACGTTTTAGGGACTCCTGTCATGATCCGAAGCAATAAAGGTAGCTCTTGATGATTTTTTTTTTCTCATAAATTCTAGATTTTTATTCTGTTCACCAAGTCATGACTTTTTTGATGTTCATGTGCTGGCTCTCATGCATTTATGTCACCTAGGTGGCTGACTTACCACTTTTTCCTTTCCTCAAGAAAGTTTCTTTTTTGAATACCTTCTCCTCCATGTGCAATTAATATAATTAGTAACTTATTAATTGAACAATTAAAACAGTTTCAGGCATTCTGGTCCATCCTTCCACCGCTGCTGACATGCTCGGTAGTGTAGTTGGTATCTGAACCTTAAAACAGAAAATATGATTGATATAATCTTGAACTGACAGAACTGAGAGATTTGGCAGTGCAGTGTTACGAAAATTCATTTTGCTATTAGAGAATTACTCAAGCTTGTCTAACAAGCAAGATGGTATTTAATTCTTAAATTGGTGCAGCAAGAAAGGACTGTTGCTTATGAGCAGAAACAAATGAAGACTAGGCAAACTTAATTTATCAAAATGTGCTTTTATATGGCACAAATATTTCAACTGTGGCAGTGTCCATGGGATGTGCATGCACGGTAAAGCAGAGTCTGGTAAACCAACACCTTACAGACAACAGTAAATTTTTCCCCTTGATCTGTCTCCACATTCTACAAAGCAGTCTTAATGTTTTGATCCAATTTCTGTGCCTTTTGAAGAAGAAACATGGGAAAAAAACTTCAAAATCAGCCACATAATTTTCCAGGTAGTTCACCAGTTCTGTAGTTTCCATGGCTATGGCATTGTATGGTGGTGATCCACTGTTTCTGCAGCTTGGCAAGGATATCCCACTTTGTGCTTGTCACTTGTCCCCCTTAAATGAATGCTTACAGTTTATTCCTGTGTGTACTTTAGCTCAGATCCAAAAGGAGGTGTCTCTGTTTTCTTCAGATACAATACTGTCGGAACATTTGTGCTGCTGCATTAGGTGGGCTTGAAGGCACTCATACTAGGTTGTTGCCTCTGCAAAGTTATTTCTTTATTTGACAACAGTCCTGTCCTCATTATACCTGTTTTCTTAATTGAGATCTAAGTTTATTTGAGGGATCGTAAACCTTATAATCACAATACTAATTTTAAAGCTATCTCCCAGGATGACTGGGTAGCAGCAGACTGGTTTTAGAAATGCTAAATCCTCAGCATGGAGTTTTCTCCTGAGCAGACACTGAGTGATTTGCCCATATTTACTGACTTCCTTTGATCATAAATATGCTGTTTATCCTTTGTAAATCACTTGCTCTTGCAGCCTGACAGGACAGGGGGCATTTATAAGAAGCAGACAAATGCATGTGATTCACTATTTCTTCCTGATAGAGATGAGATATGGCAGTTACCAAACAATTTGGGGGTGATAGTGGTTGTAAGGTGAGTGGCAATTAGCTCTGTTCAGCAAAAATTCTGTGGCACATGGCAAAATTATTATTGCTATAGAATAACACCTTTCAGACCTGAGGTCTTGGATGAGTCTTCTGCTGAAGAGGTGTGGTTTGCCAGACATCTTCAGATTATGCCAGTTTGGATCTTTTAATTCAACAATTCCATCTAAACAAGCAGCATAATTTTGAAATGGAGGTTCTCTAACATAAGGCAGTGTTAGTCAGTGAGTCTGCATGCATTGTGGATGTATGTGGAATGGAGAAAACAGGTAATTTCTTAGTTTGCAGGGAACACAATGCCAAAATGATCAGACTCTAGCAGGGAGCATGTTTCTTGACAATTTTCAGTCTCTTCAAGCTCTCTGAATTCTTACGGTTGCTGAAGAGTCACATCTGTTGTATCATTGTTGCGTGGGTGATGTAGATTAAGTCTTACTGAAGAAGGTATTAGCAAAGAGCCTGTCATGAGAAATTTTTGGCAGATTAGAAACAACTGTGTCATAATACATTATGTAAGGCCCTGAATTTTCAGTGGAAAGCCAATGGACTTTATCTAAAGGCTACACCTCAAGTGGTGGAACTGCATGTCTGACATCCTGGTTTTGTATACCCTGGCTGCGTCATGATCTTACACCAGAGAGGGAGTTCATTGCTTCTTTATTCCTGCTTGATTTTTGCTGGAGAAGGAACCCTGGTAAGTGGACCAGAAGGCAGCTCCAGCCTCCCTTCCCCAGGCCTGAGGCACCAGTGTCCTGGCACTCCACACATCGACTGCTTAAACTGGTTGTACTACGTGGGTCCAAGGGCATGACTGGAGTGTAAATATTGGCTGTTACTGATGGTCACAGTGAGCTCTTTGTATTTCTGTGTTGGAAAAGTAGTACAGAGATACCTAAATGCACAGATTTTTAAAAAAGGGTACTAAGACAATGCTTCTGATCCTAGACAACAGAGTAAGTGGCCTGAAGTTGGGAAAAAAAATATGATTGTGGGATGCTCCAGTTAACTGCCTTAGCTATTTGATGTTTCTGTGTGCTTTCCACTTTTCTCAGCGAGGCCATTTTAGTTGCCTAGTTAATTAAGACTTTTTATTTTTTAAGCAATGGTTTAGAGACACAAAAAACCTGCCCATATAATGTCCATTGAATTAGCTCTGTTACACTAACAAATGGTATGTGGGAAGTTGCAGAGTTTTGGAAACTTTGGGTAATTTGAGCAGTCCTCCAGAATTTTAATTTATTGCTGTGTTAATCCCAAAGTAATTGACTCTTGCATTAAACCAGGCAATCAAGTGAAACTAATGTGAATGGATTAGTACAGTTGTCTTGTACTGACAGTCAAAGAAAACTTTACTGTTGCTGAGAGAATTCAGTGGAACATACTTTCTCCTGCCTTTTCAGGGTGTTTCATGTTAGTTTCAGCAGCTAAGTAGTTGGATCTATAATGGAATAAAACAACTTTCCAGAAAGATTTACTTTTTCTTTTGATTGTAATAGTGGATCTTTCCTGGTGGCCATCTTTTTCTGCTATATATAGTTTGATATATCACTTGTGTCATTATAGTATGCTGCACAGAATTTAATGGCCTGTCTGTGCTGTGCGCTTCTATCTCTCTTCCATTCCTATCTGTGCCTGGGAACGCAGAAAGAGTGGTTTGCACACTGAACCAATATGTTTTGGTTAGATTTCATTTTGAAAGTAAGTATTTTGAAGTTTTTCTTCTAATACAACTTCTGATAAGTACTTGCATGATAGTGATGACGATGTTAAAAAAATTCATTCATTCATACTTGCTGATGTTAAGCAGACCCATAAACTGTCACTGATCATAAGCTGAAGCGATGGAAAAGCCAAGTGTCGTGGAAAGGCAGTCTTATTTGAAGGGTGTAAGAAAATGAAAGTTGAGGCAGGTTAAATGCAAGCTCTAATTGCATCTCATTATGCTTTTTTTGTACTGTAAGCTATATCGCCTCAGACATATTGATCTCTTATTGACATAAAACTTCACGTACTGTTTCTTGATTTATCTCAAGTAACGTAGTCTTAAATTCTACGTAAGTTTTCCCATGTGATTAGTAGCATAATAACAAAAAAACCCTGAAAATTCAGTAGAGCTCACTAGCACCAGCACAGCTGTTGGCTTCTTACTGAACCACTTAAATATCCCCACCCCTTGCTCCCTACTGCTTTGTGTCTCAAGAGGCCTTATTTGCCCCATCGTAAGGGTTTAAGGAGTCCTGGAATGGAGCTTGCTGGGGAATGTTGTGCTGGAGACATTACTGCTGGCTCTGTAGGACCCAGGCTCCCAGAGGGCACCCGTAGCAGAGGGCAGCCTTTGCACTGCATCCCCCAGAAGGTCTGCAGTGTGTCAGTGCCCACTGCTTGCAGATTGTGAATTAAATGTAGTATAAGTACTGTTTCCACAGATGACCTTCTTGTGCTTACTTTGTGCAGCCCCTGCTCCAGCATAGTAAGGCCTCCCAGCATGGTTTTGAGATAATACATGGTCTGTGAAGGCAAAGGAGGAAATTTGCTTTTGTACTGCTGCTACTGTTTACTTATAATTCCTATGGGAAGTGTGAGTTAAAACGTTCAAGTCTATTATCTACAGTGACATTTCTTTTTTCCTCTAATGCAGAGTGTTAACCAAGGGGTCAGATAATTTTGAGAGGCTCAGTAAAGCAGTCAGGAGACACGTGTGTGGTAGGAATGCCATGGTCAAAGGCACATTAAGACCATCTCCTTAATGAGGATTTACTATGAAAATAAATAGAAAGAGCTGCTTCAATCAAAAACAACCTCCCAGCCCACCAGTTTGCACTCTGCATGAGAACTGAAGAAAGGATTATGTCAAAGACAATAACTATTTGTGCGGGATAGCTACTCAACAACTCACAGTCTGACAAGGAACAGAGAACAATGTGAAAAAATAGAAAGAGAAGTTAAAGGTGTGACAGTAGTGTGAACAGCCCTGAAACAAAAGGCGTGACTAATTTCAGCCACACTAAGGAGCAGGAAACTCTTAGCCAATAGGCAAAGCATGAAGTTAGGCAATTAGAAACCTGTGATTCCGTACCAAGAAAATTAGATCCTATCGGTTTAATTATCAGTCAGTGCCATTAAGACAATATAGCTTTGCATAATGAAAGCTGCAGTTACTGGGTAATAGAGGTAATTGTTTTCCCAGTGGAAGATTTTCACTTTCAGACAAGAGCTTCAGTATGTGACTGGTTTACAGGCTTTGACCTTCAACACTTGCATAATGCATGGGACACAGTTTTTACTTTGCCTCTTGAGATTTGATTATTTTATCATAAACAGCATTTTCATAAAGTTGGTGGAAATGAGCAAAACCACCCACTACAAATACAGTCTCCAATAGTCATGCAACATCCCCTCTGTTACTGGAATTAGAGCAGCTTACCAAATCATCTTTGATTTAAGACCTTTGATTTGATAACACAGGGCCAGCTTGCAGCTTGGCTTTTCCACTTCTGCTGGGGAATAAGGGGGAATAATGCTATTCCAGAAAATCTAGATCACAGATGGTCACTCCAGAGGGGGTAGCACACACAGAGCAGAAGCTTAGGTGTGACTCTCCAGCCCATCAGCTCATCTGTGGTAACTGACTTCATACATGCTGCTACCCTTGCATTACCCTGTGGCAAATGTGTAACGGCGCACTCCTTCATTAAGTAGTTCACAGTCTCACTTTATTACTCTGGTTCTCAAATATTTAAATATTGAATGTTTCTTTTCCCTATGTGTCTTTTCCTTGTGGTTCTTAGGGACTTCCAGTCTTTACTGTATTCTACACCAGGGTCAATGTCATGACATTGCCACATGAATAAATTCTTACACAATATCTAGTACACACTGAGTGGTATTGGAAAAGACCTAGGTTACAAGCTAAAAGAATAGTGTAATATTTTGGATCCCCTGTGAACTACTGAAGTACTTCTTCAAAAAAATGTCAGACTGTTCACTTCCAGTTACTACTTTTCTTATAGCAACTGAGAAAGCATAGAAAGGACCATTAAGAACAAATACCTTATGTAGTCTTTACTCTGATCGTAAATTTTGGTTGTCATCAAACTGGGAGCTAGATCTTGCAGTATCTAGCAGGTGATCTGAATAAATCTTTAACACATTAACAAATAGTTACCACCTCTGTATTGTTCCATGCTTAGGACACAGTGTTGGGAAATACATCTTGATTTCTTTGCCACAGGGGCATTTTTGTTCTATGAATTGTGTCAATATGCAAATAATCACTATCTTTCCTAAAATCTCTACAGATATTTTCAGTGGACACTCTTCAATGGTACAAGCTGCTTTGGAGGTTCTCTTTAATATTCAGCAGAATGTAAGACTTTTTGGAGACATGCTATTCCATCTCCAGCGAAGGTGTCATCTTGGGAAGTGTCAAGATATATCTTCTCCCATACTGCAGTCGGCATTTTCCATTCTAACACAAAAAATCCTTTAGAAGGTTATCCTCTACTTTTCCAACAAATCTGTACTACTGTCACCTTGACTAGAGAGTAGCATAACGATTAGCACTTTTGACCACAGTTTATGCCTCCTAAGATTAGGTACTTAGCATGAACCCTCAACTTAAGACTCTCAGTTCGCATCTGAAAATCAGTAAACCACACAAC
Source organism: Ibycter americanus (assembly GCA_035590275.1). Lineage (NCBI taxonomy): Eukaryota > Metazoa > Chordata > Aves > Falconiformes > Falconidae > Ibycter > Ibycter americanus. The sequence continues at coordinate 58,264,547 of JAVJGI010000014.1, read as the reverse complement.
AGTATCACCTTTTTCTTTCCACTGTGAACAAGATTGCAGTAACTAATCTCCCAGTGTTGGTACTTAATTTAAACAGCTACAATGAGATCGGGTGACTTTGAGGCCCTGTTTCCAGCTAAGCTATATACTTTTTAAATTAAGGATACTGAAAGAATTAAAATTATTTATTGCATAGAATTCAAAAGAAGTGAAAACTTTTAGCAAATTTTCTGCCAGAAGACCTCATCAGTCACCAGTGTAACAGCGATCTCTAACCATTTATAGAGCATAGATGCTCTGTGGTAATGTGTGGAAGATGAAAACTTCAGAAATCTGTTCTATTTCTCGAGGAGCTGACTCTATATATAGCTGATTCATCTTGACAGAAGTTACCCAGGGGCTGACAAATTCAAATAAAATAGATTAGTCACAACAGGACTTCTGTATGTCTTTTCTGATAAACTGTGGTATTATTTTCTCCTAATTACCTGCCTGTGGCAGGTTTTGTATGGGTTTTGTACTGGTATGTTATACTACTTACATATCTTGTATTAGCCAACTTTGCTATAGCCTACATATGAATGTTTTCTTACATTTGTTTTTCATCTGCTGGTTTTAGGCATTTTACTTAGGATTCAGAGGTTAAGTGACAATTAAGTATGTCTATCATCGTCCCTCAAACAAAAAAGCTTCAGTTGTATTACTACTTAATCCTCTTCTCCAGAACAAATGGTATCTTTGTTTTTCTTTTCCGTTTTTTTTTTTTTTGCATTTCATGTAGAATCATGAGTCTGCTGTAACCTGGTTGTTTTCTTTTTGTTCTTCATGTCTGATACAGAACTATGGATCAATAATGGTGATTTATGGAGGGGTAGTAGCAATGAATGGAAATTGCATACTGCAGAAACCATTTAAAAAGTCAGCATTCTGCCATTATTATACCATAGCCATGGATATGTATTTCACTGATATTCACACAGCAAGATGGTAAATGCCCTGGAAATAGCTAAGGATATTGACTGCAGTCATTGGAGCACAGAGAGAAATTTTGAAGAGAGTTTGGAGTATCAGGGGAGAATATTGGTTTTGAGTAGTTGCTCTGGGAAGCTTATAGGATTAATTTAACAGACGTGTATGGTTATTTCACAATCAGATTAGTCTTTGCAGTCTTTTACCTGATCTTTTTGTCCGGTGAAGAATGCTGCTTCTACTGTGCATTTACTCGAACTGTGGTTAACCTGCTCTCTGCAGTAGTTTCACAAGTGTCTTAAACATAATCAACATAGATGGTTAGTTGCTTCACACCTATCTGTTTTCTGTCTATTCTCTTCTCAAATATTTTGCCAAATTTGTCAGATATGATGCTTTATGTTATACCAAACTAGCTAGTCTCCATCAGCTTGTCTTTCTCCAGATGCTTTCTGATGTCATTCATTCCTTGGAAGTGCTATGAAATCCACGTGCTTTCATGGATCTGCAGACTTGGTATCTCCAAGAGCTATGACTTCTTTTGTTTTTTTTCTAAATGCATGTTTAGTTCCTTCTGGTCCTTAAGCAGTCCCTCTTTTCTGTTAAATGTTAGAGTCATCAGTAGACTTGACCCACTATGCTAACAGCAGGGTTTAGCGTGTTCAAATGGTTAGGGCTGCTGTAGTGAACATTTTTTACCAAAATATGAGGATATTGTTAATTTTGTATGCAATTCACTTACCACAGACAGATGCAGGATTGCAGCTGTGTCCACAGTGTCCTCAGGCACAATGGAGAAGGTGCAACTTAGAAACTGAGTTTTCACTGGAGAATTTCAATGCAGTGCAGGGTAAACAGGTATTTTGTAACAAAACCAGACTCTGTGCCAAAGAGTGACCTCCCCTAGCTGTTGTGCAGTACTTTGAAAATCAGCCACATTGCTGAGAACTTCCAGAACAGAGCACAGTGTTAATCCTTGCTGTATAACTTCATTAAAAACATTCTTAGAAATTTCCTCCATCAGGAAGCCAATGAAAATTAAATTACTAATATTTTTGTACTATTTCCTTCTTGAGGATTAAGCCTGTGTTATTTAAAACAACTGGACTCTGTTGGACTTACTAGGGTTTTGTTTGGGGCCTTTATCATGACATTTACTGGTGAAACATTGTTTTTCAGCTCGAAGGAACCTTGATGATGCTGTTGTCCACCCCTTCTTATGACCATAGGAAACTGTGCCATATCCATAGTTCATAAAAGTATGAAGTCCCAACTTAGAAAACTTAGGAACGGAATAGGCAAAACACGAAAAACTCTTTCAGGACTTCATTTCTCTGATTATTAGAAAATGCCTAAAATCAGCCTATCTCATGTTCATGGCTGCTTGTTTCAATGCCAGTATTACCTTTGTCTTTCTTTATGGTCAGAGACAAGTGCTTAGTGATATTTACCTTCTGGATTTTTCATTTTTTTGGCAACCTGAACTTGGGAACTTCCTACTACCAGAGGTTGTGTTTGCACTTAGATACTTGGCTGTGTATCCTTCTGATGCGTAGTGCTGCTGAGCCATATACTGTAAAAACGTGTGAACTATGGAATTGAGTCAAAGGTGGGATTTGCACTGGTAAAATCATCTGCTTGGCATTGGTCTTTGGTCTACAACCAATGTGATATAGACTGACTTGTGTTCACACTGCTCAAGCCTGGTCCCTTTTAGAGCAGAATGGTTGTGTATCCATATGTACAGTGGTTAGTTTTGATCTCCGCTGGACCCCATGAGTCACCCCTGTGGCCCCAAAACATAACTCAGAAACATGGGATTTTTCAGTCTGAAGTTCCCATAAGCATTGTGTCACATCCCTGGTGTCACAGCCCACCAGGGATATGTGATTTTATAACCCAGTATCGAAGGTATGTATAGCACGAGGGAATGTCAGCCTGTGGAAGATGCTGAGAATGTGAGCCTATTTGGAGTAGTACTGAAGGTATGTATGGGCTGGAGGGAGCTACACTTCGTACAGGCACATCCATAGGAAGACAACACCAAGGAAGGAACAGGAGCTGTTTATTTGTCTACATAAGTGCTCACAGAAGTGCTGCTTTGCAGTTGACTCAAGCTGTGGTTCGACATGTTAAGACCTGCAGCAGAGACTGCTCAGGATGAGGCAGGGTAAATGAATGTGTTACCGTCAGAGTCACTGAGGGAGGCACATGGTACTGAAATTGTACCAGCTTAATGCCTTCGGGCCAGCTTGGTGCTTTAGGTAAGGAGGGCAGACAATACCTACTGTGGCACAAGTTAAGGTGAAGACAGACAATACAAGTTGCAGTGTGCAACCTTTCAGTACAAAATGAAGCCCTCAAAAAAAGGGTATTTTTTAAGGGGCAGAATCAGATTATACTAAATCAGTACTTTGCATCATGTGGCCGTGGTGCTTTTAACACAGTATTCAGAGCATTACAGACAGAGTTAATTTATCATCAAAACATGTCCTGAGTGACATTTTATTTATTCACGGTGTTACTTTACATCTATTATTTTACAGAAGTTAGATCTACATCCAACCTATGACTCATGAATGCTTTCTTTATGGAAGGAAAAGAAAAAAGGGCTTTTTGCTGAAGTATATGATTTAGCCGGTTCAGAAACAGCACAACTTGGCTCTGCACCATCACTCCTACAACAGTTTTCCAGGCAAAACCAGAACGCAAGGTGCTTTTTGTACTTTGAACTCTTTCTTTGTAGGGTGTACATGCAGCAGTTGGAAAAGGTAGTGTCTATGTGCAGTCTAAACAAACACAAATTACTTTATGCATGTTAATACCATTCTTTTTATAACTAGTAATGATAAGATCCCGTACTGGCTTTACAGAATTCTTTAATGCTGTAAAATTGGAGAAAACTAGCATAAGCCTCAAAAGGGTATCTTTTTGAAGGCCAGGCTCATTGCCTTGCCACTCCAAGACTGAGTGACCTCTACTTATATCATTCCTTACAGAGGCTTATCTGATGTATTCTAGGAGCACCAAGGAGACAAATTCTGCAGTCCTCTCAGTTATTCCAGTGCTTACTGTTGCCTGCTAGCAGTTGTTTCCCATCTATTTCAATTATTTCTGACCTGAGCACATGAATCCTGCTAAAAGCATTTAGTTGGTACTTTTACAAGTTCCTTAGGAAAGACACTGGAAAGAGTTTTAATGCCAGGGCACCACAGGTGTGCCTCACGGTCAGTTTTGGAAGCAGACATTTTTTGAGATTCTCTGTTGCATTTGTCTTCATTTAGGAAGCCCATCTCCCAGATGTTGTAAAATGAATGGGTCTGGAAACAGGTGGCTTTCTTTTCTTGATTACATCTTATAGTATCAATCTCTAGCTTTATTTTAAATGTGGCAGGCAATTTAATAAGTGTTTTGAAAGCAACATATTGATCAAATATACTGTTTTCCCAGCATCTTTTATGTTTTGCAGGGACTTACGTGGTAGAATCTCAGACCTATAAATATAACTCTGTTTCTACTAAAGGAATGATAAAATTCCCTCTGGCTTCAAGCACTAGCATTCAGGCCAGGACTGAAAATTTTGAGCTTGCCTCCCTCAGTATCTCAAAGAATCAGACTATATCCAGCTATGTGAACATCAGCTCATGTGCCTGACTTTGGGCAGTGGGATTTAAAAATTGTGAACATAGTTTTATCTTCAAAAATATTACATAAATGTGCTGGCAGAGCTTCCAAGTTAGAGTCAGGATTTGTTTCCTGTTCTGAAAAATATGGGGACACGATGGAACAATATAAAATTCTACCCAAGCCATGGTAGGACCTGCAGGCACGTTACTGAGGATAACAAGTTGTGTTTATGATGTCCAGCAATAACTGTCTGTCTGTGTGCTTTTATTCCTAAGTGATAAATAATTAGAAATGCCTTTGACTTCAGGGAAGAGAGTGGATAGACTTCCAAAGGTCTTTTTTTAAGGTGAAGAGTAGCCAATAGTCCCTGTGAAGTAAACGGCATACAGAAAGTCATCCCCGAATTTATGCATATCACTTGTTTGTGCCTTCAGATCTAAAAGCTCTGATTTCATTTCACCAACTGCAAATTATTTTCATATGAAAAATGAGGTTGTTCAGCTCATCCTTTGATAAAAAATTACTGGGAGTAGGTCTGATCTGTATTTCTTGGGATATTGCTTCACTGAGCAATGCCAAAGCTTTTTTTTTTTTTTTCATACACAGTACTTTTTCTTCAAACCACATGTTCATGTGGCTCAGTACAAAATGCCACATTTTCCACTTTGGCAAAAAGCTTTGAAGAAAAATATGTTAAATATCATAGGTCTATAAGAAATTAAAGCAGCTTTGAGTCAAAGCACAGAGTTGACACACACCTATACAAAGAATAGACATCTTTGCAGGTAAACTTCATGCTGAGAAAAAAGAGAGAGGGCATATCTGAGAAAAAAATAATCATTGATTTGACAGTGAGAAATCCAGGAAATTTCTGTTATGGGTGTGTGGAACTATCTTCAGTAGCACATAAAGATCAGAAAGGATTTCTGCAGAAGGAGATAATATTGAAAACAAGGTTTAAACAGAGTGTATTAAAACTTTGAACATTCTTTCTCCTAAAAAATATCTGGCCGTTTATACAGCTTTTCTTGCCAAAGGTTTTGATTTTCATCTCCAAATAAACCTGCCAGCTGCTTAGTCTGTTAGTGCTAGTCTTCCAAGAATTCTTTTGATAACCAGTAGATCTCTGGTCATGCAAACACTTTCTTTTAAGACAGTCAAGAATAAAAGAAGTCAGATGTTACAATAATTGGTTTTCTTTTCAACTCGACCTTTCATTTTCTGAAGGAGAGAAAAAAAAAGTCTTATTTGCTGACATCTGTGTATGTTTTCTTATTAAAAAAAAATCAGGTTCTTTCTCTTTTGACACCCAGCTCTTTTAAAATCAGAAATCTTTAAGATAGTCTCATCTTAGACATTGATTGTGTTGCTGTTTGGGGAAAGTCTTAGAGTCTTTAACTTAAAAAGCCATCTCTGAAACTGAATTAACAATACACTTACTTCACGAAGGTGCTGTGGGGTTTAGTGAGCTATCAGCATTCTCCCTGCCTCTGCCCACTTCCTAACTGTGCATATTAGGCAAGAGGGCAAACCTCTGCCTCACATAAACAGAGTAGGTAAATTATTTTACTTCTAGGGGCATGTAACAGGTACTGGGGAGTACTTAATTTATTAATAGCTAAACAGGTCACTGAGTATGTCATTTGGGTTTACTTGTAACAGTCAATCATAGAGCTCCTTTCTGCCATTCGGGAAAGGAAGATTTTGTCTCTTCCATTAGACTAGTCTCTTAGGATGCCTTTGGCATTGTGTATTTGCTCCTGTTATTCAGATGTGTGGAGGCTAAGGAGATTTCTAACATGTGTGTGTTTTATAATGTCTCCTTGGCCAGCTTTACTGTCTGGTTTTTTCTTACAGAAACACATTGAGCTAAGTGCTGCTGCTGTCTTATTCCTGATCACTGAATACTCAGCAGGTCTTGCTAGTTGGGATTTTCTACCGTTGTCCTTAGGTGAGACTTGTATACAGAAAGGGTAGAGTCTTGTTCACATACACTATAGCTGGAGCAAAGTAGATTAGGATGCTTTGGGGAGGGATTTTTGAAAACATCTTATTAAAGATGACAGCAGTTTTACCACTGATTGCAGGAGGGATAAAATTTTGTGCAACTGCTTTTGAAAATGTTATCCATGGAAGAGGAAGGGGCTGATATCTTAATTTTAAGAGAGCACATCCTCAGAGAAGTGCCTGCAATTCATGAGTGGTGCCCAGAGGAACTGCATGAAACTGAAATGAAGCATTAGGGCAGAGCAGCAGCTTTGGTTGTCTAGGTTCCCTTAAACTGTTGTATCTCCTACCCAACAGTAAAAACAAAAAACAAACAAAAAAAAGCTTTCTTAAGCTATTGAAATGATGTACTGTGGAATATCCTCCTTGAATACCTTCCAGTCTACCACCATACCTAACCTGCTATTTCTCATCATCGGACTGGGCAACCACTTCCCACACACAGTCACCAGTGTGGCTTCTTGTAAAGTGAATGCCAAGCTCTCTTTGGTCCTCTTCTGTCTCTTAAAACTCCGCTGGGTCAAGGAGGTTCTTCCCTTTGTTACATATTTGTCCTGTTGGTTTTTTTTTTTTGTTGCTGATTGATTGGACCATTTGAAACTTCAGAATGGAAGGGTTGCACTGCAACTGGAAATAAGGAAACTCATTGTTGTGAAGGTCAAATAAAATATGCTCTTCTAGGTTTGAAAATCACTTGCAAGATCTTTCTTAGCACTTTCGGGACATGATCCTTTTTTTCTTTATGGACTGTGCTAGCCTGTTTTTTCCTGTAAGACTTTTTCTGTTCAACTTCTCTGATTGTTCAGTTCTTGCCAATATAAATATCACACTGCAAATGCCCCATTTAGGTCAGGCAGTATCTGTATTTCCCAATATGCATAAAATTTTAGGGTCTTTATGCATCTCCAGGTCTCCCAGTTGATCTTCTGTTCAGCTGAATCACTAATGTATGTACTTTGGAGCTCCTGCATCTTTTCTTTTAGTACATTTTTTCTGCCTCCACAATTTTCTTGCTTTCAAGACAGTTGATACTAGCTGACCAGACTCAAGACTTGATGAAATGGTCTCTCCTGGTAAAGCTTACAGTCATGCTACCTAATTATCTCTGCTTTGGGGTAAAGTATCATTGTGGTTTAACCTCAGCCAGCAACTAAGCCCCACGCAGCTGCTTGCTCACTGCACCCCTCCTCCCCGCTCCCCGCAGTGAGATGGGGGAGAGAATCAGAAGGGTGAAAGTAAGACAGCTTATTGGTTGAGATAAGAACAGTTTAGTAATTGAAATAAAATAAAAAAATAGAAGAAGTTGTAATGAAAAGGAAAATAACAAAAAGAGAGAGAAGTAAAACCCAAGAGAAACAAGTGATGCAAATGCAAAACAATTGCTCACCACTAACTGACCGATGCCCAGCCAGTTCCTGAGCAGCAGCCCCCAGCAGCTTTCCCCTTCATTTATATGCTGATCATGACACCATACGGTATGGGATGTCCCTTTGGTGAGCTGGGGCCAGCTCTCCTGGCTGTGTCCCCTCCCAACTCCTTGTGCCCCCAGCTTGCTCACTGGTGGGGTGTGGTGAGAAGCGGAAAAGTTCTTGACTCTGTGTAAGCACTGCTCTGCAGTAACTAAAACACCAGTGTGCTATCAACATTATTTTCATCCTAAATCCAAAACACAGCACTGTACTAGGAAGAAAATTAACTCTATCTCAGCCAAAACCAGGAAAAGTATCATCATGGTCACTCTAGATACGGAAATGTAACTATGTGAATGTGTTTTATGGTTTTGTTCTTCCATACTCCTTTTATCTTATGAAGCAGATACATTTTTTATTAATTAAGCAAATTAGTTGACTCCATGATGCATGCTAACTTTGCTGTTTCATGACTGCATCTAAAATTAATTAGATTGCTGTCTATGACTATTGAGAAAGTTGATTCAGCAAGTGTTTTGATTGACAGTGTATGAAATTCAGTGCTGAATTTACATGCCTTGTGTCAAGGAAGATTTGCATACTTTGTTTTCTCTCTAACAAAGGGATCCATCACTGCCTTGATTTTAACAGTCATTCCTGATGTTTAATATATGGCTGAATGACAATCCAAATACATATCTATACTAAGAACCTGCCTTAAGTTTGTCTTTTTAATATGATAACCCTTAAAGTGTTCATTAAATTTTAAATGTAACAATTTGTGTGAATTTCTGAACGTTTGATTTCTGGACTGTCAGTTTTACTGTATGGTTTTAAAGGCATCTACATACATAATGTATTTTAAAAGAAGACGTAAGAGTCCTATAAAAAGATGGCTTATTTTCAAAGGAGTAAGTTAACATAAATTATAGAGTTTCTTCAACATTTTTTTATATTACACAGTTTTGTCATAACATTTACTGTAGCAGTCATTTACTCTACTATGACTGTACTTCAAATCAGAGACGTTTCATTGGAAAGACTGAGGTGGTGGCAGGCCCATATTCACAGTGTTTCTTGCTCTTAAAACCAAGGCCTAGGGATTTCTCTGTTCTTGGTATCTAGATCTGAAAAGTGAGTATTACTAGTTTGATTCTCTGATTAGGAAAAGTACAGCTATAGCAGTGTCCTGTTTTCAGACTCCAGCCTGAAGCTCTGCCCGTTCTGTTGAGAATGGGAGCCCTGAGATCCGAGAACAGTTGTGTCCTTAAAATACTCTCTAGGGATAAGGAGAGGTGGGAGTTGTTGACTGTGCTGCAGAGCTTCCAGGTAGTGATGTGCGAGGTGTGAACAATTCACAGCTCAGTATTTCCTTGATTCTCGTCAACTGCCAGTAAATTTTGTAAAGTTGCCACACACTTTAAAAAAACAGTGATTGTAGGAGAGAGTGTATGTTAGCACTACAGCCCTGTAATGGCAAAAAGGAAAAAGCAGACAGTATTTATGCACATAAAGCCAGCTTAAGAGCTTTGCTAACATTTTGGACCCCTATTTGCTAAGTTATTTGTGAACATTTAGCTGAGGAGCATTTTAATCAAAAAAGTATTAAAGAAAAGCAAATATAAATGCTAGTCTGGCTAAATATCCATAAACATGCATACCTAAAGTAATTTTGAAGAATGTTGGTATTTGTTTACACCATGGACTTGTTCACAAATGTAAAACAGACTTCTCTTTTTAAAGCATAAAATACTACATCAGGGAGCACAAGCACTATCGCATGCAGGACACTAATGGTATAACTAGGCATGAACTGCCATGCTCCTATTTACCCTGTGCAGTTAATACCTGTGCCAACATTGCTACATTCGTATTGTAAGCCAACACTTCTGAATAGTGAACAAGTTTCTAAAATACTTGCAAACAGTGCTACGAAGTCGATCAACATTTTTTTTCTGAAAGTTGGCTGACTTTCTGTCTTCCCATTAGTAAGTCTGTAGAACAAATTGCATTGATCCTAGCACTTATATTTGCAAAGTTTCTTTGTCTCCTTACTGGTGGTTGTATGTGTACAATCTCAGTATGTAGTCTTTTCTCATACGTAAAGGCTTCATCTTCTCATGAGGAAACAGATTTTTAAAATGAAGAATCAATAACACATCACTACTGTGTGTTTAGATTCACTACACTTAAGGGTTAAAATACTGTGATCAGACAGGCAGTGTGTTTTTTCTGCTGTTGTAAATCAGTGCTCTGCACAGTTTCTGTTTTGCTGTCTTTTCCACAGCTCAGTCACAGGAAAGCGGCGCTGGGATTTGAGGTTTCAGTGGAGGAGCAGAGCACTGGCATGTTTTACTTTTATTCTTTTTCTCATTTCTGCTGGCTGGCAAACTGGCTGATGTGAGTTGGTTTGGGGGAGTAAAATAGACTGGATCGCTCACTCAGAGACAGGGAAGAAACCCCATGAAGCTGTTCAAGATTTGATCTTTCTGTTTATTTCAGTAGTATCTACTAGCTGCTTCCTAGAAGTGCTAACACCTTTGTCCTTGCATTTCTGGGTAATTTTTGTTCCCTTCTATTTTCACTTAAAGCAATAGTGTAAGACAGCTGGAAAATCCTGACTGCATTGCAATGTTTTTACAAACATCCTGATACTGAAAGATATGTCTTAAATTAAAAGCTGACTGTTCAGTGGAATATCCATGCCTTGCAGCAACATTAAGCTTCGTGACTTTATCAGTGAAAGTGAGCAGGGACAGAAGCAAGGTTGATGATAAAATTTCTATAGGTAAGCAAGAAGTCATTTCTTTATGGACATAACATTCACAAAACCACCTTAAGGCAGGCTACCTTTCCGTATTCAGCACCACAAATAGAGTTAATTTAGACAGCAGCACCTGCTAGAAGGCTGCTTAGTCTTGCCGGGAAATAGAAAAATCAATCCTTTTGCCAGCCTACCGGGCGGTTATCCTGTGCTCCCCGGGGTGGCAGCTCCTCCGCTGCCTGATGTTCCAGATGTGCTCGAGGTGCACGATCGCCACCTAGTGGCTACTGGTAAGTAAGGAAAAGGAGCCTGTTACTGGCTGGCACCTGAGGCATTTTATGGATGACAACAGATAGTATTTTAAGCTTTTAGTAACAGCACATGCTTTTTTATTTGCCTGAATAATTCCTGATTAAAAAGAAAAAATTACAAACCCAAACTTTTATCCTGCTTTTTTACATAAAGTGGCTCTCCTGTAGATTTTCTTTCTCAGCAGCTTCACAGCAGGCATCAGAAAACTGAGAGAACCCTAACATGGTAAGACAAGGGTAGTCAATAAACACAGATTACGCATGCAGAAAAGGCTGGAGTTAATGACATGCCTAAGTTTAGTTTTCCTTTTTTGTTTCTCACTTGGAGTAGCTACAAATCACGTAGTGCAAACTTATTCATAAAAGACAACACCTTGACCCTGTGCATTTGCGTCCTCAAATAATATGGACTTCTGAATCGAGAAGCAAGAATGTAACAGAGTTAGGAGGAAAGGGTTCTGTTTCCAGATTTAGTGAATTTTCCATGTGACCTTTATCTCTGCTCCTTCAATTCTGCAGTTATAAAATTACCGCATTGTTCAGTGCAGTCCCTTTTCCGTGATGTCCATTCACAGAATGAGCTGATTATAGCAAGAGCTGATGTCACAGAGCATGGTGGTGTCACAGAAGTGCAGAAATGAGCAGAAATATGCATAAATATAAAATACACTACATCAAATAGCATCCCTGCATAATGATACTGTTGTTCTTCTGTCAGCTGAATTTTTTTTAAAATAAATACCTTCCATATTCCTTAGGTACTTAAAAGATAGGGTTTGAGCATGATAGGTTTCTTCACTCCCCTGTGGAAAATCATCACCTATGTGCTCTGGCTCTTACAATTATTTTTCCCCTGGTACTCTATTCATCTGTAGAAGAGCCAGGTGTCCTTGCTTCCTGACTAGGTGTGGAAACAAGTAGAATTTTCTTTTGTTATAATGAGTTAGGTGTTAAAAGCAGCTACTTCCTCAATGCCCTGTCAGGCTAATGCTCCTATCTGGTAGATCTGTAAGAAACATGTATTGAAGAAGCCATAATCCCCCTGCATTTCAGTGCTGCATGCCCATATAGCTAAACATGCATTATTAGTGGGTATACACTTTGTCTCTGTTATCTTTTCTTCTATATGGTATGAAGCAAGTGAAAACATTGCACAAGTTAAGCAAGATTCAGTCTCTTCTCCCATACTTCACTAAGTCTTTCATTTTCTGGTTTTTTTTTTTCTTTTGTTTTTGATAATGACCATGTAGTTGTAAAACATTTCCGAAGGTAGCAGTGTTTATTGGTTGCATAAAAGCAGTCTTTTGAGACTGATGCAGATTATGATATTGATTTATTTAGTTCTAATCTGTGTATTGAGAAATGTTTTCCTTCCTTGTTTTGGTTAACCATCTGCGTGGTTAAAGGAGTTGTTTTATTGTAACATCAAAATGTGGAATTCATTAAACAAGTTCAAACAAAAGCACTGAAACAAAAAAATTTCAAAGTTTATTTTACTTCTGTTGTCATCAGAACATTCCTCCTAAATGACTTTATGAGCTTTCTTTCCACCAAGGTATAGCCATCTACTGAAACAAATAGGAAAATTAATATAAATATTGTGTTGATATTTTTATTTATTAACATTTAACAATATTCTAGATGCAGATGTTGAAATTCTACTTCCAAATTCAGCACGTTACGTGTGCCAGCTTGCCTAAACTGATGAGTAATGTCATTATAGTCATGTGTTTAACCCTCTTCATGGTTCAAAGCTTTTTCATGACTGCAATGTCTCACTGATGCCTGTAGATAGATTGCATGAATCGTGATGTTAATGTTCAGGACACTGTCAAGGTATTACTATATCCTGAAGTATGTGTGGCCTGTTGTGTATCTGAATAGCCAAGTTCTGCAAGTTTTCAAGCTCTTGTTCCCCTTGCCACCCATATTGCTGCTTTTCTTACACACACTACAGAAGGTCCTATGCTCTCATGTGCCCTAATCAGGGGGCTCCTAGCACTATGTGGTCCAGACTTAAGCCCTCTGACCTAGTAGAAGATGACAGTATGTCAGTGATAGAGAGAACACCAACACCTGTGGAAAAGGAGAATTTTTCCATTTGATCTAAGGGGCATAAGTTAGGTTTCATACATGACAGCATTGCCATGTGTGTGTTTTTGTGATGTATCCCACCATCACTTAATATTTTGATGCTTTCCCTCCGTCTGTGTGGCTTTGAACATTGTGAAAAAAACAGAGCGTGCTGCTGCAAAAGTCTTTTTAATAGCTTACACATTGGCTTTAGGAAGATGTCATCAGATATTAAAGACATGCTCAGAAAAAATAGAATTGGTTGTTGATTGTCTATAAATGTAACTCTTAGAAGAGCAAAAACATGCAATAAGGCAGATGTTAGCTAAGAATTACTCTTCTTTTTGAAAGCAAAATATTTCATGGTGTTGGATCCCTTATTGTCATGCCTTTGTTCTATATCCAGTTGAAACAGCATTTACAGAGGTAGTTAACAGCATGGTTCCTGGTGTCACTATTGAAAGCGTTATTACTTCTAGTCACATATGTTAAGTAAGAATGTATATTCTTAGTGGTGATTGCTTTCTAATATCCTTAAGAACACCTGTACCAATTATATGCAAGACATATTTTTACTTTAGTGTCACAGACGAACACATATTATTTTAGTTGGGTTAATTGTGCATTTTTGTCCATTCACAGTATTGCTTTACTGTGGCAGATGGCCCAGTGTATGTATTATAAATACTTTGCATGACATCTCCTCTATTTTACTCATCTTCACTGTGACTTTCCCGTTGGTAATGAGTAATCACAGTTTCCTAGCCAGCAACTTTTAATAGATTCCTTTTTTTTCCTTAATCTCTGGCTGCCCTCAACAGCACTGTTTTATTCAATCATTTAATCAGTTCAGCAACAGTATAATATTAGACAGTTGAACCATTACTTTATGAAATTTTTGAAATGCAAAATACCCATGAAGTAATCACTGATGTATATTTTAGTATTGATAGAGACCACTCTCTTTTCTGAAGAAATAGAAAGGGTTTTGCTATCTGTGCTTGAATATTTTATCTTTCCTTTTATTTTTATTTTTGCCCCTTGGTCCTGAGACCCATGTACAATAAATAGGAAGGAATCCAGTAACTAGAAAAATTAAGAGAAAGGAGTAACATTTTTGCCTAGCCACCATAACCATGTTAACTATTCAACACCTACATATCAAAGGAACGAGATTATACAGAAAAAAATCCATTCATCCCTGTCTCCTCTTACCAGTGAAGATTTATCTGCAAAAGGGACTCACTAAGGCAAAACCACTTCCAGGTTCATCCCACCTGTGTTAGCAGACGAAAGGATATAGATGCTGCAAATTCAGTGGGAGAATAAGAGCGCAGAGTTCCTTATAGGCTGGTGTGATTTTTGGGAAACTCCTGGACTCGGGAATTTCTGCCTAGAACCACTCCTCTCTCTGTGAACAGGATCAGATGATCGGCTGGCTCACGCTTACTACCTGTATATTGCTAGCAGCTGCTATATTTTTGCTAAGGGCAGTACTCCTCATGCTCCCTCTCTTTTATTCAGGATGTTTCATGAAATGAAACAGTAGCAGAGCAGAGCTATCAGGTGGCTGTAGGACAATTCCATGATTTCACAGCAGTTTGTGAGATTTCATGGTTTAATTTCACAGTCTGTGTTCTTTCTTGGAACAAAAAAACTACTTCTAACAAGAATGCTATACGGGCCCTAACCACAGTCTATATTTCGAAGCTTTCATTGGAGAGATCAGGAGAAGGGGGAGCTGACTGAAGCCTACGATCACTCAGACGTCGGGATGAGTTTGGATCTTAAGTTTAAAATGAGTAACTTAATAGCTTTTATTCAAAAGTGGATTCTGCACATATAAACCCCTCATAACTTGTCTTTCATCTTCTCCCCCGCCTTCCCCTGAGTGATATAGGAAATTCAACTAAAAATGCTTTAACTTTTTTTAAGGCAGGACATGTAAGTTAATGCAGCTACTCTGACTACCTGCCTGCATTTTGAAATTGTTCGGTAGCTTGTTGTAGATGCTTAACAAGTAGCTTAAGTAGCTTGTTGTAGTGCTTGATAGTGTTGGACACCTTCTGCGTGTATTGCTGCTCACTCAGTGTTGCTGATATCAATAGTGACTTTTTTTCACTTACTGAATGTTGATCCTGATAGTTTTAATTAAATCTGCCTTTTCTCATGGATGCTGCTGAAGTCACATGATGGGACAAATTCTGCCTCTGGAGACATTTGCATACTGCCAGTGAACCCATCTAAGGGATTATGCACATGTGTCTAGGAAGAGAAGGGGGTCAGTCTGGTCTGATACAAAACCAAGTCATATTCAGTTGCAAAAGGAAGAAACATGGAAATGCACCTGAAAAGCACCTCTTTGAGGGAGGAGGCATGATACCCTTTAGAGAAAAGGAAAATAACATAGATAAAAGATTATTGTTTGTTGATATTGAAAACTTTCAGGTAGGCTTAATGCCAAACATTTTCATTTTTCCTCTGACAGGCACAAGCATATTTACTGTTTACGAAGCTGCTTCTCAGGAAGGCTGGGTGTTCCTTATGTACAGAGCAATCGACAGTTTTCCCCGATGGCGTTCATATTTCTATTTCATCACATTAATTTTCTTTCTGGCCTGGCTTGTTAAGGTACTGAAAAATGTGTTTTTTTAAATCTGTCTGAAATGTAAATCATATTAGAATGAATTTTCTTCTCTTTTCTGCTTGCTGAGCCTTGTGTCAGCCATTCTTTCTTGTTCTTTTTTCAGAATGTTTTCATCGCAGTCATCATTGAAACATTTGCAGAAATTAGAGTGCAGTTCCAGCAGATGTGGGGGTCCAGGAGCAGTACTACTTCAACTGCCACCACCCAGGTGAAGCACCTGAGATACTGAGATTCTCTGGGGACTTGATTGGGTTTAGTTTATGAATGAATAATAAGCCCCAAATTCCTATTAATTGTTATTTTATCTGATCTATTTGACTTTGCATGTTGCTGCATATATTTTAAAGTTGATAAATGACTTGTCAGATAAAGTTAAATTCTAGGTTGTATTATCCAACTAGGCTTTCTTAAAAAAGAATAATAGAGAATACTGTAATACGGTTCTTTATGTTGCTGGGTATGTTATCTCTGTGTTCTTATTTTCTTTTAATGAAGTAGGATAATGCTTTTTTATCCTGTCATTGGTGGGTTTGGAATTAGGGTTGCTATTGAACATCACTTTCTGTGCTAAGGAAGAAGAGCTGAAATTGCAAGCTGTAGCTGGAAGAAGAGGTCAGAGGGTAGCTGAAGTGTTTGGGGAAGCTGGTCCTGGAACTGGGAAAGGCATGTTGAGACCAATGAGGAATGAGGTGCTGAGGCAAGGAAAGAGCCGCACCAACAGTTGAGGTAGCCACAGAAAGTGAGACCCTGAATATGAGATAATGGGTAGGAAGAAGCTGTGATAGGAAGGGTGCTGTGTTTGGGCTGCATGGTGTGGAAGACCCAGTATGAAAACCAAGGGCTAATGGGTTGAGATTTAAATTCTCCCACTCATTATTGTAACAATAATGTTATGTATCCTGAATGTACAAAAGGCCAGGCTTTTTCTGTCTAGTGCAGTTTGCCATCTATAAGAGGGGACCACTACCAACTGCCTGCAAAAAGCCCTTAAAAAGACAGGTATAAAACACATACCCGTGAGGAAAATTTTTCTAACCTCTGTAGCTAAAGCATATTTATTTTCTTAAGCCAGAGGATTTAAGTGTTTCAAAATTATTTATTAAATATTTTCTGATATTCCTTTGGATATTCCTGTAATCCATAAGTAAATCTAGTCTTTTTCTGCCTGCTACTACATTTTTCACCGCAAATAGACTTTGTGGCAATAATTGTTATTCTATATATGTCTTTGTCAAAGCAGACTTGGTGATACTAATTTAAAATCTGACAAAAAAAAGGGTTTTTCCGCAGAACACATACTTAGGCTGAGGAACTTAATGTTCATTTCATCTCTGATGGGAGAAGTTCCTGAGCTATATAGGCTTAACCAACATACTCTGAACTAGAAGCTGGAACTGGGGAAATTCAAAAAGCAGCCAACGTTAAGGAATTGCAAGGATAAAAGAAATTCCACAAATAATGTCATCATGCCAAAGAATATGAACATGTTGAATATAAGTTGCATCATGCAAAATAAAAATAGCATGTTGGCTGCAGACAAGCAAATGGTTGCTTTTTTCCTTGAGTCACTGGCATAGTGGGACATAAAGGGAGTCCAGCTTACCGAACTACAAAAGTGGTTTATTTTTTTCTGTATTAAGAAGGGTGGAAATTTTATTGGAGGGTTCTTGTTCAAAGCACCGGGCAAAAGTTAAAAACCTTGCTGGTTTTGTGCATGAAATAACTTTGAGAAAAAACAGCAATATCTTTCTTCATTTGTCCACTTTTGAAATCATTGAACTGTTCCCAAAACTTAGTTCTATACAAAAGAAAAGGAGTGTCCAAGAGTCAAAGTCAAGGGAGGGGTCTCTGGAGAAGGATGAAAGGGGGTTCTTGTAAAACACTTTAGCACTGCACATTGAAGCACGGTACAAAGAGGAGTAACTCAGTGCTGATCTGAGTTAGCAACTCTTCCTGCTGCAGGGATGCTACGTAATGACTCAGCAGCATTATAACCATCTTTGTGTGACACCATCCCCAGTCTAATGAGCACTTCTCTCAGGATGGCTTTTAAGCTTCAGCCTTGCTGCTGTGGCTGTGTTCTCAAGGTGACTTGGTTGGGTGCTGGGTATCAAGGAAGAGGTGGGAGTGAGGTGGGGACTTCGCCACACTTCATTTCATAGTATATGCAGACTCTCAGGTGGCAGTTCAAAACGCTAGAGCCATTCATTTTCTTCCAAGGACATTTTCAAGGACAGTGTTAATCACTTGCAGACATGGTTTCTCACTGTTCCTTATTTCCAGCAGTCTGCATCTGTTTATGTCCTCATTTCTGAGGGGGGAAAAAAAAAGCCAGAATGCCTACACCTGCACTTCCAGAGGTTAGTGGTAAAATGCGAACACCACTGTGGTCAAGAGGTCCATTTACATCATTAGAGCCCAGATGTCATTCAGCTGTTTGCAGGAATTATAAGCTCTGGGTAATGATACAGAAGGACTGTACAGCTATTCTTGATATACATCAGTGGAACAAAACCAAAGTCTGATTCTTGGTGTAAAATAATTTTGCCAGACAAAAAAATGAGGTAGTCTTTTATTTCCAAATGCACCATGAAACTTATTTTTTGGTCACAATGTGTATGTGTTTCCTCAGGATAAGCTTACCTTAGTAAGGAATTTATTCTGAACAGGTACCACTGTCTAATGATACCGATCAGAGATTAATTGCATTGGTTTCTGCATTAGGACTAATAGAGACATATTGTGTTTGATATTATCTGAGTAAAATTCAGAATCTGTTAATGCTGGGAAAAGTGCATGTTGCTTTTTTTCTGTAGCAGTAAGAACCATTTCCCTCTTATTTTAAACTAGCTATCATCAAAATGTATGCAGGTCCTTAAGGGAAGTGTATTAGATTTCACTTGTATTTATTGGCACGTAAAACGTTTCTGACAACGATCTTCCCTTTCAAGATGTTTCATGAAGATGCTGCTGGAGGTTGGCAGCTTGTGGCTGTTGATGTGAATAAACCCCAGGGCAGAGCTCCTGCATGTCTACAGGTATGACATTGCTTTTTGAAAATCAGTGTGTGTAACCAGCACCACTCAAATGTTAGTATAAGGAGACTGTGGTGAAAAATAGCTACAACAGTTTTAGTCATAAATTTCTTTAAATCCGTCGCTTTCTGCAGTGTAGGCTTGTTCTTGAAAATCACAGATCAACAAAAAAAAGATACACCACACCCAAAGGGAGGAGATTAGAAAAATGCATTCCTTGTAAAGGCTCTGTTTTGTGTGCTCATGAAAGGTTTTAGATTTTTTAAAATATAGAACAATGTAAGTCATTACTTTATATATGCACTTATTCCATTCCTAGGTTATTCACAACAGAAATGCTTATACGTTAACTGCAAAATACAATAACATATGCCAAGTAGCATGACTAATCATAATAAACACAAAAGCACCTACCTTCTCTTGTTCCATCTTGAAAATAGGCTCACAGGAGGGAGAAGAGCCATATATGTAGTAAGTCATACAGTGTTTGAAACTTCCAGATTTAATATTCTCACTTGGATATAGGTGAGTTTGTAAAACTCTATCCTCATTGTTTAAATAAATCCAGACTAAGTAATATTTTTATAAATCCCTTTTTATTACAGCACATTGTACAGCAGCTCTGATTTTCAATTGCAAGTTAAATAATGTCACTTCTGGATAAAACAAACTTGCTTCAGAGTAGAAAGCCAAATCTACTATCGCAATCTGATAGCGTGATGTTTGCTAGCACTTTTGGTTATGTTTGGTTTAATGTGTAAACTAAAATACACGTGCTTGTTGGCAGCATGTACATTGCTGAACACTAAGCTGGCAAGCACCTTTCGTACCCTCCACAAGCTGTTCATTCTCAGATACCTCTGCTTTGTCAAACCACTGCCATATATTTAAGTATAGCATATATCTTAACTGATAATTCCTCTTCCCAAATTTAATTATTGATTTTGACAGCAACAGGAACATCATTGGCGGTGTTCTCAAGTAGCAGTCCCAGGTACGTGGATAAAATGTAGCTGAACTCACAATGAAAACTCCTCCAGATGAAAGTTAAGATAGCATCTAACTTACCTGGTCTTCCTTTGTCCATAGTGTTGCATTCTTGCCCATTCTAGGAATCATGTGAACACACAATGAATTATGTTCCAGAGAACATAAACCTCATGCATCAGTGGGTGCTGCCACTTTTTATAATTGCAACTCAACTAGCAGTTTTATCTCATTTTTCATCCCTTTAAGCAAAATCTGTAGGATTTCCAGGAATCTGTGATCTCGCTGAATGCCAATCCAAGGAAAGCAATCCAAAGGAAATCAATGCATTAAAATATTATCTTATTAGGATAGTGCCCAAAATAGGCTTCATTCTTATTTAATATAGACCAAAATACAGACCAAAGAAAGCAAAATCTCAAAGCCTGGATAAATACACACACCTTTATTCATTTCACCATGCATTGTTGTTTCAGTTTGAATAATCCAAAATAAAAAGAAAATAGACTTCCTAAAAAATTCATGTGTTTAAAGCCTTTGCAGTATATTAAAGGCATTCTTTATGCATTATGTCCCTAGTGAGAGATGTGGTGGTTATTTTCTAAGGGTTTGAGTGAGTTTTGTTCCTTAAGGAGAACATGGTGCATAAATCTGATCTAGGAAAGGGTTAATCATATTGGAGAATATATATCCTGCCTTTAGGACACATTCAATTAATATGGATTCTTCTGACCTTTATTAGCTAAGTATATTGTCATTCAATATCCTGTGAAGGATGGAGTTCTTAGGAAACGGTAGTGAAGACTCTATTGCCCTGTATCATTTCAATTAAATTTTGCATTGAGTTTGGTTTTATTAATTCCTATCTGAGCTCTGTAAATATTACTGCTCCAAATATGAAGGGAACATTATTAAAAATTCTGTTTCAACAGTTACCTGGGTCTGTGCTTTGGTGACACTCCACTTACTCAGTGTATTGAGTTATTTAGAATTTACTTCCTCAACGAATGATACTGTGCATTGGGAAGGAAAAATCTTAGCAGCTAAGGGAATGGAGAGGCACTCTGGAGATCTGGGTTCAATTTATTGGTCAAGCACAAATTTTCTGTAGACCCTGAGAAAACTACGTCATAGGTATCTGCTTTAGTCCACATTCCTCATGGTGGAAAAGCTTATCCCTCCCAGATTTTGCTGCTGTGGTGTTTAAACCTACTGACTACTTGAGAGGCACTCCAATAAGATGGGCTTGTGCTATCTAAGTTGACAGATAGATACATCCAGCTCTATGAAGCGGGGAGTGATGGAGAAAAGAAGAATTTATGTGTGGTGTGGAACATGAAAACCTCTCTAATACAGGTGTTGGAAGACACGTCACATGCACCAGCTGGATCTGTTGGGTTTTACTAGCTTGGCCTTTTTGCAACCATGCTTACTCCCACAGACCAGGGCAAGGGTTCCAGCCTGGCAGGCCCTGCTAGCCTAGGTAGAATATTGCAATGGCACGTGGAGCAATGCAGGTCTGGTGTTATTCCTGAGCAAACACTAAATCAGGCAGAGATACTGTACAGACTCTCTGCAGAGCCTTTGTAACTCGCTTTGTCCCACACAAAGGTGGTGGTGTTGCACCAAACTGCTCAGTTAGGTGAAATGAATGAGCAGGCTAACTACGTCTTTATGCTTCTGGCACAGCTGATCTGCAAACGGGATTACAAAGGAGTTTCAGAATCTTGTCTAGTGTGTGCCTTGGTGTGTCTAAACTGCTGGGCAGGTGAGCGCCACTCTGCTTGCCAGGGTACCCCCTCTTGTCCCTCCTGGGAGCTCACCTGCTGTTCCACCAGGTGCATGGCAGACAGGCGGAACAGAGCCAGTATGTGCATACAGATCTCAGATCTGCAAGGGGTTCTTGTATACAGCAGCACACTAGTTAAAAGTAAGACTAAACCATGACAGATGGGCAAGAAAGATGAGTGTTAATCTGGTGTTTTCGAAGACCTTTAACTCCGACACCTAACTAAGTTTTCTTTAGTTTTTCAGAAGTGGCTGGAAGTGGCAACATGAAAAATTAGTATCAGTATGGTTTCTGATTTTGACTTGCAAATCTATCCTAATGTGGGGCAAAGAGGCTTTTATTTTGGTATAATGGTTTTATATTTATTGCATTTTTCTTTTGAGTATTTCCAAAGGTCCTGTGTGGTCTTTTGTTACTTATTCTCACTGTTCCCCATGACTGGCACTGATTTTAAATATTGATTTTCTTTTGTCACTGAAAAATAATCTTTGTGTTTTCCATTTCAACATGAGCCATTTGGCATGAATGCACGCTGAGGCTCCCATATTGCCACATTATTTTGCTGTTGTTGATATTACTTTAACACATTGTAGTGTGTTAGAACTTCCTGCCTACCGTGATTTACTCCTACGAGCACAGTAGGCAGCACTCAGTTCACAAATACAGAAAAACTAAGCACCAGGTTCCAGAAGAAAATCCTTTAAAAAACTCCTTGAGCATGTATTTAGCCCTTTAATTCCATGTTAAAGGCACATTGTGTTTCTTGTGATTCCTTACCTGTTAATTTTAGAGGTTGTTGATGTTTTCATCCTTCCTTCCTTCTCTTTATCTTCCTGTCTGCAAAGACTTGTAAAATACACATACTCATTTAAAGCTGAACTGGAAAGTTTCAACTCACGTGTCTTCCATGAAACTGTGGTTGGTATTACTAACACCAAGTAATAACATCTTCAGTCTTCTCAGTACATGGTTTTGTAATGAGCAGAGAAAGGTGGAACTGTGCTTCCTGTGGGAAACAATGAGCCAGACAGCAATTCCCTGTCATGCCAATATTTTGGGTTCACGTGTCCAGCAGAAATGAAATGCACAGCTGGAGATGGAATGACGTTTAGAAGCAGCTTGGGAACACTGTGTGTTTTGTGGAAGCATGAATGGAAGCAGTCACTTACAAACTGTATGTGCACTTGTACTCTGACAGTAAAATCTTCAACAGATTATAAATACTATATACACTTTTAATCATATGTGCTCCACCTAGGGAAGAAATAGAAGGTCACAAAGCTATGATCTGAGCAAGCAAGTGACAGTATTATGATTACAGTGCTCTTGAGCGTGTGATTAATATCAGAAATTTAATCATATCTTTTTGCCTCAGAAAGATAGTCCTTCATGCTATGTATTATTATCCAAATGGTATAGATTTCTGTACAATTAGAGAATTTTAGAGAACCTTGAAGGAGAGACAAAAAGATCAAAAATAATATCAAAAGACAGAAAACATATGGAAGGTGGAGGAGACGTGGCCAGAGAAGCAGGAATTGAGTGTTTTAGGAGTTCCGTAATGGATATATGGAATGAGAGAGAGGGAAATGAGACAAAAGAGTACTCAGAGATTTTCTCTGCAGGAGAAACAGAAGAGAGTACAAGTGAGTTTTCTCCTCTTCTCTTCCATGGGAAGTAATTATTGGTGAACCAGAAAACTATGATAGTCTATTTATATACTAATTTGCCCTGTAGTGTAACTTTGAAATCAAGCAGAAGGTATGCCTGGTCAGTCCTGTTCTCTTCTTACCTACAGTGGCTTTCATTAAATTAAATACATATATAATGCATTTCTTCCAATTAATTGAGATGCTTTTACAGTGAAAGAAAAATCTTCTCTTTCAGCTGGCTAAAATGAATTGATTTGAATGAGTTTATTATTTGAGTATATTATATGAGTTTATTCAGAAGCAGATTAAACTGATTCAAAATCCTAAACTTCTGAGACTCATTAAAAAACAAAACCAAAATTACTTCTTTTTCTATGCCCTGTTCTCATTTAGAAAGCCTAGAAATTGCATCAGTTAACAGAAGCTTGGGTAGTTCAGTGATGTACTTGGCACTGAAACAGTACTGAAAAACAACCATATTAGTTTTACTGAGGAGACTCAGGAGCAGAGTATGCAAAGCATCATGTAAAAGTAAGGTGTTAGTTTAGGTGAGTTAAAAACAGTGAAAAAATTCAGTGGAATGGAAGACTCTGCAGAGAAAGTAAATATGTTGGTGAAAGAACATGCACAATGAAGTTCAGCCCCATCCAACCTTCCTATCCTCAGTTATATATGGGAAGATGGTAAAACTGAGCATTGTGAAAAGAAAGAAAACAAACCAGACTACCAATGTTTTCCACTTGTGCATGGGATATGGGAAGAAATGATGAAAATGTGTTGAATGGAGTAAAGGGGTAGAAACTCCAACATCTAGCTAACTCCCAGGGTCTAACTGGGGATTCACAAAATGAACTGTCATTAAATGTGTGTGCAGTTTCAGCTTTGTGCTATTTCAGATGAGGAAGGTAAAGCCTTCTCTTCGAGCCATCCTCTCTTGTCTGCTCACCCCCTTTTTTCAGGGTCTTTGTCCACAGTAACAGTGGCAACTGAAGAGGCAGTGAGTTTACTCCTGGGACACCTCAGTTTCCTGTCTCATCTGGTAATGCAAACTGGCATTCACTTCAGTTTATGTTATTAAAAGAAGTTATGAATTCAGACAGCTGAAATTATTACAGTTCATTTAACTGAAGGAAGGAGAGGGCACACAGCAACTATAATGTAAATGTAAGTGGTGATAACTGCTATGTTTTTCTGTTATGAATTTGACCATATAAATTTTTTGCATACTTAAATTCACCATTTTTTACTGAAAGGGACCTGAAAAACAATAAACCTCAGGACACAGATATTGGACTACTCAAAAACTAACAGACAAACAATAGATTTAACAAGTCTTCAAAATTGCCCAGTACCAGAAATAGGCATATATAAATCATCCTTCTCTGAGCTTCTGGATACCCATTTATGCCCTCATTCTCTATCCTGGACTCCACCAATCATTCATGTAGGGACTTTCGGAAGTGGATGTTAAATTTAGGCCATTATATTTAGTATCCATTGATGGATTTATCACCTATCAATTTGTCTAGCGTTTTTTTGAACCCATTTATTGTTTTGGCCTCCAGAACATCTTGTAGGAACAAGTTATATAAAGTAACTATGTAGCATTGTAATTTATTACAATTTCAGAATTAATTTTCTGATTTTCCTGAGATTACTCAGAAATAACAGAAAACAGCATAAAGATTATTGGTTGTAATTTTGAGGTGGATGCTCGTTTTCAATAAAACAAAGAATCTGAAACAACAGAACATGACATTCAGGATCACAAACTGTTGTAATATGCAATCAGTAACAAGAGGAGGGCAGACATGAGTTTCTAAGGACTATAAACACCAAGTATGGGGGATGATTGGTGTATGTTTGTGCTTGTGTATACAAATAGAAGTAGCCGTGACGAGGAAACTTCAGAAAGGGAAATAGACTTTGAATAGCAGGAAGGACTGTTAAAAAAAAGACATTAGTTTATTTGGTGGCAAGGCTGTCGTTTGTAAGCCAGCTTTCAAATATCCCATAGGTAACATTCTAGCATTAGCAAATATTAATGAATGTAATGATTGTTAGATTCCTATTGTAATTTTGTCTATGCTTCTATTTCTCTGCTATTGTAAACATGCATCTAAAAGAGAAGTAATTTCAAGGGGTACAGAACTGCGTGGGTATTTCCAATCTGTGAGGCATACAACCAACCTCCCTCCCTCCATCCTTTCTTCCCTGCCTGCCTGCTTTTCCTTTGTAAAACCATTATACCAAAGCATAAATGTTAACAATGAGTTAGAGACATGGTTCTTTTATGTTCATAGTTTCTTCTCCACAGTTTTCCATTTACTTGCTGAACTGTCTGTTCTTGTTCATTACAATCAAAGTAAATTACTAGCCACAGTTTGTAGCAATCTAACTGAGGAAACTAAACAAAAAAGAAAACATGTTATTGATTTCACTGTTTTGCATTTGAACAAATAAATTTCATGAACATGATTCCTCAGCTTGAACATGTAATTTTCCTGCAAACTTAAAGTATTAGAATCCTATTGCAAAGACAAAATAGATAGGTGTTAAAACTATGATTAGGCTTATAAAAGGGTAGTGGTTTTCCTTGGCAGTGTTCTGTATTAGAGGAGGTCCTGCTGCAGCAGCAAACGTGGTCACATCAGGCCCTTGGCAACTTCTTGGGAGATTTAGGATGGAATATTTTGGATTTCTCTGAGGTTTTCAAAAATCTTTCTATGTCAGAGTTACATGGAAGCCTTGGCTGACATAGTGGAGATGTCTGAACTCCCTCCTGTTTTTGGACAAGCTGACACAGAACCTTTTGTGTAACCCCTAATTTTCAAATGAGGTCCCAGAAAAACTTTCTGCTCCACAAGTAATAAATTTTACATAATGATTTTTTATTCATCTTGACTTTCTTTTGCACAGGCCTGTACAGTTTTATTGGGTCTGGATGAGATGGAGTTAGTTTTCCCCATAGCATCCCTCACAGTGCTGTGCTTGTACTGGTATCTAGAAAGGCGGGGATAACACACCAGTGTTTTGGCTACTGCTGAACAGTGCCCGCACGGCATCAAGGCTGTCTCTCCAATCCTCTACCACCACCACCACCAGTAAGCTGGGGGTGGGCAAGATCTTGGCAGGGGACATAGCCAGGACAGCTGATCCAAAGTGACTGAAGGGATGTTCCATACCGTATGACCTCTGCTCAGATATAAAAGCAAAGAGAAGGGAGGAGGGGGGCTTTCTTCCAGAGAAACCACTACACGTACCAAAGCCCTGCTTCCCAGGAAGTGGCTGAACATCGCCTGCTGATGGGAAGTAGAGAATAACATCTTTTGTTTTCCTTCATTTCTGCACACATGACTTTTGCTATTGCTTCATTAAACTGTCTTTATCTTGACCCACAAGTTTTTTTCATCTTATTTTCTCCTGCCCTGTTCTACTGAGGAGGGGAGTGATAGAGTGGCTTGGTAGGCACCTGGCACCCAGCCAAGGTCAACCCGCCACGGCAGTTCACCCATATAGTGGCATTAAGTAGTGGCATTCAGTTCTTACAACATCACAGTCAAATTAATAAGCTAAGAATCTCCTGCAATAAAAATAGGCAAGTTGTTATAATATTTTTTAAAGACTGCTTTGCCATGCATTTGTTTAGTTTTGATTTTTACCTCAGTCTTTTTGTTGTGAACTGAACAGGCAGAGTGGACCATTTTTCTGTCCTTATTTTCAGCAGTGGACTTCAGTACAGCTTGTACTCATAATATGCACTTAGACATTTTGGGGCACACGACTGTCAGTAGATTGTAGAAACTATTCAGTAATGCCACTAAAACTGAAGTTCAGCTGAGTTTCCTTTAGAAGATTTTATTTCTGGGGTTAAATATGTCCAGTGTTTCAAATCCCATCAAGCTGAAAACAGGTATTTAAATTGTCATGTAGCTTTTTTGTGTTTAGCACAATTACAGCAATCAAAGCATTGGAAGCAGCAGCAGCAGCAGCAGCATGACTTCCTTTAGAGCTGTTTACTTGGATGACAAATCTGAAACAAGTGGAAGACTGCAGAGTCTTAGAATAAAACTAGCAGGGATTTTTTTTTTTTTTTTTTTGCTTCAAGTTGCGTTGTTTTCCCCCCCGATATTTTCCATATTTCCATATTTCTAGTATTTCACACAGAAAGTCCTCTTTTCACTAGGATTGCAAAGAACATCGTGTACTCTGTAGATTATTAGATTGTTCTTTTTGATGTTCTTTTTAGGTTTTTGAAACTTAAACACACACACACACACCCCTTGCGATATCTTTTTGTTACTGTGGGGTCTCTAATCCTTTGGTTTCCTCAGTTGTCAGTGGAGAGAGTGATTCCCATCATAAATCTGAAGATAATTCACATGTTGGGGATGCTGAATCGCCTCTTGCATTGTCTGTATTTCTTCATTGTCATGAGGAGGCAACATAAACTGTGTGGCCTTCTCAGCACCTCAGTGAAGTGTCTAAGAGTTAGTGGGATGAGTCTGAGCCAATACATATTTAAACAAACAGCTCTTACTAAATCCTGAAACTTCCAAGTGGTTATTTCATATTCAGATTAAAAATTTTACTTTCAATTATTCATTAATATATCTCACCAAAAAAAAAAGAGTAAAAGTCTTTGCCTTTTTTTATCATATTCTTGGTATTCTGAACACTGACTCTAAGTCTTTTGAGAATCAATGGGGTCCTGATTAATCTCACATGTCTTTAAGTCCTTAGCGGATACCAGTGGTAGGATCTTAGTGGCACAGAGGCAGTGGAAAAAGATGGGCACTGCCTGCCAGGGGGCAGCTGAGGATCTGGATCTGGTGGTGCCCATTGCTCTACAGACTCCAGGGTGTTTACTTTCCTATTTTAGTTGTGCCAGTGCTTTTGGGGTGGATCTCTAAAGCCAAAGTCAGTACTTCTTCTTTTGCCAATAGGCCATAATAATCTGGATTATATAGTTCGGATGTGCAGATGTAAAGCAAAATTATGTCTAGCTTCAGAAAGCATGCATACTGAATTTTTGTAAGTATTTTGTATTTATTAAACTATACTAAAATCAGTAGAAGGTACCTAGACCTTTGAGAATCATGCTTTTATATAAGTGATTTCATTGACATAAATGCATTTGTTATACAGTGAAGTATTTGCACAGTCATGTCAAAGTCTACACCCTTTATACTTTGTGAATTCTTAAAATGCCAGCTAGAGAGAAGCATCTTCAGCTGATGTATGTATTTTAACAAGTGGAAGGCTGCAGTGCAATACGGTAAATTCAGGTCTTCAAACTGATTCCATCACAATTTTGCTTCCCCTTGCCTGGATTCCCTTTCTTTCCTACCCTTACCTCAGACCTTTGAAAAGAGGGTCTTTGAGGCCTGACAGGAGTGAAGAGGAAAGCAATGTGGCATATGGAGGGGGGAGACTGGCTTTCTTCCTGTTTAATGCATATGAACTGATAGCACATGTTTGCAACCCTTCTTTGGCATAGATGTACTTTCATTTCTAGCCTGAGATTTAGTTTGGTATTCAGGGTGAGTATTTTGCAGTTTGAGGTCCTTTGGTTTTTTTTGTCTCTTATTTTAATTCTTCCATACAAAAAAAAATAAATACCATTTTGTGTTCTTCTCTGAGAGCTTTCAGACAACATACAAAACTGAACTGTCACAATAAGAATGCATTCTGTTTTATAGATTCTCGTTATCTTTGTTTTTCTAGCTAAAGAGGCCATCTGACATGAACTGAAGCCTTCCATACTTCCTTCTCCAGAACAGACTGATCATGCCCGCTTTACACAGTGCTTGGCCATTTGTCTCTTCTGAGCCCCTGTGGCATCCCTGTGTCCTTCAGGCACAATTATTTCTCTGTGTGTTTTTCGGTTCTAAGTATCCAAAATAATTCAAGGGTTGTTTGCAGCTCACCAGAACGATAGTTTTATGATCTGATGCTGTGAGATCATGTGTTGCGTGCTCCCAGGTTTGATACCAGGGCGAGTGAGGTTGTTCAAGGGTGCAGACTTTTTTGGTGTTAGGGATTGTACAGTACGGAGGAAGCCGTGCTTGGGTGTTGTTTTGAGGAGAGCTAACTGAAGAGGTCCAAACTAGAGCTGTGCAGCCAGCTAGCAATTAAGCAGACGGGATATGGCGATCAGGTTTTGTAATTGCGAGTGAAAGAAAGTACCAGGTGGTACCAGAGAATGAGTTTTTCTCAGGTGAAGAGTTTTTAACAAATTATTTCATAACACAGGGGCCAAAAGGATACAGGACAGTACTTGGACCCAGAAAGCAAACATGCTTTGTTGTTAATGCTAAGTATTTTAAAGGAGTGACTAGAGAGGACAGAAAAATAGGATAGGGTAGAGTAGGATGTGCATTATATGGTACAAATAAGTATGACTAAGACTAATGGGATAAATCTAAGAAAGACAGAATTTACGGCCAACAATAAATGATGTGGATTCTGTGGAAGGATTTGTGTGGTGGCAGGGAAAAGCCCTCCCATGGCTGCAGCCATCGTCAGGCCAGGCTGGACAAAAGGCTAGAAGGTAATTCTGCATTGGTCGGAGTAGGGTGTGGTGCAGTAGATACTTCTTTTACTCTCTTAGATGAAAAAGACAAAAACTAATCACAACTGAAAAACTGGCACTCAGCTATGTTGGGTTCTTTCCCCAGCTTTGCCTGTTGTCTGCACAAGGAGCTTTGATCTCTCCACCTCAGCTCAGTGCAGGACTGTTATAAGGGCTTCCATTTTTTCGGACAGTGGGCAAAACACTAGCATATTCTTTCCTGGTACACTATAGTCGGTTGTTCCTATGTGTAGGAATGGGCATTTAACTTAATTTAAATATTTAAAATTTAGTTA
Organism: Ibycter americanus; assembly: GCA_035590275.1. Classification (NCBI taxonomy): domain Eukaryota; kingdom Metazoa; phylum Chordata; class Aves; order Falconiformes; family Falconidae; genus Ibycter; species Ibycter americanus. The sequence continues at coordinate 58,234,428 of JAVJGI010000014.1, read as the reverse complement.
CCCAGCTGATACACAGAAGGTTATACTTAGTGGAGAGAAGCGGGCACCTTCAGCAGATACTTTCTTTGCTAGTTGTGACCTACATTTTTTTATGTCTTTGTAGGCCCTATATATATATATATATCCTATATAGCCAGGATTTCTCATAATTGCTTTCCACGATTAGTCATTTTCATTTAATCTTCACCTCATCCTTTGAATAGTAGCTCAAGACATCATGTTTTGAGTGCCATACATTATTTTGCCATTAATGCCACCTGGCATATATAATCTATGTGGTGACATGTTATTGGTTGCACAGTAATCAGAGTGCATATAAATAATTCCCTCTATCATAAACTTTTCAGAGAAGTTTGGCTGAGGAAAGCAGGCATATACACTAGTGGGCTTGATTTCAAAAGGTGTTTTACTACAGACACTGTTAATATAGCAGAGTTGGCAGTACATGTGCTGTGCTCCTTTATTTCTGGCCTCCACTTCCCTCTGTAGGATCCTAGATAACTCAGAGGAGGAAATGGAACACTAATTAGTGAAATCAGACTGTACATCCAATTCCCTCCCTCATGCTCTCTTTATCTGCATACAGTTTTGCCATCCAGTCTGTTGTTCTGTTGACTCAGAGCTGTGATATCATCTTGGATATCTTCTGAGCTTTCTTCAGTATCTTCTAAGCAATTTCTCTTTTACTGAGAAACTGCATCCCACTGCTTATTCGTGGTTGTTTGCAGGAGAAGTCTTACTATTTTTACCCTCAGTCACTCCATTTCATCCCCTGCCCAAAGTAAAATTGTGCAGTACTTCATAGCTTAGAAGCCACCACCAATAGATTCATTCACAGATCCTCAATTTCTTCTTTCTTTCTTCTCTAGCCAAGGTTCAGCAACCTTTGGTCTATGCTGACTGTCCTTAGCCAAGGCTAATAAATCTGCACTGCTCACACCTACTTTCCCTCATGCATTTAGTTGCTGCCACTCAATCAGAACTCATAAATGTGCTTCTTTGCTCATATGCATACACATATACCTTTATGCATATCAGTCACTGTATTTCATCTCACTGAGCCCTGTAGCAGCCCTCACAGTGTTGTACTTTGTACTGGTAGCTAGAAAGGTGGGGATAACACACCAGTGTTTTGGTACTGCTGAGCAGTGCCTGCACGGCATCAAGGCTGTATCTCCAACCACCCCCACACCTCACCAGTACACTGGGAGTGGGCAAGATCTTGGGAGGGGGCATAGCTAGGACAGCTGACCCAAAGTGACTGAACGGATGTTCCATACCATATGATATCTGCTCGGATATAAAAGTTAAGAGGAAGGAGGAGGAAGGTGGGGGGCAGTCATTATTTGTGACGTTTGTCTTCTGGAGCAACCGCTACGCATACCAAAGCCCTGCTTCCCAGGAAGTGGCAGGACATCACCTGGTGGTGGGAAGTAGAGAATAACATCTTTTGTTTTCCTTCGTTTCCATGCACATGACTTTTGCTGTTGCTTCATTAAACTGCCTTTATCTTGCCCTACAAATTCTATTTTTTTTCATCTACATTTCACCAGCCCTATTGTGCTGAGGAGGGGAGTGATAGAGTGGCTTGGTGGGCACCTGGCGTCCAGCCAAGGTCAACCCACCAGTCACTGAAACAGAACAGAAACAAAGCAAACAACTGTACGAGCTCTCTGAGCAAGTTTATTATGGGTGAGCAATCTTATGCTCTGCTTCTGAAAGATAATCTAAACCATTTCTTCTGGTGGGGGTGTTGATTTTCTGCTGAGTGCATCCCTGTTTTAGTCTTTGTGGAGCCAGAATAGCTCCTGTACTGCTATTTTTCCTGTTAAAGGAAACAGTGGTTTGTGCACTGCTAGTTATAAGGTAGACTTTAGCTGTACCTACCCACAGTATAAGCATTTTGCTAAGATCAGCTGTTTGGTTGGTATTGTTGCATTACACTCTCATAGTAATCATTCTACTAAGCACACTCAAAGATAAGCTAGTTTGAAAAGCAGAATTTTGGTAACCATAAATCCTGCAAACCAACCTGTTTTTCTCATGTTTGTGCGTTAACTCTTCTAAGCCCTCTATATTAACTCTTTGTTAACATGTTTGTACATTATCTCTTTTAAGCCTTTTCTATTAACTCTTTTAAGCCCCCTATAGACATATAGGAGCAGCCTCACGTTCACAAGTCCTGGTCCTCGTGGGGGACTTCAACATCTGTTGGGAGGGACAACACATCAGGGCATAAGCAACCAAGGAGGTTCCTGAAATGTGTTGATGATAACTTCCTTCTACAAGTAACAGAGGAGCCAACAAGGAGAGGTGCTATGCTGGGCCTTGTTCTTACCAACAAGGAGGGGCTGGTGGGGAACGTGAAGCTCGAGGGCAGCCTTGGTTGCAGTGGCCATGAAATGGTGGATGACAAGATCCTTAGGAAGCAAGGAGGGTGCACAGCAAGCTCACTACCTTGGACTTCAGGAGAGCAGACTTTGGCCTCTTCAGGGATCTGCCTGGTAGAGTACCATGGGATAAAGCCCTTAAGGGAAGAAGCACCCAGGAAAGCTGGTTAATATTCAAGGATCACCTCCTCCAAGCTCAGCAGCAATGCATCCCAGCAAAGAGGAACTCAGGCAGAAACACCAGGAGGCCTGCATGGATGAGCAAGGAGCTCCTGGACAAACTCAAACACAAAAAGGAAGCCTACAGGGGGTGGAAGCAAGGACAAGTAGCCTGGGAGGAATACAGAGAAATTGTTCGAGCAGACAGGGAACAGGTTAGGAAAGCTAAAGCCCTGACAGAATTAAATCTGGCCAGGGACATCAAGGGCAACAAGAAAAACTTCTATAGGTACATCAGTGATAAAAGGAATACTGAGGAGGGTGTGTTCCCTCTCTGGAAGAAAATGGGAGACCTTGTTACCTGGGATATGGAGAAGGCTGAGGTACTCAATGACTTTTTTTACCTCAGTCTTCACCTTCACCAGCAGGTGCTCCAGCCACACTGCCAAAGTCACAGAAGGCAAAGGCAGGGACTGGGGGAAGGAAGAACTGCCCATTGGAGGAGAAGATCAGGTTCGAGACCATCTAAGGAACCTGAAGTCCATGGGACCTCATGAGGACCTACAGGTCCTGAGGGAACTGGTAGATGAAGTTGCTAAGCAACTACCCGTCATATTTGAGAAGTCGTGGCATTGCAGTGAAGTTCCCGCTGACTCGAAAAGGGGAAACATAACCTCCATTTTCAAAAAGGAGGAAAAAAGGAAGAGCCAGGTAACTACAGGACAGTCAGTCTCTCCTCTGTGCCTGCAAGATCATGGACCAGATCCTCCTGGAAACTACGCTAGGGCACATGGAAAATAAGAAGGTGATTAGTGACAGCCAGCATGGCTTCACTAAGGGCAAATTCTGCCTGGCAAAACTGGTGGCCTTCTATGATTGGCTTACGGCACTGGTGGATAAGGCAAGAATAGCTGATGTCATCTACCTGGACTTGTGTAAAGCATTTGACACAGTCCCACATGACATCCTTGTCTCTAAATTGGAGAGACATGGGTTTGATGGATGGACCACTCAGTGGATAAGGAATTGGCTGGATGGTCACACTCAAAAGACTTGAAGTCAATGGCTCAATGTCCAAGTGGAGACCGGAGAGGAACCAGTGGCGTTCCTCAGGGGTCGATATTGGAACCAGTGCTGTTTAACATCTTTGTCGGTGACATGGACAGTGGGATTGAGTGCACCCTCAACAAGTTTGCAGACAACACCAAGCTGTGTGGTGCAGTCAACACACTGGAGGGAAGGGATGCCATCCAGAGGGACCTTGACAGGCTTGAGAGGTGGGCCCATGCAAACCTCATGAAGTTTAACAAGACCAAGTGCAAGGCCCTGCACATGGATTGGGGCAATCCCAAGCACAAACACAGGCTGGACAGAGAATGCATTGAGAGCAGCCCTGAGGAGAAAGCACTGGGAGTGTTGGTTGATGAGAAGCTCAACATGAGCCCGCAATGTGCGCTTGCAGCCCAGGAAGCCAACTGTATCCTAGGCTGCATTAAAAGCAGTGTGACCAACAGGTCAAGGGAGGTGATTCTCCCCATCTGCTCCTGTGAGACCCCACCTGGAGCACTGCATTCAGCTCTGGGGCCCCCAATATAAGAAAGATATGGACCTGTTGGAGCGAGTCTGGAGGAGGGCCATGAAAATGATCAGAGGGCTGGAGCACCTCTCCCACGAAGGCAGGCTGGGAGAGTTGGGGTTGTTCAGCCTGGAGAAGAGAAGGCTCCAGAGAGACATTATAGCATCCTTCCAGTACCTACAAGGGGCCTACAAGAAAGCTGGGGAGGGACTTGTTAGAAGGGCATGTAGTGATAGGACAAGGGGTAATGGCTTTGAACTGAAAGAGGGTAGGTTTCGAATAGATACTAGGAAGAAATTCTTTACTGTGAGGGCGGTGAGGCGCTGGAACAGGTTGCCCAGAGAGGCTGGAGATGCTCCCTGCCTGGAAGTGTTCAAAGCCAGGCTGGATGGGGCTTTGAGCAACCTGGTCTGGTGGAAGGTGTCCCTGCCCATGGCAGGGGGGCTGAACTAGATGATCTTTAAGGTCCCTTCCAACCCTAAGCCATTCTATGAATCTGTTATGATTCTAACTCAATTACAGTATGACTTCCTCTCACTGAAGTTAACAGATATATATGTGTCTGACTTCAGTGACAGGAGAGCTAGATGACAGTCTGTACACTTTGAAAAAATATACCCAATAATAATGATAAACTGCCAGTGCAAGTCTTAGAAATACAAATATCACTGATTTATACATTAATATCTTCTTTGTTAAGCTGAGGTCATAATGTGATAATAATTATGAAAACGATCAATAAAAAATTTCATGATAGACAAAGTCCTTATAATTATTGTAACACAAGATTATTATTCTAATAACTGTGCAGGAGCAGCTGTTGTTATTGTTAGGTCTTTCTGTAAAAAGGGCAGTAGTATAAGGAAGTAGTCTAGGAACCGTCTGGTAATAGTAGTTGTGTCAGAGCTTCCCACTGGAGAACACGGACTTGATTGGGTTGACACAGTAAGAATTAAAATACGGATTTGGGAATAAAAGACACATTTAAAAGGACAAATGAAAGATTTGTCCAGGTGCTTAGATTGCTTTCATGGTCACCAAGCAACAAATAAATATTAACCCTTCTGCCTTTTACTTTCTACAAGGACTGAGATAAAAAGCAAGCACTTTTCCATCTAGGCTTCCTATCTTTTAAATTTCAAGTGTCTCTGAAATCTTGGAATATGAAAGGAATATTTTTAACTACCTAATGATATTGGCAGCTGTATAGTTGTTCACATGAGCTATCTGAGCTTTTAAGAGGACATATTCTAAATAGAAAAGTTATTTAAAACTTCCCTTCTGCGCAATGTTAACAGTGTAATGTCCTCACAGGAACATTAATCTCAGATTTCCTGATTTTTATTGGTATAAATTTACATCCATTACTCATGTATATGCCAGGTGTCTCTCTCTTTTTTTTTTCCTTTTAATTTCTGTAATTTATTTTCTTCAAGGAAAGTCTCTTGACTGGAAAACAAGGCTCTGTGCTCTGAAACTGGACAGTGGTATAAGGGGAAAGCAAACTAAGGCTGATGACTTATTGACCATGGGAAATGTCATTTTTTCGACTTCAAGGGCCAAATGCAGTTGCCCATGTGTAGGCATTTAGTGCTACTTGAAATAACTAATGTATCCAAGACACTCAAGTATGACACAGGGCTCTCAGGTGTGGCACAGGACCTACAGAGACCTTTGACCTCCTAGATTAGCATTTAAAGGTTAAGAGGGTTACCATCAGGCATCCCAAATGGCACTAGCAATCTGTGTGAGAAGAATCAAATTGAATTACAAGTCTTGGGTATTTGCATGGACTCAATTGCAGGAGCGAGCTTTAAATATAGAATGCAAAGTGTTTGTGACTAAATAGAGCTTATTCTGCATTTGATATGAAAATCTGTTCTTTTGTATGATTAAATGCATTAATAAGAAATCAGCAAGAAAGTAGTTAGTATTTGCTACCCTGGAAATCAGTATTTGCTATACGAGATCTGTTACCCGAGAGGTTACATTACCATTAATCTGCCAGTCTATACGTATCGTGTACTTACGTTTTGGTGCTTCAAAGAAAGCTCCAAAAATCTTGTTAAAAACAGGGTGCTCATAACACAACTGACCTTGTTTTCCCACTGTGAATCCAGCTTGTAAATTACATCTCATTTAATAAAATACAGTTATAATATAGAATTTAAAGCTTAAAAAAATGTTAGTGGGCTCTAGTAATTGTCTGGAATGGTGCAGTAAAGGTGTTTCACAGAAGCAGATCACCCTGGTTTTCAGAATAAAGTCAAATTAATTAGATACCATTCACCTATACAATGTAAGAGAGAAGCATTAATAATACTCATGAGGTAACTTGCATAAAGTGAATGTAGAACCACAGTATTAACTTTATCAGAAAATGTTTATTGAGTGATCCTGGCCAAGAATCAATTTAATGAGCTTCAGGAACTTCTCTGCAACATGGAGCTTTGTGCTGTCTTCTGGATTTATTCTAGATTAATTACTAAATTCTAACTCACTTGGTGCTTTTGCCTGTGTTCTGGCAATATCACAAATCAGAAGCATCTTTTAGAAAAATGTATAGGTATGGAGTGCATGCTCAGAGTTAGACATCTAAATTCATGTAGCAGAAGAGGAAACTATAAATTCTTCATATCTTAAAGAGAAATCTCTTATCAATCATGTGATCCAAGCCTATTTCTATGTTAGTACTATCTATAGAGCAGTGTCCATTTTGCGTTTAGGTTCTATCACTTTCTGAATTCATTACTTAACATTAAATCACAGTGACTGAGAGTAAGCTTTAAGCTCTTCAGAACTACATAATCTTTCTCTGTTCTCAAAGGTTTTTGTCATCCTTCAGGATATGCTTTGTGTGATTTTGATGAAGCAGAATTCACACAGTCCCCCAGATCACTAATGAAAATGGATAGCACAGAACCCAGTGCCAGTTCCTTTGAGATCCCAGTTAATGCTCCCTGTTAGGAAGCTGTACAGTGGCTACTGTGCTGGTTTAAAAGTAAACCGGCAGGAGAAATGAACCCAGCTCAAAAGAGTTTAGAAGTCAGAACTACAATTTAA
>JAVJGI010000014.1:58198454-58227145 GCA_035590275.1 Ibycter americanus | reverse complement strand
GGCTGGATGGGGCTTTGAGCAACCTGGTCTAGTGGAAGGTGTCCCTGCCCATGGCAGGGGGGCTGGAACTAGATGATGTATAAGCTCCCTTCCAACCCAAAGCATTCTATGATTCTATGAAGTTCCCATTTTTCTGTACATCGCACACTTCCTTTAAAGTGATTTTGTTGAATACAGTTTTGAAATTCTAGTACCACTGAATTTATAGTTTAAAAAAAAAGAAGAATGTGCTTTGGCAATAGTAAGGCATAACTGTAAAGCACAACCACCTAGAACTCAGTACACAACTACATCTTTGAAAATCGTGGCAGGACATGGCAGGTAACACACTGGTAATGCACATTTTCACCCTAAAGGCAGATAGCTTTAAAATGAGGAACAGTCTAGTAATGACTGGCTAAGATAAGTTTCAGAAAGCTTTGTTAGTGTCACAGGGTTCTATCTGAGCAGAGATAGGTATCAAATACAGATCTCCAAGGAAGTATTTGGCTGCCTGAACTATGAAGCCATCCTTCTCTGTGTGCCATTCTCTGCCATACTCACACCGCATGTGGCAGGATATTTCATCTACTGATCTGCATCCTACAGCCCCTTCAAGTTCACTGAAAAGTTCAGGACTGTCGTGACCATGTCATTAACGGCTGTATTGTAGTGTGCACATGCCAGACACAGATGACCTTAATTCCAGCATTTTGTAATTCATAGCTTTGCAGATTTAATAATGTTCTGTTGTTACCAGATTTACTTAACAGGAAGTCATTTTCAACTAATAAACTATTAAGCATATAGGTCCTTATTTTGTTTCCTGAATACCAGTAGTTTATTCAGCAAAAAAAAAACACAAAAACCCCCAACAGCTTAGCAAGCACAGGCATATATATGAATCTCATTAAAGTCATTGAAATATGTAAGGATTTTGTGCTGCAGCATTGCATCTCATTGATACCATTGGCATTGTTTATGGAAAGGGAAGGGTGCAGGTGTGGATGGGAGTTGTGGATAGTATTTGTTTCATTTGTGTGCCGCCAGTCAGAAGGATTCCCGTGAGAGAAGGGAGCACTGTTCCTTTTTCAAAGATGCTACTGAGCGTGCTTCAGTTGGAGATGGCTGCAGACGATGTGGATGAAGTCAGACAAGGTGTGGCTATATTACAGCATTGGGATCTTGGAGTTTATGCCAGCAGACTTCAAGGTGGCAGTGAGTAGGCATCTTTCAAGAGGTGATTGGAGTAACTTCCTGAGGGATAGAGCAGACTGAGCAGAATTTATTGTAGCTGACAATGCCATTGAGTTAACCAAAACCAAACCTGGAGCAATGATCTGCCTGCAAGGATACTTGGGCGAAGAAAGAGCTATGTACGATACAGAAATACTAACTTTGGCTTGCCAGTCTTTCAGATGAACGTTCTGAAGCAAGTTGTTATTCACTGATTGAGCTGCAAAAGAGGATGATTCACTGCTCTCGTTTGGGTTTCTGAGAGAAAATTGATGGAGGATTCTCCTTGTTCTGCAGAACTAAGTAGAGCCAAGCACCAATGCTTAGAGACCCTCTCTACCTATCCCTCAGGGAAGAGGTTAGGAGGAAAGGGCATGTAAGAAGCATGTGTTTTTTACCGTCTGTTCCTCCAGATTTCCACTCTTTCTGTTTGGGGGAAGTACAGCAGGGAAAGAATAGAAACCTGGCACCATCAAACTCAGCAAGAGTTTTGTCACTGACTGGACTGGAGAAGGATTTCATCTCTAATGTTTTGAATATAGGACATTGGTTTTGCAGTCATTAAAAAAGGCAGATTGAAACAAATGTCAAACAGTCTACAAACAAATAAAAACACGATAAATCCATGAGGCAAAAAGGACATGCTTTTGCTAAGTGTTCCTCAAAAACATGAAGATTTAGGGTTATGTGGGAGAAACTAGCTGCTTGTTTCTCACACCTATAAATATAATGAAAAAAGGGAGTTCCTTGAATTTACTCTAGCTGTGAGAAATTTACTTTATTGCTTATGTTTAACACTGAACACATTTCTAGAATACTGCCTAGTTCTTAGAATTAATGATGTACTGTGCTTCAGCAATTCCAAGAATCGTTTTGTATCTATTTCGTTCCTTGCATGTCTAAATCCACTTGACTGCTTTGAAAATCTTGATCTCTAGGAAGACTGTTCCACATGTGAGCGTGCTGTGTTTTCATAAACCAGTAAGGACTTTATATTGAGGCAGATGAGTGGAGGTACAAGACACATAGTGAATGCTACAAATTTTTGGGGGTTTGTGTATTGTAATTATGCAAATTATTCAACTAAAAACATTGGAACTGACAGCATCATCTAATTGAAAGGACAGTAATACCAGTAGGCATCTATGAACCAGTGTAATTACTTTTGCAGATCATTTGGAAAATTGTCCAGTAACGCTGGCACTGAAGTCCTTTTTCACATTAAAAAACTACATTGTAAATCAATGTACAATTTATACTATACCCACCATTTTAGTTCAGCATTAATCATTAATATATAACTAGTAGGGTTAATCCTATGGGTTGGGTAAGTGGAGAAGCTTTAATTTAAATGCTTTTACTCTTTGCGCTGGTGGAATAGCAACATTAGCTAGAAATCACTTTAAAAATTACTTAAAAGCCTTAGGGGTGGGAATGAGGACAACAATAGATACTTATGCATAGGTGTGGTTGTACAGACATAGAAGGAATTTAATTTATTTGGCTGTCTTAGTAGTCTGGCAATTAAATGTGCTGATAGGAGTTGATCACATCAGGCACTTTATAATCAGAAGAAAGAGACATCAACAGGAGGTGATTCGTGTAATTTTAAGACAATCTGATCATAGATCGAAGCCTAGGTCATTCAAATGTTCAAGACTCCAGCTGAATTCACAATGCAAATACTGAATCACACATTGTGCTAATGCATTTTCACTAGGCCCTACTTTTCAAGTAGATATAAAAAGCCATCATGATAATAATGAGAAGCATTTGCAGGGCACATTCTAGTTTACAGACACACCAAATTTCATCTGCTAACTCAGTATACTGCAGTATATCAGTGACGATTCCTTTTAAAGAATTTGTACAGGATTAAAATACACTGGGAGTATATATCTCATGATGTGTTACAAATAGTTCTTGAGTTTTGGATGTATTTCAATGGTCATAATTAAAGAGATGGTTTTCAGTAAAGGCAAATAAATTTCTTCATACTTTATATAATCAGAATCATATAAATCTTTAACGATTATAAAATTTCTATACTTTCACTGGAATTTCTGTATTTTCCCATTTTTCAGGAATGACTATAAATGGAAATATTACTTCATGATGTATGTTATTGTGACCATTTTGATAAGTGCTGTAGATCTTCCTTGGAAAAATAAAATCAGCTGAATAATTTTCAAATGAGAAAACATCTAAATTTGAATAACTTGCACCGATATTGTCAGACTTATGTTATTAGTTTGTTTTATCATTTAATTACAGCATCCTCCTTCTTTCCTCAAGTCTTATGAAATACCTTATAATTCCACTGAGAATTATCAAATAAGAATTATATATTACAAATATAGGACAACAGCATTTTTCTATCAAAGGATATTCCTTTGTTGTTCAAAAAAATGTTTGATGCTCATATTTTTAAATAAATCCTTTGAAGTTCACTTCAATAGAAACTCTTACTGTACAGACCAGAAGAGATTTATTTTACTAATTAGCTGCTTCATTTTGATTTAGTATATAACAAAATCAATTCACAATTATGGATCTTTTATTAATTAAACTTTTAAAAACAGCTGTGTATGTGCTGATGGCAAACTTTTAACCTGACTTTTTCTTTTCTTTAAATTTCTTTCTTCTCAATTCCCAGCTTGCTTTAATGTTCTGCATTTTTAGGCAGCCACTGCACTCACCACTTGAAGAGCGGGAACCAGAAGTGAGTCTCGAGTAAATCATTATCCTAGAGCGAGTTTCACAGTCCATGAATGGCAATTCTTCTATCATTGCCACCCAAGGTTCTGTCAGCCACTCTTACAAGCTCACCGTGGTACTAAACCTTTTGTTCTCCTTTGCTCCTGTTCTGCTTTTCTGTCCTTCACCTGCTGGGAACATAAAATTTCTTAATTCCCACTCCATGTGCTTTCACATCAGGTGAATATTTCCAAGGTGAAAATTCATAAAGGACATTAGGGAATAATTTTTGAAAGGATGAGTTATAGTGAGAAAAGCATTGTAAGAGTTCAGGAATTTGTGGGAAGAGAAAATAATGTATTTCCTTTCCTCTCCCTTACTTAATCAACTTCTTTCTATCCATTTCACTTCTCAATGTTGAGGGCATGCCCCCATATTTAACATTTTCATCCCAAATCACACATTACCTTGTGCGTCTTTACTGCTGGTCAATCCCAGTTATTTTGCTGTAATCCCATCCAACTCTAGCTGCATTCAGCAAAGCAGCTCTTAATTAGGTGGTGTTAAAGCTGTCAGTGTTGCAAATCAGCTCTCCCTGCAGCTAAACTGTTCTTTCAGTTTGCTGGGTATAGATGAGCAGAAGCTAATACAGCTCTGGCAAGCTGTGATGGTGAAAGGAGTCCAAAAATTTGAATTGTATCCCCCTACACACAATCTCCCAGCCTCTGAAAGAAGACTTATCAGTACCTGCATTTATTGCATCTGTTGATTTTTCTTTTGTAGGACCTGCTTGGTTTTATGTCCTAAGTATGACCGTAGTTACGAATGCTATGCATTATGCTTATCTCTTTTTATATGGCATCTACATTTTTAACACTTCTTAATCCTGTTTGGAAAAAGTCAAAAAGTCGAAATGGTGTGGAGGTTTCTAAAAGATTATTTGTGGCTTTTTTTTCTTTTGGAGGGGGATTGAATGATTTTCATAGGGGACTGAAATCTGGATTAATGATGCATATATTAGGCTTGAGACAATCACTCTGTCTTAGGTCTCTTGCTTTAAATAAATTTCCTAAGATAACATCTTAAAAGAGGATGCTGGTAATTTTGAACTATGAACTTGCCAAAAATGACAGTTACAAGTCACTTCTCTGTGTGGTTGTGAAACTGAAGAGTTACTGTGTTTTTCATTCAATCACCCAACTAAGTTTTAGTAGATACTCAACAGTATTTGGAAAGGTGAGCTTCAAAATAACCAGAAAACTGCAGTCTCCTGTGTCTTATGACTCCAGCCTCTCCAAGAGCTTTACAAAACAGGATTCCTGTGTGGTCCAGTCCAAATCCAACCTTAATGTCATGACTGGTTTAGAAAGTGGGGAAATAATTTTTTGTGCTGCTACCTGTGAGAAGGGAGCAATTAAAAAATGTACAGATCTTTGACCTTAGAATCAATGCATTTTCGTTCTGAAATGCTACTGTATTTCTTCCAAGCCACATTAGTTTGAGTTGTCTTTCCATATCCCTTTGGTTAGACAGGTCTACACCATTAGTCCTACCACAGTGAAGGGAAGAGGGGTATCACAGCTTGACTGCAGTAAAAGTAGTCTAGCTGGTGAAGTTAGAGAACAGGTGCTTTGTAAGAAAAAGGGAATTACATAGGAAATCACTGCCCCTAGCCGTCCAACTTAATGGCAGTCAAAGTCTCTGATTAGCTCTGCTATCCCCCTGCTCAAAGCAATAGAGCCTGTAAGTTGTCTGCAGTTTCCAGCACTATTTCAGTTAGGCAGAAATACTCCAGTGATTCTCTTCTGTGTGTTAAATTTTGTTTGAATGGAAGCTTAACTAGAAAGTAAGTTTTGAGTCTAAGTGCAAAAAATATTTTTTTCCTTCTGATTATTCACCTGATCACTTCTTTAATGGAGCATTTGATTTATTTCAAAGTAATCTCTGCTTTTATATGTAAATCACAAGTCTGAGAGTGTGGTAATTAAATTATGCAAGGAAAATGCAGGGGAAAACTCTTCTAATCAAAAGGTGGAAATTCCATTAAAATGTTTGGTATTTATTTATATAGCCAAGTAACTCATTTTAGAAAAACATTTTTTTCTAAAAAAGAGATTTTCTGTAGTGTACCACTGTAGGTATTTTCCTTATGTTTTCTATCACACACCTAACTAGCTATCCTAGTATGAAGCAGATACACGTACATGTTTTGAATAGTATCAACTGAATTTAATTAAATTACCAATTTCCTGACATAACAACTTCTCCCACAAAGTGAAGTTTTTGTTGTCTCATTCAGGCACACGAAAGTGTAGAAGTGGTAAAGACCCGAAGCAAAGGCATTTTAAAGGAGGTAGCTATTGCTGGTCTGAACTATATTTTACACCATGTTCCCAAGACAAGTACAGTACATATGGTAACCGAGAAGATTAATATACTCTGTTAGGCAAAGTGTTGCGTTCAGAAACCAAATAATCGATACAAATGGCCAGTCTGACCCAGGAAAAGATTTTCATTAATTCTAGGTAGAGCTGTCTTAATTACCTAAAGCACGCATTTGGCAGCGTTTATTTCAGAAGCAAAGCTATCAAAGAACTGAAGTATTCTACTACTTCTAATGGTGATCGAGTACTTCTGTAATTTTTAAATAGCTCAACAATGCAAGAGTTTTGAAAAAGCACTGAAATTTAGCTCAGCCTTCTAAAGAATTTCAAAGCACACTTGCTGTAATAATCATTGTACCAAGATAAAAAGCTGCAATAAGAACTAAGAGAAGGTAAGGAGCTCTAGTTGATCATAAAACTTTTCCATGAAGGAGGTTTTTTTCTTACTGTCTGTGCTGGGAAATACAATAATAGTAAAAAGAAAATCCACTAAAAAAAATGTTTCCTTCCTTGAGCAATTACTTTCTTAGAATCTCATTTTCCGAGTTTCCATGCCGCTTGGAAATACTGACAGCAGGATGTCCAAAGAGAGAATGGAATGCTTCCATGTGTATATTTTGATGTTAGAAGTTATTTAGAAGGACATAGACTATCCTTGAATCATTTGGATGTAATATTTTTTTTTCACCATCACTTCTTCAAACTACAGAAGATTGTTCCCCCTGTTTTTTAATTTGTTTTTTTTTTTTCTTTTCTGTTAAAACGTGGGGTTGATAGTGCTTTCTCAGTGTGTAAGAAGCAAGAATTAGTTGGTAATTCAAAATCCTTGTACAAGATGTTTCTGGCAAATACTCAGTTTCTGCTTATCCTACATCGCTGTGTATGCTGTTTTCTCATGAGTTTAAAGGAACTAGAAGATATGCCCTAAAGCCTTCCTAACAGCAGAATTTATGTTTCCAGTCCTCCAACTCATTCTGGGTAGTGTCAGCTCTCTTCTGCCCTCTGTCACTGTAAACTGTCAGCAAAACACCCACATAAGAGGGTTAGTTAAATCAGCACGTACAGCACTGAGCTTGGGTTCCCCCTGAAGAGCCATTTCTTCTACAGAGTATATGGAGAATTAGTAGATACCAACTTTGATCTGAGCAACTTGCTCACTGGAGTTCACACAGCAGTGCGGTCACGCTGAAACCGAATTGCGCTAAATACTTGAGAAGTTGGTTTAAACTGTGAGAAGGCAAAAAGGGAAGGGCAGGCTGTGTATTTAACTCCTGTAGCTCAGCTGTACCTGTCTTGGTACATGGGTAATGCTGTATTCTGAAAATAATACCAAGAATGCTGAAAGATTTCATGGTGATCCTGAATAAGTACCAATTGAAGTGTGTGGTGCAATACTTGCATTACGGTCTATTGCCCTTTCGGCTCATGAGCTACTCATTATCTTGAGAGCAATGTTTTCCTTCATATATATAAAGCAGCTAGTAAATCTACACTACTGCAATAACATTAAAGTAAAAAGAACACATTTCTGATGACTTGAGAAGTGAAAGGCCAAAGAAAACAGAGGCAGTGAAAATGGCTGATTCACATATGGTTAATAAATGACATTTCAAAGCCATGCTTCTTAAATTGAAATGTAAGTGAAAGTAGCCTATTGAAGCAATTTCAGGGAGACCTTCCAGGTGAGGTCTTCAAAGGCATATAATTCAAGGAACAGGTGCTAATTGGAAATTGTTGGAAGTGAGGTTCTTAGAGTTGTAAAAGGTGAAAGTTACGGAAATTTTTAAGGCATGGAAAAAAATTACAGCACAGGTAGGTTCCAGATTCCTTCCATCCTCACTCACCTTCCCTGCAGTTTGGGGGAAAGTTGAAGCATATGTAATAATCAATTACTTGTCAAAAATTTATTTAATGTGTTTCTGAAGGAGTGAGCAATATATTATGTACCACAGCTCATACATGGTACAGCTTTTGAGTAGCAAATGGTACAGCTTTTGAATAGCAAATGGATTTAGCATTAGCAGTGGAGCTGTCCTGCTGCACAGTAAGCACGACATTATTGCATTTTTTTCCTTTTGTGGTTAACATATTTTCAAAATGAAAATTTACAAACATGGGAAATGTCAACATTGTTGACATACGTAAAATGGCAGATTGTACCTAGAGGATTCAGCAACAATATGTAAATACAGACAATGATATAACACAGATACTGAGTCAGCTTGAGTTTTCAGAGGAAAACTTAGAAAATGTAGATTAGGAATGTCAGATGCATCCATTATAAGGTGATGATGGAGCACAGCATCACAAATCAGCTATAAATTTGGCCTACCCTAAGTGTGTGTATATATATACATGTAAGGATATGCATGCATAGATTTTTTTATATATTTTGTATATATGGTGTGTTAATCTGTAATGTGACCAGGTGGTTGGGTCTATAACTCTTCCTGTACCTGAGGGTAAATGCATTTACCATTGTGATTTTAAACTAGTTCAGATATCTAGGCTGCTGCTAAGACATCAGTGACAACTGGCATTTTAGAGTATTTTTTATTGTGAGAGGAAAAGAACTTGTAGACTTTCCTTTTGAAAGTACTATGGGGCTAAGGAGCATGCTAATCCACATAGGATGGGTAGGTGATTAATCACACCTTAGTAAAGTACAGAGTCTACTTCAGCCATACAACTTAGATAAAGTCACTAGACATAAACCAAAAATAATATGGCCTATTTCATTTCAGGTTTTACACAATAATTATTTTGACTCATTGTATTGTGAATTGAACTGTGTTGCAACGTTTAGGGAAGAGTTAAATCTGTATTCGTATTATTTGGGTTCTGGTTTGCATTTCATAGTATGTAGCTTTAAGAAAATTACTGCTGAGGTGATGATATACTTACTAACAGTTCTAAAATCTGGAGGGTAGGTAACAATCTCTGTGCATTATTGTTATCATGAACAATTTAAGTAGTATTTTTAGGTTTCTTTTATGTTGCAGCTGCTGCTCTCCATTTCTCTAAGTCAGATTGCAGTCACTGAAAGGCTGCTTACTTCCTCTCTATCTTCTTGCAAAGAAAATGACATATCTGCACTAGCTGATTTATAAACTGGTGAGGAGGAGGTTCATTTAGTTTCAAAGAAGCCATTATTTCGTGGATTTTTAGGGCAAAAGATTCACCATTTTCAACTGTTCTCTTAGAAGTTTGTGGGAGTAGAAAAGTGGCTACTGTCAGTAAGAGGTGTACAGGAGTGTATCTATACTGCTACTTTATTCTGTTGTTGCAGGGTGTGAATTAACAGGATGCGGCTAGTCTGAAGGAGGCATATACACCACTTATTCTTTAGCCCTACAGCAGAAATAGGGCTTTAGCTATCAAATCTAGGATGTAAGGAAAGAAAAGTATCTAATTTCTGCAGGAAACTTTTGCTTTTAAAGCTTGGTTACTCTTAAAAGTCATATCTTACAGTTTCTCATTTCTCTTTGGTAATCTTCCTATCATTATTTCCATTCATTGGCTTCCTAGGTGTGTATTTTCTCATTCTTCCTGTGTTATTGACTTTCCTTTGTTCCTTTGTTCAGAATTCAGTTTGCCTCTTTGAAGTAGTTTTTTATTTTTAAATCAAAATTCACTATTGAAAAAGACCGAAGAGTCTGGTACAATATGACAGGTTCATTAATTGCTTGTATTTTCAAATATTACAGAGACATGTAGACTATTGGAAGATAGTCCTTGGCAACTACGGATTTCTGAGTGATTTTAGCTATAAATAATCTGAAAATTGCATTTGTTGCTTTAAAAGATATACTGTGATAGCATGAAAAGCAGGACCCTGCTTACATATTGGAGCACATATTTGCATGTCCTGAAATGTTATCATTATTCAGTAATAGTCCCATTTCCAGCTTATTTTGAGTCTGCATAGTAGGAGGCCCTGTTAAAACACATAGTTAGATACAGTGCCTACCTTGAGTTTTACATATTAATCAGATGAGGTAGAAGGTGGAAAGAGAAGCACAGTAAACTGCGTAGCATATTTCTTAAGCTAGGACAGTTTACTGTCTATACTGCTCTTTCTGCCAGGCCCGTGTCACCTCTGCTGCAGCCAGATAACATTTATAGAAAGGTTTCCAACTGCATATTTTAAAACTTGCAAGAGTTATAATGTTTGGTTTTTTGGGACCATTGTGGTTCCTTAAATGTCACCATACCTTCTGTATTATCTCCTGCAACTGGTAACAAAGGTTCTCTGTGCTAGGGTGATCTTAAAGTAACTAGAGTTTCCAAGGAGATTTTTCACTGAACGACGGATCTTAAACAGTCTTTACATTCACCTCTACTACATCACTACTTTAAGTTCCTCTGTCGTCATAAAGAATGTTAAAGCAAGTCTCTATAGCCTAAATTGGTGAAGAATCACTCACTGCACTGGGACAGGCAGCCTGTACTGGAAAGCCAAGACTGCCTCCTTGTCATCACCAAAGGTAGTAACGTCTGAGCTGTGACTACTGAATTATTTTCTTTGCAGTGTCTAAAAACCACCCCTTTCAGCATCTTCAAAACTCATTCTTCACCTTGTTTCCTCAATGAGGTAGCATTACTTGAATTCATCTAGCATCTGGAAGTTCCTCTTAAATATAGTAGATGATATCCCAGATTTACAATGTTTTTTTAATGTCCCACACTGATATGTAACTGCATCACTATAGGATATTAAAAAGCTTGTTCCTTTAAAATTTGTGGTTAATGCTTAATAATTTTAGGAAATGATCAGATTGCAGAGCATGAGAATAATTTGCTAAATTCTCCATACATGCATATCGTTGTCAGGCAGTCATAAAGTAAGTTGAAAGCAAAATGGTTTATAGAAAATTAGTTACACAGCTTGTAAAATGCTCTACAATGTTCTGCAAACAAAAGGGAAAATTTCCTGCAATTTCACAATTTTGTACTTGTTCAGATGGCCATTAACCAACAAGATGAAAATCAGATTTATCCTATTCATGCTGTGAATTCTCTATGATTAGCAGTGTATAGAATGTGATTTTCTAAAGCTCTTTTCATAGTCAAGGTATCTTCAAGCACTTTGTTAAAAAAAAAAAAAAAAAAAGACAAAATAAACACCACAAGTATACTAAACGTGTATAGGATCAAAAAACTTGCCCTTTTCTTAAGGCCAAGATCAAATCTTTGCTCAGTGACTCTTAGAAATCATAGAATCGTTTAGGTTGGAAAAGACTCTTAAGATCATCAAGTCCAACAACAAACCCAGCACTGCCAAGCCCACCACTAAACCATGTCCCTAAGTGCCACATCTACACGTCTTTTAAACACCTCCAGGGATGAGGACTCAACCACTTCCCTGGGCAGCCTGTTCCAGGGCTTGACAACCCTTTTGGTGAAGATATTTTTCCTGATATCCAGTGTAAACCTTCCCTGGCACAACTTGAGGCCATTTCCTCTCATCCTGTCACTTGTTACTTGGGAGAAGAGCCCAACACCCACCTTGCTGTTAATCTCCTGCTACAAACTTTGCTTCTCCAGTTGTCCACAGGAGCACTGATAATAGGTTGTTGCTTATTCTTAGGCAGGACATTACACTATTGACTTGATAAGTCAGGCCCAAACAGGAATCTCAGTATTTTACTCACAGATCATATCTCTTGTACCCTGTGTATATACAAATGTCTAGTCTCTTCTTTCCTAGCACAAGGTTCTGCAAGAGTGGAAACTCTCATACTGCCTGTGGGGTATGTTAGTCCTCTGGGACTATTTACAGATTTCCAGTTGAGTTTCTCCCTTTTCTCTTTCTTTGTGGTGAATTAGGCAGTTACGCTTTTTTGGTTCATGTAAAATTTTTGAAACAAGTCCTTTTTTGCCATTTTAGTTCAGTCTGTTCATGCACATCGCCCTCAACTTTTCAGGCTTTGTTGTAGTTAAGGCTGTCCAATAGACATGCAGTTACAAAATCACATCACATAGAATCTTAAAAGTCAAGGGTTTTTTGCTATTTCTAGTCTTGTTCCAGGACCAGTACCTTATAGTAATTTCTGAGACATGTGATGTCTCCTGCTTTCAACATCAAATCAAGACTGACTGTTTCTTGTGTTACTTTCTTAGTGGTGTAAATTCTATGCATACAATTTAAACTGGCCCTGCTGTGTAACACCCGTGGTCTCTTTATATGTATTTAGAAGTTGTGGGCCAAGCCCTGAAGAAATGGCGAAAAAGAATGAGAATTTACTTATAATACGTTTTCATTTTTTATTTGACTTACTGTATTCTTTCTGTGCTGCTGTAATGAGCTTGAGTCATGCTTTGTTAGCTCTTCTGAACAAGGGTTCTGTATTTTGTGATACTCACATGACTGCAGCTAATGGGGCTTTAAGAAATTGTCAGGTACCGTAAGATTTGCAGTGCAGTTACAGAACGTACCAGCACTGCACGTTGTGGTGGTGATGTGCACAAAAATGAGCTGGGAGTCGTATTTGCCTTCGTGCTGCTGCAGTGGTCGAACCTAGGCTGCAGCAAGCCCGTAAGTAAAAAAGACTGGAGTAGCACAAATGTAGCCTTTTCAGTTGTGATAACTATTTTAAAATAGCATCCAACTCTTTTGTACACATCTAAACAACAACCTCAATAAATGAAAATCTATTCTAGTTACCAGAGAGGATAGTCTTCCACTAGGCATGTGTAGATATGAGCAGAAATATCCTACAACATCATTCTAGTGATGGGTATAAAATTAACCACAATAATAATGTAGCCAGTATAAGACCTTTAAACAGCTGTAGCTGGAAGCCTGGCTGGAATATTTTAGCAGGACCTAGCTTCCTTGAGCCAATAGCAAAAGCTAATGAAGATGAAAAGGGAGTAAGCAGCTTGCTGGAGCCATGCTATTAAAAGATGGAGGAGGAGATGCTAATGTTTTATGAAGTGTTAAAAGTGTATCTAAAATAAAAAGAGATACAGATACAACTGTATTTTTCCTGTTGAAGAATGCACAATTCAAGAGTATCGAAATTGGGAAAAAAAGCTGCTTACCCATATAGTGATTATCAAAGTCTTTCAGCTAAATGATGTTTACACTGTTCATTAATTGGTTTCATACTTTTGAGAGCTAACCCTGCCAGTTTGACAATTATGCACTCTAAGCTTTTCACACACTAAATGGCCAAAATAAGAAGAGCTTTTCTGCATATCAGGTCCTCACCATGTCTTGCTCAGTACTAATAAGCTGGAGGGCTTTGTCAGTAATTTTTTATTCTTCAGGGTAGTTTGTCCTCTTTTTTTTTTTTTTTTTTTTTTATTATTATTATTTAGACCATCACCAAGAGTGTTAAGTATTGTCAAATGCAGTCTGAATCTACTTAGGTCTGAAATAAAACCATTGAGCCCTTTGAAGATCCCTCTTTCTAGGTTTTGCATTATAATACTGAACATTACCAACTTGGTCAGTTTTGAGCTAGTAATATTAGGGTGACATGGCCCATGTGTTATTTTATTATTACGTCTGTCAGACCCTAGAAGTTTGCAACACTTACCATCTTGCTTAGTAAGCAAGGTCTATTATGGACTTGAAACAAAAATCCCATATAAAGGATGGTGGTGCAAGGAGTGACCTGATGTACATATCAAGCCCCAAAAAGGGGTTTAGCATTAGGAAAATCATCTTTGTTCTAGTTTGCTTAGCGACTGCATTTTGCATGGACCACTGCCTTCCTGAGCCAGCGTCTGTGTGCCTCTGGCTGTGTAAGGTGGCAGCTGCTGTGGATTTTGTCCAGGGTAGCAACTAGCAAAGGCAAATTTATGTCACTCATCCTTCCTCTGCTGTGCAGGAAGGTGGAAGGAGTATTAAAGCAATGTACCCCGTTCTGATACTCCTGGAGGGACAGAAGACTGCTTTGGTCCGTGCATGGTAGTGCTCCGTAAGGCTAAGTGACCCAGGTAGTCTCCACCTGTCAGCAATTGCAGTATCATTGCTTACTTATGCTTTTGGGTGAATCAGGGTATTATATGTAATTTTTCATTTCAAGTTCCTCAGCTGTACCAAGCACATCCCTAATGTTAAATAAATGAGTAGTGTTTTATAAGTCTTTACTGTTTTCATGAAATTCCCTCTGGGCACAAAGCAAATAAATCCTCAAGTCCTTTGTGCATTTCCAAACACTGAAAGAATTTGGATCATTAATGGTTTGTTATATATTGAGTTTATGGCCATTGCATCTTTAATGCATTGTGCCATACACATTCTTCACAGTGTCCTGGACACTGAGAATTGTCATCCTGTGTGAAGCCAGTTGCCAGCGTTAGAAGTGATTCATAGTAAATGTAAGAAATTCTTCAGTGTTGTAGTTGATTGATGGCAGCAACAGGGCATTTCACTTGAGACTGCTTCAGCACAGCTAATCTTATGTCCAATTTAATATTAGACACAATTTTTCCCATCATGCAACTGGCTGACAGCAACATCAGAACATTTCTTTCATCTTATTCCTACACAGTTTAAGAAACACACATCCAAGGGCTGAAAAAGGTCAGTAAATTAAACAAGAACAAAAATTGGCATTATATCTCTTCTTTCAAGTTTGCACAGAGAATTTTCCATGGCTGTGTGCTCTGAGAAGGGCTGTAATCCAAATGACACACTGCTGATCCGGTGATCCAAAATGATTTTTAAGGTTTGGGCAAGTGCTGTGGGCTAAATTCAGCTTTCGTTTAGACTTCGTTCCAAATACAGAAACACGTAAAGAGATGGTGAGCTCTCATGGTCAAACATTACAGCAGAGGTGCAGCTGAACTGTTTCAAGGGTACAAATCCAAATTAAAATTCTGTGAAGCAGAAAGAACAAACCAAGATAGATTAAAGTAGAGGAAAGTTGGGCACAGTAGGTATGTGGGCTAGAGCACTGTGATTGATCTCCTAAGGATATTGCAGCCTGTCTGAGAAGCCAACAGGAAAGCTGCTTATCAGGCATAGCATTCATGACAAGTGAGCAGCTAGATTCTGACAAGCTGTAGAAAAAATTAAGAAACACAGATGCCAATCTGGCCCCCATAAACAGGCCAGTCCTCGGATTTTAAAGTAATGAATTTCTTTTTTGGGTCTCCTCAGCACAGTGGTTTTGCTGTGCATGTGCATTTGCTCTGATACCTCCACCTTGCTGGCCCTCTGGGCTTTCTCTCTGCCAGCAACTGGGTGCGTTTCACTTTGCCTGCCACAGCCATCTCCTAATTTGCTGCCTCAGCCAGCTGTTCCTGCCTTTATGTGGCCTGTGCCTACCTTGTATCCTTTCTGAACCTCCTTCCTTATTGTCTGGGTGTTGAATTGTGTTACGCCAACATAATACTCTCCGTTAGCTAAAGAGTCTCCTTTCAGTTCGGTTGGGAAGGCGACCCTTAGTAATTGGCAAGAAGCTTTATTGAATTTTACTGAATCATACTACAATTAGGATATTATTTATGTTACTGTGATTTATTTTCCAGCATTAAACATACCACTGGAAAATCTTTTCATGAGTGTCCGAAGGTATGGACTGTATGAGAAAGTATGCATGTATGTACATGTATACCAAGGTGGTTTATGCATTTTTGTTCTCCCTGTATTATCATTTTGCTTCCCTGTTGTTTTTTGTGAAGAGAGAGAAAAGTGCATTTTACAGCATCACTTACTAGTTTCTTTTAGCAAGTTCTTTCACAATTGAGGCTGAATACTTTGTTACTATGAAGGAAATTTTGACACTATTAAAAATACAGCGTAAAATATGCAGAGAGATGTAACTATCTGTTTAGAACTTGTGTGAAACAGAAATGTAACTGATACCATGCTACCTATTCTGAATCACACCACTGACAAAAATGCATGATGGATGCCAGTAGCCCTGTCTTTAATTATTGTATTCTTATAGCTTGCCTGGTGGATTAAAGATGAAAGCAAGACTTCATTTAGCCATGCTGTTTTGGTGACTTCACTGTACTTTAGGCATTGTTTTCAACCCAGGCATGTTCTGTAAATTTCTGACTGTCAGACTTTTATCTCCTAAAAGCCCCCCTTTCCAGGCTGGAATATACAACCATTTTATGCCACTAGGGTCAAAAGGAAGCCAGCTTGCATCAGAAGGGTTGAGCTGTCTTCTGTCTGCAGTGCTATCAGTGATCCACCCAAGAAGTCCAGATGTTAAGAGGCAAGAGGCAGTCCTAACAGCTGAATGCTTGTAAATATGTGCTTAGTCTCCACAAGCAAACTACCTTAAAACACCAGTGGAATTCAACAGGGGATGAGTTCTTCTGTAGACAGGTGCAAGTCTTTGCTAAAGGCTTGAACAAGTGCTAGTCCTTGCAGCCTCCCATACATGCCTTATTATCTTACAATTTGATCACAAAAAACCCCAGTATTATGAAGAGTAGCTTGGTGAAGATCCTGAGCTCCAAGCAGGGTTAAACAAAAAATGTAAATGTGGACAATTCTTTATTAATGTTAACAACAACTCACTAAAGACTGAAACAATATTTTACAACTGTATATACGAATTTTCTAACACATTAATGTATCTTTACAAATGTAAAAATGTGTGTTACTTAATTTTCGTATTCTTCTATAACATCTTCACATTCACAGGCCCTGGTTCTCCCGGGGCAATTTAACCATTCTGGTATCTGCTAGAAGGGCAACACAGCAGGAGACAATCCAGATTTCTGGATTGCAGTGATGGTAACTGCCTAACACATGTGAGCTGATGAGGGCAGGTTATGGCTGGACCTCGTACTCACAAGCAAGGAGGAACTGGTCAGGTTGTGAGGTTCAGGAGCAACCTTGGTTTCAATGACCATGAGGTTGTGGATGGAACAAAGCCAGAAGACAGGACCACAACACTGGTGTTCAGGAAAGCAGACTTCTTCATGTTCAGCTGTCTGCTTGGAAGTATCCCATGAGATACAATCCTAGAGGTAAGAGGATCCAGAAGAATTGGTTGATTTTCAAGGATCTCCTCCTCCAAGCTCAAAAATGGTCCCCTTCCAAGTGCAGGAAATGAAGCAAATGTGGCAGTAGGCCCATATGGATGAACAAGTAACTCTGGACCAAACTCAAAAATAAAAAGGAAGAGTACAAGAGATTGAATCAAGGACAGATGGCCCAGAAGGAATGCAAAGATTCTGTCTGTCTGAGAGTGGAGGGTTAAGGTTAGGAAAGCCAGTCTTCATAGAGTTGAATCTGCCAAGGGGCATGGCTGGCAACAGGAAGAGCTTCTACAGATGTAAGAGCAGTAAAAGGAAGATTAGTAAAACTGTAGGCCTGCTGTTGAATGAGTTAGGGGACCTGGTGACATGGAAGTGGTTGAGGTACTCAATGCCTTTTTCACACCCATCTTGATGAGTAAGACTGATCTTCAGGAATTCCAAGCCTCTGAGACTTGTGAGAAAGTCTGGAGCCATGATGACTTATTCTTGGTGGAAGAGGATCACGTTAAGAAACATTTAAACAAACTGTACATACAGATGTCTATGGAATCTGATGGGATGAACCCATGATTGCTAAGGGAGCTGGCCAATGTTACTGCAAGGCCAGTCTCGATTCAACAACACCCTCTTCAGTGATCTGGATGGTGGCACAGAGTGCACCTTAAACAAGTTTGCAAATGATAGAAAACTGGGAGGAATGGCTGATACACCAGAGGGTTGGCTGCCTCTCAGAGGGACCTTGATAGGCTAGGGAACTGACCACACAGGAACCTTACGTTCAACAGAGGGAAAACCAAAGTCCTACACCAAAGAAGGAATAACTGCATGCACCAGTACAGGCTTGGCACCAACCAGCTGCAGTTTAGCAGAGAAGGCCTTGGGGGTCCTGGTGGACAAGCTGAACATGAGCCAGCCATGTACTCTTGAGACAAAGAAGGCCAACAACTCTCTGGGCAGAACTAGGAAGAGCATTGCCAGCAGACTGGGGGAGGTGATCCCCCTCTACTCAGGTCTGGTGAGGCCGTCAGGGGTGTTGCATCCGGTTTTGGGCTCCTCAGTACAAGAAAGATGTGGACATACTGGACTGAGTCTAGCAGAGGGCTGCAGAGATGGTAAAGAGGCTGGGGCCTCTTTTATATGAGGAAAGACTGAGAAAGTTGCAGCTGTTTATCCTGGAGAAAATAAAGCTCAGGAGGAGACCTTATCAGTGTGGAAAAGTACCTGATGTGAGGAAGTAAAGAACATGGAGCCAGGCTCTTATCAGTAGTGTCTCATAATAGCATAAAAGGCAGCAGGCACAAGCTGAGACACCGAGGAATTCCACTGAAACACGAGAGAAAACTTTTTCACTGTAAAAACACAGGATGAGGTTGCCCAGGCAGGTTGTGGAGTTTCCAGACTTGGAAATACTCAAAACCTGACTGGATGAGGTTCTGAGCAACCTTCTGTAAGTGGCACTGCTTTGAGCACAGGGATTGTGCTAGGTGATCTCAGGAGGCCCTTCTGATCTCAGGGATTCCATGATGTTATTTTTCTTACATCTCCCACTGGGACAATGTCTTAATTTTTAACATCTGAACACAAGAAAACACTCTTTCACTGTGAAG
This sequence comes from Ibycter americanus, assembly GCA_035590275.1. Lineage (NCBI taxonomy): Eukaryota > Metazoa > Chordata > Aves > Falconiformes > Falconidae > Ibycter > Ibycter americanus. The sequence continues at coordinate 58,208,280 of JAVJGI010000014.1, read as the reverse complement.
GTGGTCAAACAGGAGTGGAACAGGTTGCACAGGCAGGTTGTGGAGTCTTAATCTGTTGAGATATTCAGACTGACTGGACACAGTCCTGGAATACCTGCTCTAGCTGACTCTGCTGGAGCAGGCAGGGGAAGACCAGATAATCTCAAGATGTCCCTTCCAAATTAAATAGTTATGTGATTCTGTCAACATAAATCAGTACAGACACACTAAGTCTTTAGGAAGAATTTGAGAAGAGGCAGAGTGCTTCTATATTTTGAGTTTTATTTTTCCTGGCACTTTTACATATAAAATGAGGAGCAAATGAAAATGGCCTTTTCCAATGTGAGCACAATTTAAATCTACACACAAACACAAGGAACCATAATGTTGCACAACTTACTTGCATTTGCAAATAAGCATTAAAGACATAAACTGTATTACTTGTGAAAGATTGTAAAAAATATCAATATTAGTGACCACTCATTCAATGATGGTTTAATGTAAAATAATGCTACATTCTGCGTGTTTGACCCTAGCTTCTACTGGAACAGTTGTGGCTTACCCGGTGAGGGTAGTGGTTACCTTAAATCGTAAGTCCATGCTCTGTGTGGTGGAGGCCTAGAAGTTCTGGCATACCTCTTACCACTACTGTTTTGGCAATTCATCAATGTAAAGTCCTGGCCAATGCTGCATGCCTCCATTTCTCTTTTCTCCTGTGGGATTGCAGCAGCAGTGACACAAAGCATTAAGTGCACAGATACATGAATTACCTGTGAAGTACTTCACAGTTCATTGGACCAGATGTGCATATCTACTATATGTAGATATATTTTATACTTTTAGGCAATAGTTTGACATCAGATGAATCTCATATCACTTGTCATTCTTGAGTAAAAGCAATGCACAAGATAGAATTGATGTTACTTGTCCCTGAACAATAAGTCATTAAGATCTGCATGAATAAATCATAATGGAGTATTAACCAAGGGCAACTGAGTGGATAGAAGTACGATTTATGCTTTCAAAACATACTAAAGCAATGGATATCATAGGAAATGATAAACCTTCAATAAGAAGTCAATTGGCAAATAAAAACCTGAAAAGTAAAAAAACCCACCAACTTACATGTACAAACCAGTTGAAGCAATATATCAGAATATATTTTAAAGAGTAATAAATTAGAATCATGTAAAGAAGCTGATTATGTTTTGACAGTGTGATAAAACTTTATAATGTCTGTGGTTTAGCTGATTTTGTTTATCAAATTTTCTTTTGCAGAAAATGATGAGGTCATCTGTGTTCCATATGTTCATCCTAAGCATGGTGGCTGTAGATGTGATTGTTGCTGCTAGTAACTACTACAAAGGAGAAAACTTCAAGAGACAATACGATGAATTTTACCTAGCTGAGGTGAGTGTAATGGAATGGCTATCTGGATATTTTTCAAGATAAGCTGAAGTAGAAAATGTGAATGTCAAGCACATTTTAGTATGTAATTTTTTTATTCCCTTAAGCATTCTGAGAATTCTGTGCTAACTTGTTCAAGTTCCTCTGTCTGACAGTGGCTGACAGCCCTATCTTACAACCTTTTGAAAGGTAATTTCCTCAAACAAAATGTCAGTGGTAATGAGCTCAGGCTTAAGTATAGCATCTGCAGGCAATGCATGGCTGCTGAGTTGCTATCTTTCTCTAGCAGGAGTGTAACATCCAGAAGAATTTAACTTTTAAAAAATGACAAAACACTGTCTTTAAAGAGTATAGTACTTCTTTCTAAATCATCTTTATTCAACATACACTTAGCTGCAAGAAGGTCCTTAAGCATAACCAAAATAGTGTAGCAAATAGCCTGACTTTGGCAACTTCAAGAGCACACTGCAAAAAAACCCCATTTATCCAGTCATGAATTTGGTGAAGGAGGAGGTTGTCCTCCTGAACCGGTGAAGTGGTAAAAAGTTTCTTTGCAAGTGATATTCTGGCAGGGACCCTGACTGAGTCATTAGCTGGTACATAATTTTACTGTAGAGCATGCACTAGAGATCCTAGAACCTTGGCTACATGTCTTTTTAGTACTTTTTAGTACTATTTAATTCAGTATTAAAAAAATAAAAAAGGAGTTTAATACTTTGATACTAATGTACAGGCATAGCTTTAAATAGATACTTGTTTTTCCTGAATCAAGAGTGAAATCAGTATTGTAGCATTCTTTATTAAAAATACTTACTTCCGTGAGCACTGTTAGTTGTCACTTTATCTGAGTATAAACCCACCAGTGCTGAAATTCACCAAGATCAGTTCTCTGACAGTGTTGATCACAGTTGCCTGGATTTGGCACATGTCTAGCTTAATGGTTACTGCAGTTTCCCTGGCTTTTATAATTATGCAGTCCTTCTTTGGAGGCAGAGGGGACATCCTTACGCTAGGGTGCGTGATAGCAATATATTCGTTGTGATTCCTCTGCCATTGTTATTGCCTGCTTGGCAACCAATATACCAGTGGCAGGGGATTCACAAGTCAAAAAATTCGGTGAGTTCTACTCTTCTTGTTTTAAAAGTCTAGATACATTTGAGAGTCAGACTCTAAAGTGCCCAACTTTAAACCCTTTAGTCCATAACATTATGATGCTTTATGAATCTCCCTTTTTAAGGGAGGTTGAGTTGATACTCATTTTTTAATTTATCTTAGTTTTAGAATATGCATCTGATGTCTTAAAATCTTATGAAACTGAGACTTCACCAGTTCTGGAACAAAATTGAAAAGAAAGTTAAAGGTAGCACCAGAGTCCTAAAACCTCAAAAAAGTGCAGATTGGAGAGGCGTCAGTGCTGTGTCATGCTTTGTTGTGTCTCATGCTGCTGGAGATAGCTGTCGTTTGTATGAACGCTGAGTAAAGTTGGCCCAGCCAACAACTACAAGAGTGATTGTGAAATGTGTTATCTTTATTTTATCTCAAGTTCTAAGCGTATCTGGAAAATAACATGAACATGCAAGAAGATGATCTTGGGAATCAGTCATTGGAATAAAATGCACAAATGCTGGATTTTCTTATGACATCCCCCACAGATTTGAGGATGGAAGTGAGGACAGGGAAACTCATTTCAGCCTCTGTTGTGGTTTTAACCTGGCAGGCAGCTCAGCCCCACACAGCTGCTCGTTCACTCTCCCCCAGTAGCATGGGGAGAGAATCAGGAGAGTAAAAGTGGGAAAACTTGTGGGTTGAGATAAAGACAGATCAATAGGTAAAGCAAAAGCCGCACACGCAGGCAAAGCAAAACAAGGAATTCATTCATCACTTCCCACTGGCAGGCAGGTGTTCAGCCATCCCCAGGGAAGCCGGGCTCCGTCACGTGTAATGGTTACTCGGGAAGACAAAATGCCATCACTCCGAATGTCCCCTCTTCTTCCCCCAGCTGTATATGCTGAGCATGACATTATAGGGTATGGAATATCCCTTTGGCTAGTTTGGGTCCACTGTCCTGGCTGTGCCCCTCCCAGCTTCTTGTGCCCCCCCCAGCCTGCTCGCTGGTGGAGTGGGGTGAGAGGCAGAAAAGTCCTTGGCTCTGTGCAAGTGCTGGTCTGCAGTAGCGAAAACACCCCTGTGTTATCAGCACTGCTTTCATCACAAATCCACAGCAGCACCATGCAAACTGTAATGAAGAAAATTAACCCTGTCTCAGCCAAAACCAGTACAGTATCGTAGGCCAGAAACAAATATTTAAGTCAGCATTAAAACCTGAGACCATGAACTTTTGCAGTAGACATTTTTGCTTTATGCCCTGGATACAGGAAGTGGAGCCTGGATTCTTATCAAAATAACATTAATTCTATTTATATTCAAAATAGGAAACGCTGCATGTGCTATTTCTATTTTGGCACTGAATATATAGTATAATTATGCTTTTATTAATCAGTGCTAGAAACACTCTCTTCAACATCTATTTCAAGTGTAGGGTTTGGGGAGGGGGAGGTTCCAACAGAAATACTTGCCAGAGTTTAATAATTCAAATGAGTATGTCATGTAAACTAGTGTATTATAAGCCCTCTTAAGCAATGTCCAGTTTTCTTTAAAGGTGTATTTTTCTGTTTCTGTGTATCTTAGATTATTGGTTTATTGGTGAGGACGTTGTCAGAAAACTCATTTGTTTACATTCTACATGTTTACATTTCTAAGTATATAAGGTAAATTAATCTGGAATACCGAAAGGTATTTTGTTTATTTGTAAGGCATACTCTTTTGATGTCTATTTGGTTGGGTTTTTTTATTTGTGATGCTTTTACTAGAGACACTATAAAAATCAAGCAAGAACAACCCCCTAGTATCTTACAGAAGGAGGTATAAAATACAGTATCAGAAGAGCAGAAGAGTAGAAAACATCCTGGGAGAGAGGAGAAACTGATAAGCTGGTGTCATTTCCTACCCAGTTATTATGAAACTTGTGCTTTGCAGCAGAGGATGTACAAAGAAATTGTTTTTAAGAGCCTTGAAGAGGCTGCATACTCAAACAATGCCAGTTATTCCTCAGCGGCTGGTTTGGTTTCCTTGGTGAGGAAGACTAGTTGGAGCAGGATGCACTGCTGTTGCTCTGTATTTTCCATTAGACTAGACTGCAAAAAACTTTCCCTTCAGAGGGAGCTGACTTGAGTGGCTAACAGCAGTGGGGATTCCCTTTGCTAAAGGAAATGGCTAGGTACATCACAGCAAACATATCTGGCTTTCTGATACATTTTCCAGAAGTCATCTTGGAAGCTGCTGGCTTTAGGAGCTGACATGTCTAATAAAATAGCTCACAGTCCATTTTATGGACCACACATTGTAGTGGCCTAGAACTGTAGAAATACATCCACTTAAATTCAGTAGACAAATCTAAGTGAAGTTATTGAGATACCCAGTATCAAGAAAAAAAAGTGTATTCTTTGTTGGAAAGAGAAGACAGACTCGAGAAAAGGAGACAAAGGTTAGACAAGAAGATAAAAGATAGAAATTAGTTCTAAACTCGGGTCCCACTGGTTGCATAATTTTGTATACCCAGTAGTAAATGAGAGGTTCTGACAAGCATTTCAATTTGTATACATTAGCCCTGCAGATTAAGCAAAACCAGAATTTTAAGAGGGTGGCTCAAAACCCCAGTGCTCTATCTGAGAACCTGGAAAGTGCAGAGCTTCAAACTCATTTCGGTAATTGTTATTGAGGATGTTGACTTTACCTGCTCAATACCAGGACAGAAGAGTGATCGATGTTTGTTTTTATATGCAACTGCCACATTTTGTCTTTCATTAAAAGATGTTACAGACTAGAAGTCTTATTGGAGACGTGTGAAATTCCTTCAAGTACTGCTTTAAAGGATCTGAAAAACAGAGTTTAAAACTAGGTGCTTTTATACGCTTCCTCCTAGGTTCCTTTTGCAGTCTGTCTCCTTGCACTTCTGCCTTCCTTTAGCCTTTGCCCTGTCCTGGCTGAAGGAAAGACTGAGTGCTGGGTCAGATCTGGTAGGAAGGGAAACACTAGAGGTCTGTGCCCTTAATCCCACTGATCCTGCTCAAAAGAATGCTTGTCTTTCCCAAAGCCACACTTAAAAAGAAAACTGAGTCTGTCACTGTTGGATGTTGGCTGATACTGAGCTCTGCCTCTGCAAAAAAAATGTAAAGGGGCTACTGGCAGAACATACTGTTGCGGAAGGCAGCATTAATACCATAAAGCTTCCAGGTGACTCTGTGGCAGCTCTCACAGAAGCAGCCCATTCCTGGTAGTTCCTCTCTGGCCTTCCCAAAGCAAAACTGGCAACCTGGTGGAGGGTGACTGCTCATGTGTTACACCTGCTTTTTGTGTGTGCGTCTGATCTGGCTTCTTATGTGAATTTGCCTTTCTCTTGTCTCTACAGCAATGAAAGGAGTGATTTCAGCTTAAAAGAAATATAAAATTGTATTACATTTCACACCTAACAAAAAGTTTTAGTCAGATATTCTGAATCTTCTCCTGTAATTAATTACAAGGAAGGAAAAAAATACCAGCTCTGTCAGCAGGAAGACAGGTGTATAAATGTAATCAGATGTTATGCAAGCCATTTGATACATTTTTAAGTGCTAGTGGTTTGAATTCATTTGGCAAGCATGTAAAATGCAAATGATCCCGCCCACACATTTTTAGAATAAATTAAAATACACTTAACATCGTATTTGTTAGTCTTGTCCTAATAGGAAGCCTATGTGCTCTGAAGTACGTATGTGTGTATTTAAATGGCATTGTTATTCCACCTGCTCTGAAGCTGAATTCCAGCTGCTTTCTACCCACTGTTCCATTTTTCCTAATTTGATCCCCTTGTTCTTTTAGGACTCAGGTGTGTTTTCATTAAAAGTGAGGTTTCATTTCAAGATTCTTTTGATAAAACATTTTCCTTGGGTTTAAGATAGAGATTTTCACGTGAAGGGGTAGCCTCTTCAAACGTTGCTCATTGTTTTTCTTGAGCTCTTTGAGCTACCAGAACAAAGGCTGAAAACTGGACAAACACATTCCAGAATATGAGCATGAAAGCGTTTGTACACTGTGTATGACTGAAATCACACAAATATTTCTTAGTGGTCTATCTTTACTAATGTGAAGATTTTTTTTGAGTGCTATGAAGCATTTTGCATTAATTTAGTCATTCAGAGGACGTTTGAAGCCTGATAACTATTTTGCATGCCTTGAGGAGGCCACATAATACAACTGGTGGCACTGTTCATGAATAGCTGTGTGGACTAGGGGATTATGTCCTAGGAAACATAGGACATAAACTTTGGTGTTTAACTTGCATTTCCACTCTTGCTTGTGACAGTCCTGTACAGATAAAATATGTAAAATTTTATTTAGCTGTGTCACAAAACCCTTCTTTCATGATGGGTTGATGAATATATTTTTGATGGACTGGAGAGTTTAAATTTTAAATAATTTAGGTACTTAAGGCAGCATCCCAGAGACCGTGACTGTCAGATTCAGGATTAAAATCTTAGTCTCTAACTTTGTTATGCCCTGCCAAATCCAGTAAACCTTATGGTCCACAGTCAATTAATCTCTCCATCTTATAAGACTTAATACTTTTGCTCAAAGGAGGTTTGGGCTGTATTTTGTTAATGTTTGCACAGCACTTTGAAAGTGTTAATTGTATGTAGATGCCACGTAATGTTATCTCAGTGTCTCTTTTAAGCCCCGAAGTGTGTAAACGGTCAGAGAGGAAAATTGCTGAGTCAAGGAAAAACATCCTTTCCACTGGTTTTCTTGGCTGTTGGGAAGTGAGGGAGTGAGTCTCTCACGGTATATACAGTGGTAAATTATAAGAAGACAGGTGAGGAAGAAGTGTGTCCAGCCAGAAGGATTTTCAGTAGTGCGAGAAGTAAGAGAAAATAAATCTTGAAGATGTCAACCTATGCAAAATTGGCTCCCTTTTTTCAAGCTGAACATCATGTGGTTTAGTGTGTAAATATTTCAAGAAAGGCCTCATAGTCATCCAATGCCTAGAAGCAGATTTCTTCCCCTGTAACTTCCCACCTTACTCTGTTTGCTCAACTTCTTTAACACCATCTCTTTTAAAACTGTGAAAACTTACCAATTTGGGACTGTGTTTGAATTTCTTCTTTTTTTAATGTGTTCTAATGCTTGAGTCCCCTCACCCCTTTTCTGCCTGTCTTGGTTTTCATATTACTATAGATGTTTTAGAAAATTGAAGCAGCAGTTTTCAGAGAGACCTTTAAACTTTGGTTTGTTCCATAGATCTTTTAAAATTCTTCAGACAGCTTATATGTGTTGCTTCACATTTTGAAAAAAAATCTCATCAATTTTCCTTTTTATCTGTGTACACAAAGTGAAATGTCAGCTGGATGGATTTATTATTTCATGCTTTCCGAATTGTGGAATCTACGTCTGTGTTGAAACTTCAAAAAATTTCATGAAGTGTATCTTTTAAGGAAGAATATGAGCCAATATGAGCAAATCTATTGTGGATTGTTCATTCTGTCTATAGTATGAGTGGTTTTGTTAAGTGTTATGGACATCTTTATTTTTGCCATATAAAACCTTGGTAGACATCATGACACAGAAACCTGTAATTTAACTCAGTGTTTTGAATGTATCTTTCTTGTTTTGTATATTCATCTAGGTTGCTTTTACAGTTCTGTTTGATCTAGAAGCTCTCCTGAAGATCTGGTGTTTGGGTTTCACAGGATACATCAGCTCATCTCTTCACAAGTTTGAGTTGCTGCTTGTAATTGGAACCACTCTACATATTTATCCTGACCTCTATCACTCTCAGTTTACATATTTTCAGGTATGATCAGCTACTTTTACATTTCACCCTATATACCAATTAAAAACATACCTATTTTGCTTTCATTTACTTCTGTTCTCAGGCCACTGATGTTGTCACAATATTGACTCACTTTGAATATATCTTTAAAATAAGAAATATGTCTGTTCTTAACATATTGTTTATGGGGTGGATTTACAGAAACAGGATTTACAGAAATAGGATTCTTTCTAACTTTGCTGGGAGGTCCCTTCTGTTTTCAGTAACTCCCATTTCTTATCTGAGCTACACAGTTCAGTAGGTTCTGCATTAGTTTATTCACTGTCCTTCATTGAGCCTTGACCTTGCATACAGCTCTTTACAGCATCACCTTCCAGTAGTGTCCACCACTGCTTTCCTGGCTTCTGTCCCTGAGGCTTTAGTACACTTGCTGTTGCTTTTCCAAATCTTCATCTCTGTGGCAGTCACATGCCTAACTAAGTCTCCGCTCCAGTTATTGTGGATCTTCTGAGGTCATTTCTTCAGAATCATCTTAGAGTTGGTTTTTATAGATCTGGTTTTTATAGATCTCTAACCATTCTTTATCTAGAGGGAAAGTGTGTTTATGAAGGCTCTTCCTACATCATCACTTCGGGGAAGAGCGGGAAGGAGAGACAAAGACTGATTAATTCAGACTTCTGATTCTCCCTCTGTCAACCAGCCAAACCAATTCCCCATTCCTCCTCCTCAAAGTGCTTAGGGTTGCTCCAGTTGTGGGAGAAAGCGCTGGGATTCATTATAATGTGTTATATTCTACAGTGCTAAAGAAAGATTTTTAAAAAAATACATTAAAGGATTCATGTCTGTCCGTTATTCAGCAATGGATTGGCATGATGTATAGTTAATAATCAATAAAGGCAAATAATAAATCATCAGAGTCCTGTCAATAAATGTGATTAGCTATAGTGACACATACTGTAATCAAGTGAGTACAGTATGGGGGGAGCAGTCTCCCCAGGTGTGGGTTGAAATATGATGGCCTTTTCAGACTTCTGCAAATGGCATCCTGTATTTTTTCTAAATGGTTCTACAAACCTGCTCAAGAAAGCTTTCAGGATGACAAATTCTATTTTGCCTTCACCTGGCATCATTTGAAGTCTTTTAGATGGTTATAGCTTTGATTTTGCTGTCCAAATACATAAAATATTGTTATTCTACGTGGCATAACATTCCTAACCTGCAAGTATCGGGAGTATGTTATTGCACTTTTGTGTCAAAAGCGCACAGGAAACCTAGCTAGGAGCTCTCAGTTAAAACAGTAAACAACTTAGTTAATAGTTGGTCTATATTTATTAGGGCAGAGTCCACTTACATCTGATGATTTATTTCTAGGAATTTTAAGTGTAAATTATGAACATGTTGGGCTAAATGGGTAACATCATCACTAACTCATAGGATTGAAAGTATAATTAAAATGTAGCCAGATGTGGATAATAAAATAATAAGTCTTTTCTTTTTAATGGATTTAATTAGTTTCATGGGTCGGGGGGGGGGGGGTGGGGGATTTTAAAAAGTGCTACCTTTTATGCCAGAAAA
>JAVJGI010000014.1:58178707-58198354 GCA_035590275.1 Ibycter americanus | reverse complement strand
CCCCCCCCCCCCCCCCCCCCCCCCCCCCCCCCCCCCCCCCCCCCCCCCCCCCCCCGAGGTTACAAAGTGGTAGCTTTTATGACAGAAAATGTCAGGATGTAGTTTTTTATTTCCCAAAATATATGAGACATACATTTTACAAGCAGAAACACCTGCTACACTGAAAGATTTGGGTTGTATTTTGCAATCCAAATCCCTTAAGAGGCAAATGACAGTAAGGTTGGAAAACACTTTACCTTTGATGTCAGCGTGTAAGGGAGTTGCGCACCGTATTCCACTGCAATTAAGCTTCTGGGCAAGCTAGATAACACATTTTCAAATCAACCAAGGTCAAAAAGTCTTTTTCACATGGCTACATCGTGACGCTAGGCAGATTTCCAGGCCTTTAGGTATTAATGATGACAGGTTAAATGTGTTCCTTGTCAGCCAACAAAACAGATTACTGAAAACAGAAGTTTTATTTGACACATTCCAGGATAGTGAGCAGAAATATGTGGTTTATCTAGTCTTCCTTAGCATATATTTCAGTCTGCGTTATTCATTGGTCTTTATCATTTCCTTTTGCCAACACATCATTCACTCTTCAACACATTGGCTATTGTCCACCCTCCCACCTATCTTTCTTAAATTCACTGTACAGTCATTCAAAACACTTTGCAGAGCTCTTTCTGAAAGACTGCAGCAAAGCAATATTCTATGGCTATAATCTATAGAGCACAAAATCAGTGGAGAAACAACAGATTTTTCATATTACTGCAGAGATCTGTGATGAACCGGCATAAAATGGAGACATTTAAACAGAATTTTACCTATACTGGACTGAAAAGATTGTGTTTGTGCTTGGGGAAAATACTGCTGAGTCATTTTCTGAATAAATATCATCCCTTTTAGGAGATGCAGCCATTCTTTGTAACAAAGCCATAGTTCCTCTTTTATATTTTTCATTTTGATTTGGGTTTTAACTTATTTTTATATTTAATCCAAATAATGCACCTTCTATAGCTCTAAATTTAATACAATTTGCAATCCAATCACATAGAATGCATAAATGTTCATTAGAGTGTACTATTGCTAGATTCAATTTGTCACCTAATGAAAATAAATGAAAAAAACAAATAGTATCAGTAAGATTAGTGTGTTTCTTAAAGGTCAATTAAAGTTCCCCAAAGGAATTGGGCAAACAGTAAGGCAGATAATACAGTTTATCTAAAACACAACTCAGAATACTGACTAGCATGAAATCTTCACCCCACTGGAGTCAGTGTTGAAAGTAGTATTGATGGGAACAGAGCTAACATTTACACTGTGAGATCTTCTAAGAAGGTACCATGATTACATGTTCATAGTACTTGGAAATCTCACTCATCTCACTGTCTGTCACTGGCTTTGTAACCAGTTTTATGTACGCAGATTACATGTAATGTGATCACAGTACCAATATGAAAGGAAAGGACTTTATCTTACCTTGTTCTAATGTTGTGAAAGTTAAGCTGTGTAGTGTAACCTTTGTAATTAGGACCTTTTTTTAGTACTGAATACAGTGGAGCCTCATCCCATTTAACACAAGGGGTCTGGTATATTTGGAATAAGTTGTTCTCTTGAGTTGACTTTCTCTGTCCCCCATGGCAGTAAAGCCTAGATGACTCACATATTCTGTATACCTAATGGGTAGGTAGGGAGATGAGTTTCATGCAAAATGCAAAGGTTTAGGTTATTAGCAAGCTACAAGGTACACTGAACTCTCTCTGTGAACAACTTCTGTCAAACTTATTTCCTCTCCAAAAGCAGCAGAGTAATTGTATTTGACTTGTACATAAGGTCAGCCTTTAATTGCACTGTAATTTCTACATTCCAGTTTCAATATGATTCTTGCAGACATATATGTGATACCTTGAGCTACAGAGTCTTTTTCTTTGTAAGGACTGCAAAATCTCATTTGCCCCATATGCTGCTGTCTGTTGTCTTCAGCAACCACTTTTGCTGCCACTGCCTTTTCTTGATACTGATGTTCATGTCACTGTTTGTGCCACCATCAGTGACAGAAATAGGAGAATCAGAGATATCAGCAGCTTTTCTAAGGTAGACTCAGCAATGAATGGGTCAGGAGTTCCACACACGATCACAGTTCTGCTGCCACTGCTAATGCTGAGACGTGTCAAATATATCAGTGGCACACAATGTTGTTTCCACTGATACTGAGAAATGCCATCCAGAATTTCCCTTGTGGGAAGTAGCAAAGTACGTTCATTAACAAACTTGCTAGGTTATATGGTACACAATGCCAAGCAATTTTGCCTTGGGTCACTGAAATGGAAAGATGACCTGTGGAAGAAGAGTTGGCTGTACTTTATGTGAATATATAACCTGGTGTAACAAATAATACAGAATCATAGAAAAATCTAGGTTGGAAGTGGCCTTTCAAAGTTATCTCATCTATCCTGCTGCTCAAAGCAGAGCTTTCCTCACAGACTGTTCAGGACGCTGTCCATGTAGAATAAGTATGAATTTTTAACAGTGATGATAATCACAATTGGAGCAATTTAGCTAGCACTGCACTGCAGTAGTTTCTCAGTTGCTAAATCTAGACTGATGTATTTTGACCTTTACCTGTAGCAGTTCTTACGTTTGGTACATACTATAAACCATTTGTCTGTAATTCCACATTACATTCAGATTTGTTATCTGTGGTGTTGTCTGTGTGTGCCTATGTTTTTGTTCCCTTTGTTACCCCAAAGCCAGTTTTACCCAGTTGCATTTCTGTGATGACTCTTCATGAGTGGTGAGTTGATTACAGCTTTGAGGGCCTTGAGTATCCTCCTGTGCCTGTATTCTCAAGATCTCTGCTGTCATCCCATGCCTGTATGCATTGATGCTGCATATTATGGAAGGGTCGTAGCTCACTCTATGCAAAATTGCTGCTTGTTATTACTGCATGCTAGAAAAAGAGATATGTAACAATAAGCATTACAGCACACAATCGTAAAAAGCTAAGCAAGAGACAAAGTGGGTTAACAGTTACCTAGTTGTTGGGTGACTGCTGCTGCTAGCTAAAACAAATCTCCAGGCAGGCCAAGATAAGTACAGACAAAACCTGGCAGGTTCTAGGGCTTGTGTTCTTAACCTAACACATAACTTGTGGTCTGTTACAAGAGGTGGCAACCTGATATTTACTGGGCTACAAGGCTGTAAGTCCCTTTTTGGCCTTGAAGTGTCTGATCCTGTGAAAAGTTGTTGATTAATGTGATAATCACATAATTAATACAGTTGTATTTTCTCTTTCTTTGCAGGTTCTTAGAGTAGTTCGGCTTATAAAGATTTCTCCTGCTTTGGAGGACTTTGTGTATAAAATATTTGGACCAGGAAAAAAACTTGGGAGTTTGGTGGTGTTTACTGCCAGCCTTTTAATCGTAATGTCAGCAATCAGTTTACAGATGTTTTGCTTTGTGGAAGAACTGGATAGATTTACAACCTTCCCACGGGCAAGTATAAAAAGCATTGATTACTCTTTGCTTGTTATTATTTTCTTGTCATTGATATTTTCTTACCATTGGTGGTGGACTTGGCAGTGCTGGGTTAACAATTGGACTCAGTCTTAAAGGTCTTTTCCAACCTAAATGATTCTATGGTTCTGTGGTTCTGTCATGGTTTAACCCAGCAGGTAGCTAAACACCACAGAGCTGCTTGCTCACTCCCTACCTCCAGGGGGATGGGGGAGAGAATTAGGAAAAAAAAAAGTAAGATTTGTGGGTTGAGATAAAGACAGTTTAATAGGATAGAAATGGAAGGGAAAATAGTAGTAATAATAATACACAAAACAAGTGATGCACAATGGAGTTACTCACCATCCGCTGACCAGTGCCCAGCCAGTTCCTGAGCAGCAGCCCCCAGCCAGCTTTCCCCTCAGTTTATATACTGAGCATGACATCATATGGTATGGAATATCCCTTTGGTCAGTTGGGGTCAGCTGTCCTGGCTGTGTCCCTTCCCAACTCCTTGTGCTCCCCCAGCCTGCTCACTGGTGGGGTAGAGTGGTGTGAGAAGCTGAAAAATCCTTGACTTAGTGTAAACACTGCTTACTAACAACTAAAACCAGTGTGTTATCAACGTTGCTCTTATTCTAAATTCAAAACACAGCACTCTACCAGCCGCTAGGAAGAAAATTAACTCTATCCCAGCTGAAACCAGGACAGAGTCTATCATATTTGTTATTATATTAGTGGTCTTCCTTTCCTTCTGAGAACCATGGAGCAGTGTACCTCCATATGTGTAGATAAAAGAATTCTGTTTTCTGTATGTAACAGTCTTCCTGTAGTCCTTCAGTAGCAAAGTTTGTCTTTCTTTGGGTTAGGTATTCTGTTTCTGCTGAGGGAATACAGAGAAATTTGATGTATTCACCCTGATGATGAAACACCAAAGCATATGGCTTAATGCTACTCTAGCATGTTACCAAAAGAGGATTCACGTGCCCAGTCATTAATATTAGGCACAAATGCAAGATTTATATCTTCATATTATGAAAGTGTTTGTTCCTGATTTGTACAGGAATGCTTGTTTTACACAGGGTTATAAAACCTGTCTGCATTGACAAAATAAGTGTTTGCCTTCGGGGTATAAATAATGGATATTTATGGGCATTGCATTAATTCAGAACAGAACATTGAAAATCAGTGGAAATTGGAGCTAATGTATTTATTGAAGCACACTGTTCTGAATGAAAATACTGCCATTTCTTTAATAATGGATTAGACTGAGTGTACATGGATTAGTTCCAGTGACAATTTATTTGTTTCTGTCATTCCAGCTTGGTTATCCAATGTGTCTATTTTAGTGAAAGTGCATTGGTTGGAACAATTAAATAACAATGAATAAGGCAGCCTCAGGGGTCGTGCATTTAGCAAACAAAATAGCTAGGCAACAGTTTGTAATTATCAACCTGGACTTGATGTATGGGAAGCTAGCCATCAAATGTGAGACAAAAAACACCTACCCACAGGGAATAATGTGACATCATACTTTCTATTTTGAAAAACGTGCTTAGAAAAGCAACCAGTACAATCATTAAGAATTCAGTAGAATTCAGTTTTTAAATGCTGAAGAAAGAAAAAACCCAAAATCAAACCTTAAACTTTTCTAATTAGGTCAGGCCTCTGTCTCTAAATAGGGTGATATTACCACCATATTGCATGCCCAACTCCCATGTATAACTTCTGAAAAAAACTTCCAGCTGCAAGTTTGAAGTCCCCATGGAATTTTGTTTTAGAATTATTTTTATTATTTATGCAAAATGGCAATGAAAGTCCAGAAAGAACTATTCTAGCATAACTAAAATAAGACAGATTCACAACCACCTGCACATTTTAACAAGATAAATTGATATAAGTATTTGAGAAAGATCTGCTTACAGTAAAACATTGCCAAGGTATATCAAGATTTTAGTAAAGTTTTAAATTATTTTGCGCATTTCAATCTGGCCATTTAAGCTTCAATAAGAGCTTCTATCATATCCAGTTATAAGATACATGTAGATACTAAATACATGTTTCGAGAGTGAAAAAATACTTTCTCCAGCAAATTACACAGTTTTTTACAAGCAGAAAATATCCAAACTTGTCTTCTATTTTCTGACTTAAGTTTTGGGAAAACAGAAGACCTGTTACCAGTAGTAAAGGGGTGTTCCAGCAATACCGAATTGAAATAGTTTTAATACTTTTTATATGATAGCCAGAAGCAAGCGTGTCTCATTTTTTAGTTATTATTTGTGTACATATGGACCTTCTTATGAATGTTTCAGAAGTATAATTTACACGATGTGGTTTCTTTTTGCAGGTTTTTAGTGAAACATCTTCTAATAGGTTAATAGAGTCAGTGCAAATTTTGTACTCAAAAACTGTGATTGATTGTGTGAGTGATGGTGTCCCTCCAAAGGAGTCTGTCTTCCTAGCAAAGGCTGGGGGGGTGCCCACTCATGTTGTTTGCTCTGAATAAAGACCACTGAATCAGTTTACAATAAGACAATTATATAATACGTGATTTTGGTTTTGCCTGGAATGTATTATTTTCAAAACATGACTGAAGACATGAAGACATCCTTGCATTAGTATGTGATGTTGGCAACAATACAAGGTCTGCAGTAGCAGAATTTGCTAAGATAAATTTGTTGGAGCTTAACCCCAAAGAAGAGCCCTAAAATGGCCGGGACTGTTGCTGTGGGCTTTTTCAGTTACAAATACAGATAGGACAAGCACACTAACAAAAGTGTGACACCAGAGGCTAAATTTTGAGTTTGTACATTAAAGTGCTTTATACAATGAAACAGACAAAACCTAAAATCATTTTGAAACTGTAAGTGCTTTGTAAGAAGGCACAGTGTGGGTTTTGAAACAAGTAGACCTCCTCCTTTCGCTAATGCCTCTAAATTGCATGTTTTCACATGGTTTCCTGACAACAGTCAATAGGCACAAGCTCAGTGTTGCCATGGCTACAAATTTCACCCTTCTTTTGGCCATTGCGACTACCCAAATGGACTGCCTTTCTCTCTAATACTAAATATAAAAATATAGATGTTTGCTATACTGTTTTTAACCGATCCACCATCTCTATTTTTGTGCCTCTTCTTGGACTGCACATATTGAGCCATAAGAAAGGGGATGGCTAGGACCACTGAAGAAGGAATAGGAGGGGGGGGTCTGTTCAAAGGCATCAATGTAAGATGGCCACTAAGAAATTTCAAAATTCACTCTATGGAAAACGGGTTGTTAGTGTCTCTGACTTCTATGCCCTGGTTTCTCTTGGGTTTTGTGGCCATGTGCTGACTGCTTGGTGTGGCAGGTTACAAAGCTGGGCATGCTGCTCTTCTGCTAAACGGGTCAACACAAGATGAGAGCCAGCCCCAACTGATCTCAGCAGCAAAAATCCCCCAGTCTTCAGCAAAACCAGGACTTTGCTCCTAACGTTGAGCTTGGAGAAGGTTCAAGTTGTGAAATGTTAGTTCAACCTAAGCATCACCCGTTAAAAAAGTTGAACAAGGTAGTCTTAATTCTCTGATACAGTTACAATCTCAGTGCCACTGCCACATTTTTACAGGATGGCTGCTCTTCTCTCAGGTTGTTGCTGAGCACTCATGACTACATTAGGAGGAAAAAGTAAGTTTACACAGGTGGGACGGATTGCAAGCATTTCACAGTCCTAGCCTAAATCCTGTTAGTTTAATTTGCAGAAGTAACCCCACTGACTGTAGGGCTGCTTCCATGAATAAAGCTGTTGGGATTTGGCCCATAATATTTTGTGGACAAGCAGCAGTTATGAGTGAAGTAGATTATAACTGTAAGTAGTCATCTGTGTGGTACCACCCATGTAATACTGGACAAGATATCAGAACTGACACTTCAGCTCCTATATTCCACCAAATCTTTGCCAATCTTGCACTATAAAGTAAAAGGTAGTTTGACTTCCATCATCAAAACATCTAATTAAGTAATAGGGCATAAATACTGAAAGAAATTGACAGTCTTTTCTCTAACACGAATTAATTCAGAAAATCACCATTTGCATAAATCTCTTTAAGTCTCATCTTCACAGATGTTGATTCTGTCAGCTAGTTGCATTTAAAATTAATTTTAAAATAAACAGTGGGAAGTGTACCTTTCAGCTAAAAATAACTTGCTCCAAAGCAGATTGCTAGGTGCAAAGCACATACTCATTGTGCACTGCCTTCTTTTCTTAAAACTAATGTTTTGTCATATACTGGACTTTAATGTTATAATAAAATGTTTAAATTGTATTGAAAGGCCATTTTATATAACTACATGCTTTATGGACAATTGTTTTGGATGGAAGATTAGATTTTTATGATGTTAAAAAATGTCTTTTCCAAATTAATCTAGTGCTTGTATTAATGAGGGGTCCACAACATAGTATTGGAGCTAACTTTGAATTAATTGAAGAATTAATTAAAATATATATTTTTCAAAGCAATAAATGATGATAATTTAGTGTGATTCAGAAGAAACGATACTGCGCTCATTTAATTATCCAGTCCCTCAGGTGTTTTTAAAGCCAGCAGTGGGGTGTATTTCTTAGTGTCATGCCCACCTTGTGTTTCAGCTGGGAGTGTCACACCAGTCAGGTACAACCACTGCTGGCTGCAGAGATGCTCGAGTGCAGGGAAAGAGCAACTGCCTGGCTTGGCTTCACCTCCCCCTCACAAGGAGAAGCAGAGAAGCAGTGCTGAGTACTGGTGGGGTGGTTGTCTTCGTCACCCTCAAGCACCACTGGCAACTATAAAGGAGGCTAAATTTCCCACTTGTTTCATTCATGCTCCTCTGGCTACAGAAGGCTTCTCCTAGCTAAAGAACCCAAATTTTTCTTTCTCTTCATATTTTGTATGAGGAGGTATTTGCAGCACTAGATAACGCTTCTTCAGGGTTGGGGTTTTTTGTGGGACCCTCATCATGATTTTTTTGTAAGGAAAGGAATCACTAATTAGAGTTTGTAGTTTACGGACTGTAAGGAGTCTGCATGTGTGGTTGTGAGGGGGAGGTAATTCAAAAGGAGGATCTGGCGGCAGGTCGGCAGCGTGCTAGGTAAGGCCAAGGTTACTGGCAGGAACATAAAAGTAGAAGACACTGTGCAAATTCCAGCCTTCATATTTGGCCTCTCCTGACACATGACATAGCAAAGATTTTAGCTGACGTAAAGAATTTACAGGGAAGTAGTTGCAAGCAGTTTTCTCTGCTGCTTCTAGTTTATGCTAGCCTTTGTTCTCCGTGGGATCCGTGTGTTCAAAGGAAAGGCTGGGACATTACATTTGGTTCAAGATGTTGCTGATGTAGAAATTAAAGTCTTGAGTTGAACTTCATCTCCCAATATGTGCTTGGATGCCTTGTTATGTTCCCAGTATACCTTCGCTTGACTTCTTCTGAGTGATTTGGGCTTGTTGGCTTAATCATCTCTGAAAATCTGATTAGTGTGATTTAATTCTGAAAAGCAACTGTAAAAATAGCTGTCAGACTCCTTGGTCTTAACCTGTGTTTATGATTCTGTCTGCTTCAGAGTGCCACAGAACATAGCAGCAATAAGAAACCGAGCTGGATTCTGGTGGGGGGCTTTTTGTGGGAGCCAGTGGGAAAATTTTTTATTTTAGCCCTTAGCAGCTAAATGTTCAGGACCCCCCTAACAAAATAAAAATGCACGGTTCTTCCTCTATGTGTGATCTAGAGGCAACGTGATCTGATTTTTGTACTTTAAAATATGTACTATTTATAATGGACAGAGGAGAAAAAGCTTCAGTCCTAGGATCCTTATCAGTGTTAAGTGACAGAGGGCCAGACACTGAGCTTAAGCACTGGCTGCCTGATACTGTTACTGCTTAGTTGTTAACCATCCTGCTTCCAGGGAACTCTCTCGGAGGCAATCCCTGGGCCCGGGCGGGGAAATAGTTCTTTCCAACTGGGCACTCCAAAAAGGCACTGCCTTTCACGCATTGCCTTGCATAACAAGCTGCACCAGATTAGATTGTCCCTGGTTTACCCAGCCCTTCTACACCGCCCCAGCAAGCTTTGTACCTGCAGGCTCTCCTTCCAAATTTTAAGCAAATAGCATACATCCTTGACTTTGTAATACAGAAACAGCGCGTGGCAAGCTATGCCACATCCTTCTTATTATTTCTGATAGTTGGAACCAGCTCGTTGTCACCAAATATTAATGATGTGTCATGGCCATAGGGATATTACATAGGGCCAGGAGGAGATGCAGGACCAAGCGCTGTATGCGTGCACATGGACGGTCAAGAGTAAATCGGCCTACACAGCACGACGGAAATCACAGCCTGGAGTAGACTCCCTTAGGGTGTGAGTATAACCTTAAGAGTCCTGTTTACATGGAGAACCTGCTTAGGGAAGACATTATTTGTTTGAAAAAATCTGCAAACTTGATGAGGAGCTGAAGCAAAGTACTTGCCTGTAGTTAATATTAGTAATATAAACTTGAAGTCTCCCCCCCAGTTAGTTTTGCCAGCAGCTTTAAAAATTAATTAGAACCCGTTTTATTGTTTTTTCAAGCACATAAATTTTTATATCTATGTGTTTTCAGCTTTTCCAGCATGCATTTGGGCTTAGGGTAGGTTGATGTGAGACACTCTCCAGGTACTGTTTTCTCACGGGCGTGACAAGAACAGTCCTGTTCTCTTGTGCCAAGTGCATTAGTGTGTTAACCTGCTGTTGCTGGGGGTGTCGGAGGCACTGAGCATAGACATAATATATCCTCCACACTGTGTCAACATTGTGAATTCAAGGAATCCTATTATCTAGAAGCTGCATCGTTAATGTCTTCGGTTTCTATCACTATTGGGTGGTGTATTAAACCTCAGTAAGATACCAGCTTTGATCCTTGCTGTCTGGAGAGTACTTGTGATGTCAGGCAAAAGCAAAAGAAACTTGTGCAACAGTTTCATCTCACTGAGAGATTTAAGACTATCGAGATCCACACTTCAGCACGATACCATAGTCAAACTTCTGTGACTAAAGCAGAGCACAGTCCTCGGTGTCTGTGTAATGTACACATCATGCTCCCACATTGTTCATGCTGAGTTAAATTCTGCTCTGTGCTGTAGGCTCAAGTTGGGGTTTCAAAGGTCTAAGACATCTGGGTTCTAGGCTTATCTGGATTCATGTATTCCTATCACCACAGACAGCTGGCTGAAACATTTCCATTATTCCCTCTATTTTTGACACGTACTGCTGGTCTGAAAGGATTTGAAAATGTTATGGGAACAGTTCCACAAAGAATGCTATCTATGAAAGGTGTAGGGGAAGAATCTGACTGACTGAAGTGAGTGGAAGTACTGGGACCTCCCCTTGTATTGGTTAATCTCATCTGTGGGGTGCCTAAAATGCTTCTGGTATTAAGATAACAAAAATGTGTGGTCACATTTAATTATAAAACTTTATTATATTTATAAAAAGGTAGCACAGAAGAATAAGCATAATCAAAAAATCACAATATGTTATAACATTCAAAACAATGATCTCTGATGCTCAGGATATTTCGCTTGTTTTGTTAGCCCTGGAGGAAACCAAAAAGCTCTTCATATGGGCTAATAGAGCTAGGACTATGTTTACAAGTTGCAGATTACAGTTCAAAGATTGAGCTATTTATTTCTCCTTTAGCTCTGGAATAGAGATTCACCTGACTTCAATAACTGAAATAAATTTGTTTGCTAAGAATTAAAAAATAAACCAAAGCAGGTGTTCTGCTCTGTTAAATCAGCTTGAAAACATGTCAATAAAACCATAGTAATATAATTTGTGAATTGTTAATATGTTTGTAATTCTTTTCCTTGCAGGCGTTCATGTCAATGTTTCAAATTCTCACACAGGAGGGATGGGTGGATGTAATGGATCAGACACTGAATGCTGTAGGACATATGTGGGCCCCAGTAGTTGCTATTTATTTTATACTATATCATCTTTTTGCTACTCTGGTAAGTCTTCACTTGCAAATGTGCTGTGCTTTTCTTTGTTTTGAATTATTCTCATAGCTCTTGTATCACTTACTTTTCTCAGCTAGTTAAAACTAATTATGATGCTTCTTTTCAGCATGGAGGGCTTTAGGATTAGTTCTTTGATGTGGTAGAATTTACCCTTCAGCCCTGTCACATAAGGTGGTAGCCTTTGTTCTGGTGCGAGGTGTTGTTCTTCATAAGATCCAAGTCACACTGCTAGACTAACAATGTAATTGTTAACTGTCTTGTTCCTTCACAGTTCTAATGATTGCAGAGTTAAGCAACTGCTTTTTTTTATCATGTAGAAATGATCTCCTCAGCTTCCATTGCATTCTCTTTGCAGCAGTAATTAAAGTGAGAAGTGTAAAGCCTAAACTCTTAACTAGAAATCACTACTTTCCTGTTGCATGATGCAAAATCAATGCATGGAAAATATATGTTACAGTATATCAAGCAATAAAAGGATGAGAACAAATAACAGCAGTTCCTGCATGTATATGGAAATGGGGATTATATATCTAAAACCCCATTTTTTTCTGTACGCATTTTGAATGGGATAATTGCTTTTTTTTTAGAGAGAAAATGGTAAGGAAAACAGCTTTTTGGATATCCTGTACCAGTAAGGGCTTGGTACTGTATTTCGAATACCATCACAGAGAAAATACCACAATCAGGAGAATAACCATTTTACGCACCCTTAATTCACTCCTACTTTTGCTCATT
This sequence comes from Ibycter americanus, assembly GCA_035590275.1. NCBI lineage: Eukaryota > Metazoa > Chordata > Aves > Falconiformes > Falconidae > Ibycter > Ibycter americanus. The sequence continues at coordinate 58,186,131 of JAVJGI010000014.1, read as the reverse complement.
TTGTGTTTTGCATTCACTGCGGTTTTGATGCACATATTCTTATTTTCACTTTCTTCATTCCATTTTTGTTCTTTGCTCGGTTGTCTGCTTACATAAGCTACTAACTGTATTTATACTATCTCCATCAGCTTCCATCTACTTCTTTTACTTTATAGTATGTCCTGTTCCACTTCTAAAGACTGAATAATCTGACTGTAATTGCGGGTGCAGCAGGTTCCTTCATTTCGATTGAAAACTTGACCACTTTATAAATGGCAGTAAAGTGCATTTGGTGCTCTTAGATTTGCTTACCAAATGAAAGTATAAGCCAAACAAATGCATATCAGCAGACATGTAGGTCATGTAATTCACTCGCAAGGGTCAGAGTAGTCCTTGGGGTCTGGAAAAGCAACTTTTCATGCTGAAGTGATCTTTATAACTCCTTGGGAAGTGGGAATAGAAAGCAAAATGGAAGTGAAATTTGCTTATAGATTTGAAAGCAATTACTGGTTAGAGAATCTTATTGCTGGTTTTCTGATTCTTCACCAAGAACATTGTCTGAAACTGGAATCCATTTTTATCTCTTAGATGAGCATTAAGCAAGTTCATAAAGTAAATTAGTGTTAGGTGGCCTCTGTGCTAAAAATCCACACCTTATTTGAGAAGTAACTTAGCTGTAAGAACAATTTCAGTATTCTGCTTTATGTTTCATGTTTTGAAAGGGTCGTCTGGGACTTCTCCATTTATTTACTCAAAGTGCTTACTTTACTAGGAGCGAAGTCACTTTTCAGTACACCATCCTCAGTCCTTTTACAGGGAATTTACATTTAAATACACAGTCCTTGCTTTGCTTCATAAGTGTACACATTTCTTCTCATTCATCTATGCAAATTTTACATGGATGAAGAAAGACTGCTAAGACAACTTTGCAGAATTACCTGGCCTTACAAAGTTGATAGTTTTGGTCCTAAGATCTTCCTCGGACCCTGGAAGAGAAAAGCTGTGTAGGACAGAGTTGTCTGAAGCTAAAAGAAGCTTGAAGAAAGAAGATAACATGGAATTGGTAACAAAGCATGAAAACAGTTGGGCTGCTACTAAAACAAAACCAAAAAAAAGAGTTCTAAGAATAAACAGCCATTGGTGAATAACAGGAGTGAAGTCAAATGAAGAAATTATTTTCACCAGCCAGAAGAGGGGGAAGGATTAGAATTGAGAAGTGATAATTGCAGGCATTGGGCGAAGCAGACTGTAAAGCCTTGGAAATAAATGAATAGGTTTCACATTAGAAGGCAGAGAAAAGTTGAAGCTTGAAAAACAAAACCTCTGTTGGAAGTGAGGACTGTTAGTTGAGATGGCAGCGGAGGAAGTTAAACAAATAAGAAGTTTGCATTTAACTTTTCTTTTCTGCTATGTTATCTTTGGTTCTTGTTGAAAAAAAAAGTGAAAAGGGAGTTAATGAAAGTCTTGGTGCCTTGATACATATCTGTGCATGAAGCAGCAAGACTGTAAGGGGTGATGATTTAATGAGTACTATACTTCTTTTTAGCGTGCAACTGTACGTCCTAGTATGCTCTGAGCTGCAGATACTGGAGTATCGTAGACTGTATAAAGTATCTGAAGAAGAAAAACACCATACTGTAAAATCTTGACAGAGTGATAGCAAAACTGTTCATCAGCAATTAGGCATCAAGGTAGTTTCTGTCAGGGATTATGTATTTTATCAGAATTCGGTCTTGCTTTGCCATTCGGAAGGTCATCTTAACTTCCGCTGTTGGATCACTGACTACTGTATGAGGTGCTGTATAAGTATGTGGCATATATAATATGTGTTTTCGAACAGCTGCAGGAAATTCTACGTATTGCTAAAGCCAGTTTCCTATGAAAAGGACATTTCTTTTCCTGAACGCTGATATTTTATAAATTTATGGGTGGGATTCCTTCCTGTGTCTTCTGTGCCTTTATAGTTCACGGAGCGAAAGGGAGTCCTGCTCTGAAACAAGGTCCAGACGCCCAGCTCAGATGCAGATTGAGTTCCAAATTCCTTGTCTAAGTGTACTAAGCTACTTAAATTTCATCTAATATATTGGTGGGGGATAATTTTCCAGTGTGAATGAATGACAGGTAAACTTACACTTCATTTATAACAGTGGTGGACAGATATGTCTGCTCTGGTTGTCACTTAGTGGTCCAAGGCCACAAATATTTTAAGCCTGTAACTCTTTCAAAAGAGCTTAGATTCCTTCTGATATCTCTAGGAAATTGGTGTTTGCCTGTAGGAACTCAGTATGTTTGAGGATATTTGCCTTGAACCTCAGAGACTAAAACCTTGGCAGCTGCTGACAGCTGTAAAGCTATGTATGTACAAATTTGCTGCCTTAAGATGTAAATTGTCTGAGGATATACGCCGAATGGTGGTATCCTCGCTCAACTATGTACTTGCTCTCCTACTTCCGTCTCCTCAGCTGTATCAGTCACATTTTCAGCTTCTTTGGCCTCTGGTCAGTATCTCTATACAAGGAAAATACAATATCTGATGTGCACTTCCCCCCCTCCCCCCCCTTGGATTCTTCCTCCTAGAGAGGCTTATCTGCACAATATTTAATGTATAGAAAATAAAGTGCATGAGTTTCTTATACTGTGGCTCCGATTGCATGCAGATAATGAGTCAGCTTACTTTTCTTAGAAAGTGGAGTTAGCTGCCTTGCACAGAGGTACTCTGAGCACTAGGCAAGTCCATAAAGTAAATTAGTGTTAGGTGGCCTCTGTGATAAAAATTCATACCATAATTGGAAAGCACCTTAGATTTATGAGCTGTTTTAGGATTCTGCTTTGTGGTTCTTTTTTTTATTATTATTTCTGATTAATTTAATTTTCATGTGAAATAGATTTTAATGGGTACATTGTTAAACATACATAATGCATTTGTCACAAAACCTAAAATTCAAAATTTTAAAATTCATATAATAATTGTATGATAACCTAAAAACAATCTACTGCTTGCAAAATGTAGTAGCAGGTGATATTAGTTTCTACAGATGTCAAACACAAGACACCCATTTACATCAGTAGGGCTCTCATTTTTCCATGTCATTTCATAGTACTTCTTAAGAAAAGTAAGACAAGCTTTAACAGATAATTTGCAATTGTTTTGTAGATTCTACTCAGCTTGTTTGTTGCTGTTATTTTGGACAACTTGGAACTTGATGAAGATCTGAAGAAACTTAAACAAGTAAGAACATGTTTTTGTTGTGCTTGGAAGTAGTTTCAATAAACTACTTTAAAGAAACACTTTACTGGTGTTTCTGTGATAAAAGATGAGAAACATTTTCATCAAAATGAACAAAACAGTAGATGCTGAAGAAGGTAGCAGTATTTTGTTAAGATAGTTGACCATCACACTCTGTAAGGTAGAAACTAAGAGATTGTAAAAGAGATTTAGAAATTGGTTTAAAATATTCGATGAAAGTCAATTTAGATAGTCATGTAATTAAAATAATTTTAAAATCACAGCTAGGTCATCTTGTTGCTTATAATCTAGTGAAAAATGTCCCTGCCCTTGACAGAGGGGTTGGACTAGATGAAGGGACCTTAAAGGTCCCTTCCTACCCAAACCATTCTGTGATTCTATATGATACTTCGTGAGCACACCATAGCACCACTGCAGAGGAGAGTACTGGCAAGGGTCCACACACAGGAAACGGTAGAGGGGACTGGGTTGAATGTGTTGGGTGAGTGCCAAAGACACTTGGCAAAGTTAACTTGACTCATTGATTCTGCAGATTTGAGGACCAAGATTACCAAGAAGCCATTCTCTCATGCTTGAAACCCCAAATGACAATCACATAGAACAAATTTAAGTGTCTAGAACAGAAAAAGTTTCCTGTGGGGTAAATGTGATGGTATCACAGACTCAGTGCTGATAACGTCTGTGTGCTATTATACTGAAATATTGGTCGTCTTATCTCAGAAGATAAAGCAGAAAGAGTTTTTAATTCAATGATATTTTGAATTCTGCACTTTAAAAAAATGGACTGTAAGAAGAAGGAGAATTGTGAGGTAATTGTTGTGTTGTAATCAAGACCATTTCTATAAAGAAGTAGATCTGTATTGCTCCACATGAAAATTTTTGCCATCTATAATTAAAAGCTGAATGGTGTTTCAAGGGAGGAATCAAATAATTCAAACTGTTAATGTTAAAGGCATTGATTGGTTGAAAATTGTGAAAATGTAATGCTCTTGAAAATATTTCCATCCTCATGTTTGCATTTTTTCCCTGACTTTTATGGCTGTAAAGCTTGAGGCCCAGGGCATTTTCAGATGGTGAAATACTAAATGATTTTCAGAGAAGGAAGGAGAATATATTTAGGCCAGAAATCGCACCTAGCTAATAATCCCTTTTGGCCTGTGTCCTTTTTAATTATGACTTAATTCCTTTTCTTGCACTTGATAAGAAAAATAACATTACTTATCTTTCAGATTATTGGAAAAGGACTAATTAGTTAATATTTGCAATGTACTCTAAAATGCAAAATGATAGGTAAACACTTGATATTCGTGTTGGTTCAGTAGATGTGTTTAAATATGAATAAATCAAAGCAAAAATACATTAAATGACTAGGAGATTATAAGTAACATTGTAAAATAATGTATTTAAAAGCTAGTAAACTTTTAGAATTAAATTTGCCAATGCAAATTTAGTTAAGGATATACATCATAATTCAGTTTTTAATTATATCTTTACATAGTATTCTTTCCAAATCTCTGGCCTCATTTAGTGCAGAGAATAGATAGAGCTCTACTTTAATAAGCCCCTAATCGATATTTTTTTCTCTTTATTGTACAATGCATGACCCCTGTGCTTTATTTATTGCACAGTATTCAAGCTTTGCTACAAAGGCAAAACTATCAATCTCCTTCCTGACTTTTTTATGGTATCCCTCAGAAGTATCTAGAACAAACATAAAACTTGTAAAAGATTAATTTAAGTGATTTACTTAGCACCACAGGCACACATAGGAATAGAATCTGTTTTTCCAAGACACCATTCAGCTGGTTTAAGGACAGAATCATTCTTTGTATTCTTACAGCTCCGTTCCTTTGCAGTACATCTCCCATCCTCTGCCACATGTCTCATCCTCTCTGTGTCTGCCATGATAGCTCAGGTGAAGTGAAAAGGAATTTCACCTTCTGTATGTGCAATAGCCTTGATCCTCTGCAGCAATCCTGACTCGCCCTAACATTCTACTTAACCTCCAGGTATGAGGTTGATCCTGCTCATCTTCCCATGAGGCCCCTTTCTGTGGTGTTTGGTGTATCAGTTATGTGGATGTTGATCTTGGGCACAAAATATCTATCAGCTACAATCTTAACTTCCTTGTCTTCTATTCCTGTCTTCTCCACCCTCTCCATAAACTGTTGCCCCAAAGTTTAAAAGAAACTGAAAGGGTATCTTTGATTTCCTTTCCCTTTTATGATAAATTTTGGACTTTCTTTGTAGAAATTCAGCACTTTTAACAGATTGCGAAGCATGAGTTTCCTTTACAGCAGCTGTGTTAACTTTTCCCGTTATATTTTCCACGTATTTACTAATTCTGTTGGTACTACATTTCTCTCAATTTGCCTAGATATGAAGTCAGACTAATTATTTTCTGATTTCCCATGCCCCATCCTGAAGCCCTTTTTTGAAGTTAGTCACATTTACCACTTTCCTTCCTCTAACTACTGAGTTTATTTCAGTGACAAGTTATTCACCACCACTAGTATGTCAGTGTTGTTACATCTGAGATCCTTTAGAAGTCTTGAGTGTTACCAGATACTGGAGAGTACCAAATTGACCTTGTGTCAGTTATCTTCCAAAAGCTTTTCTGCTGACATTTTTGTTGGAGATTAGTCTTTGGCACAGTTTAGGGTCTTCTTTAACCTCCTCTGTGGTCAACACTATTATTTTGCTTTCTTGCTTTGGTTTTATTTTTCTGAACACTCTGGATTAATAAGTCTGTTACTCTTTTAAACACTCTGCGGATCTCACTGCTTTCTGTGTGTTCTTAAAAACTTCCTTATTAGATTTTATTTCTTTAGAAAGTCGTCCCTCAAAATCTCTCATTATCTCCCCTATTATTGTGTTATAAAAAAATTGCCAGAATTTATTCTTTTTTATCTATTCTTTCATTAGCATATGGCTTTCCATACTGAAACATATCCATTTACTTTTAAAAGCCTTCTTTGCATGCCGGTTGGCATTGCTGGCCTTTTGACCTTCTTGAAATTTTTCTGTAAGTGGTAGATGTATTTGGTTCTTCTAAAAGAGGAATTTTAAGTTACTCCATAAACACCCCCTCCAGTTTCTGTCATTTGGCTGTTCCTTTAAATTTCTTTTCAAAAGCTTTATGATTTTATGTAATCCATTTTTTTAATTGAAATTCAGTATAGTAGATGGTTTTGACCTTTGAAAAAAAATTCTGAATTTAAGAGCATTTTTATCACTGTTACAGAATAGCTTTTTGATATTTATGTCGTGAACTAGATCTTGCTTAGTACTAAACCATGAGGTGCTTCTTCACTTAGGTGTTCTCTGACTATATAATTCAGCGAGGAGTCACGTATGAGTAAAAACTTAATCTCTTTCTTCTACCCTTTCCTATACGTACACAAAGGTAAACACTTCCTACTATTATTACTACTTGTATTTAGGCCTTGAATTCTACTTTGCATATTGAAATTACTTTCTAATACTCATTTACATGTATGCAGAATATTTCTTCTAGTTAGGCATGCAGTTTCAATACAGAGCGATCCTATGCTGTTTGTATATACATTTACCTTCCTCATTTTGTTGACTGTAGATTTTCTGTAACAAATAGTACAAGTTTTTCACTAGTGCAGTGTACAGTCAGTCTGAATAATATGTTGCCTGATTCTGCATATTCTGATTCTGTAGCATCCTACTGCTTGTTATTTCTACCAAGTTTCTAAGACATCTTTTGTATCAACATTGTAGGTTTTTTAATAACAGGAACTATAGTTCAATCATGTTATTTTTTAGGGTTCTACTATTAGTATAAAAGCCTGTATATGTGGTGTTCTTGTCTAGTTTTCTGTCCCCTCTTTAACATCGCTTTATTTCTGAAGTTTTTCTGTTTCCTATCACAATTTTGTAAACTTTTATGATTCCCATACTTTCATTCTCTACAGAGAAACTCATTTTTACCTTGTTGATTACTCAATTTTAGTTTTACTCTATGCTTTTAGGACCCGTTCCCTGAAATAGACTTTACAACCAAAGAAGTTCATAAAAAATGTTACGGAGTTTTAAACACCTGGGTAGAATTCATCCCACTTCACTACTACATTACAAAGCTGTATATGCAGCCAGGGGATCAGGCCCAGCCAGCATGGGGTTATGAAAGGCAGGTCCTGCTTGACAAACCTGATCTCCTTCTGTGACA
>JAVJGI010000014.1:58131571-58165313 GCA_035590275.1 Ibycter americanus | reverse complement strand
AAGGAGACTCCACAGCCTCCCTGGGCAGCCTGTCCCAGGGCTCTGTCACCCTCAAGGTAAAGAAGTTCTTCCTCATACTCAGGTGGAACTTCCTGTGCTGCAGTTTGTGCCCATTGCCCCTTGTCCTGGCACTGGGCACCACTGAAAAGAGCCTGGCCTCATCCTCTCGACACTCGCTCTTAAAGATATTTCTATATATTGGTAAGATCCCCTCTCAGTCTTCTCTTCTCCAGGCTAAACAGGCCCAGCACTCTCAGCCTTTCCTCATAAGAGAGATGCTCTGGTCCCCTCATCATCTTTGTAAATTCTTCCAGTCTGATCTTCCTTTGTCTGGGTGAATTCACATTCTAACCTCATGAGGACAGAGGAGGCCTTTTTATAGCGCATTGATACAGCTTTTGGCACAATATGGTGTCCAGGCTCGGCTGAAATCTCTAAGCATTACTGTACTATCCGTAAGACTTTTTAAAGGGTGGTGAGTGCTTTTGCTAGGAGAGAAGAGAGGAAAGGGGTCCTCAGGCTTTCTGCTTTTTCTTTGTATAAGTTCCTAGACCGTGGTGATTGTGTCCTAAAGAAAAAGATGCATGATACAAACAAATGGAAATTTACTCTCATATAACCAACTTCTGTAATTTCCATTTATGTATATAGATCCTTCAAAAGCAGTAGATGAAACACAGATCTTAGTTAATGGGTTTATGCTGCCATTAGTTGGGCTGTGCCACTAACTCAGCATAGTAAAACAGTATTGGTTGTATGACTTGTCACGGTATTCTAGAAACTTTTCAAGGTTGTGGGTTTTTTTCTTTACAGAAACCTAAACAAACTCATTCCTGTTTTAAACTACTTGTGGTAGGGTAATCTTTGCAAAAACTCAGTGGCATATCTACTAGTAAAACTGAGCCAGTCCTGTAAATGCTTAAATTAATAGCAAAACCATCATAAAACGTCATACAGAATTTTAGATTATAATGGCTTACAGCTATTCATTTAAATGTTAAAGCCCTGATCTGGTTAAAACTCACTGACACAAACCTTGTAGGAGCTAACCTTAAGGCTTGGGTTCATTCCTTCTAACTTGTGGCCTCAGCAATATAGTTGCATCAGTTCTCTGAGTGATGGAGAGGAATAGGCTTCTTCAGAGACAGAGCGATACCTTAGCTGTGCTAAAGTCCAGGATACCTGTTTTACTAAGCTAGGTGCCTTGTTTAATTGCTTGCGGTTGAGAGAAATTAATTTAGTGTCAGGGTGCAACTTTTACTGGATAAGTTAATTCAAAATTCAAAGTCACATTAGATTCTTATTATACCTCTATGCATAGAAGCGGTCAGTCTGTGGAAGTGCAACTATTAAACGTGCAAGCCCACAGCAATTACTTTTTTACTTATAGGTCAGAGGATTCCAGACATCAGGTTAAAAACTTAGATGGGGGAGCAAAGACTTATGCAAGAAGCTTGTAGAAAAGGTATAATTCCGCTCCTAGCAAAGAATGAAGAGGCCATTTTTTATTTGCATTGACCACATCCTTCTGAAAAGAAACGTGTGTACTTCAGTCATGTTTAAAATATTTCAAACAGGTTTTAAAAAAGAGACAAAACCCTAAAAAAGTAAAGAATCTTAATATTTATCTTTTAAAACATACAAAAAAGACTCTGAATCAGATTTGTTGGTTATACAGCCAGTGCCTTGAGGTAGTTAAAAACTTGCAATGTGCCGCATTCCATTCTGCACTAAAAATAACATGTGAGTTCTGGGAGGATGAGGTACCCTCTAGGCAGTAGTATAAGCAATTATGTTCGGGGCAAAAAAGCACCAATCAAAATGTCAGAACAAGCTCTTCTTTTTGCAGTTTTTTTAATGTTACTTGAAAAGAGTAAAGGATATTAAGACCTCCTGAGTATACTTGCAGATGCGTATTTTTCTGTTCTAGGCATCCGATTATCATACCCTAAATGTACATTTTGTGTCTGCTTTCCAGCCCAACCATAAAAACATAATATATATTTTTACTCTCTAATATCAGCAGCCTATATGATTTGGAATCTACACAGACACACATACGTGCAAACTGTTTCAGAATCATAAAAGTTTTCCTCCATTTCGGGTCCTGCAGATACCTTTGTGACATGTATATGTGAATGCAGGTGTACACACCCACCCACACAGAATAAACTTGTCAAATATACAGTTTTTCCAGGTGCCCTGCTTTTTACAGGTTGCAGAATGACAACAGATCCCTTTTAAAATCAAGCCAGTTTTATGTAAGTGCTGAATATATTCCCAAAGCTTGAAAATGTGTGTGCGTGCCATATAAGAATAGTTCTTTTAAAAAAAAAAAATATTCTGAAATCCTTAACAGCTCCAACAGTGCGTCTAATGATCTTTCTTGTGTTTAGTACTTATTTTTTTTCCACTGGGCATGTCTTAATTCCACAAGATTATTTTATGTTTTTAGTAAGGAAATGATGTGGTGTACCTGCATATCTTTTTGTAATGGCAGTGGACTGTCCTAAGAGTCCTGCTAGAGACTTTTACTTTGGTGAACCAAGTGTACTGCGTTCAAATGTAAGTCCTTTCAGACCTCTGGGGTAAGGATACCTTCTGGTAACCCATGTCTCCCTTCTACCTCTAATAATATCAGTATCAATGTCACCTGAAAGTAGAACCAAGACATGGACAGTCACTTGGCAGTTTCTGGTAACCAATTTGATACAATTTCACCATCCACATTTTTGCTAAAAAAAAAAAAAGTCAATATTGTGCTTAGACATTTATTGTGAAGTTTACTGAAGAAGAACCTGTAGGCTGGGAAAATAACAGCAGCTGTACTGTGTCAAAGAGTAAAGGTCCTCCTGCTTCAATATCTAGTCCCTGACGGTGGCCAGTAAAAGATGTTTAGGGACTAGCATCAAAACAGGGAAGGCACATAGTGATATTTCATTCTCCAGTGATACTTCATACTTGAGTGATAGTCAGTCTCCAGGGATGTGGGAACTTACAGTGTCCAACATGGTGAACCTTTATCTAGTATTTCTTGAAGGACTTTTTCTCACATGTGTTTGTTAAATCTGTTTTCAAATCTGTGTATATATTCTAGCATTTACTGCTTGCGGTAGCAAAGATAAATTTAACGATGCAGTATGTAAAAAAAAAATTCTTTTTCTACTTACAAATCTACCACTTGATTATTTCATTCAATGCCCCCTAGCTCATGATGTACAGTCATTGCAGTCAAATGTTTCCACAGTGCTCTCTCCTTCTTACCATGCCTGTTATTACTTCCACTGTGTTCTGTCTTTGTGCACCTGTACATGCAGCTTTAGAATCTGACCGAAGTTTCTTTTCACTGGGTAAGTATACTTGAAGTGATCTGCACTTGCAAGCAAATTTGGTGGTTTAACTAAGGCATCTTGGAAAAAGTCATCTTTAATATTCATTACAAACCCTCTCAGTTATTTTCTAAGTAAATAAATCAGCATGTGGAATTACTAGGATAGAATTTGTGTAACATCATTTCCTGAAAATTATTTTCTTTTTTAACATGAATTCAAAATACCTAGTCCATAATAGAAAAAATACTAGGAAGGCAGTCTGAAATAATCAGAAGTCCCGTCTCCCTGCATGCAGCTAGCTTGCTGATGCTTTACTGGTACTGTTTTTCAGGGATTTCATCTTTTTGCTTTCCCTTTGTCTCCATTTGTTCTCCTCAGATCTCTTTTCTGGTGAAGCAGCTTAGTATTTGAAAGCAAGCTGTTTCTAGGGGAAGTCAAGGCCGTTCAGATACAGTAATTATTCATTCAGAAGATAGTTTTGACCCTTTTGCTGTTAATACTAAGGACTCATAGTCCTGGCAGTGCAAACATCATTTTTGCAGGCCTACTAACTCCTTTATTCAGTGAGGAGCAGAACTGTTCTCACACTTTATGACCCAGCTGTACTTTTCAGTATGAAGGAGTTTCCTTTTTCTTCCCCCTGCCCCTGCCCAGATTCTTGATAAGCAGAACCAAAGCACATGGCTCACTACTGCCTTTAATAGAGGGACACCAGGAACAGTGGTGGGTCAAATACTGGTAATTGATTTTTCAGGCACCTGGCTCCAAAACCTGTGCTGAGTGATACCTCAGAAGAGACATTTTTGTCTATCAGTAGAGGAGATGGAGAAGAAAGGATTTGGAGGCTTCCTACCTGTTGGACTTCAGTGTTTTCATATGTATAGGAACACCTTGTAAACCAGGAGCAGAGCTGTAAAAAGTCAAAGGCTTTGATAAAGGCATTAAGAACTATGTAGATATTTCTTCCCTTTCTAAAGAATTCGTTTTTTCTTTTTTCATCTTGATCATACTCATTAGGATTGCACAGTGACAAGCTACAAAGCAGAAACCTCATGTGATCCTGACTGTCTTGCTGCACCCCGTTCTGGGATGCTGAACATGTTTGGTCAGAACACATTGCCAGAGCCCTGTGCCTTTCACCCAGCACCTCCAGGCATTCAGCAGATCTAGGAAGATGCCAATGACAATTTCAGCATCACGTCCAAATTTTGTGTGCTGAGGTTTCAGCATTAAAGTGGGAGTTTCAGCATGGGGATTTTTCATGAACATATTGTGCGAACAAGGTGTTATAGTTGGTATATCTAATTTAAACACACTCGGCATAAAATTATATACATATATATATATATATGTATGTGAATCTGTGCGTGAAAATCAAGCTTTTAAAGCCTGGTTAGATTTACTTGCCTACAGAGTATTTTCATTCTGAGGACAGTGCTTGAGGTAATTCCAAATGGGAAATAACTACAAAATAGAATAAAAATGAAAATTACCTTTTCATTATATCTGATCCCACATAAATGGATTTTTAACAAGTGGCAGGAAAGATAAGTGTCGAACACATTTTATTAACAAATGAAAAGTACAACAATGGTTCCAAACTGAGTTTTAAGTACTACATAAAATGCATTAAATCCTTCTTTTCAGCACAGAGGGAAGATAATAGAAAGTTCACAAAATTCAAGTTGGTCCTCCATTCCCAGGCTGTATGCAGAGCATTTGAAGTAGCACCATTTCAGAAGTAGTAAACTTTACAGAGATGTCCATTTCTAGAAAACAAGCTGTCTCTTCAAGACTGGAAAACATGGTCATCTAGAAAACTGCTAGTGCCAGACTCTCCTTTTTTAATAACTAAGAAAGTTTTGAAAGTCTCCTGAAGGCTGTAGCTTCCACCTTTGGGGGTTTTTTTCTACCTCTTACCTCATCTATCAACTTTTTTAAAAACAGTATCAATGGATCATAAATTCTGGCTTATATATTTGGTGCCCAGTGGCAAAATAAACCCTTAAGTATTAATTCAATGTCAACCCCTAGTATATGCAATACGGTATTATTTGTCATGAAAACACATAAAATTCAAGAGGAGTTCTCTTGGAGGGTTTTATTGTATAAGATAGGGACTTTTGAAAAATCTAGTCAAAGATCATATTCAAAGCACACACTTTTCAAGGAGGAGAGATGGGAGTCAGATTTGCTATGAATGTGTGAATAGCCGTAGCAAAAATGAATGTAAGCTTCTGCTGCTTCATTTATATCACCAGGGAAGAAAGTGCTTACCTAGCTTTTATATCACCAGGAGCTCATCTAATCTTTATTTTTTTATTTGGTTGATACCTAAGAAAAATGCAAGTGCTTCTCAGTGCACATGGGTGATTCTAGATGCTCCATCCTCTGAATTAAGGGACAGTCCTGTAACTGTTTGGAAGGAACGAGGGGGCTTGTGTAGTATTACTCATTATTTTTATGGCAATTGCATGATTGAAAATCTGTGCTGTGTTTGCCTTTGGGTCCTTCTAGGTCACACAGGTCTGCGTGGCCTTTTCTGAACTGTGTTTTAGGCCCATAGGAGCTTGTGGATATATGCACTTGTGTACACATTGTACATAACCTTCGTATAGTTACAAAAAGTAGAAGCCTGGCCTTTGCATGAGATTTAATTCCTTGTTCAGTCATTAAAATATACCAGCTGCTTAGAAGGCTGAATTCATTATATTTTTACTGAGATTTTTAGGTACCTGAGTGTCAGTCAGTCACTCATTTTCCACTTAGAATTCAGAGGACTTCTCTTTATAGTTCCTCAAAAATGGATCAGGAACTCTTTTTAAAACATGACAGAAGATGAGGAAGCCTGCATGGTTTTCCTGCGTAATATGCAATGAGCGGGAGCACTATTTCAGAATTAAGGGAGAATTCTTACTGAAATCTCCCCCTTTAAAAAAGCAATCCATCACCACAGGAACACAAAGAGAAACATCCTCATCTCTTGTGAAAGGGAATAACAGAATGCAGGAATCTAGCATAGGCTAAAATTTCATCAGCAAATCGATGTGGGAGAAAGGGTAACCAGTAAAACCAAACTATCTTTGGTTTCCTCTGGTCCAGCCAGGAAGGTTTCTGAGGTAATTGGGATCAGCCTCTGTGTCCTCCCAGTTACCACTCATATAGGTTTACCTCTGCATGTCCTTTGGTTAAATTAGCTTTCTGTGTGAATTTCTATGCTGGAGAAATACTGTAAAACTCCAATTACTCTAAAATTCAGGCCACCCGTGTCAAATTAAATGTTCTGTCTCTGGTTCAAAACAAAGAAACCACAAAAAGGCAAGGGGCAACAACAACAAAGTCTCTCCTGTTTAAAGAAGTATACTGGTTTCTGGCCTCAGCTACAGCTATGAATTTCTTCTCACCTTCAGTTACGTTTTCTCAGGGTTAAGGATATTCAATTATGAAATCTGTCCACCATGTGTGTTGCAAATACTCACTCAAATCTAAGTTATATTAATCACCTTCTCACAGAATCTGACAAAGCCTAGTAGTGGTGTGAACAAAAGTGCAAGTTTTCAAGAGATGGCGGATGCATATACGCAACAGTCAGACTGAAGAGCATAATTCTCTGTTGTCTGAAAGTTCATAGCTATGACCAAATCATAGAATCATAGAAAAGTCTACGTTGGAAGGGACTTTTGGAGACCATCTGTCCCAACCTGCTGTTGAAAGCAGGCCATTAGATGGGGTTACCCAGAGTCCTGTCAGGCCAAGTGTTGAACACCTCCAGTGATAAAAATTCCATGGTTTCTCTGGGCAACTTAATCCAATTATTGTCTTCATAGTGATAAATTTCTTTGTTTTATCTGGACAGATTTTTTCATGAAGCAAATGGTGCTGTTTGTCTCCTGTCCTGTGATGAAGTCTCCTTGTGAAGAGTGTGCCCCTGTATTCTCTAGAACTACATTACAGAGAAGATCTCTGTGGCCCCTCCACAGACCTTCTCCAATTTTGCAGTCCCAAACAAATCAGTTACGTGGAGATCAGATCAAGTGTACAGCCTCATACATATTTAGCTGAATATATTTGGTGAAACAAATCCACATCATAATAGTATTTATAATAAAAGCACTGGAAACAAACAAACAAACAAACAAGTGCTGTGCACTGTGGTTGTGGTTGAGATTTGCTTAGCTTGTCCTGTGAGTAAGACCAAGAATAATGCATTCATTGTCACATTTGGGACTTATGTTAAGGTGTTTTTAGGAAGATTTGTCTGGTGTCTCATCTGAATTGTATTCCATGTTGCAGATGAAGCATTCTTGTCCCAGCTACAGTGATCATGACTATATTATCCTTTTTGTCTTTGTAGAGATCCTTTATGTGTTAGAAGTTGTTATTATATTGATCTGTGCCAGTAAAGTATCCGTTTAGAGGAATGTCCATAGACACTGCAGCAGACCTAAAAAGAAGGGGGCATAGGCTGGCATTGCCACAACCCACAGAAGCAACATGCAACCTGCTCCACAAGCACCTGCATCATGATCTGTGACAAGTATCATTCAGCATCTACACGTAACTGTTTCCACCTCAAGCAGCACTCACAAATTCAAAGGGAACATATAGGTTGGCTTTGGAATCTGGAATTAGGTTCACATAGCTTAGATATGTTTCCTACCATGCAGATGGAACTAAGTAGTAAGTCAAGCTGGATGTGCCTTATGTCCATACCAGTTTAGTGGTTATCTATCCCATGTAATACCCCAGAATATGCATAGAGCAGCCTATACAAATCACATGGAAGAAAGGTTTTGCATGTATGAATGAAATTCCAGTCTTCCTGTACCTCAGTATTAAGAGGGCCTAGGTCAAAGTTATATTTTATTAAACTATGAGCAGGGACACATACATTCTCTGCAGATTGAGTCTTTTATCCCTGTGACCTTGCTATTCTTCAGCGTTTTATATACCTCTCACTGTCTGTATCCTGATAGGAAGTCAAGATGACTTCCTCGGTCAATCACCGCCTGGTTCTCTGAGTGTCTTCAGCTCTTTTTTAAGTAAATGGGAGCTGCCTGTGGTGAGAACCTTTGAAAGTCTGTCTGCAATTATCATCTCCCAGATAGGCTCTATTTTTCAGCAAACCCAGCAGGGCAGGCGAAGTTGTGTCTCTCGGCTACATGTAGGTAAGCGCCCTTTACAAAGTTACCTCCAGGAATCTTCCTTTGTGCAGGGTCTGGGATAGGTAAGCAAACATTAAGTCTCTGAATTATCTTGCAGTGGTGCTTCCTTTGCTTCCTGAGCAGAAGCACGCTTTCAGGTCGTAATGAATTTTACCCTGAGTCTTGAAGATGAACACGTACCTAATCAATATTGAATGATGATATTTGTACAAGAGCAGAATTCATACATCTTGTGCTTTTGTTCACTTGAAAATATTTTAGTTGCTTATTGTTCATCAGATATACAATTCATAACAAATAATGATGCCTAATTTAAGTGAAGTCTCAAGCAGTTTCCTCTGATGAAATGGAGCATGTAATGCATTTTTTATTATAATGGCTATTCTTTTGTGAATCACTAACCTTTGTATAGAAACAAAAATATTTCTGCTACTTATCCCAAGAGAAAAATAATGAATATGAAAATGGTAAAGCTGCCTTTATATGTGAAAAAGCTATTAGAAGAATATTTATGCATTTTAGCACTAGGTTTATGTTTTATTTCCATTATCTATTTTAAACTGTCCGTTTGAAAATATATCTACCCCTGAACTGTTTTAAAATAAGGGTGGTGTTTATCTTAGCTAGGATAAGCCATTTTATCTTATCTAAACTAGGGCATCTTCTCTAAGCTAATAATTTAGCCGATCTGTATTAAGAGATAGAGGTGGCCAGAACTTGCCCTCTATCCCTAAAGCTGGCTGGCCCGCACAGCCTGGCTTGTACCTATAGCTAAGTTATTTTCCCTTTCCAAAACTACATACCACTTAAATCCATCCTGCCTGCTGAGAATGTCCCCAGCTGCGATAAGTCCCAAACTGTGGGTATGATCGGGGCAAACGCTAGCTGGCCAAGGCCAAAATTCTGCACGCAGCCTTGCTAACAGTGTAACACAATGGACACTCTTATTTCAGTTCTTAGGCCCATGTCCCAGTACGTATCCCAATACATGACTAGTATAGGTGTAGCCTTACACTGCCTCTGCATGCAATGAAAGAGTCATCCTGAGGTGAATATTCCATCTTAATTGTCTTACTGTCATGGCTAAGCTTACTGAACTGACCTATACAAGTGCCTCTTCGTCACTTCTGGCTGTAAAGAGAGACTAAGGCAACCATAACTTAATTAACTCAGGTAGATACCTCATTCTAAAGACAAGAAAGTTGAATCTGGTCTGGTAAGCACATTCCTGGGGCCCTGATTACGGATGCTGACATGCAGAATCTTGGATCTCATGTGTTTTTAAAACGGTATCGTTCTTGCCACTGCAGAGGGGAAAAAGATTTGGAAATACAACTAAAGTGTAATCAATGTACGAATGTTTGCCTGAGTCTATAGACAGGATGAAGTAATAGCTCTGAAAAATTCATCTTACTTGTCTACGTTAATCAAAGGGAAACTCTCTGACACACTGGATTCCTGTCCTCTGTTAAGTAAATGGACTAAATCTTAGAGAAATTTTGCTAGAGGAGTTTTGTACCATTTGAATTGCAATCACATCTTGTCAGCAGCATTTGTTCCTGAAGAACTGATAGGAGCTACAATTACTGGAAGGAAGTTATTAAAAAACCTACATTTGTGAAACCTTACTCAATATCTTATTAATTTGGAAGACTTCATGCAAAATTGAAGAAAAAGTTATTTAAATGAACAATTGGGAAATAGCAGTCACAGAACCAAATCCTACTACGCACAGCATATAAACCCCATGACACAGAAGAGTTGTTTATAAACAAAACAAATCTTGTGTGTATAAGAAATATATGTGTAATCTTGTTCCTCCATCTGCCAGGAACTTTTTCAGTTTATTTTACCCCTTTATTATCAACAGTGTCATCTCTGCTGTGAATGCCAGCACCACTATAATCATATTTTTTGGTACATTTCACTGAAAATTCCCCAAGGTAGCGCAGAATGTGGTTAAAATCAATTTAGGTTCTGTTTTACAGGCCCTCCCTACCTGGGAGAATTTGTTATTGCTTGCCATGTCCCCATTTCTTTCAGTGAGCCTGCAGGGCGAAATTCACAACTGGTACATCTAGGCAGTTAACCAACAGAGGACAAGAGAGCAAGCTGGAGCTTTCAGCCTTTGCCTATGCATGGTGCTTAACTCTTCACTCACTGCTAGCTCTCCCCTGTACCTTCAGCTGCTTTCTCCAGGACAATACTTTGGTGTAGCTCAGGGAATATTTTCGTCGAGGGGCTGCTTTGGAAGAAAGCACAGACAAGGCTTCACCAGGTTGGACTCTAAGCCACGCAGTCCTGTAATGCCATCCCACCTTCAGCCAAACTCACAAGCTCTTCTCCCTCTCCAAGTAGGCAACACACGACCCAAATGTCATCCTACAGAAGTGCTGCTCAGGAGAATTGCACATAAAAGCTCTCATGTTGTTTCAGAAGCCTTGAAGAATTGGAAAACCTGTGGAAAAATAACTGTTGTAATTATGTCTCAGGGCCACCACACAGGGCCTAGACGAACCAAGAGCCAAATATTATGGCTTGAAGTCAGCAGGTACCATCTGACCTTAGGCATGGGGTTAGGCCCTTGACAGTCTTTTATATAGCACTATAGACTATACACTAAGATCTACACATCATAAATTCTGCTTTTTAACACTGCAAGTGTTACTTTTACCAAAATTCAATTTGACATTTTTTTTAATCTTGATTTCCGGATTGAGTTTTGTCTTCCTTTTTTCGTGGTGCAGTTTGATCAATCAAAATTGAGCTGCTTCTTCATTAATAGAATTGCAGGTGTAAACAATAGTAACTGAACAGCTGATTTGTGTTGAACTTTAAGTCAAATGCAGGTACAAGAATGTTGATACAAATTGTTGCCAAAGCTGTAGGGGCTGTGAAAGCTTACTCGTATGTGTATCTTCTTTTAGTATAGCTCATTCATGTCCAAAAATTTACCAGGTCTATATGATTTCAGAATAATAACAGACAGGAAAAAAGTGGCTCATTTAATCTGCCTTTCTGATTTTTAGTTGCTTAATTTACATGTAATTTAATGCTAATTACTTGGATTTTATCCAAAGCTTTTTTTGACAATTTAAAGGTGAAGGTAAATCTGAGAATTTGGATAAGTAAAAAAATCTGGAAAGTGGTTGGATGGGTGCTGGTATCAGTTTGTAATGTCTTTCATCCACATGCACTTGCATGCTCAAAGTGTTTTGTGTTGGAGCACATAGCACATTCTGCTAAGAGTGTGACACAGATATTGTATAGTCACTTTATTCTTCAAATACAGCCCCTAAAGGAGATTTGCAGTGAAAAGTGTTGATATATAGCAGTGCACTATAATGTATCGAACAATATTAATTTAAAACTATCCTGTAGTGAGACCTCCTGAACTTTCTCAAAAGGTTTGAACTATCCGGTCACTGTGAAATTACTCTGGGCAGCTGGCCAGTTCCCAAATAAACTCTGTGTACATCAGTAGCAAAGCTTTTAATTTTGAACATGTTTGATCTCAGCCTGTTATGAAGACTGTCAACTGAAATGAAAGAGTTAGAGCATTGCAGTAAATCTTCCATAATCATTTAATTTCATTTCAATACTTACAGAGCATTTTAAGTTAAATTTTGCATACACTTGCCTCACAGACCATATGAAAATGGCATCTTTCACTCTTTATGTTTTGCACATTACTAGCTCTTCTTCCATGATCAGAATTAAATGAATAAAGAACAAATCAAAGAGTTAGGAAGGGTACGTCTTATCCCTTTGGCTGTGGTTAACTCTGTTTCTTCTCTGGTGTGTTCTCACCAAAGTGTCAATGTCTTAGAAACTCAATGACTGTGTTAAATTTGAGCTTTCCATTTGCTTTGCCAAGAACATTACTTTCAAGGATGCTTCTATCTCTAAATGCAGATTGGTGATATTAAGAGATACTCACCTTAGTTAGCCCTTTGAACTGTTCAACTGATCTTGTTCATATTACCAGCCGCTGGAGCCCCTTCCACGTTCCAGGCTGCCAGCTTCCCCCTGAGTCCATAAAGAGACCTCTGCATGTGCAGACACTTCTCACATCCTGCTTCGGCAGAAGGGGATGTAAGCCGGAGGGCAGGTCTTACACTGCCCTGCATTCACCTGCAGATCTGAAGTGCGCTGCGACATGCCGGTTCTTTTGAACATAGGGAGAGACTGTGGGAACGCAGCTTTCCTAATCAGGTCCTCCTGCTTGTCTCACTCCATTGCTTTAATGCTGTTTCAGCAACTCCAGTCGCTGCTATCAAAGAAGTTGCAGTACGCACTTTGAAAGAACTCACTGCTTTCACCCTAACCACGCTTCAAGTGGTTAATATCTGGGTAACTATGATACTACAGTGTTTTAACATAAAAAAAAATTAAGAACCATCATTTATTGCCTTACTTTCCTCTTCAGATTCTACATAATACCACGTATACTTTGTGCCTCAAATACTGTAACATAGCGGCGGGTTTTTTTAAGTTTTAAATGTCAACACTTTGATTTCTGAGAAATGGATGAGAAAGCTTTAGCAGCTGGCAGAGGTGAGATGGTTTGTGAATAGCCTTGTGTGGCTCTGTTGGCCTGATGGGACCAGTGTGGTTACATGGGAGATGCCAGCTTTCTGCCAGGAAGGCTGCTATCTCCAGCAGGGCAGTGATTGCTCTTCTGACCATTCCAGCACAATCGGCTGACCACAGCCAGCATGCATCTGCATTAGAAAGATAATCCTGCCCCTTTTTCTCACTAGTCATTACCTGCTGTCTCTTTTATTGCCTCTGCTTCTGTCCCAGTTGTCCACTTTGACCACCATTCATGCTATTCTGTGTATTTAGGACAACCATTTACAGGTTCTCTTCAGTTTTAAGGGCCCAGATCTTAATTACCCTAAAGCTGGTTTTAGCAATCACCTTTTTGTAAGGAAGCCTTGAAGTCATAGATAAATGTACAGCTGAAGCTGCATTAAATAGTATGGTTGAGACGATACTATATAACGCCTGGGCTGCACCATGAGAGAGAATCAGTGCAGTGAAGCAGTTGCTGCCACCACCACATGTACAATGGGTGCAGTTCAGAGGGTTCTGCTTCAGAAGAGATTCAGGCTCACACTGAACTACATGCCCCATCACACATGGGGTTTGAAGTCACCCTAAGGACCAGTCACTGGTCACGATCCTTAGGTCAGTCTTTGGTGCCTGGAGTGCATTTGTGTGTAACCCAGGTGGAGCTTGTGGTTTTGTTTCCTCCAAGAAGACAACGCAGCTCATAAACTAAGCCAGCGAACAGCAAGTGTTGATGATGGGGGGATTCACTTCAAACTGCTCTGAACCAAATAGAGACACGGCCATAATGCCTTTCTGGGGAAAAACCCCACAAATACACTTTCTTCACCAATAAGTCTGTGTTTCTCACAGCTGACTTTTGTATTGATCTAAGACAATTATGTAACAGATCAGGGAGAGCTTGGGTTTCAGGGACCTGTATCTGAACATATTATTCAGGCTACCACTGGAATCCCAAATTAAGATTTCCTCTTGTCTACTCCTTACCATTTATGTACTATTTGGGTAAGTTCTTCTGGTCTAGGTTCAGAGCAGACAGTTGTACTGTATGTATTGTGCCATTAAATATGCCCTGTAAACTCAAGCACCATGGAAACAGTGGAAATAGACATAAATACCTTCTATGGCTTTACAGCCAAAAATGATTTTTACCGTTCTAACAGCCGCAAGAGAATTTAGCCAGGCCAGGCTGACAAAATATTCATGAACTGTTCCCAGTAGGCTCTTTGGGGATAGAGATCAAGGGCCATGCAGAGCAAATCAAGCCGGTGTGCCAATAGCAATAATAATAAATAAAAAATACAAATCATTAAGAGAATGGCCTGATATTTTATTTTGGGTTTGGCTGTTACTTGAAACACTCTGCACCACCATTGCCACATTTCAACATAATCCTGTACCTTTAAAAATATGCGTGTTTTTTATCATTTAAGAAAGTTGAAATCTAAAGGTTTTAAGCAGCAATACCAAATAGGATGTATGTCATGTGGAGCAACAATTACACCCTTAGTGCGTAGAGAAGAACTCAGTGAAGCTAAATGCCTCACGCTTCCCAATATGTAATATTATCACAGCATGAATAATTGGAGATATTCTATACAAGTTCTTTAACTTTACGTTATTTTAAAGCCTATCTTGAATCATTGTCCTGTTTAGACAGGGTACGTTGCTGTCCCCTTGCTTACCTTTTGAATGATATAGTTTCCTGCTTCCAAGCTCTGATGTGTTCTGCACTGAGAGTTCAGACAGCATTGCAATCTATCATATGCTCTCTAGTCTGTACACACTGACTTCTGTGAACAGGAGTTCATAGGTGTAAGAGACATAGTCCGTGCCAAAATCTGCATATTTAGGCAATGATTACTTACTAGAAAACAAATGGCAGAAACTGGAAACCTTTTTCCCCTCTAAAAATTACCCCTTCCCAAAGCTTTTCAGCAGTACAATGTTGCAGAAAAGCCCCGTTAGATATCCAGTTCATTTCCTTGTCAGTGAGTGGTTTCTTTCTGCAGTACTTTGGTGTTTCAAGGGGTCTGTCTAGTCCAAATTTGCAATGCTGAGGCATTTCCCTCCAGAGACCTCTCTGAACACTCAGAGATCTCCCTGTAAGGATAGTAATCTTTATTCTCATAAATTTCCTTTCTTAATTTCATCCTCTCATTCCTATATTTGCAGTACTCTATTATATTCCTGAAATAATCTGTTTTCAAGGATTTCTTACATAAATTTGCATTGTCTCACTTCCCCTTAAGTTATTATCAATTATGGTAGATGTAGTATAAATATTGGACCCCTTTAGTCTTTCTCTCCTTTTTTCTCCCTTGCTCCAGCTGGCTGATGTAGCTCTCCCCTGGTTTTCGTGGCTCTCTTCTGCACTATTTTAGTGTGTCAGTGTGAGACTAGTAAAATGGTATTTAGAAATGAATGCACACCCAGGTATGGTCTTTTCAAAGCAGCACAGAGAGGAGCTGTGGACTTCTGTACCATTTTCTAAACCTATATGATACCTAACCAACAGAGGTTGGTTTTGAGCATAGCCTTTGGCTGGTAATATAATTGGTGCCCAAATTGGCCTTCTGATGCTGTTTAGTTCTTGTTTCTGCTCTTATTCTTGCTCTAGTATTTTTTTCAGCCTGTTATTTCTGGCCCCTATTTCTAAATCTGTTATTTTCCTTCTCCAATGTGGTATTTGCAATTCTTCACATTTTAATATCAAGTGAGTTTCATTAATGTCATCATTTCTTCCTTTTAAGGATCATTAATAAAGCAGTTAAATAGGACTGGACATAATACAGATTTATGCAATATTCCCCTTCTATTCTGACTCAGTGCTTTACCATTAATCATTAGCCTTTGTTTGTAGCTCTTCAAACAGTTTTCAGTCCACATGACGAGTTATATCCAACCTAATATGAATTGATTTTCAGTTTAAGCTGTCCTATGGCTGGAAGTGGTGATGTTGCGGATAGCATGACTGCAGCAGAGCAGTCATTCTTCTATAGCATGCTGTGGGAGCATGCATTTCACTAGGCAGTGCAAATGAGAGTTAAAACTCAATTTGACTTCCTGGGCAATTGCCCCTGGTAAAAATCTATAGCTGATGTCTATCAGCAGTATTCCCTGCAGGTGCTGATGGTGAAAATCTGTTTCAAAATGTAAGCTTCTAAGCCTGTGCTCACAAGCAGGTGGGACAAGAATTGAAATAATTTCAGTTAGATGTATGCTTACTGAAAGAGTATGCAATACAGATACCACTTAAAATAAATGTAAAAATTAATTTCACTGATTCTTTTTGTCTTGGTACTTTGCTGCAATGACACAACTAAACTGCTACATAAGGTAATGGGAATTGAGAAATCATATCTCCATGAAATATCTTTTTTATCTTCTATCATTAGATTTATACATCATCTGTCCACACAGATAGATGTATCTGCCTTTTCTGTACTTAGATGTGTGATATTCTGTGGAATAACTGTTTGTGAATACATATAAATGCAACATTCGTTATGTGATTTGCTGCAGCTCAGTATCAGAATTGCTGAAGTAGATGGATTCTTTTGAGTCCTTTATTATTACATATAATACTCATCTAAATGTAATTTTCCTGTTATTTTCATCTTCTGAGAGCTGGATTCCTTTAAAATTGCTACCTTTTAAAATGCTATGTTCTATTTGAACATTGAAGAGCTGTCAGCATATACACAAAGATGTGCCTAATAAGAAAAGATCATGGGTGTTTATTTGGTTGATAAAGTGTTAGGGGTCTGTGAAGAAAACAGAAATAAGCATATTGAATAGGACACTAATATGCTTCATATTTTAAAATTAAAATTATTAACAATCCTCCTATTTTGTGACTTTCAATTAAAGGCATGGTACTGGTAGGTATTTGTCAGCTTCTAACACAGGCAGACCAGTAAATTCGCGAGTATCAAATTTACCCTCTGTAGTTCTTTGCTGCCATCTTCTGTTTCTTTAAATGATTGCCATTATTGTTTGGATTCTGAAAAACAAGGCTGGGATATTGCAGACTGAAATTTCCCTTGCTGTCATTTTTTTCATTTCCTTGTTTTCAGCTAAAGCAAAGTGAAGCAAATGCAGATACAAAGGAGAAGCTTCCATTGCGTCTACGCATCTTTGAAAAATTTCCAAACAGGCCACAAATGGTGAAAATCTCCAAGCTTCCTTCAGATTTCACGGTTCCAAAAATAAGGTATTGAAATATTTCCTTTGCTAGTATGCTGTAAACTTGTCTGGTGCCATGTAGCACCCAAAATTTTTAACTCTTTTGCTTGTGGATTAGGCAGGTAGTTCAGAAAATCAGAAATTAAACAGAATTAACATTGGCATTGGAAGGATGTGACATTTTGGATTTACCTCATTTTTACCTTTGAAAAAAAAATATCTTAGCACTTCTTATAACTTATTCATGAAAGCAACTAGGTGACGAGAACCAACACAAGTAGAATATGATTGAGAAGTGTGCTGTAGTTTCTCCACTCCCATTTGGATTTTAGATTAGCAGCTGACATAGACAACTGGTAGTCTAATCAATTCTCCTGTAGCTTTTTAAAGATAAGGTCAACTGGCAGCAAATCATTAGAGGGGATAACACAGGCCATCCAATACCAGTTACTCTGTGATGACCTTGTCCCCTCTTTGTATTTGCATAGTTACCACTTTCCTGTAAAACTTACCTTAACAAAGGATCAGATCCTCAGTTGTCTACTAGATCATCACTTACAGTACAATTATTCTTGCGCAGTCCCCAAAAAATGCTTATAGAAATCCAAGGGCTGCTCTGGCACATACAGGCTGCTAAGACTGCTGAAGCAGCACAGGATGGCCAAACAGATCCTCTGGCCATGCCCATTCCAATACCCCCACTAATCACATGCCAGGAGAGACGATGATGTGAAAGATGGCTGTCATTGTTCTGGGCCTCCTGAGGATAAATTTCTTTTGATTAGACTCACAAGGAAGCTAAGGCAGCTGGTGTTACCTGCTTGTATCAGCTGAATGAAAAGAATAATGCTGGACAGAAAGGTCAGGAAAAACAACCTTCCAAACCTCAAGGAAGCAGTCATAGATGTTTTGCTTTTAGTATCAAAATACTGTCAGGTTATATATTGAGGGCATTCTTCTCCTAGTCTTAGTCTTTTTTGGTATTTCTTCCTAGCTGTGTTTTTCCCAGCATACCCTAGACTAACATGTGATCATGCCAACCGCAGAAACAGACTTCAAAGTATTACTAGAAAATCATATATTTAAATCTGAAGCTATTGTACTGCGTAGAATTATCTCTCCAGATAAAAATTAGTTTTGACATAGTCAATTCACACTGAAAATAGGGCAACTCTACTAAACTTAAAATACGGCAAGATAAATGTACATCTGTTGTAAACAGAAATGCTTCTACATTTTAAACATGGCATATGTGAGGCACAGAATTGCTGAAGTGCCTTAATACTGGCATTCAAAGGAGCTATATGAACAGATGTTGTTTGAAGTCTTCAGGAAAGAATTTCTTGCAGAGAGTATGTTTCCTTTGGATTATATCAGCATTTGATTTACAGTGAAGTAACAACACACTGTTTAATGAGCTCAAAAGAGCTGAAAACTGCAAAAGGCACTTCAAATATTTAGCACTTTAACTGGTAAATAAATAAATATTAAAAGGAATAAAATTATTCTCTTCAAAACTGCGTGCAAGCCACCTACCTCTCCATTTACAGATTTCTTTAATACATGGATTTAAGTTTTATCAGTTGTTTTGGCACTCTCTACATTTATACATCTATAGCCCAGTACAACTTTTTCTTGGAGTTTATCCATCTTACCACTAATGGATTGTGACATGTTATAAAGAAAACCAAATATTAACTCTTCCTGGGGTTTTAATCCATCAATATCTTCTGTTTGTTCACAAGGGAAAGTTTTATGAAGCAGTTTATTGATCGCCAGCAACAAGATACCAGCTGTTTGCTGCGAAGACTTCCTTCAGCATCTTCTTCCTCTTGTGACCACTCTAAAAGATCAGCAATTGAAGAAAACAAATATATTGATCAAAAGGTAAATCAAGAGTGTAGGGCAGTATATGTCTTTCCTTGAGTATTATGAGGAAAGACCTCAGATTGTTCAGTTTGACAAACCATGTAAAAGTGAACACAAGCTAGAATGGCTGAACACAGGCTAAAAGACTGCATTTAATTTAGCCTATAAGGAGACATCACAGCAGATCCTCACTTGATTTGATTTTCCTGGCTCCTTTGACTTGAAAATTTAGGATTTGATACATAATTTTGTTTAATGCATCCATCTTATGAAGCTGTTTTTTAAGCAGTCTTGCTGTTAATCACTGAGAAGCGACTGGAAAATTCAAGTTTGTGAATATCACATTGGATTTTTGAGTGCCTTGATACTGTTACAACATTGAAAACACACTTCACTGAAGCAATGTCTCTGTGTAATCACTCTAAGATGAGTAAAAATTTAAGAATTATTCTAATTATTTAGAGGACATTGACTTCTCCTTAGGCCTGGGAATTGCTAGAAAACATATGCTGAACACATACATTTGATACCCATTGTGCTAAATGTCTTCCAGCCAGACTGCCATGGGTGGTTGGATCTGAAAAATACCAGGACTGCTTGGAATGATGGTGATGATGATGCAGCATAAGTAAATGTGTGTGACTTCTGGCACCTTGCGAAACTACAGGGGCAGAAAAACTCTTCACATGCATCATGAAAGATAGTGGTTTCCCAGATTTCTGGTGGCATCTACACTGATACCACTTCTTTATCACTTGTAGTATTGTGTAACCTATTACTGGCATTTTAACAGACAAAAGTCCTTTCAGTATTCATAATGGTGCTTAAATCCTGTTTGAATGTTAACATTAGGGGTTTGTAAATAAATTTAAAGTTACAGAATCACAGACAAGGAAGAGAGGGTATGTATTGTAGTTACACAGTATAACTCTGGCTTGCCTAGTGTGTAGTTTGCAACTATAACTCAGGACAGCATTCATACAGGCAGAGAGGAGAGTTGGGCAAAACAATACTCTTCTGATAACGAATGAAAAGAGAGAATCTGCAAACTATTGTTAATTTCCATTGCTATTTCAGTGCAAGAACCCATTCCTGTGGCCTTGTATTCTATGGCATCAGTAAGCCAAAGCATGGCCTGAGAGAGAGGTCTGTAGTAAAATACTATTTATCAGACAAAGAAGGCCATGGGAAGGAATCAAGCCTAAATGGACATCATCTACTCTAACAAGCACAGCAGAAAAATTGGATAAATTATTAAATGACAAGCCTAGGGGTCAGCAGAACTATGCCAAATATCGCTAATGATGGATCTCAAACACTGTGCCAGGGAAATCAGAGAATGTTTCTGCCATGTAATGAAAAGATGAACAGAGACCTTAAACTTGTTGCAGCCACACAGATGAGTCCACAGTATGCAATGCAGAGCTGTGCAATGATTCAGTAGATCTGTTTACATTAGTATAGTTTAGGTATATTAAATTGCAATCTTAATTCCTTCATCCTGCTGTTCACAGAAGTGAATTATTACTGTGTTTGAAGGTAGATGAATACGGGGCACAGTTTATTCAATGAGATCTTGCAATATGAAAACAGAATGCTGCATTCTTTTCAAATTTTCACTTCCCTCCAAGAGCAAATATGCATGATCCGACTTTCATTTTTGAATTGAAATAAGTGTTTGCAAAATGGTTTTGCACTATTCAGCCTGCTTTAACCACATACTGTTGGATTCCGATGCCTCAAGGGTAGAATCAATGATGAGTAATATTTCTGATAAATGTAGCTTAAAACACGGTATTTGCACATTCCTATTAAGAGGGAGAAAGCACTAAGAAGGATTTTGTGAAAGTAATTACTCTGGCTTTCTATAGTTACAATTGCCAAAGCAACTTCACTTTTGTATGAACAAATCTTCTTAAAAATATCTTATCCTTAAAACAAGCTTGGAATGACTGGCCGCACTTAAATATAAACCTTACATCCATACTTTACTTTTCTTTGTGAAAAAAGAAACCTGACCAAACATTTTACTAATCCCAGTGCCTAGTAGGATGCATTCCCACTGCTCCTGATAGCAGTGCAATAGCTTCAGAAACTTTTCACCTCTTTTTTGCATTGTAGTGGATGATAAAAATAGGGTGGAAACAAAAGGTGAGAACCTGCTGGTAGATTTGACCCTGTCCTTCCTTTGTGGTGCCTGAACTGTGGCTACTTCCTCCAGTTTCTCCTGGACTTATATTAGTATTTCTGCATTCCACACTGCTGAAGTGATAGAAAGTACTTAATACATACATTCCCTTATTTCCCATTCAGCAACTTTTTTTTTTTCTTTCACTAAAAATCTGCCACTAGGTATATATGGTGGTGTTTTTGTGTTCAAAATTAATCTGACCCACAATTTGTGATGATTGATAAAGCAAATCAGTTTTTGTTCTCCTATGTAATGGGTTTAGTAAGTCTTTTCAGTATTATAATTACCCACTTCCTTGAAAAGAAGTTTTAAGTTTTAAAAGGGGAGTAGATTTTCATTGCATTTTTTTTAATGTATCTCACCTTTTCAAAATAATTGAAAAAGTTATTTATTCGTATATATTACCATAACCATAATGACAGTTGGTTTGAGATTATTTTCATCTATGCCAAATCAAAAGAACAGCTTTAGAAAACAGATTTATCTGCTATACTCCTTTTTTCCCAGAAGTTTTTCTAACTCTTACAAACATCTAAACTACTATCAAAGTAAAAAATAAACCAAACACTAATATAAAAAATTACTTTTAGAAACCTAAATGCCCTTTACCTGTTATACATCCCCTAAAGAGTTTTCTCTCAGTGTGTGGAGTCTGAGTGGGTGTGTGGAGAAAGATTGCCATGTTCATTCTTCTACATCCAATGCCAGCAACACCTGGGCTATCTCAGTTAGAGATGCTTGATAGGCAGCTTAGTATGATGCTTTGGTTGAGTTATGATTATCTGTTGTTTACCCTGGAGAAAAGGAGACTCAGGGAGGGCCTTATCACTCTCTGCAACTGCCTGAAAGGAGGCTGTTAGCAGGTGGGGGTTGGTCTCTTCTCCCAGGTAACAAGCAACAGGACAAGACAAAACAGCCTCAAGTTGTGCCAGGGGAGGTTTAGATTGGATATTAGGAAAAAATTCTTCACCTAAAGGGTTGTCACACATTGGAACAGACTGCCCAGGGAGGTGATAGAATCACCATCCTTGGAAGTGTTTAAAAAATATATAGATGTGACATTTAGGGACATGATTTAGTGGTGGACTGGCCAGTGTTAGGTTAACAGTTGGACTTGATCTTAAAGGTCTTTTCCAACTTAAATGATTCTATGATTCTATATACTTTCATACTTGGCATGAAAATTATTCACAGTATGCTGGGAATTTTCTTAGCTAACCAGTATTTCAGTAAGTTCTTGGACAGCAGAGCTGGATGAAATATGGAAACATAATTTTTGTGTGAGTGGGTGGATAAGAAAGGAAGTTGGCAGAAAATAAGGACATCTCACTGGGGTGGCTCTCGCAAGAGCCTGAGGGATAGTCACAGCAAGTTTCAGGGGGTCAAGAACTGAATGAGCTGTAAGATTTACAGCAAATCAGGTGTCCAGTAAAATGAGTTAGCTTTACATGGGTTGGCTTTAAAGCATTGGCTGTGGCTTCTTAACTTTAAGACCAGAATCAGAGGAGCACAGAACACCTCAGAGTGCTTTCCTGAGAGACATCATAACTTTTAGCAAGCCCTGTGAAGAATTGTTGTGAGGAGGACACTCCTGAACTGGTTAATCTTTGGCCACACAACACAGCACGTTGCTGTTAAATAAAGTTCAAAACTGACAGGCTTATGAGATGAAGTTCGAAAATGCCTATGGCTCAATATGTACAGATACCCATGTGCATGTTTACAGCAGTGGCACAGCAGGACTGAATTACAAAACAAAGCAAAAGAGCATTTAATATATCCATGTATTTTATAGTTCAGACTTTTAACATCTTCCGATATAATTGAAGGAATATAAACAAGCCAGCTCCCTTATTTCTGCATCTGTAAGATTAATTGGATAGTAGCAAACGTAATTTCTCTTTTCCAACCTCTATCATCCTGTTTCCTTTCGCATTGTATGAATTTTGGTTTTAGCTCTGCAAGCAGTGAAGTTAGTAGCCATTCCTTTCTCCTGTGGGAGCAAGATCCATCATTAAGGTCCAACTCCTGTGAAAGCTCGACCCCCCACA
The DNA here is from genome assembly GCA_035590275.1 of Ibycter americanus. Classification (NCBI taxonomy): domain Eukaryota; kingdom Metazoa; phylum Chordata; class Aves; order Falconiformes; family Falconidae; genus Ibycter; species Ibycter americanus. The sequence continues at coordinate 58,141,942 of JAVJGI010000014.1, read as the reverse complement.
CCATATGCCTCTCCATTGATTTCCTACTTAACAGCAGAATATACCTGTATGATCGGAGGTCATGGTCAGAAAGTAAGAGCTGATCTCAGAGGTAGTCAGAGCCATTACCATGGAGGCTTATGAATATTAAGCAGCAGACCTCGTGCTGGCTTCTGCATTCTTTGGGGAGTCAGAGCACCGAGGTGATATGTTCATGATGACCTGTATTGCCTTGCAGGTGGGCTGCTGAGCTTTGCACCTGCTTCTCATAGGCTGTTTGCCTTCATTCCCAAATATGATCCTGCTGGTACCCATTAAAGTTAGATGGGATGGAACACAAGCATCAACCCACTTATAAGCCTTATCCTGGAAGGGCCTCAGTACTTCCTTGGAGATCAACATCCTTTGGTCTATGTAGAAATCATGATGCCTCAACACCTCAAAGTTTATGATTTTATCTGTTTACAGTTTCACACACAAATTCAGCACACAAGATTGCCCACAACTTTTAATGCATATTTAGTTAACATCAGAGATACTCCATTTGTGAGCAGCTGAGACATGCCACCTATTCTTGGTAGGATGTTTAATTGCACATGAATTGCAAGTAGAAAAGATTATTTATTTTTAAACATTAATAAATACTACATTTTTTCTGAAATAATTATTGCAGAACTTTCTGCATAAGTGTCAAGAAAAATCATTCAAACTTTATTTTAATCTCCCTTTACTAAGTATATGAGTAGAACTCTGTCCTACAATTTCAGTTTCCATATACCACTTGTTAATTGAACACAGCCAAGTGCTTCAGTCTTACCTATTTATGTCATTCATAGGATATTGACAAAAATCTGTGTAGCTGTAACATTCAGAAAAGTCATTAAAACAATCTGCCTGCGGGAATGAGAACGGCTTATGGATCTAGCATTTGCTTACACATTACAGTCTTGATTTTCAAAGATTATTTTTGTCCCATGTCTATTCTCATCAGATCTTTCTATTGAAGTTAATATATGTAAATACATTAATGAATTTCAGGTTTTCTGGAAATTAAGTAGGAGACGTCTTTGTCTATTTTGCATTTTTTAAAGAACTTGCTTGTTTTCTGATAAAATGGATATGTAACAATGTCCCTATGTCCCTGTGTCCAAATAATCAATTTATAGAAAAAGACACTTTCATTAAGTATTTTACCATATACACATTTCATCCGGTAATGTTTAACTTTTCTGACCGTGTTTGCTGTCAGAGCAGAGAAGACAGAACTGCAATAGTAACAGGACTGTTCTTTTTATTGTCTGTCTTTGTCTTCTGATGATTTTAAACTGCTTTGGCACTCTAGCCTCTACATAGTAAGTTCAAAATTCTACCTGGAGAAGACCAATTTTCAATTACATTCAGAGAGAAAGAAGGCTGAAACTGGATACTTTGCCATTTTCAAAAAATGCCGTAATTCACCACTTCTTCCTGGCATTACCTTTCTACTTCTTCAGTTTTGCACTAAAAGATTTCAAGGGTTTGATACAAAGGCTGTGAAGATGCATTAAAACACAAGGGGCTGATCATACTACTCCTGTTTCTCAATCAAACAAAATACAGACATGGCAAAATTTTTAGGGCTGCTGTATTTTAACAGAAACGAGCATGCATTAGTTTGGAGTGAAGGGAGAGGCAGCAAGGGACTGGGTTACAGGAAGGACCTTCTATTTGAGCTTTGTACTCTCCCTTTCCCTGCTCCTACCAAGGAATCCAGATCTCCTTCTCCAAGCCCTCCAGTCTCCCTCACCCACTCACAGGACTTTCAGAAGAACTGATTAAACATAGTCATGATCGCTTTGTTCTAGTGAAGGGAATTATATGCCTGTGCTTGTACAACCGGGAGTATGATCTTCCTTGTTACTTCAACCAAAATTACCTCCCATTTGAAACTCCCAGTCCATGTCAGTCTTCTTCCATTCCCAGTCCAGCCCAGCCTGGCAGTCCCTTCTTCCCTAGAGCCTCAAGATCCCCAGCTCAAGGTGCGGAGTGGAGCCTTCTCCTCCATCACTGCATACCCAGCACAATGTATTACAACCCCACATCAGCTTGGCCAGGAGCCCTCACTTCCACCCTGCTGTTGGCTGCCATGAGCAATCTACCCAGACCTCTTTACTAGCTTTTCACAAGGTCTCCCTGGATCCTGCATTGAGTAAAGATAGAAAAAAAACCTATCCGAGGTTGTACTTGCCGAAATAATCAGAGGGACTGAACACATCTCCTGTGAGGACAGGCTGAGAGAGCTGGGGTTGTTCAGCCTGGAGAAGAGAAAGTTCTGGGGACAGCTTATTGCAGCCTTCCACTACTTAAAGAGGGCTTATAAGAAAGATGGGGACAAACTTTTTAGTAGGGCTTGTAGTGATAGGACAAGGGGGTAATGGTTTTAATCTAAAGGAGGGTAGATTCAGACTACATATAAGGAAGAAATTTGTATGGTGAGGGTGATGAAACACTGGAACAGATTGCCCAGAGACATGGCAGATGCCCCATCCCTGGAAACATTCAAGGTCAGGTTGGACAGGGGTCCAAGCAACCTGATCTAGTTGAAGATGTCCCTGCTTATTGCAAGGGGGTTCGACTAGACAGATGACCTTTAAAGATCCCTTCCAGCCCAAATCATTCTATGATTCTATGAAAAACCTACCCATTCAACTGCTGAAAGTAAAAAACTCAGACATGCCAAGGGAAAAACCCAACCATAATATGACAAGACATAAAAGAGAGGGGTTCTTCTCCCTCCCTGGAGCTGCTTCCCTATGTGTCTGAGATGGACTATTATCGTCCCCTTTAAGTCTTTGGTGTTTTATAAGTATGCTAATATTAGCCTTGTCCACATCCTCAGACTTAATTGAAAAAAGTTTCTTTGTTATGAAATGACATGTAGATTTTCCAAACCAGTAGTCAGCTAATTAGAACATGGTTTTCCTTAAGAGACAGGCAGCAATCAAGGGCTGCGAAAGGAATTAAGGCCATTTCAGGTCAATGACTCCCAAGAGTTAAGGAGATTATGCCCACTTCTCATTCTAGACATCTGATCAAAAGGGACAGCCTTTTACTCCTTGTGGCACTTATCTAATGCTAGACCACTTTCTTGACTGTTTCTTATATATGACGACCTCACCAAGGGCCAGATTTTCAAAATCCAGATGAAAATAGTTCTACTTTGAGAGAGCGAAATGGATTAGGTGATCTCTAGAGGTCCCTTGTAATTGCATTCTTTATGATTCTGTAGGCATTGAGCAAAGTTTTCAAAACAGTTTAAGAAATTCCCCACTGATTCCCGTAGGATTTAGTCACTTAACCTGCTTAAATTCTTTGGAACATTTTGTTAGGTGCCTACCAGCAACTTGCAGTCTGGCCTTCCATACTTTTGTCCATACATTAATTTTGATAAGAGTTCATCTCTTCAAGCCAAAGATGCATAGGCAGAATGTTGAACAATATTTGCATGTTAAAGGCTATGCAGCAAACCCCTGTGGGCCAAAAATATCCTATATTTAATGGAATGCTCAAGCTTTGAACAGATTCTGCCCACATATTTCCTCACTGTTTCTTAAAAATCTCTCTGATATATTGCTTATTGTACTGACTCCTCATATTTTCCCTAGAAGTTGCACATGTTTAAATAACAATATAGTATGTTCATTCTGCAAGTCTACATAATACATCAACTAGCATCCAACAAATTCCAAATTGAAACAGAAGCTTTGGATGATTTTTTTTTTTCCTTGCTTGGAATTTCTGGCATGGTACAGAAGACTATTCCCATATGGTCCTGCAGTTGCATATAAATGATTGCTATCAACAGCACTAAGTTAAAATTCTTAATTTTCGTATAACACTTAAGAAATTGCATTAGAAAAATATATTGCATGCACTTTTTTTTTTCCATTGTCCACCAAACATTTCAGATATTTATATCTCATTATTTATTTATGACCTTGTCTCACCTTGTGTTGCAGTACACCCACCAACAGTTGTCTCTTCTGCCAACTCTGCAGTGGTCTGATACAAAGATAATACACTACATCGCCACAGTTTTTACCTATTGATAGCATACAATCCTCCGTCAAATTCAAATGTTGAAAACAATTGCTTTTTGCAGTGCTTGCTGGAGTTTGTGCACTGCAAACATGTTGCTAGCAAAATATATCAAAACCTTGACAATGAATAGCATTTCTCAAAACTTAAAACCACTGAGCCATATCTTAGCTGTTATAAATTGGCATAGATCCCCCTGAAGTCAGCAGTGCTGTGCCAATACACCTACGCTGTAGGACTGGCCCACAGTCATTAGCTGTCATCTATCAAAAGTGTCATCCTGAGTTGCTTTGTTTTTAATCTTATGCCAAGGATTTTCTTTTTCCAGGGTAGAAAGCCTGGATTTTTTAAATGTACTACTAAATATTGTCATTTAAAATGTCTGCAGTACCTTTTCAAAGCAGCGGGTGGCACTTGCAGAGCAACAATGTTCTGTGTTTTCGCTTCTTTTACAATTGTTACAGTGGTTTATTGCTTTGTCCTTGTCCTTTTGAACAAATGCGATTTCATAGGATGTAGCATTCACATCGGGTTCACATTGGCTGGACCGAGTCATTTTGTCTGCCTGAAGTCAGTTCTGCCGACAGCAGCGGTGAAGGGTGCCAGCACTTGTGGAAGAAGCCCTGCCTGCAGATTTCCTAATTCTGTGTCTACAGACACGTCTGTGTAAATAAACCCAAAGGAATGTGGGAACCAAGACATGAGCTTTATTCATGGTTTTGTGGGAGCACATGCTTTCCATCTAAAACATTTTCATCCAGGAAATATTATTAGTAATTTTCTGACCTGTCACAGCTGTTCCTTACAGATTAAAGTAGCCTGCAGGAGTTCTTTAAAATGGGTTGTTGAAATCATATTTAACATTAATCAGATGCTGTTAGGTGATTTCAGGACAGTGTCTTATGCTAAAAAATAATGCTCTATAGCAGAAAGCTATATGGCACTGTTATTTCTGCACTGAGTGTACTTATAGGGTGCATAAAGAAGTAAATAAATAAATAATGGCTAATAAAGATACACTGAGGGTGTCCTCACAGTACATCACAATCTGTAATAAAAAACCCAGCAGGCTAAACAGATACACCCTAAAATAACCTCAGTAGAATATACTGTACTAACTTGATTCCACATCATCTGATCAAGTAATGTCTTTTGTACGTTAACACTGCTAATAATTTCCTCTGCAACATTCGAGAACTCGGCAGGTATCACAAGTTTTAATTGCCAGCCTCATCCTACACCAGCATGTGGCATCCAGACATTATTAAACAAAATACCGATCATCACCGCCATTTTCTTTGTACAGTTCCATTGCGTTTGCCTAATGTGCTATGCAAATTTGGAAAATTACATGAGAAGCAGTTTGGTTTATTTATCTAATATAGAAATAAGGATACATATTTTAAAAATCTCTAGTCATGTTTGATTTTCTTCAGCATGCATATTGATAGATGCATGTTACTATTTGACTGACTGCTGACTCCTTCAAATATGAGAAATGGATCTATTGTGCATATCAAAAAATATTACTGTGTATTGCTTCTTCTGGGTATTTTAAATTTGAGATAATTCACCAGGGTTCTGCTGAAGAAAGGACTCCTGAGTCCTAAATAGCAATGAGGACCACCATCTTCAAAAGCCGTAATCCTTGGAACTGCCTAGGTTATATTGTCAGTTCCGTTTTGGACCACTGAGATCCCTAGGCACCAAAGTATGGGATCTTGTACATGCTCAGGTATTCCTGGATTAACAAACTGGATACCTGGCTCCAATCTAAATTCTCAGAACTTCACCTAAGCATCAGTCCATTGGGTATGCTTAGATCGTGGTCAGTGCCTAAGGATGTACTGCCTCAGGTGCAAGTTTCACAGCTAGTCCTTCTGAAAAAAAGTGCAGGAAAAGTAAGTGCAATATTTTCACAAATAACCTGTGTTCTGGTCACTTTCCCCATTCCCATGACTTCTTAGAAATTATTTGTTTAAGCATCACTGAATAAAATTCATGAGCAGCTTTGGGAGTGGGAACTAGAACTGTCTTTTCTCCCCCATCTCAGTGGCTCCAGACGTGCTCCTTCCTACAGCTTCTCTTCATCTCACTGGCTCCATGGATGTTGCACCTCGGCTGTGCAGTGGCCAAATACCAGAGTGCAGCTCTGTCCTTGCAAACCTCCAGCAGACAACTAGGGTGTCATTGAAGGCATCAAAAGCAGGGGGTCAAACCATTTCAAGCTGAAGTATGCAAGGGATTTAGCAGTATGCTTTCATGCATAATGTATGCCACTGCCTCCTTCTTGTGTGTCTTACTACCTAGAGGGAAGATGCTGCAGTCCCCGGTAGACAAATAAGCCAGATGTAAGTGGCCCTTGACCTAGACCTGCTGGGAACTTTTCCCGAGATATTCTTCTTCCTTCCTGGCACTAGATGGTTTAACACTTGGCTTGGGGAAGCACTAAATGTATCAGTACGAGCACCCAAACTCCTTGTAAAATCTTTGAAAAGCAGCAGACTCTTTGTTCCCGCTTTCCCAGGGCACGTTCCCTTGTTGACGACCTGTGTGAATTTCCCTGCTTGGGCCACACACACACTTAATGCCAAGATGTTTTGACACCTATTTTAAATACCAAATACAAGTCTATGCCAGATAGAGAGCTCTAGACCATTTCAGGAAAATTTCTTTGCCTCAGCTTTTTTCTGAAGCCAGATGAGCAAAAGCTGGAAATTTGGAAGGAAATTAATGCTTCCTGTGTTTGAAATCCTTTTAATTTCTAAGATTTTAACAAGTAAAGAGTTGTTATTAGACAGAAATGGACATAACACACTAGTAGGCAGCACACTTTTTTCCCTGATATTTGATGTAATTGCAATTATTCTAAAGCAATTATTTATAAAAGGAAAAAACAACTGAAACAAAACAGCTGTTTTTCCACTTTCACTATTCCGGTAAGTTTGATGTTCCTAGATGAGCCCTAAAACAATTACTAGCTAACACCTTGCAAAAGGATAGATACTCCTGTGGTTTAGAGGCTTCTTTCTGCAGTCCTGATAAGGGAAAAAATCAGTTATCTGGAATTCCACTGACATTAATTTCACTGACGTTAGAAGAAAAAGATGTGAAAGAGTTGCTGTTGCTTTCACCATCGTCAGTTATATCTAAATGCATAATAAGGTATCATGCTCATAAGTCCACTAAACCTGTACTGAGGTACTGCAAATGAGTTAAAACACACACAAATACGTTTCAATATATGAAATATTTACCACTCCACAATATTTAATATAATGGTATATCTCATACTGTGATTTTCAGTTTATTTTTGTGTTAACTGTTCCCAGGCAATGGAACAATTTTTTGGTTTATATTCAAACATTCAACAATTCTGTTACTATTTTTTTAATTTTAACTGAAATTCCAATACCTTATTTTCTGAACTACGTTCTGAAGTGTTGCATACTTTATTGCAGTTTTCAAGTTGCAGGTTTTTTAAGGAACCCACAGAATCTCAGAATACTGGTGTTTTCAGATCATCTGCGTTCTTACTTCCACAGACTGTACGGAAGTGGGTCAGGACTTGACAAAAGTTAAAGAGGCCACACTTGAAAAGGCAAGGGTTAGGGCAAGAGGCTGTAGCCTGCTGTTACAGGTGTGGCTTAAAAAGGTGCAGTTCCTCAGCTAAATTCTTCAGCTGTGATTTGTTCTGTGATTTGCCATGTTGTTAACCACCTGCTTAGGAGTTAAGTGCTTGTTTTTGCATGTATCTCAGTCCTTTTATTTAAAGTTCAGGAAGTCCTGTTCACCAGAATATGGCTAAAACACTGTTCATGACCAGAGGCAAGCACAAGCACGTTTTGCTTACCACATTTTTTGCTCTATGTCAGGAGGAAAGAAAGGGACCTACTTTCTCCTAGCTCTGGGCACTGAAATTATACATCTAAGCTTTGTTAGCTGGCTCTTCCATATAGTCAAAGTGCCTCCAGATATGATCCAGCCTAGTGAAAATCCAAAATGAAGGAGGAATAGAAAGGATTAAGACAAAGATGTGACTTGGCTAACTGGAGAAGACAAGAAATCTGTAATAAAGGTAATAATATTCACACTACTCAACAAAACTATCTGCTTCTTTCTACCCAGAACTAGTGAGGGATTGGGATAGGGAGGCTAAAAGCTGCAACGTAAGGCTATGATCTTAGACATTCCTGAAGGAATTTGCTCTATGTGACCATCTCGATCTTTTCCTGGAAAAGGACACCCATGCCACAGACTGTGAAAAACAGCTTTATGATAGAGAACATTGTGTTGAATTTTACATACATTCAGCATCATAATGTTTCATTGGTCTGTCACATACACAGGCTATATTTTACAGCAATTAAAAAGTACACTGTTTTTTTCTTAATTTTATAGCTCCGTAAATCTGTTTTCAGCATCAGAGCAAGAAACCTTCTAGAAAAAGAGACAGCAATCAATAAAATTCTAAGGTAAGAGTCAGCAGCGATTTGATATTATTTTGACTGTCATCTGATTTCTCATAATCTTGTTTTTCATGAACGTTACTGTATGTATAATATTTATACTAGTGTATCACTTTGTAGTACATCTATTGCTTTCACTATCAAACATAAATTGCTCTTTTCTCTGGCTGTATTATATGCTTGAACAGCATCAAGAGAGAGTTCTTCAGTATGTATTTGAATTCTGTGTCATGCAGAAAGACCATGTTTCAGCTCTTTTCACTTCTTTCTTGTAAATTAACCAAAAAATGTCTCTTCATAAGCAGTGTTATTTTGCCTAAAGAATTCCAGCCTAGTTCTTGCATATATATGTACATAAGTATTCAAAGGTGATGTACACTAGAAAGCATAGACTACAGCTGATCATATTCCAAGTAAGAAATGTACAATGAAGATTTCAAAACTGGAACTTCTGCAGGAGGATTTCCTGGATGTTTTAATAATGATCACTCATTTTGGTATTCCATATCAAGAAGGTACTCAGCACCAAACTGAGTATTTACATAAGTAAGTAGTGCAAGCCTAAGTCTCCAAGACCCATGTCTAAAGTTATCATATGGCTAACACCATGCCACAATTTTTCATGCCACTATTGGTTTTGCGTTATAATGACTATCATTGATACAAGGTGCATTAGCAATGCCAACAATTTATAGATCATTCTTTTTTTTATATTTACATTCTCACCAAATAAGGTGCATCTTCAGAATGTAGTGAATGAACGGTCCCAGGTAAATGCATAGTATAAACAGGAGTAACTGATCTGACAAGGTGCAGCTCTGGGATTAGATTAAGTATGGCAGTGTTTTGTGAGGAGCAGTGCACTAGGAATTCAGTGTGATTTCTGAATTATGAAGTTTCTTGAAAAGTGCCTAGTAATTACATGCCATTTGAGAAATATTACAGCTCTAGTTCTTTTTAATACTCTATAAGAATACAGCACAGGGAGAACTGTAAAAATTAATGTGAAGCTTTATCTGTCTTTAAACCCACAGTAATGAAAAGATAAACAATTACTAATTCTAATGAATGCTTTTTGTCAAAAAATTACTGAGAAATGTAACTACAAGACTGTGAGTATTAAATTTTAACAAAACTTAGGACTCTATTTGTAAGCATTTATTTCAGTTACGTGAATGTATCTTGATTTTATAGCCATTATTGTTATAGGTGGATAAATACAAGTCTATTTGTCCTAACAAAAAAAAAAAACCAAAAATATGGGTTTAGATACAGGCTTCATAGCAGTGTTTCAGTAAAACATTTGTACTGAAATTCTATGTTATATTACAACTGTGAAATGTTATTGACACCTGTAGAGTTACACAAATGTCAGTTTGTTTGGCACGTTTCTTCTACTGTACCACAGAGGAAACGTGTAGACAAAGAGGATACCCTACTTTTTCATACTTCTTTTTTTTTTTTAAAGTCTGATATCTGTAGGGGCTTCATTCTTTCTTACATAGAAGAAAAAAATAAGTCCTGCAAATTGAAATTCAGAATTCTCATTCATTCTTCCATCAGCACAGAACTTTCTCCTTTTCAGGAGAAGTCTGAAGCAGAGTGGGAGGAGAATTGAAGCTGTTAAAGGAAAAATTCACACAGATGTGGGTACCACTAGGCTTACTTTAACCACAACTCAGAGCTGGGCCACCACCCCAGTGAGTGGCAGAGAGCAAAGGGATGCAGCACAGCTTATACACACTTATCAAATCATTAGTCAATGTCCAAAGTTGTTAAAAGTTTCCTTTGGTCTTCTCAGTTCTGCGAATCCATCACCTGATTCTGTCCAAGCTGATTCATCTAT
>JAVJGI010000014.1:58113506-58125808 GCA_035590275.1 Ibycter americanus | reverse complement strand
TATGCCAGGGGAGGTTTAGACTGAATATTAGGAAAGTTTTTTCACTGAATGGGTGCTGAAGCATTGGAACAGGCTGCCCAGGGAGGTGGTGGAATCACCATCCCTTGGAGGTATTTAAGAGACATAAAAAAATGTGGCATTTAGGGACATGGTTTAGTGGTGAACTTGGCAGTGTTAGTTTTTACAGTTGGACTTGATCTTAAAGGTCTTTTCCTGTCTAAATGATTCTATGCTTCTGTGGTCATAGAAGGCATACCTTTGGTATTCTTTATTAGAAATTTGCCTGCATTAAATAACTGACTTGTATTAGTCAGCTCTAAATCACTTACAACAAGTTTCTCTGTATGTATTTTATGTTTTAAGAGTATGATTTATTTCTTCATAACTGTGGGGCTTTCATACTATACGTTTCTCAGAACAAATGTTCCAGGTAAGCTCAGCTTATGAGGTGCTAGGCTTTTGTACCATGCTTTTCTCATAACAAATATTTTAGTCAAGCTCAGCTGATGATTGTTGTCACCAGAATCAAACTCCAGACTTAGTCACCACCTTCTTAAATCTCTACAAATGTATGACTTCATTCGATTTCACCTGCCTCCTGCAAAGACAAACAAAAAGAAATACTGGAATGCACATATTCATTGGTAAGAGGTTGCACTTTTTTGTGGGGTTTCTGCCAAGTGACCACCATGTTATAGATCACTGTAAAGCATTATTGTGTAGTAGAGTCAGTGGGCTATGGAGTCTCCCACACTGCAGGTATGGAAAAGGAAGTTAGACAAACAGAATAGTGTAGCTATCACTGATCCTGCTTTGAGGGAGGTGATAGGCTAGGTGGCCACTTGAGGTTCCTTCTTCTCCATCCATTCTACCAATTCTTCTATAATCTAAGGAAATTAATTATTATACAAACATCTGGTAGAGGAGAAGCTGAAACAGCAAGGCAAGAATGAAACAAGGCAAGAATGACAATGAGAATAGAAAATGGCTAAAGGAAAGAAAGTATGCTACCACAGTTCAACAGACTGAGCAGACACTAAAGAAAAAAATGTGACAATTTGCTTTTTCCTTTAGAGACATATGGAAGGAAACAGGAAAGACCATGGAAAATAAAACCCATGGATTATCCAAGTTGCATTAATAATTCATTTCACCAGCCAAATTCAGGTTTCTTTTAAAAATAGCATAGTTTTCGCAAAGAACAGTAGTGTAAGTGTGGTGAAAATGTTCATTTTGCATGCTATTCCAATAATGCCATATTGAATTAAATTTATAAAATGGAAGAGAGAAACACTAGAACAGCTGTCAGGTGGATTCATCATGAATCTTAGGTTGTCACATTTAACCATATGTTCCAAGTTAGATGGAAGTATAATGAGAGCACAGAAACATTTAGTAATGATAGTTATAGTGAAAACAGTGCTGAATGAGGCTGATAACTGGGTGTTTTACTGAAGCGTACCACGCTGCTAAGACTTCAGTGTGAGCATGTTTCAGGGAGAACAAAACAAAAGTACATAGTAATATATGCAGTTGCTGCAGTTACTACATAAGTATTCACTCATTAAAATAATACAGAAAAACAACTAATTGGTGTTATATTGGAATGCAAGAAGATGAATAAACAGCTGCTGTGGAAAGGATGCCTCTGTAAAAAGTCCAAGCATGAGCCATATGCATGCCCTCTGCAAGAGACCTCAGAATATTCATTAAAGGTATAGTATTTTGAAGTATTGATCAAAGCATTTAACATTTTACATTAACTCAAAGAATGTTACTTGAACACTCTGCTCACCACTTATTTTTCAGGGGTTCCAAAGCATGAAGTATTTTGAAGGACTTAAAAGTTTGGACCTCATAATTGTTCACAGGTAATACAAACTATGTGGTATCCCAATATCATATTGTTCTGTATGGTCTTCACCTGTAGCCTGGCTTTTTGGTAACTTACCAAATTGCATTTTCTTTTTCAGGATATTTTATTACATTTATGCTTTTCAAGGCAAATTTGGACCATGTAGTTTGCAGCTGCTAGACAGTGTTCAGAGTTCTGCAAAGCGAGTACAATGTCCAGAAGCTTGACATATGTCTTGTTTCTTCTTTGTTTCGTTCCTCCACAACTGATCATAAACCTGTCTAATACTTCATAGAGATGGTACAGGAAGGTGGAAAGGACAATTTTAGCTAAAAAAAGGTAATTTTGCCTGCATTGTTCAAAGAAAGGTCAAAAGATTCTGACCAGCTACAGTTACATGAAGATACATCAAGTCAAGAAAACTTTTTTTTTTAACTCAAATTTGCAAACCACATCAGACTAAGTTTTTAACACTGTGGCACAGTGATTGTCCCAGGTGTGGGATTCACCTCCAGACTACCAGATCTGCCTGTGAGCTAAGTGATAACCTCAATCATCCAGTTTATAGATGTCTAGTCAGTGCAGGCAGTGAAGCCCAGTGAGATCTTTAGCTGTCTGCTTTGTCTTTAGATGCACACTTTATGATTACTTGAATAGCTTCCAAACATCATTAAGTTAATTGACCAAGTGTTCAATGAAGTTATCCACATATGGACGTGTGGTAATATATGAGATGCCAGAGGATGTCCAAAACATCCTCTTGAGGATGGCAGGTAATACAGAAATTTGTAGGGGACTCACACCCTGCTGGAGCAGTAGCTGGAAACAAGGCAAAATACTCCGAGGCATGGCAGTTGGCACTGACTACCTCTGTGCAACCCATTTAATTGAGTCCTGCTTTTCCACTGATTATGAGGGCAGCCTGGACACATGGCTCACGTGCAGGCACTGAGAGTGAGCACGTAAGTGTAGGTGGGTACAATAAGAAAACAAATCCTATTGTAGACTTTGAAATTGACAACTATGCAATTCTGAAAAATTCATTGGCACTTGCCTTCTTTTTCAAAAGTCCCCAAAGATCTGTAACTCTGGGTGTCTATAAACAGCTGAAAAATTTCCAGATCCTGAGTAAAAAGGATAACAAAGCATGGCTTTTACTAAGAGTTAATACAAGGAATATTAAGGCACTAATACCCATGAAGTGGAGAATGCCAGGAGAGGGACTGCCAAAAGTAGCCATGGCCTTTTCAGCACAGCATCTTTTTCTCAGAAAACACAAAAAGTTTCTTTGCAGTTACTTGATGAAAATTTCTGATCTTTGTGCTATACAACTGGCATTTCATTATTTCTCTGTTGACTTCAGTAGGAGCTGCAGGGCTTCCAGAGTTATTGAAAATGAGGCAACGGATATAAATTCTAAATACAGATTTAGGAATCTAACTTAGGCAGAGATCACAGAGAATCCTAACAGTCTTTCTACAGGTGTTAGCCTTTAGGCATGCCCATTCTGTATAGGATATGGCTAAGTGTATTTTGTTATACCGTCTTCTTCTTTAGTCATGAAAAGAATTTATTGTCTGAGCATTTAATGTTCTCTTTTATTACGGACACTAAGTGTTTATATAACTTGGTATTCAAGTAATCTGTACAAGGTTGTACAAGGACATGAAAAGTTTATGTGCAAGTCACTGTTTGATGTCAAGAAAATAATTTCTAGCTGTTAAAAGCAGAACACAATAATTTATATTCACAGGGAAAAAACAGGGACGTTACCCTCTTTCTCACAGCAAGAAGCCTCTACACAGCAGTCAGGCCCAGAACTTTCTATTGTCTCTGCTGGCAAAAGCTGGGTTGTCATTTTAATGGACTTAGGTAGGATCTATTTTTAGGAAATTATTTTTGTTGTGGGGTTTTTTTATTATAAGAAAATTGTGCAGGTGTTAAATGATAACTTTGTTGTCTTCTGACAGTGTTATTTAGTATCATCCTCCATAATATAATGCTCAAAATACATTGGTGTTTAAACATTCATTATTTGGCTAAGGTAAGCTGTGTTTTATAAGATATACAGTAATTTTCTTAAATGGCATGATGTTTCAGTTCAGCGTAGTGTAACCTAGTGCTTTCTGTAACAAGTGTAGCACAATGTGTTTTTCTAGCATGCTAGTATGATTGGCAGTGATGACACTGACAAGCATTCTAAGCTTCTTTTTTTTGTTCCAGATCTCCCTTTGGATCCCTACTCATGTCATTTATGTGTTTAAATCCAAAAGAAGGAGAAATAGCAGAGAAGAGTGAAGAACAAAGTCACAGTGGACAAAGAACATGCCTGGGACACCTTTTGCCATCAAGCATGATCATCCCCTGCTGTCAAGGATGGCATTTATCTAAGCCTTACAGTAGAATGGCAAATAGAGTGGTTACTCCAATAGCATTTTGGGTTTTTTCATGGTTTTTTTTTTTAAATGGAGATTCAGTTCATTAAAAAGTATGAAATATTACCAGCTGGGTCTTGTGTTTCTCTGAACGATTGCATAACACAAAATGAGCAATGAGACATGCACTGGGTAAACTAAAAATTGCAGCATTCCTGGAAAGTTAAAATATTTTTCCAATGTTGAAATTCCATTTCTCAGCCATCGGAGGATTTGTGTGAGCTCTGTTAGTGGAACTCTTTCTTTTTCTTAAGCAAATCCGTATTTTTGTAGCCATCAAAATAAAGATGTGCGTGCTCTGTTTAGCTGTAGCACACTAAGCAACCAACAAATACTCATTTCTGCTAAAATGTGTAAAATGTAAAATGTGTTTGCCGAAATTCAGCAAAAGCAAAATGAAACAAATGAGTAAACAAGTGAAGAAACCTACACAATAAAATGCTGCAAGGTCAATGCATTCCCAGACAGCAGACATTTCATATCACAGGGTAGCAGGAATGTGCAGCTTTTCATTTCAACCCATATATGTCTCAGTTACTTAGAGGAACAATCAAAGATGGGCTGTAAGTCTTGAGTGTGTACATCAATATTTTGCCACATACATCCCTGAAACGGAGCTGCCCTAAAATGACAGCTATACTTGTACTATTCCTTTCTTTTCTGCCGAGAAGCTGGTTTTACTGATGATTAGTGCACTGTTTGACCTTTTTCACACTTAGCAAAGTCTTGAGGGACCTTAAATCCTACAGCAAACTGAAAAAAACCTCAAAGATGGCCCTTGCTAAGGCATGGAGAAGGTTCATGAGGTGACCAGTTATGTTGCATAGTGAGGACCATTGCCTTGGAAATATGTTTTCATGGAAAGTCCATTGCTGTTTAGTTATTATCTGTTGAGCTGCACATTTGCTTCCCAGAAAGCCAAGCTGACTTGTCTGAATGCACTACCTTGGAAATTATCATTTATACTGAAAGCTCTTGTGCCATCATCGTTATATTTCGTTGTAGGGCCTGCACTAGACAACGCATGCTGAGTGGATCCTTTGAGGGGCAGCCTGCAAAGGAAAGGTCAATACTTAGTGTCCAGCATCATATACGGCAAGAACGCAGGTAAATGTGGACAGAAGAGATGGTTTAAAAACTTTCTTAAAATAAAGGTGACAAAAAGAATTACATTTGAGCAATACCTAACATGAAAAACTGAAATTACTTACTTGTACAAAGAACTGAATTCTACATTCTTCATTGTAACCATAATGAAATTCATTGTACTGTATCAATGGAGAAAATGCCTTTTTATTTCAAATGTCATTTCCTTCACCAACTACAAAGCTATCAATTTAAGGATCAGAAGGAAAGAAATTGGCTTATGTTAGACCGGATTGAAAACAATTGAAGAACATATAAGCTTCTGATGTTAGCAAGAGAAAAATGATAAGAATTTAAGATATGGGTTGGTTGCAGAGCAGTGCTTTATAATGGCCATCCTATAAAGGTCAAAATTTCATCTTGAGATGTGTCGTTAAATTGATTATGATTGTTTCAGGTCACTGAGACATGGTTCCAACAGCCAGCGAATCAGCAGAGGAAAATCTCTTGAAACGTTGACTCAAGATGTAAGTCCTCATAGAAATGATGGTTTCAATTTGAAAATGTAAGAAATAAGAATGTGTACTATATAATAAACACTTGTGTAAGACTAATGTCTATTTATGATCTTGTTTACAATTTGTCTTTTGACATCTTGAAATAATAAAACAGATAGTGTAACTGCATTAGAATTATCCTCAAAATAACTGACGTGGTTATTTCACTGATTGACTTACTGGTTTTGAAACACTTGTTGAGATAGATTCACTGATGTTGGAGACACTGCATTAGGAACACAACAAGTGCTACCCAGGACACCTTAAAAAGCCTTACTCTGGAATTATACAAATCACTCCGGCTGGCAAAATAGCACTTCAAAATTTCTGATGGAAGTTTAACAATATTTTTCAAACACCAGAACTATCAGACAAAAGGACAAAGACTGTAAAGGAGAATAGTAATCACGGATTCCACTGTGCTATGTTTTCATGCAGTTAAGTGCATTTTCACTTCTGCAAATTCATAATGATAGTTTGTGGATATCTGCAACTGTGAAAATTCAAGGGGCAATATTAGTCCCTCTGTTTCCAAAGTATGACAGTCATTCTCTAGATATGCTTCATACTTAGAAACAACTGCATAAGAAGTAATTAATGAATTACCCTGCATGGTGGTAGAAAGAAACTGTAGGTAACGAATCTTTTAAAGCAGATGTGGATTTGCTTGTGTCCAATAGTAAGGGTAACACCCCCTCCAGGATTGCTCCAGGCTCACTTAACTCTGAACAGTAATACTGATTGTACCCTCAAGCTCAGACATAATGTCCTCCCTCCCTCTCCCCCCTCCCTGTGCTCAGCAGTCACTACCTGCATGTTCTGTGCAACTAGTGCCTGGCAGCATATACGGCAGGCTTGGGAAGCTGAAAGGGTGTCTAAAGCCTTTTCTTTCCCAGTCTTTGCCCTTAGTAACTCTGATGGTATTCATTCCAGTTCAGAGAGATCAGCTGAGCTTACGGGACCTTTGCTTTTAAAGTTAAAAGTCGCATTGGATGAGACTTCATGCATGAAATTAAAACTGAAATTAACCTTGATGAAAATAAGCGCTTTGAGCTGTAGATGATAGAAAATACTGTACAATATGCTTGACTGAGTTGATGTGCAGTGCATTTGGAAATACAGATTTTTCATTTGAATCATTGTATGTGAAATACCATATCTTGCTTTCATCTAAAACATTAAAAAACAACAACCCACGGACCTCATTTAAAAGGAATCGTTTTGCTTCTAGCACTCCAACACAGTGAGATACAGAAATGCACAGAGAGAAGACAGTGAGATAAAGATGATTCAAGAAAAAAAAGAACAAGCTGAAATGAAAAGGTATTTAAAAATCGAAAGTCTGTGTGCACACTTTTCTATATTAGGGGTTTTCTGTATGAAGTAAAAAGTATTGAGAGTCATAATGAAAAAAGAACAAATATAAGGGATATTTTTGCCAGGTGTAATGTATATCACTTAATAATTTATGTTCTGTCTTTCAAAAGGAAAGTCCAAGAAGAGGAATTGCGAGAGAATCATCCGTATTTTGATAAACCACTTTTCATAGTTGGTCGTGAACACAGATTCAGGAATTTTTGCCGAGTGGTAGTACGAGCTCGCTTTAATGCGTAAGTTTAATCCATATCAACAATTGGTTCCAACAAGGGTTTACGTTCATGT
The DNA here is from genome assembly GCA_035590275.1 of Ibycter americanus. Classification (NCBI taxonomy): domain Eukaryota; kingdom Metazoa; phylum Chordata; class Aves; order Falconiformes; family Falconidae; genus Ibycter; species Ibycter americanus. Next base: position 58,118,213 of record JAVJGI010000014.1, on the reverse strand, counting down.
CCTCAGAAATCTAGGTCTGACTTTCATTTGGAAAGGAAAACTGCATATAATGTGGTCACCACACGAGCTGGCAGTCAGTTGCCTATAGTATAGTATAGTCTTGCTGTTGGAAGAAAGGAAGCAATAAAATGCTGTGTAAGGGCAGACACATTTGAGCAGTCTGCGATGCTGAGATGGGACAAGACTGTGGTGAAACTGTAGATGTGAACTGAGAGGAAAGGCTAATATTTTATACCCCCATTTTTAGACCTTGAGGAATCATCTTGCTATTCCCTTCCTATTGCTTATCGTAAGGCAGGAAGTCCTTATACACCAACAGTTACTCAAAGAACAGAAAAAGGTGAAGGGAAATGAATCACACTTATGCTCACCCAAAGACTCCTTAGCCCATAATTAGAGACCCAGAATGGGATGGGCGGGTGTTCAGCTGTGGGAGGTAAAAGGAGAAAAGCTGAGACCAGCTGAAAGCTGGGAAGACTCAGTAACTAAACCGGAGGTGTATGGGAGTGTGGCAGGTACAGATTTATGTACAAGCAGCTTGATATAAAATCATCTTGTAGCTCTTCTTTTAAACCTCTGTCTATGGCTAGCACCCTAATTGTGAAGGGTTAATGCATGTCACCTTGCAAACAGTGTGACAGAAGCTAGCTGAAGGCTATGAGCTTGGCACTTGGAAGACCTGGTTTCAGCACCTGCTTTACTGTAGATTTTCTCTGTGCCCTTCAACAAATTGCTTCTAGGTAGAAGAACAGGAAGGTTATATACTTCAGTTTTACAATACCCGTATGTAAGTGTTCTGCCACCTGTGTAGAAGCATGTCCTTGAGTTAGGTGCCTACTTTTCTATGCAACTGCTAACCTGATTGCGGTTTGCTGGTCCACAAAGCAGTTGCAAATTAAAACAGCAAAACAAAACACACAAACATGCATTCCAGTCCACTTGTCAAATGCATATCAGTGCCTCTTAGCATTGTGGAGTGCCTGAAGGTAACAGGATATTTATATTATCGACAGTTTAAATAAAATGTTTGCACTTATAAGAGTAAACTGATTTTGTTAAAATTTCATTTTTTCATTTATTCATTGTCCCACCCAGCTTGCCAAGTAAGCTGTCCTAGATATCTTTTTCAAACTGGAAGGATACATATTTTCTTCTAGTAAAAAAGGCTGAGGAATGTCACTATATACAATGTCGGGAAGAGGTATGAGCTTAAGAAGACCCAAAAGTCAGTTGGTTCAGTGGAAATATTCTGTATCCTGACTGGTGTAGGTGGGTGGACCTGGCCTGTGAAAGATGCTTCTTGTTCTCCTTGTGTGCATCTTGCATTCCTGTAATTCATAACCATGAAATCTTCTCTGGTGGTAGTGCCTCAAGTCAGGTCAGTCCATTTTTCACTTTAAGCTCAGCAAGGAAGTGTGGACTATAGGATACCTCAGTGCAGATCCTGTCTCAGCATGATTTGCTACAAGGATTCGAAAGATAAGTGAAATGTGCCCCTAATCACTGGGGTAGGGGAGGCTTCTTGGATAGGATTCTTGTAGCTTCTGCTAAAGCCCTTCTGCTTGGTATAAAAAGGTTAAAGAATTGCTGGAGCAAGAACTTAACTCGTGTCATGTAGATATGTGCTTACTACTCACAGAGTGGTTCTCACTCTCTCTGGCAGCCTGACGGGTGTTTAGATATGATAGGTGAAGCACAGCAATTTCATAGGAAAATTCAGATATGGAGAATCTAGAAATATTCATCAGAAAATGACTGAAGAAGTAATAAAACAAGTAGGGCTTGTGGAAGGATTTTTTCTTTTTTGTGTCAGCTGAGGGTATTTTCCAAGAGGTTTTGAAGTAAAAGGAAAGAACTGCTGAGGAAGTACTTCTGAACATGAAATTCGGTAGCAAGTTATCCCCCCGCATTCCCAAGCAAAATACAAAATTAAATCCTTGCTTACAAAAGCAAGACCCCAAAAACTAGCAGTGTAAAGAATCATTAGAGGAATTGCAGGCAGGCCATGAATTAAAGTGATTCTAGCTGTGTTGATAATATGACTAAAATTGCATAGAATTAAATGAAACTTATACAGACATTTAAAATTAAGCCAAGATAAAATGTAGCCTTGATTTTGGATATAAATTAATTTGACGTGATGGATGCATGATATAATTATAATGCTGACTAAAATAAAATGTAAATGACTGTATCTTTTTTTCTTTTTATAGTTCTAAAACAGATCCTGTTACTGGAGCTGTGAAAAATACCAAATACCATCAGCTTTAGTAAGCACCGCAAAAGTAACTTTGCTTGGTCACATAAGCCTGCAGTATAAGTGTGTGAGCACACACATGCATGTATGTGTGTATATGTGCATGCACATGTGTATTTCTTTTTTTCCCAGAAAAAGGTTTTTCTTTGCATAGAGTTGTTTGGCCACGAGGATTAATAGGAAGAGGATTTTTTAATCAGACTTTTCTTCTTCACTTGCATGCAACTTCCCTAGTTTTACTACACATTTCTGAACTATAATAACATACCCTCAGCTTAATGTATTTTTCATAGGAAAGCACTTAACTGTGGTGTAGACACAATACAAGTGACACAGCACTCATGGAATTTCTGTAATGGTTATCCTTGTATATTGTTTGCAGTGACTTGCTGGGTTTGGTTACTTACTTGGACTGGGTCATGATCATTGTTACTATATGCTCCTGCATTTCCATGATGTTCGAATCCCCCTTTAGAAGAGTTATGCATGCTCCAACACTCCAGGTACTGTCACTGAATCATTTTACATTTAATGAAGCATAGTCACCTTGGTTTTCTCCACTGCCCATTCCTAAATTATGACTATTCTCTGCTTTGGTTTTCAGATTGCGGAATATGTGTTTGTAATATTCATGAGCATTGAGCTTAATCTGAAGATTATGGCAGATGGCTTGTTTTTTACGCCAACAGCTGTGATTAGGGACTTTGGAGGAGTTATGGACATATTTATATATCTTGTAAGTTTTTTATATTTGTGGGAAGTTTCTTAATTTTGGTATCTTTGGATATATAAATGTTTGGTAATGTTAAAAAGGTTGGCTCTGCACCTTGGTGCAAATGCAGTCCTGTAATTTATATACAAACACCACTGGTTTCATGCATAGTCCTGTCAGTTATGTATATGAATACCTATTTAGACATCTAAAAATCACACTTACATGTGATATGCACCTGGCATTTTAGCATAGGACCATTATATGGCCCCTTTTAATTGTTTATTTGTTGATATGTTGTAAGTACCAGACCTGATTTCATTCCAAAGTAAGCTCAAGATCTCTGACCTTGCTTCAGCGTTTGTATGCAGAATCGTTATTTTATCTAGTTCTTAGCCATTCATTGCTTCCTCCCCTCTCAACAGTACTCCTGCTTTATAGAAGGTGTTTCAAATGCCTCTACCATTTGACAGAAGGGCACATCCCTGTTGCTGCTATTGCTGTAGCAGAAAGAGCAAAGCAGCATCTTTCTATATTCCATACCTATCAGTAGTGGTTCTCAGGAAAAAATTGTTCAACTGTTTTCTTTGTCCCCTGGAAATCTCTTGCACACCATTCAAATACGAGAGAAGGGGGTCCTTTCTTCTTCACGTACGGCAATAAACACCACAGAATGTGTCAAAACCAGTGCTCAGTATAATACAGTATGAAATATTTTCGAACTGAAGAAATCACTACACAAAATGGCTTTGATGGATTTAGATTAAATCTTTCAGAGATTAATCTACCAGACATGTACTGCATAAAATTTGCCACGATCAGTTTGTATCAAAGATTCCATTGTTAGCAGAAATAAAAATATGCATACTTATACAAAGCTCCTACTGTAGTATGCATAATCATTATGTGCATTAGTTTCTTGAATCTCTGAATCCCTCTGTTTGTCTGAAGGAAAATTTAGGTGTTGTAGCTTGGATATTCCAAATGTGCCTGTGGTGATCTTAAAAGAATATGAAAGTAAGTCAAATGCACTAGCAACTCGTTTTGTTTTGGTGAGGCGGCTGTCTTTTACCACTGTTGCTTTTAACAAATCGTATTGTTGATATGTTATTGAATGTTGATATCGTATTGTATGTTGATATGATATTAAATCATATTGGTGATACCAGCTTGATCCTCTATTTTTGTGCACTTTGTAATACTCTCACTTCTGTCCCCGTATAATAACATTGACTTTATAAATACTTTTTACAAAATAATAAGTAAGTAACAGGGTTTATAATCAATAACCATCTGTCAGAAATTGTTCAGGCTACAGGACACAATTATGCTGTTTGAAAACACTTTTGAATGTGTAATATTTGAGTGATAAAACCACCCAGTGACAAAACTACTTATGCCTGTAACAAAGTGGTAGGAAAAACTGGCAAGGAAACTGTTAAAGACTTTCCAGGTGAGGATATCTCAGTTATTCAGGATAGAATCTCCATTTAAAATGAGAAGGGAGGAGAGAGATGATGCTGCCTGCTCCAGTTTGTGTCCCTGCGCTGAATCAGCCAGTTTTATTTCTTCTTTTGGAACTGTTCCATTTGTTGAAAAGAATAAAACAGATTTTGAGACAAATGGGAAGACAGAGGCTGAATCTGATGCCCTTAGTTAGGACAGTGAGCCAGGGCACAGGATATCCAAGTCCTTTTCTAAATTGGGGGGGGGGGGGGGGGGGGGGGGGGGGGGTTTG